>JBAIAA010000567.1:0-1213229 GCA_037893245.1 Crossaster papposus | reverse complement strand
CTAATTTCCACATAATATGCCTGATTTTAACGTGAAAACTACATTTTTTTATATTAGGGAGTGTGAAACCCTATGGAAACAAATATGTTTGTTGGGGTTCTTTTCGGAACGAATAGATCCGTCAGTGGGCTTGGTTCCAAATCTCTACATTGTACGTGCTGAATTATTGTCGGACCCTAAAGGTATAGTATACACCATTTTCAAACATACAAAAACACCTATTATTATATAATACTTTACTTGACTTTAAGCGAATAACGGTCTCAAGCATCCTGTGACATCACTTCCTTCTGATGTGCTGTGGTTTTCAAGAAAAGTGTGAATTTGTGTCGATTTCCAACGATTGCCGGCTAGCAATCGTTAGGAATACCTGACGTTTTTCCAAACACTGCCCATAATTTATTAAATTTAGTTTATAGTCCACATTTTATTTGCAATACTGTTACACATCCATGAATGGGTGCAAGCCAACTAGTCTGGTTTCCTATTAATCTGACGTCTGTAAATTGTTCCGTTTCGTCTGAAGGAAGTCAACGAACCAGACTACAAAAACAGTACTAATGTTCTTGGTTTTTCTAGCATCAATGAACAAAAAACTTCAAAAACAGGTCACCGTCACAATATTTACTATTATTATGATCCCCTAACCCATCCATTTATATCAGCAAAAGAAAATGGTGTATACTACCTTTAGGCTTAATTAAAATGTACAAAATCTCTACCGGCGCTGCATAACCAAATTTGAGCAGATTTATTGTCTTTCAACGTCTCGTTCAAAAGTATTGCTCTAAAATAGCAAATAAAACAAATCGAGGTACAACACAAAAAGCACTAACACCTAATTTCAAATAAATTGAATACAATTGTATACCTGGCCATATCATTTCCGAAGTCATCTTCAGCACATCATTTGCCGTATCGTAAGTCCCCACAAGCACCTCCATAAATTCTGTTTAATACAAAGGCAGAAGAATGTTGCGCAATTACATAGAGTTCATGGGTCTGCTGGGTGCTACTTAATACAGGAGAGTGTTAATGTTCATAGAACACAAAGTCAAGTGTTTCCTTTCGCCATAACCTGCTCCGTACAGTAAGCAATTTCAGACTCTAAAAACTGTGTTTAGCGAGTAAACACATTTCTTGCTATCAGTTTGTAAACATGTTTATAGAAGCTAAAGGCACGCCCAATTCCAAAACGTCAATGTTTAATGGCTAAACAGTATCAGTCCTTAATTATTGTGCTTAACTTATTTAGCGTGTAAACATGTTTAGCATACTGATAGCAAGAAAGTGTTTGGAAAAGTGTTTACTGGCTAAACAAAGTTTTTGCAGAGTTCCCGCTAGAAGCCCCGCAATATGTGCACTGACAAGTTAACCAATTGGTCTTTATATGCTTAAAAAGTATGAAATTGAAATTATCATTCAACAACATAGAAACAAAATCGATTTGTGTTTTCCTTGGCAACTTGAATGTTAGTTTGTTCCTAAGAAAGCCAATCCGAGGAGTCTGGTATTTTTCAAGCGTGCCGTCCAATGTCCGAGTGGAAATATTCCAGATGACGACAGAACCGTCCAAAATAAAGACATACACGTCGGCATTCTTCAATGTACCATGAAACAAAGCTACCGAGGGCTTTATTCACGAGTCGGCAATATTGAAATAAAAGTGGGGTAAAATCTGTATTTTGGGAACATGCGGATAGAAATTACCTAAAGTTGAATTAATTAATACCGGTCTTCTCTGATGAATAATTTAAATGTGTGAATAAACATAGCTTAATGTATTAAGCCACATTAAAAACAATTGAAAGTGAGATTCTTATGCAAAAAAGGTCTGGCACCATCCCGTTCAACAGCTCATAATTTATAAAATACATTCAGGGAACACGACCAAAATGGCTTCCTCTTTTGCACAACTCAAAAGCATTTAAAGGGCACCACTAATGGAAAGGTAGGAGGTTACATTTGCAGTATTTGACATTCATTTCCAAGACAAATTAAAATATAAAATAACACCTTTCAAATGCACGTGTATACCAGCATTCAGGTACACAACTCAATTGCAAAATCATTGAAAAGGTTGTTCGACACATTTTCCTATTATGCATGAACATGTTATAATTGTTCGACTCTAAATGAAGTTTGCCAAAACCAGCATGAAAAAAATAATATTATTATGCATAGCATGCTTTATTCCAAGGTTGGAAGGAAGAACACCGACGAATTGTAACCGTTTTCACGAAGAGAGAAAGGTTTGTCCGCGGAGTCAAAAACATAATTCGAGAAAATCGCTTTTATTAGTGGTCTCTCTTTGCATAATTTATTTCACTGTAATTTGGCGCTATGTTGGCCTAACTAGTGTAACTACACGAAATAACACAACTTAAAAACCCTAAATACTCACAAAATAACAGTCACAGGAATTATCACTCTCTTTATTGATAATGCCAGAGATACTTTCAAATTCAGCAAAAATCGAAGGTCAATCATTACCACCAAACTCGTAGCCAGGCCAATTGTAATTTTTACAGCTGTGATTTTGAATTCACGAGGCGGGATTCAGACCTGTACACGTCATATAATTTGCATACATCAGAACGCACAATACACTGCTAGTTACCGGACCCCATTTTGAAAAACAATGGGATCCGGGAAACCAGACTATACTCACCAGCTTGATCCTGGCATACGAAGGCAAGCGGCATGCTGCAGCTGACCCGGACAATGAGGGCAGCATCACCTGAGATATCCAACGCTGAACAAGTTGCATTAGTGGAGTTGTAATCCGTGTCGCCTATCGTGTCGAATAGCCTACCATAAGATACATGTACAGCAAGGTATGAATGCTCTATGGCACTTTTGACAAAACTCGGTGACACATCAAGAACCACACAGGCTATAAGAATTATGTATATATCCCATGGAACATGCGTTTGAATGACGTTTTGAAAAGAAACATTCTTAAAAATCCAGTTTTAAAATACAACACTCTGAAAATACAACTCGACATGAAATAACTGTTGCCCTCCGCAGCAGTATGTAACCTTTAATATCACACCACATGGAGTTTTCATATTGCCTGTATGGCGCAAGTTTGCTTGCAACTGAACTTAAAATTTTACAATTGCAGGTCTTTTACAACTCAACCACAATGACTTTCGACCTAATTACTTGACTTTTGACCCGACCATCTTATACAATTTTACAATATAACATGTATGACCCAAGTTTGATTAGAATTGGACTTCAAGTTTTCGAAAGAGAAGTTTTACAATTCAAACCTCATTAAAACTTGACCTTAAATAACTTTTGAGCTCAGTACCTGATCTTTGACATGACCATCATGAAGGTTACAATATTGTATGCATGCCCCATGTTTGATTGCAATTGGTCTTCAAGTTTTTGCGTATAAGACTATAATTTACAAAACTTTAACCAAAATAACACATACATAATACGGACGTATAATACGAACGGTTACATACAGCTTCGTTCAGTCGAGACAAAAGAAAAACGGTACGTTTAATACAATTACCACCATTGATATCCCGCCCAAAAAAGTCTTGGAAAATGCACCCCCCCCCCCCCCCCCCCCCCGTTCCTTGGGGTCGCCGCACGTGACAACTCTAGGCCTATAAAGTTATAATAACTAAATGTATAGCTTTAACATACCATTTTTTATTTTCAGTCCTATTGTTGACCTCTGATTCCTTCAGTGTTCGAAACAACCAGTCGACTTCGGTGCCGTTGTTGACATCCACCGATGCCAGCCGGCTGTTGTCGTTAGTACGACAATACGACACGGCGTCTTCGAGGCCAAGTGGACGATCGACAAGCATGTAGCAGCTTCTGTGGTGCTTAATCCAAGTCGGCCAGCAGCCGACTGACGGTGGAGGAATGTAATGCAAACAAACAAACATTAAAGGTAAAACAAAACAAAGACGATGTGATATGAACATCAGGCTCCTGTGAAAATCTGACTCATTTTTCTCAAGTATCTCACGTGACCTGTCACCCTCCTCGTTATCACGATCACCAGTGAGTCTGAAATTCATGCTACAACGGACGGCATTGTTTCTATATACGGCATTTGGGGAAAATAATAACTAGTGAATCGAAGTGAGTTTACGCCAGTTTACTACACATTCTCAGAGCTGGTATTGTTGGTACGCAGAAAATGGCGTCATGACACTGAGCGCCCGTCACAGGAACTTGACCAATTACAATTATGTGTTTGAGAAACCAATTGCAAAGAAAATGTGAACTAACTATAATTGAGTAAATTGCCAACCATCGTTGGAAATTTATGCCAACAATTCCAAAATTCTTGACATCAAACAATTTTACTACCGAATTATTATAAAATATCTGTCTTATTTTAAAGTAAATAATGATTCTTCAGGCACCGGCAAAACGATTACGCTAGATATCCTGCTATTGTTTCGAAAATTTGAATTTTATTAAAAAAGTTTCACGATTGCACGACGGCAATCGTGAAAAATTACATAAATATAAAAAGAACAACTGCACGACGGTTGAAAACGAACGTTGTTTTTCTTGTTTTTCCCTCAAGATCCATGATTGTAAAACTTCGAAGAGGTCAGTTAAACGATATTTACTATAAATACACTTAAATCCACCCATTCCTGATAATTCAAACACTTACCAATGGTGTATACGAACTTTAACATGACGCTTAAGACTGATATTCAATAATTACAGTAAAGTAAATATTGTATTTGTTTCCACAATAATTGGGTTGTTTACTTTTTTGATAGTTGCAAATGATGTATACAAATCCTTGGTCACGTTATGTTGCCATAGATATCTCTCACCGTGCAAGATATATTTTACTATGACATATTTTGTTTCCATAAAAAACGATACAACAAAAATAAAGCAGTCCCCACCTCTTAGTTGCTCTATCTGTGTGAATGAGATTCGGTCGGCGCCTAGAAAGCTGACGGGACCCTGTCACGAGAAGAACATTTGGGTAGATATGAGAAACAACGTTGGGTAGATATGAGAAACAACGTGAGGTAGATATGGGAAACAACGTGAGGTAGATATGAATAATTACGTGAGGTAGATATGGGAAACAACGTGAGGTAGATTTTGAAAAAAAGGCGGTGGATACATAAGAGAAACAACGCAGGTTAGTATAGGAGACAACGTGGGGTAGATATGGAAAACAAAGTGAGGTAGATATGAACAACTATGTGAGGTACATATAGGAAACAACATGAAGTAGATATGGAAAAGAGCGGTGGGTAGATATGAGAAAAACAACGTGTGGTAGATATGAGAAACAACGTGTGGTAGTATGGGAAACAAAGTGGGGTAGATATGAGAAACAACGTTGGGTATAATGAGAAACAGCGTGAGGTAGATATGAGAAACAACGTGTGGTAGTATGGGAACAACGTGGGGTATAGATATGAGAAACAACGCTGGGTAGATATGAGAAACAACATGGGGTAGATATGAGAAACAGCGTGAGGTAGATATGGGAAACAACGTGAGGTAGATATGGGAAACAACGTAAGGTAGACATGAACAACAGCGGTGGGTAGATATGAAAAACAACGTGGGGTAGTATGGGAAACAACGTGGGGTAGATATGAGAAACAACGTGGGGTAGATATGAGAAACAACGTTGGGTAGATATGAGAAACAACGTAAGGTACATGTAGATATTAGAAACAACGTGGGGTAGTATGGGAAACAACGTGGGGTAGATATGAGAAACAACATAGGGTAGATATGAAAACAACGTGGGTAGATATGAGAAACAACGTGAGGTAGATATGGGAAACAACGTCCGAGGTAGATATGGGAAACAACGTGAGGTAGATATGAACAACAGCGGTGGGTAGATATGAGAAACAACGTGGGGTAGTATGGGAAACAACGTGGGGTAGATATGAGAAATAACGTGGGGTAGATATGAAAACAACGTGAGGTAGATATGGGAAACAACATGAGGTAGATATGGGAAACAACGTGAGGTAGATATGAACAACAGCGGTGAGTAGATATGAAAAACAACGTGGGGTAGTATGGGAAATAACGTGGGGTAGATATGAAAACAACGTAGGTAATTATGAGAAACTACGTGGGGTAGATATGAAAAACAACGTGGGGTATAAGGTAAACAACGTAGGGCTAGGGTAAATGTGCGTTTGTTTAGCCTTTCAAACACTATGGTCCAATAAATGAATGACGTGATGCCAACAAGGACGGATCCGCCACAGCAAATTCGTCTTTGCAGTTCTTTCCTTAGTACAATAATTTCATAGAGCTTCTTATTAAGCACAACAATTTGCTTATAAGCAGACAATTATTTGCTTTAGTAAATTAGGTTAAAACACAACATTCCATGTGATTGTTATGCTAACCTACAGGAGCCAAATACCGATCACAGATAATACACATCACATGGAGTTGTGGCTGTAAGCAGCTGAATGACATTGGCGCCAACTAATGCGTTGATTTTTGTCATCACCTTAGGCTGATATATTATGCACCAATGTGAGGTCACTCGCCATTAAAACTGCCCGCACATTTCATCAAGAAAAAAAGCAATTATCAGACTTCATAACAACGGACCATCCAATCATCTATGCAATTCAAGAGACTTTATTCACCAGTTTGCCATGTTAAATTGGAAGCGAGGTCAACTCTTTATTTTTGGAACTTTGTAATGTGTGCAATTAGATATAAGTTCCTTACAAATTAACACCAGTCTTTTCTGGTATTTTTTTAAACGTAGCAAACGCAAGGCTTGGACTGCAAAATAGTCTGGCACTATCGTATTCAACAATTTTCAATACAAAAAAGCATTCAGGGAACACCATCGGAAATGGCGTCCTCGTGTATGTCTACAGAGACTGCAGGAATGCCAAATGTACCCCCCCCCCCTCCCCCCTTTCCCTCCCTCCACCTCCCCCAACTGCAATTGTGGTTAACCCACTGTACAAATAAATCCGTGCGTAAATATGACGTCTGGAAAATGCCAGTAAAAGATTATACCGATGTGCCGTAGAAATTGGTTCTGTCAAGCGACTCGAAGAAGACCTGACTCATCTCCTTGTCATCATAGGTGAAGTCCTCCAAACGACGGATGCTACCGTCTTTAAACGCCTTCGTCTTCAGAATCTACGGGGACAAAAATCGCAGTCTTAGAGTTTGTGTCTACTCGATGTAGCCTAACTTGGGTATTGATTTTCGATTTCAGCTCGACTGGCTATCTTCCAGTTTTAAACAGTTATGGTATTCAATAAGTGGCAGTAGAATTCCCCCTAAATTCCGGAGGCTATTAGTAAATACAAAATGTTGTAGGCGCGTTTTAAACAAACATGTGTACAACCGGCTCATGGGATTGGACGCGTTAATACCCGAGCCAAAACACTCTCATTCAAGTGTACAACCAAGTCAAAACAAGTTAAAAATTACAATTTTCCAACAATTTTTTTTGGACAAATAATTATGTCTGAGGAACACCCTTCCAGCTATTGTAATAGTAGGCCTACGTGCCTCACGAACGTGCCCTTGCAATTATTAAACTGACGCGCGCGTTCCCCCTGCTGCTCGGTATGGCATGATGTTTGTTACATAGCCCATTATCACTATTGAGGATTCAACCAATGAAAAGGCTATGTACTAGACTTCATAGGAGTCCAAAATTAATGCGACACCCAAAAAACATTTAAAACTGGCTGGGCCATGTTTATCGACCGTTTAAACATATACACTTGTCGAGCCCTCGACCATTAGGAATAGCTAAACTGTCTCAGGTATTTATGAATATAATATAGACAAATACAAGATACGTTAGACTTAAACCTGTTCTGTTTTAAACTAAAGTGCATATTTGTCAGTAAACAAAATGTTGGATAATTAACTCCAAACCATCATTTGTCTGTGATCATTTTAAAAGAACATTTCCAAAAGCAACCAGCAACAAAATACAGTGTTGTGTATGTCAGAATTTAGAAACACTTAAGTTGTTAACAGCGTTTTACATAACAAATTACAACATAATGATATTCATTAGTCAGTACGTTGTGTACTACCTACGTCTGTTTTATGCTGGTATCAACAACGATTCTTCAACTCACAGTTACACTTCAATGGAGTAAGTAAATGGTGAATAGGGACCATTACATTTTGATAGGCGTGAGGGGTACTTATGCGGCTCGAAAATGTCGCATATTAAATTACCATTTGGCGTTGTTATTTTATCCGGTACACTATCGGCAATTTCCATCTCATATCAAATTGTTGCAATGTATACTGTAAAACTGATGAAATTATCACACTAAATGGCGATTTAATAGGCGACTTTTCCCAAGCCGCATACGTATCCCGTATGCGTATCAAATCCAATGATCCCTATCAGGAAGTTATATCCGAATTCTTGTGTTACTTCATTGTAAGACCACATAACGCTCTAACATCATTCAGGCCACCCTAATTCACACTGAAAAAGAGCATTATGCGATTTTGCATTCAAAGCGGATATGGTCCTTAGCAGGATGTGATTTTAACACCAGATTGCCAAAATCACATCCGAATGCTCTAAATTCACACCCTTAGTCCAAATTCACATCCTGGGTTAGGTGGATGTTAATCCAGTGGATGTGTACTTGAACCTTAACGACTTTACCCATGGTAATGTTATTTTCCACCCGTACAGCGAACCCCCTCTTCCCACCAAAATAATTTAAACAAAACACAGCAAAAGCACTAAAAAATCAAACTACGAATCTTAACAAAAATATACAAGCAGTGTTTAGTGACCGTATTGCGAATGAAAAACGACAAACTGTACCATCTAAACTGTTTTTAATTGGTTGAAATAAAGGTTAGAATCAGCTACTTGGGTCGTGCGAATAAAAATAGCACTTGCTTTTACTATCAATCTTCAAGCATTTACTAACATCTGTATGATTACAAACAAAGCAATGGTTATACTAAAATATTAGCATTTGCTCCATTTGGTATGAATACAAAAGGAGTAAATGCTTCACATTTGCAGTATTTACTCGTCGGTTTTTCAAGGTTGGGTCGGGGCTACCTTGAAAAAAGAGAAGCAAATACTAGTATGTAAAATAAGTGCTTTTATATGTGTTTTGGCAGGGAAAGGTATGAACATGGAAGAGAGAGCATCTAGAATAAAACATATAAGCAGTTGATTAGGGAAAGAAATGAAACGTAGATGGCCGAACATTTCTTGCAACATTATGGGGATGGAAAGAGGCTGCATGACTGCGAAACAGCAACTTAAGGTGCCAATTTTATTCGAATACCCCTGTAGCTTACAGGTTGTACGTACGTACAAAACAGACTATAATTGTTGTTAAACCCTCAATTGGCTGTGCAATTAACTGCAAGTTACACTGCACTATGAACATCTGACAAAAGAAAAACTGTGCACTAACAATAACAATTTATTGTTAAGTTGGCACTAAGTCAATAGTTAATTGTTTACAGTGTAACAAGCATTTTATTACCTTTTCAGCTCGCAAACAGTAAAACTTAATTGTATTCAGACGAATTGAAGCATTTGCTTTTCCTTTATAATGCTTTTACTCTAAAGAAAATGCTTTTTACTTGTTTTTTTGTATATTTTATAGCATTTGCTAGTTTTTATTCATATGGTACCTTGTAAGAAATATAAAAGCAAAGGGGGAAGGTTGGGTGTTAATGGGCATTTGCCAACAACTCACCTCGGCCGATTCATTTAGAGCTAGTGCGATAGCCCATGCCGCATCGTAGCCGTAGGTGGAGATGCTGTTGTAGGTGTACGCGCTATTTTTCGGCAAGGCCATTCTCCTACGTAGCTCGAGGTCGAATTCGAGCGGCGTCTGATGAATAAAATAATACAGGGAAGTAGCTATAGTGGACCTTACTAGGATTGAATTAGTAGGGGAACCGTCCGGTCCAAACTGTAAGTGCCTTATAATTTGAAAGTGGAAAATAGTGTAAACTTACTTTCAACGATGTTAGCCTCTGGCTATAGGTTGTGCTTTAAAAACAAATTACAGGTAACGTCATACATTGCTATATAGCGCCCTCTAGCAGCAGGTTAAAAATGTGTTAAATTGAACAATATGTTGATGTGTGTGGCGAAGTTGGCTCAAATCAATTCATAATTGATGTATATAATCAGCTTCATGCTAAGAACAAGTTGAGGGAAGAAAACAAATTGATGACGTCACCAGACCGGTGATATATTTTGAAAGTTGAAAATTATGTTAACTTACTTTCAACGAAGATAGTCACTGGTTAAGTGTACTTTACAAAAAGTTCCAAAACGTCATAACATGTTATAGCGCCCTCTAGCGGCAGGTTTAAAATGTTTAAAATGAATAATCAGTTAATTCGTTTGGCAAAGTTCGCTAAAATCCCAATTCAATTGATGCATATATTCAGCTGCATAATACAAACAAAATGAGTGGAAGAAATACTGATGACGTCACTAGTCCGGAAGTCACAATAAAAGACTGACAATTAAACCTTAAAAGATTGCTGAGAAATCAACTGCGAGAGATATAATCCAGATTTGTGCTTCAAAAAGTAAAATTAAGACAGCTCTCGGGCTGTCAGTCTCGACGTCAGTCTCTGGCTAGGAGTTTCTTAACAACATATATACCGGTGACGTAATACAAAGTTAGAGCGCCCTCTAGCGGCAGGTGTATAAATATCCAATATTAATAATCAGTTGACGCGTGTGCTGTTTTGTTTTACCTTCCTTTTTCCATAAAAAAACTTATTCAATATGGGTGGCTTGGGTGGCTTGTGTGTAAAGCGCTCGCCTCTCACCAATGTGGCCCGGGTTCAATTCCCGGCCGGACCATATGTGAGTTGAGTTGTGCGTTGGTTCTCTCCTGTGCCACGAGGATTTTTCTCCGGGTCTTCCGGTTTTCCTCCATCTGGAAAAATCAAACACTTTCGATCTCAGGCTGTGCTCCGTAGTCATATATGAGTCGATGTGGCCGGCTGCCCTAGGCGCCTTTACGTGCCAGCGACTCGACCACGTTGTAGCCGCGTCCTTCGCAATTAAGCACACCAGTTGCGAGTAAGGATGATTAGCCTCCCCAATTATTATTATTATTATTATTATGGGGCGTGCCACATCAAGTACCAAAAAATGGTTTTGCTTGAGTTTTCAATAACAATAACAGAATATATGTATAATATAATAGCAAAATGTACGGTTGAAGCAATAAGAACGAAATTATTCTTACTATTCCAGCCACAGTCATGGCATTGTGGTCACCAAACACGGTGCTCTCTGTACTGATGTAATAGGAGCCCTCTACCGCCCTCTTGTACTCGGCAGTGGTGCACTTTATAACGGTAGGGTCGTCTAGCTCCCACCAACTGTAGCTAAACCAGCCGAGATGAAACCAAACATAGCCAGGGCCTATCATGCCCTGACGACCGGCCTGTGGTTGCAACGAAGCAAAAATATAATGGGCACTAGTGTTAAATGCTCATATGTTCAGTCTCCAGAGAAAAACGATAGCCAACATGCCATGTTTCATTTTCTGTTCAACTTTTGTTTGGTGAGTTGACTGAAGACTTTTGGGCGAAATTCTCAACCCAAGAAACACCACCCTTAAAACCAATAAAGTTTCGCAAACTGGAAAAATTGCCATTTTAAAGAGATCCTTCCACAACATGGCTAAATTGCGCCATTTTTGGACCCAATTGAATTCAAAATGCTCAGAATTGGAAGCCCAAAGTCTGGGCCAAAAGTGCAGTGCGATATGTCTTCAATTACCCAATTCCAGGGCTCTTAGATCTCTCTAATATACATAATCTTCATTCATGAGCTCGGCGGACGGATTTTTGACCTATTTACTTGGTCGGTACCCTAGAGTCCGCGAAAAGGAATAGGACAAACAATTACCACTGGCGGTGGAGCCGGGGGAGGGGCAGGGATCCGCCCATCCTTCTATTTGTTTTACTTGGGAAAATGCCCCCCCCCCCCCCCCCCCCCCACACACACACACTCTTGGCAGGTCCCATATTGCACTCTGAGCCGTATATCAATAACTAGTGCAGTGCCCGTTTAAAATGTGCCTATTTTGAACGGAAAAATTCGGCAGACCCGCACACGTGGCGGTATGACTATATTTGTGGCGGTTCATACCACCATCACGTTTGCGAGTCTAGACCTCCAGTTTGTTTTTGCAGCTTTTTTGAGAACCGCTTATCCACTAAAATCGCTAATCATAATTGTAACACTGTAACATTCTTTGGTCCTAAGCAAGCCGGCCGATTTTCAACTTCATACAGTGCCCAGTTCTAATCGAAATACGGACAGCCCGACAGCCCGACAGCCCGACAGCTCGCACGACGTACAGACAGACATACAGCGTATAGTATACCTACCTCGCACATTACGCGTCGTGCCTTACTCTCGTACGCGTTGACTATAATAATGCGAGCATCTAGCGCCTGTTTGGAGAAAGGAATCCAATAACAATAACGTATGTGACACGAGGTTATTCTTTGCAGACCAAGACATTATATAAACAAAATATGCACTGCAGAAAGGCAAGATACATAGGTTAATACACTCTAAAAACTGCTGAATCTGAACCTATATTTAACTCCTATCCATTTTATGGTTAAAAAATGTTTGGTAATTGGATCCCACTCTTTGTTTCAATCCTATACAGGGGCGGATCCAGGAATTTCGGTTAGAGGGGGCGCCAACAATTGTCAACATAATATATTGGGAGAAGATATGGGAGCGCAGGAGGCGCGAAGCCCCAACACCGAGATCTTCTCAATCTTCTCGAGATTTTTTTAGGGGGGGCGCGCGCCGGGTGCGCCCCCCCCCCCCCCCCCCCCCCTGGATCCGCGCATGCTATAGGTCTATAGTTATAGATATATACCATAAAACTAACCTGTAACAATTTCATTTCAAAAGGTGTTACCGATTTTGATATATTGCCGAAAATCTGGAGCGGTTATGTCCACGCAGGAAGAATAATCTGCAGTAACGCTTCTCAGATTCAAATTGTTTTGGATACAAAGTGATATCTTTTTCTATAACCGTAGTACTTCGAAGTGAAAGGTTTCTAAAAATACATTATGCTATCCAAAGCTGCTGTACTTCTTTTTAAGTTTGTATTGCCATTAATTTTTGGAGTAATTACCAAACGTATACGATCCCTTTAAACAAAATGAAACTTTCCCGAGTCAAAAGGCTCGGAAGAGGGTACTGATAATATACCTAAATAAGTTTTTGGTTCGCCTTCAGTTTCGCCTCCGACTCCCGAGAAGCAAATAGAAACGGAAGCAAATGGAAATATTCACACTAATGGTACCATATCAACCGATTAAAAGTTTCCGAAGCACAACAGGCACCAGAATGGGGCTAGAGTTATTGCACTTGGGAGCCTAAAATCGCCTTAGGCCAGGTATTAAAAAAGACCCATAGATTAAATTCAGATTAGGCGTTGACAGAGCCTTAGCTGGGGTTTGGAAAACGGCCCTAGTTATGGTGTGATATGGAAATTAGACTCCTGTGAACATCTTACTCCTTTTCCCTAATATTGGTTAAACCCTCTCACGTGACCGGTCAATCTCCTATTTATCACGAACATCACTTAATTAAGCATGTGCAATACTACGAATTAGTCCGTAGTCTGCGCATTTGTAAATAGATCAATGTTGATGGCATCCACGTTTGTGATTGGTTGGATTTGTTCTACCTATACAGGGTAGCAAAAAACGAGACATAAAGAAAAACATAAGTAGGACAAGTGGGAAAAGGCCGAGCCCCACTCCCCCCCCCCCCCCCCCCCCCCCCCCCCCCCCCCTCCCCTCCGCGCTGTGGTCTCAGGCTTCAGTCGCTTCGCGCTTAACAGATTTAACACGCCAGCTAATTATAGCCACCTTGACCTTGGCAAAAAGCTATCAGCAGCAGCAGCAGCTCTCTTATTTCCCCATAGTGAGAATTAACTCCATTCGAGTGAAAACTCACCCCACAATCTAAAAATAGGGACCAGACGTCTTAGAGTGAAACAAATTCACCCGAAAAAAAGATCGAAATCTAATCAAATTCCTCTGAATTGTTTTTTTTTTTCAGTGCATTTCAATCTAAAATATGAGTGATTTTCACTCTAAAAAGCCTTGTCCCTAGTTTCACTCGTTAGAATTTACTATAGCACACTCGTATCAATGTTGTCGGTGTTTTCACGAAGTGACAACAATCATCCCGAGATAAATCGCATTAATTAAAGTGAATTTTCAAAACACGTTTTTAATCAGTTTGCAGTTACATGTATATACTAATTTGAACAATGTTACTTTGCATTGTTATAGTATATAACGTGTGTTGTTGTCTTCACTAGTTCAAAGTTGCTTGTTAAAAATCTCTCTTAATTAATCTATAATTAATTATTTCCGTTTCACACTTTGTGAAAACAAAACTACGCGGAAGCCTGTACTATTTTTGTCATCACTTTGGACACATTTTTTGTCCCTATAGTTCGTGAAAAAACACGAATTGTTACTTCTCATCCGCCCTTCCAATTAAACATTTTACTCGAAAAGGTGTCCTGCTAATTTTCTTCGACATCGTGCATTTTTTTGTTCGTTGACTTTGTGCCCCTAAAACCCACTAATGTTTATTTTGACGATTTTAGGTGCTTCTCTGAAGAAAAAATACTGGAGAAAATGTCCAAAAAACAGCCGCTTTCGCTTATTATGCATACCGGTAATCATTATTATTTATTAGCAAAAAGAGCTATTAATGGACACGATGACGCATTAAATTCCATCGCTGAAAGTACAAATACCCAAGCATGACTTTGTGTAAAAAGTGCAATATACAGGTGAAACTGTGAGACCTTCAGTTCGTTTCGCTGATGCCATTAAAATATATAATTTATTGAGTTAATTAACTACGACATACGTGGGTCTAGACCACAGCGCTAATTGCAGAGCCGGTCCCTATGATTCATAGCCAATAGTCTTGTTGGTGTAGGGCGGCGATCGTTTTATATTTCATGATTTACATTTGCATTTTATGTATTTTATGTTTTTTTCCTGTGTTTTATGTATTTTTAGCCAATTCCTCGAATTAGAGTCCCCTTTATATGAAGCAGAATCAGTGTCAAAAAGATCGGACGTGTTTTTACAACTCGGATGCTTTCCTAATTCGGATGTATTCCTAATTCGGATGCTTTTTGCAAACTCGGATGCTTTTTTAATTCGGATGAATTCGTAATTCGGATGATTTCTGTAAACTCGGATGCTTTTTTAATTCGAATGCTTTTCTAGCTCGGATGCATTTTATAAACTCGGATGCTTTTTTAATTCGGATGCTTTTCTAGTTTAAATGCTTTTTGTAAACTCGGATGCTTTTTGCAAACCGAACATATTCGCAAATCCGCAATCCGGCACTAGGGTGGCCCTGAAAGGACATCACACATCGCAGATTCTGCGATTTCGCGCATTCTGCGCGAATTTGAACGATAACAAACATGTTATCGTATATATCTAAGCATATATCTGAGATGTGGAAGATTTTGTTGTAGATTTCTGCACAGATTTATGTGATAATGAATATTTTCTGGGCAGATTTTTGAAAAGTCGCATATTTTTATTTTAGATTTCAAGTTCTGCGCAGATTTCTTAGTACGCAAATTTGTACGATGTCGCACGGATGGGCACTACATGTACATTTTCATTGCACATTTAATTATGCGCAGCTATATGTCGCACTCATGTACAGCAGATTTATTTGCAGATTTATGTGCACATTTCGGCCGCGATGTCACAGCACATACGACGTTTTGAAAGTTGAACCACGACGTTTTTAATGTTATGATGTTCTAAAACGGACAGGCAACGTCGTGGTTCAACCATGGAGGAATAAGAGGTTCAACTTTCAAAACGTCGTGGTTCAACTTTCAAAACGTCGTACTTCTCAACTTCCAATTAACGTCGTGGTTCAACTGTCGCGCGCTTTTACCTGGCTCAAGGTAGCCGCGTATTCGGCCGGATCTCTCCGCGCGGATTCAGTCCGCATTCACCAAAAGGCGACAAAATATTTAATACATGCTGCAAAAGGTGATGCATTTTCTAAAAAGTTTTTTTGTCAATTCATTTAAAGAATTTTTCGAAATAAACCGTAAATATAACAATACTTTTTCAAACCCTTGTAGATCATACAGCATATTAGCCACACTTGTTTAACCTTTCCTGTAATTTTGATGAAAAATTACAGTTAAATTAGCTGCCTAATGAACTAAGTAATCCTACTTCGAGTTATTTTTATAGATTTGGAAATGAGAATGAAACATTTAAAACAAAATATACCTCACATGTTATCAAAAACTCATACTTTTATTTCATATTCTACAAGATAATGTTACTGGGCATGTGGGTATAGGCTTCAGCCGAACACTAATGGGTGCCTAATTAGCCCGTTTAATAAATCCCCTTTTCAATGCAGCATTGTAATGCGTTTTTCGGCTGCGAGTATATCTGCCTCTTTAAAACAAAGTGTACATCACATGTTATTCAAACCTCATATTTGTATTTCATGATCTACGAGATCATGTTTCTGGGCACACTTAATTTTGGTATAGGCTTCAGCCGAACAGTAATTAGTGCACTCGCACTTGGTTGGGCTTATTTGCAATGTTCTCGGTGAATCAGTTTCGTCAATCAACAATTTCAACAATTAATTTCACCACGCCAGATTTTATGAGAACGATAACTGTTACTTTATTTAATAACACAACAGCCCTTCAACTAAGTTCTGCATCATTAGATGGATCCTAGTAGTTTGTCAGCTTAGAACGTTAGGTAAAATACGGTTTGAGACCGTGTCCATAATTTCTTTTTTATTTCCACCTAATATCGCCCCATAATTCTTTGCGATATATAGCACACTTGGGTCAAATGTAAGTTTCTAATAAGGTCGAGTGCAAATAAGCAGATATTATCAAAACTACATAAAATGTAAACAAAGAACAACGGTTATATGTCAAAATTAGCATATAAAAGAATCTTGGAAACTCCGTACTGCCACTCGTGCTTGAAATAACACTTGCCAGATAGAAAGAGTGGGGCACGGAAAGATAGTCCTTGCAGGTGTGCTTTACAGAAATGTGCAATTGCAATTCATGTGGCAAAAGAAAAAGAAAGTACAGCAATGATAAAAGCAGGTCTTGAATTTGTAAAACCACACTGTTGCCGTATTGTTTGAAATTTCTATAAAAGGTTTGACAAATAACTCGAAGTAGAATTACTTCCATTAAGCAGCTAATTTAACTATAATTTTTCATCAAAATTACAGGAAAGGTTAAACAAGTGTGGCTAATAGGGCCTATGCTGTATGATCTACAAGGGTTTGAAAAAGTATTGTTATATTTAAGGTTTATTTCGAAAAATTCTTTAAATAAATTGACAAAGAACTTTTTAGAAAATGCATCACCTTTTGCAGCATGTATTAAATATTTGTCGCCTTTTGGTGAATGCGGACTGAATCCGCGCGGAGTGATCCGGCCGAATACGCGGCTACTTTGAGCCAGGTAAAAGCGCGCGAAAGTTGAACCACGACGTTATTGGAAGTTGAAGTACGACGTTTTGAAAGTTGAACCACGACGTTTTGAAAGTTGAACCACGACGTTGCCTGTCCGTTTTAGAACATCATAACATTAAAAACGTCGTGGTTCAACTTTCAAAACGTCGTATGTGCTGACATCGCGGCAGAAATGTGCACATAAATCTGCATATAAATCTGCTGTACGTGAGTGCGACATATAGCTGCGCATAATTAAATGTGCAATGAAAATGTACATGTAGTGCCCATCCGTGCGACATCGTACAAATTTGCGTACTAAGAAATCTGCGCAGAACTTGAAATCTGAAATAAAAATATGAGACTTTTCAAAAATCTGCCCAGAAAATATTCATTATCACATAAATCTGTGCAGAAATCTACAATAAAATCTTCCACATCTCAGATATATGCTTAGATATATACGATAACATGTTTGTCATCGTTCAAATTCGCGCAGAATGCGTGAAATCGCAGAATCTGCGATGTTCGATGTTCTTTCAGGGCCACCCTAGTGCCGGATTGGGAAAGCATCCGATTTGCGAATATGTTCGGTTTGAAAAAAGCATCCGAGTTTACAAAAAGCATTCAAACTAGAAAAGCATCCGAATTAAAAAAGCATCCGAGTTTATAAAAAGCATCCGAGCTAGAAAAGCATTCGAATTAAAAAAGCATTCGAGATTACAAAAAGCATCCGAACTAGAAAAGCATCCGAATTAAAAAAGCATCCGAATTAAAAAAAGCATCCGAGTTTACAAAAAGCATCCGAATTACGAATTCATCCGAATTAAAAAAGCATCCGAGTTTGCAAAAAGCATCCGAATTAGGAATACATCCGAATTAGGAAAGCATCCGAGTTGTAAAAACACGTCCGATCTTTTTGACACTGATTCTGCTTCATACTTTAAAAAACGACAAATAAAATTGGCACCTACTTTTGACTCTACTGAAAATAACTGAACAAATATCACATTAGGACTGGCAATGATGTGATTTTGCATTTAAAGCCGACAACAATTTTAAAAATCACATCTTAATGCTCCAAATTCACATCTTCGGTCAAAATTCGGAATCCTGGGTTAAGTCGTTATAATGCAAATTCACACCCAGTCATCTTGTACCGTTTTCACACTACTCTGGACTTACCCGGATAATTAATCACCCAGGTAGTTGGCCATATACCCGGGTAGAAACTAACCCGGATAATCGGTTTCACACTACAAAGTTAACCCCGCACCCGGGTAATTTTGTAACCGCGTTTATAATAATGCTAGGGTCCCATCTGTTACGAACGCCACGATTGGCCATTCGTAGCTGATCGTGGAATTGTTGTTTCCTTTTCTGAAATTTCACGTTTGGATACGAGTTGATGCGAGTCGATACGTTCTGGTACGATTTGGTGAGCTTGGATGCGATATAGTCACGATTGGTCAATTTCAGGTGACACGATCTGGCACGATCTGCTCTCCCGTTCAGATACGATCAGATACGATCAGATACGTTCCGATAGGATTTTCCCGATTGAGTCCACGATTGGGTCCCGATCTGACACGATCAGCACGATCGGGGTCCCCGATTTGGGACGATCGGGGTCCCCGATTTGGGACGATCTGGTACGTGCAGATACGTACGTTCCGATGCGTTCCGATATGATCATCACGAACCGATGCGCTCGGTTGCGATCGGATATGATTGTGGTCGCGATGTCTTGATCACAATTTGAGCCACGATTGGACCCCGATGGGCCGATGGGTATAAATACAGCCCGACTGACCATGGACTTCATTGTTTTTATAACTTCTATACAGAGTGAAGACTACAACCCACAACCAGATCGCAGCGCATCTCAACAGAGGTGGTGTTTGTCTTGTCCAAGGTTGATCCCGATCACCACGATTTAGAAGCACGATTAGATGCGATCTGTCCTTGGCGCTCACAGCAGCTTGACAGAAAAATGGCGCCCGACATGGAATTGGAAACAGTGGCGTTGATCGTACTATTTCTGAATTGTATTTCTGAATTTCGCCATTGTTATGAAAGAAAGAGGAACTCTGAATTATGCACGTGTATAAAAATGACAATCTCATATAGGCTGTAAAAGCATGTTTGACACAGAGTTCGTTCACCCTTCAACTCAGTTCTATAG
The DNA here is from genome assembly GCA_037893245.1 of Crossaster papposus. Taxonomy (NCBI): domain Eukaryota; kingdom Metazoa; phylum Echinodermata; class Asteroidea; order Velatida; family Solasteridae; genus Crossaster; species Crossaster papposus. The sequence goes on along the minus strand of JBAIAA010000567.1, from coordinate 1,193,484 downwards.
CCTATACATGCCTTCCGCGTGAGCACCGTGTGTGTTGATATGCCAGAATGCTTCAATGTGTAGTGTGCGTGCCCGGGGAAGGTATATTGATTATGCCCATACTATTAGACTAACAATTGTGACCACCCCCCCTCCCCCCAAACACAGTTCTATACATATTACACATAATTATGTCTCTCGAGTGAGCACTGTAGTGCTCTTCGTGTAACGTTTTGGGGGTGGTGCCTCCGAGGGTTTTAATTAAGTGGGGTTTCGAGGCAGTTAACTCGGATAATTTCTAACCTGGAGAAGTGTAGTGTGAACGCTCTGAATTACCCGGGTAATCTCGGGGTTAACCCGGGTAGTGTGAAATAACCCGGGTAGTGTGAAACCGGTTAAGGATGTGAAACCGGTTAAGGATGTGGAATCGGTTAGAGATAGATCCGTCCCTGCCCTAATTCGACCAGAAATAGACATTGCCATCGCTTGCTGCCGTGGCACACTGAATTTGTGCAAAGCACAAATTGGAAAACTATGGAAGGCCCAAAAGTGGAAAAATTAAGAATAGTTATCAATGATTGCACAGTTTGTTTTTGTTTTGTTCATTATAGAAGATACAACATAATCAGCAGACGCTATGAAATGCTTTCTAAACACGTTTGTTCGTTGTGTAATGAGGGTGTTAAGAAGATTATATTGTTGGTACAATTTTGCCAACCAAGGCCTCAATTTGTGCGCTTGTGGCAGCCTATACACAATTGCGCCAATGTTTTGCAATAGACCGTGTAACTCTCGCGCATGGAGGTCAAGATTGAACTTCCGGGCACAACTGAGCCGCCGGCTATGACTTTTACGTTCGATTGACTTAGTTTTCTATAGGGGGCCTATACTTTGTTTTTACGAAGATCTAAACCATAAAACAGCCATAAATATGGATGGTAAATTTAAACTTAATGTTACAATATATAAAAACATGCACGACTCTCTCAAATATTGAATATACACATACATAATATTGTTTTCCTTGTCCGCATACGAACAAGTTGCCCGTATGTACGAACATGTTCTATGTTCATACACATTGTACACGTACACGCAGTCGTGAACCACATATAGATCGAGGCTCGATATTGTGTTTTTCTTTATTCCTATGTTATACCCAATCCCCATTGCTTTGCGCTTGCACCGTCGATCGAGGACCGAATTTTTCCATTCATACCGCCGACCGAGGGGCTTTTGTTTCCTTTGTTCTCCTTTGTGTCTCGCCCCTCGGTCGTTATGTGGTGCCGGAACACCCGTCCCGAATGCGTATACGTCGTACCTTTTTAAATAGGAGTATTACTGTTAAACTACGAACAACCGAACGCCGTTAATTGTCCAATCACAAAATGGCAACAAGGCTATATAAGTGGCTATTGCGCAATTTTTGACTTGACCGATTCGACATTTCTGAAAACGACGGCTGCAGCAAACTTACCTTGAGGTTGGCAACCTGGTTGGTCGGGTCTTCTTCAAACGACTCCGAGGAGATCAAAGTGATATTTTCTGCCTTCATAAGATTGATCAAATCGTTGATGGCCTGCAGGCGGTAAGGGGAGTTCAAAGGTCGTGAGGGTGATACACATTTTATCTTTTTAGGAAAGTTCAGGTGGGAGTAAATCAATACAAGCGAAAAGAGGAAATTGCTAAAGTGGGTAGAAAGAAATCAGCTCATTACTTTAGGCAAGCAACGAATGAAGGATACATTTGAAGAAATTAAAATATTTTAGGCCCTACCAATATACGACGATATTTAAGCTGAAAATTATATTTTACTAATTATCTGGCAATAAGCCAGTTCAGTATTCCAACAGTGCATGTGCACAGGACGATCTGATTTTGTTTCCTTTGAGATAAACATTTCATAGCAGGTACCCATCACAGGGTCAAGAGTGCGGGCTTCTCAGGAAAGTGTGAAGAACCAGCCGCTCATATAGTCAGGTTCATAATTTACATATTGAAAGTTTCGTTCACTTTTTGTGTAGATTTGCTAAACTATACATTTTTGGAAACGTTAGGATATACTCAACAGGAAAATCAATGTTTACATTTGTTTTTATTTTTTTTGAAAAAATTGTTCTTTACTGGACGTGACACATGAAAAGTCATTGGGTGTCACATTAAAGGTCAAAGTATAAGTCCGATTGGGTTCAAACTTGGTATGCCGGTATGGCGGGATGTGTTATATATATAAATTAAAGTGACATCATGATGACGTCATCGTGTGATTTTGTTATGATTTTGTTTAATTTTGGGACCTTTAAGCCATATCTCATCAACATAACATAATATATTCAAAATTCTTTTTGTAATATGTTTATTGGGTCATAGACATATGTACACAATTGTGAAAATGTGTGACATCATCACGACGTCATTAAAATGCTATTCAAAAAATCAAAGATGGCCGCCATAAAGAACCTAAGAGCAAATGTAAACATTGGTTTTTATGTTAAGTATATCCTAACGTTTTCAAAAATGTATAGTTTAGCAAATCTACACACAAATTGAACGAAAATACATAAGAAACCTGACTAATACGGAAACAAGACAATCTGATTTCTTCACAGTATGAATACGATAAGGTTGGGATGGGTAACAGCAAGGCAGTAATAATGTCTCTACCCATTATTATCTGTAGAGGTGTCATAGCCCACACCGGGTTTGATATACCCAGCACGATATAAGACCAAAGCACTTCCTCCCCCCCCCCCCCCCCCCCCCACCACCCCCTTCCCTCCCCCTAGAATGATTTTGCATCGATTGTGCACGTGCATAACATGCATGCAGCACAGACGTTGAGTAGATCAGCTACTAGCCGGGCAACGAGTTCCCAAATGTACGTCACGATTATGCAAATGTTCTATGCTCATGAGGTACCATTTTAAGGGCGGGACCATTTCCCCAAAACACTTTATGAATTTGTGTTTCATATTTATTATTCAAAATAATAACTTGTACATACTGGAAATCACTTAGTTAAATATAATCTTTCATTTAAGCTAGTAAAAAAAAAAAATTACAGAAACCCTTTAAGGTAAAGGCAACTAGCCGTGCATAGTTACGGTACTTGAGTGAAAGGGGGAAAGACTGCCCCAGGCAACGCGGAGTGACTCAGAGCGCCATCGGGCAAACGCGTGTGATTTCAGTGAGCTGAAGTGAAAACGCTACGTGTTAGAAACTGTTATGAAAACGTAAGAGTTTTTGTTTTTTTAGCAAGTATAAATATATAACACCAAAAAAGATGGCGTGAACATGCATACATTTCCAACCGACCCAAAATATAGACAAATTTGGACTGCCAAAGTCCGGCTGACTAGGGCGAAGTGGACAGGCCCGCACCACACTCCACGATATGCAGCGAACACTTTGAGCCATATTTTTGCACTGTCTTGAAATATCTTCTTCCGAAGTAGGACCCAGTGATACTGAGGATATTTTGTCCAGTTATGTGGAATATGCTCCCCAATCTGTCGTCTTCACTCGCCACGTCTGAACAAAATCGGCTGCGTGCGTGAATCGCACCTTCTTTTGTACATGTATGTACCACTGTTCCTTTCTCTATGTACATGTATGTACGTACGCGGATCGTATGCTGCAAGCATGTCGTGACAAGCGGGACCGTGCGGGGCGTATCTGGCGCCCAGACATGGTCAGGTAACAGACTATAAAGCTGTTTCTTGTTGGGGGTTACTGAATGTACGTCACGAACAGCGCCACCTTTTGTCAGTGTTTGAACATGTTAATGATGGACCAATTACATTTACGGTGATTAACCCCAATTAATGTCATAATATACCATTCTATCACCCCTTCTCTTGTTATGCTACAGTCACACGGCAATGTTACGGACCTGCGGATGCCTGCGTATATTTGGATAATGAAAATGCGTAATTTTTAACCCCAATACGGAAATTTGAGCAAAAGTTACCTATATTCTGCGGACGATACGGATTAGTTACGGATGTTACGTATGAATTACGGATGTTACGGGTAAACCTGCGGATGAACCCATCCGCTGCCAACCCGCTGGCACATGTTACTGACGACTTACGGATGACTTACGGATTTTACGGATGACTTACGGACGATACGGATGACTTACGGACGATACGGATAAGTTACGCTCGTGTCTGCGCATGTCGGCTTCCTCTGGCGTCCGCACCATCCGCAAATAAACCCACGTGGATCGGAGCTTGCTTCAGTCGCATTTCATCAAGTCTGAGATCTAGTTCCAGTTATTCAACAGTTTCTTCTCCATCTTTTTGATGTTTACGTACCCCTATGTATCCGCAGGCAACTGCACACCCGACAAAGTGTGCGGATCAGTTACGTATCTAACGTATCCTGCGGATGAGTTTACGTATCTTACGTATGAGTTACGGATGCTTACGTATATTTCATCCGCAGCAAAATTTTGAGATTTTCAAAATTCCGCTGCGGATCTGCGTATGTCTGCGGATCCTGCGGATTGAATTACGGATGGATACGGATGCTTACGGATGATACGGATCCTTGCGGATGCTTACGGACTTTTATCCGTAAGCATCCGCAGCTACCGTAAGTGGCCGTGTGACTGTACCATTACTTACACACCAAGCCAAATTTCCAATTATTAAACAGTACTTATTCCCGAAATGTTGCAAAAATGTGTAGTGTGACAACAATTACGATCCCTATTAAGGCCTAGTCGTATACAGTCCAGTTCATGAATGATCTTTTGTTCTGCGGTTTCCCTGCTCACCCTTGATTTCAGTTTAATCCATCTGTTGGAGTACAGCTGAACTGAATTATTGCGTGGCCAGGTAAATTAAATTGTTCGGCAATAGGTTTCTGTATGTCCTAATATTATTGTTTCTGATATCTAATTTGTGTTCATTCACGCGTTGTATGAGTGGCTGTTCAGTTTTTCCAATGTATGTGGGGCATAACGAGTATTACGCTAACAAAATATGTTTGGACATCGAAGGTTTTCATTCGTTTTGTGTGTCCAAGCTTTTGTTCGAACAAAAGTTTCCATTTTACCCAGCACAATATGAGATCGAAGGAATCCCCCCTTAGTTCCCCATACCTATACACTCTCTAGACTATTGTTACCTGACGCACCCCCCCCCCTAAAAACCTAAAAGGAATTCCTCAGAAACAATACAATGACCACCACAAATGAGTGTGTGTTTCCTCCGTTTCATTCTTGCTTCATATGGTTTCCATCATTTTGTCGATTGTATCATATTATGAAGCAATATATGGGACGGAGAGAACCCCTCCGCCCCCCCACCCCATCCCTTCTTTGTGGTGGTTATCATGCTTGTCAAAAGTTGGATTAAAAAAAAAGGTTTTTAGGGGGGTTGCATTAGAAAACAAACGTCTAGGGAGTGTATATGTATACAGGGGACTAAAGGGGGGGGGGGGTCGCTCGGACCCATATCTTGCTGGTTATAGATTGCACAGGGGGGGGGGGGGGGGGAGGAGGGGGGGGGGGTGGGGGGGGGGGGGGGGCACATAATGCAGATTCGTCCCCCATAGTTTTGTGTGCAATTATCTGCCGCATTTACCCCGTCGATACTTGCGCACATGCGCAGTTGGATACCGAGCTGCCTTAATCAAGCAATCGGACAAAAAAGGCAAGGCTTAACAAGAAGAAATCATTACGTCTTGGAAACAAAAATGGCAACATGGAGTACGAATTAATTATGAAAACTACACATAATGCAGATTCGTCCCCCATAGTTTTGTGTGCAATTATCTGCCGCATTTACCCCGTCGATACTTGCGCACATGCGCAGTTGGGATACCGAGCTGCCTTAATCAAGCAATCGGACAAAAAAGGCAAGGCTTAACAAGAAGAAATCATTACGTCTTGGAAACAAAAATGGCAACATGGAGTACGAATTAATTATGAAAACTACACACACTTTTCTTTGTTAATGTTTACTGCAAAATGTATTGAGGTCATTCAAATACAAACGAAGTCACTTCAGTAATTGATGTATAGTACGGAAACAAGGAACCGGGTCACCTCATGCAGGGCATTTTTCGTAGCGAGAATTTGCAAAAAAAAAACCACTAAAAAACGGCCACTTACAAATGAGAAAGATGAAAATCTAAATGCGATTTACTGACGTAAACGTAATTAATAAAAAAGAAAAACTCTAATAAGGAGGGCGAAGTACGCACATAGACTTCAGTTATGAGCAGAAAAAACAAGGTTTTGAAAAATATTTTCGGCTAAAACGAAACATGCTTTCTAAAGCATGACAAAATAAATGGTTACGGTGTTTGAATCGTGTATATACGATGGTTCGTGGGTTCCAACCCTGCCAGGAACATGGTTGTGCCCTTGGAAAGACACTTAACTACAATTGCCTCTCTCCACACATGAGTACAAATGGGTACCTGAGAGGGTCGAGGCCGATTGGTCGCCTATGGCCCATGGCCTGATGAACGGGGTAAAAACTGTAAAGCGCTTCGAGGTCGTTGATACGATGGTAAGCGCTATATACAGTGTGTGTCTCAAACAAAATATAACGGAATGTCACAGGGACGGATTTAGCTTTTCATTGAAAGTGGGGGGGGGGGGGGGGGGTACTATTCGCCTACCAAATTTGACTTCAGTGTACGCATTGCGCGAAGCCAATTACGGCGTGGGTCCAGAGCCCTGCACTGAAGGACCCCGGGAAAATCTTTGGATTCTATATGCTTTGTGGTGCAATCTAAGGTGATTTCTGGCCACTTTCCTCTGTACATCTGTACCACCGATTTTCAGGAGTTTTATCAGCTAATCGCACGTGTTTAATTCCCAAACATCAATGTTAAACACTATCCACCATGGGGCTAAACATGTTTAGTATGTAAGCATGTTTACAATCATTAATTTTGTTTACTGGGTAAAGACAGTTTTTGCCTCAAATCGAACAACTTGGTCTCATGGTCAATTTGACCTCTCTTGGGAAATGTGTTCTAAATGTCTGATGTCTCATTTGAAAGTGGAAAGCCTATGTGTTTCAATGCGTGGTGCACCTACCAGAGCAAAGACATCTTGATTTTGGTGGATGGTGGCCACTCTCTGCCATCCGAATTTCTTGATCAGTCGTATGCGTGCGCGGTTCAGCATGGAGTCCGGCATGTAGGTGCGATAGAAGTATGGAAAGACCACACGATTGGAAAGCGCTGAGGAGGCAGCGGAGTACGACATCTAGAGGCAAAGAGTACACAAAAAACAACTGCTGCAATTATTGAAATTCTTCATTAGCTTTAGTTTAAAGCTAGTATCACTAAGAATATAGGCTTGATATGTGATTTCGCATTCAAAGTGGACACGGTCCTTAGCAGGATGTGATTTCAACAAAAGATTTCAAAAATTACTTTCAAATGCTCTAGAATTTAAATTCACATCCAGTTGATGTGAATTTGGAAGAATATGTGAATTTGGAGCATTTGGATGTGATTTGAAATCTTTGGTTGAAATCACATCCTTTCCAGTCGGCAAAACTATGTTTCAAACACGGGTTAATAAACGTGTGTCTTGGCGAGGTAAAATAAAATATCCAAACACGCGTTTCAAATGTGTTCTAGACGTATTGCAATGTAATAGGGCCTATGCGTGTCTGAAACTACTGTTAAACTAGTGTCCATTTAAACGCGTGTTTGGATATTTCATTTTACAGACACGCGTTTTTGTAAACATAGTTTTGCCGATTGGGTTTTAGGGAACGTGTCCGCTTTGAATGCTTGATTGCATGATTGCTGTATCTGCAACGTATTTAGATGTGATCAATGTGGGCTGCATTTTACCTATTGTACATTTTACATGTGTACTGTACGGGGCTGACTGGCTACCCTGTGGAGTCTAATCAGCTCCACAGCCTTAAAAGAGTTTATAGTATAGGCCCTACTTCCGGTTTTTGTTGATATGTTAATGAACGCGCTGCTTTCGAACCACGGGATCTGATTGGTCTTTGATTGTATCGTCATGTTGAATAGCATTTGCAAATTCAAATAAGCTGATTGGACATTCTGAAATGCGATAATTTAGGAGTATGAATGATGCAAACCAACAGTCGGTGATCTGTGATTGGCCATTGAAAAATACACATAAATTGCTAGTGTATTTTGTTACGCACTCATCACCCCCCCCCCCCCCACCCCCCCCCCCCCCCCCCCCCCCCCCACCCCCCCCCCCCCCCCCCAAAAAAAAAAAAGTGAAGAAAAACATAAACCCGACGGTACTAACGAGTCAGCCCGCGTTTACAGTTACTTAACAATGTGTACAATGCAGCCCATGCTGATCACATGTAAATACGTTGCAGATACAGCACAGCCTTGCACTCGTTAGATAAGCGCTTTTAATTACATCCTCAATAGGAATTAAACCACAAAGCCAACAAATTATTTATCAAGTACACGCTGTGACTACCCATGTATGACACAGCGTCGGGAGTACAGTGTTGATGGAACACCGAGACGAAGGTTGAAATTGATCACGGACATGGCATGATGTATGCAGTGCAGTTGAAAATTAGTACATTACGAGGTTCCAGATATAAAGCAAATACAAAAGGAAGTGTAAGACGGACGCGGGTGGAGTACAGCAGGCGCCAGTCGGGTACGGTACACTGTTAACCAGTTTGCGCGGATGACGAATATAGACGCAAAGTTTTCCCCAGATTTGAACGGATGACGCATAAACACGCCACGAGCAAGGCAGGAAATGTCGGTTAGCAGCGAAGAAAGCCGGAAATGCGTGGGTGTGCTTCCGGTACTGCCGGCCTGAACACGCTTCGGATCGAGTTCGTTAAATAATCCCGCGCCGTCGGCTCGGTGATGTTAAAATAATTCCGGCGCGATAATGTTGTCCTACACTAGCTTTTCTGTAAAAGTGTTGGTGAATCACAGCAGAACATTGTGTTATACACATTTTATTTACAAGATCAATTTGTCAAAATACAATTTGTACACTATACCCTATGTGTTATAAGTTGTTGTTATACCCCTGTTTTGAATACTGTATTTGTATTGGTCTAGAACGATCACGTGTCCGGTGTATAACAACGCATAGCACACTATCTGTATGATATAACATTATTTTGTGTGCTGTCAGTGTGCGTGAGTGTGATATAACACGGCTGCTGCCTATGCGTCCCTCCGGTGCTCAAAACTATACCCAGCACGATATGTGGCAGAGGGGTACCCCCCTCTTATCCCTATACTTTATACGCACTCAACACTATTGTAACCTAACCCACCCCCCCTTGAAACCTAAAAGGAATTCCTGAGATTCCGGGTACACAATGGTCAACACAAAAGAGGGGGGGGGGGGGGGGGGGGGGGGGGGGGGGTTCTCTGCCACATATCGTGCTTCATATGCTCAAAACTTCCAATCCCACATCACAGTAGTCAACAATTGACCATTTGCGTGTTAAATGTGAATAACATCTGGTACACTAACTTGTTCATACAGCTTGGCACAGTTTAACTTTAAATTCTCAAGACCAAAGACACTGTTGCTATATCACGTGATTCGGGGCAAGCCTTAAGCTAGCAACCCCCAGCTTTGGAATGGTCTGGTGTCTTTGTGCCATTCTCAACCATTGTGAACAATGTATTGGTGCTGAGCGTCTCTTACGTAACTATGCAAGAGCTTGCCCGATTCACGTGATATAGCAACAGTGTTGTTGGTCTGGAGAATTTAAAGTTCATTCATGTATTACTGGTTTAATTTAACAAATCACATATTTTACATATTTTCATGAATTAAATGTTTAACTTGTGTTTATAACACCGCAATTCTGCTTATAGCCGCGATTGAAGTTATTCATGTGAGATTTTAAAGCAATAATTGGTCAGTTGATCATAATTGGTCAGTTTTATGAAATTCAGTAAACAGATCAGGTGGGGCAAGGGGCTCCTCTAAAAACGTTCAGTTCTGCATTTTAGCTCACGTACATGTACATGGTATAGTTAAACTTAGGTTTAGCACGTAGGCGATTTTTCAAGATAGATGACGAAAGGGATTTGGCAAAAACCCGACAAAGGTTCTCCCTCCGGTGTTGCAACTTATCTATTTACACACATGCAATGCTTCAGGATATAGCTGGTACTGAGATGCAAGTATTATTTTGCACGCTCGCTTATGTACCCTCTCCAGGTCATGACACTGTTGTTTTGTTATACTACTTGCCCATACGGGTGTATCACACTACAGCAAGAGACGAATAAATGAAACATAAATGCTGACAAGGTCACGAGTCGTGAGACTATGGTACTTGAGCTTCGGAGCATGAACAAGCAAGAGTTGGCGCGTTTAATCATCGAGTTCACATGTGCGTCCCATTTTAAGTCCGCTTGAATAAAGACTCCTAATAAGTAATAGCTTCACAGTTTCCGACTGTTGAATTGTAATATCAGCGAGGACAGTGAGATGGGCACAGGTTTATTTCGCGAAAAACATATGTCTAGCGCATTTTTTTTAGGATTGAGTCGCATTTTGTTATTGGATGACCAAGTGTGTAGCTCAGACAGAACAGCTGTTAAGTTGGATTGTTTATCCAAAGTCCGTGTTTCGATGACCGTCATGTCGTCAACATATTTGAAGTGGCGGATATTGGTGTTCGACACATTGACTTTGTTTGGCATCGTTGATGACTGCTAGGAAGATAATTGTTCCTAGCTTACTTCCCTGGGGAACAGCTGCATGAACCGGGATCCAGTCTGAAAGGCATCTATACCGTACATCACGCATTGTTGTCTGTCAGACAAGAAGTCAGCTATCCATCCGGCCAATGAAGGGGCAACTCCTAGCCTCAAGAGTTTATTGATGGCGATGGTGTTAAACTTTTATTAAAGGGGTCGTATACGTTTAGTATTTGGAACCCACTGTTTGTTTCAATCCTATGTAGTTATAGATATATACCATAAAACTAACCTGTAAAAATTTCATTTCAAAAGGTGGTAGCGATTTGGAGATATTGCCGAAAATTTGGAGCGGTTATGTCCACGCAGGAAGAATAATATGCATTGGAATACACAATCTGAGAAACGTCACTTCAGTAACGATTCTCAGATTCAAATATTTGGGGATAACAAAAAGTGATATCTTTTTCGATAACCGCAGTACTTCGAAGTGAAAAGTTTCTAAAAATGATTTATACTATTCAAAGCTGCTGTTCTTCTTACCAAGTAAGTTTTTCTTGCCATCAATTTTTTGAGTAATTACCAAACGTAATTCTGATAATCGTGATACTGATAACAAGAGGGCTGGTTCCGTTTTAGCCAGCACATTCAACCCTCGTTCCGTTATCTTCATTAACAAATTGAATCATATGCTGCAATATAATAAAAACGAAGAAAATAATAGCAATTCAAACGTACGGATACTAAGGCTGGTTCTGTTATTAAGCCAGTAAATTCCCCGATCAATCCGTTATATATTAAATATTAAAACAAATTAAATTTGCTGCAATACACTTTTCTATAAGGATCTCCATATGGTTTTGTGATCAAATAAGTGTACTTTTCTTTTTTTCCGCGTGCTGAGTGTAATCTAACAGAAAAATTTGATTAGATTAAGACGTCAAGACACTTTCAAGATTGATTTTACTTTCAATGCTGTACAGATGAGGGATCTCACATCCTTAATCTGAAAGTGCAGTTCTTTTTGTTATATTAAAGGTCGTTGCACGGTGGGCAATCGAAGCTATTATGGCCAAGTCGCCAGTTTAAGACTTCACTTTGGGAACTATCTCTGTATTTTTTGTTTTTTGAAAATAAAATCCATTGCTCGCGTTAGAACAAGTCACGAAGCACGTAGGTACTACACCCAGCGGCGTATATATGGGGCACAAGGGGTGCATCAATGTTAGGATAAAGGCAACTTATAATATACTGCGCACTGCGAGACTTCCAAATGGGGACCCGGGGAGGAGGGAGGGGGTTAAAGAGGTTAAATAGCAGCTAAGAGGGTGCTCTCTAAATTATAGGGGGTGAAACCAGGGATTAGACGATAAAGGTAAAAAAGTACTCGGATTTTAGATTTAAAGACACTGACAAACATATAATTTCAGTCGAATTCGATTGGATTTTGATCTTTTCTTAGTCACTCTAAAACGTAATTTTAAACAGTGTGAGTGAATTTTCACTCTGATGGAGTGATGATTGTTTACTCTATGGTAAAAGGAGAGTGTTGTATTACTCTGCAAGAAATTATATGGAACACCATTAGGATGAGAGAGGAGATTGTGACCAAAATGTAAGCCCCTGACAATGAAGTCGGTAAAAACAGCCCTATGTATCGATGACGTTACCCCCAGTGGGGACGGCCAGGCTATGTACCACCAACGTTGGGTAGCAAGCCATTCCCTTTGTGAACTGCGGTGCGCACAAATCGCAGGCACGCAAACCCAACGTAGCGAGTGCACAAAGTGCGGTGCTGTTACTATAGCCAAGGTACCGTAAATACAACCAAAGGTAGGATACATTATTTGCAGATATCGAAACATTTTAGTACCAAATTATTAAGAAATATCTTACTTATTTGAAAGTAAATATTGATGGTAGGCATCCAACAAAATAATTGCGCTAGATATCCTGTAATTGTTCCGAAAAATATAATTAAAAAAATAAATAAAATCACGACCGCCCGACGGCGATCGTGAAACCAAAAAAGGAACAACTGCCCCACGCCAGTTGAAAACGAACGCCGTTTTTCTGGCTTTTCTTAGCATCCATTATTGTGAAGGTTTGGACAGGTCAGTTAAACGATATTTACAATAAAATGCAACCCCCTAAATCGACACATTAAAACATGGTAATTCAAGCAATTACCAATAGTGTATCCTACCTTGAATGTTAAAGCATACCAACAATTTGGCTTGTATCAAACTGTCGTCAAAATGTCATCAAAGTTGCCCTGTACATGGTCTAGTCGTAGTCTGGCTTGACAATTTCAGCTCTGAAGCTCATGAAATGTAGAGATTTGCCATTTAGCTTTAGCTGGAAATAAATGACTTAGACAGCGGGTCATACACGTACGTTCACTACCCTTCAGTGGTAACAGCTTCCCACACGAGATGATAGTTCGTTGACATCAATCTGTACTACGTCCGTAGTGGCGTATTTCGTAGTTTGGGACATGTTTAAGTTGATTCTTCTTTGAAAATCAAGACCCGCTGACTAAGCCCTGTATGTAATTTCAGCTCATTTGTTCCTTTACACCACATGAAGGGTTCTTAATATACACTGCCGTTTTCACACTTGAAAGCAGACTACAAAGTACTGATTGCACAGTACTTAATGTTTTCGATGTCTTTTCCCTTCAATTTGTCAACATTGTCTCAAAGATAAATTTGACTAAGAAAAGTGGATACTAGTGGATTCGAAGAGGACCCTTTCGATCTATAGCTCAATCCTCGAGACTATCGTGACAGGTCGATGACAGCCGTTCTTATGCTCATCTATACTCGTTGATTTCTTAAAGCTCTTCGCGTAGTGTGCTTCCGAGAACGTATAATGCACTATTGCTAGAAGAAACCCTTGGCTGCAGGTAGAGTACAGCGGGTGTGAGTCGAGTACATTGGAAATAAAAATAGAAGTACAGCAGGCGCAAGTCGAGTACATTGGAAGAAGAAAGAGAAGTATAAAACGGGCGCTGGTGGAGTACAGCGGGTGCAAGTTAAGTACATTGGAATTAAAAATAGAAGTACAGCGGGCGGAAGTCGAGTACACTAGAAGTATAACACGGGCAAAGGTGGAGTACAGCGGGTGCAAGTCGAGTACATTGGAAATAAAACGAGAAGTATAAGACGGGCGCAGGTGGAGTACAGCAGGCGCAAGTCGAGTAAATTGAAAATAAATAGAAGTACAGCGGCTGCAAGTCGAGTACATTGGAAATAAATATAGAAGTATAAGACGGGCGCAGGTGGAGTATACAGCGGGTGCAAGTCGAGTACATTGGAAATAAAAAGAGAAATATAAGACGGGCGCAGGTGGAGTACAGCAGGCGCAAGTCGAGTAAATTGAAAATAAATAGAAGTACAGCTGCTGCAAGTCGAGTAAATTGGTAATAAAAAGAGAAGTATAAAACGGGCGCAGTTGGAGTACAGCAGGCGCAAGTCGAGTAAATTGAAAATAAATAGAAGTAGGCCTACAGCGGCTGCAAGTCGAGTACATTGGAAATAAAAAGAAAAGTATAAAACGGGCGCAGGTGGAGTACAGCGGGCGCAAGTCGAGTAAATTGAAAATAAATAGAAGTACAGCGGGTGCAAGTCGAGTACATTGGAAATAAAAAGAGAAGTGTAAAACGGGCGCAGGTGTAGTATAGCGGGCGCAAGTTAAGTAACTTGGAATTAAAAATAGAAGTACAGCGGGCGCAAGCTAAGTAATTTGGAATTAAAAATAGAAGTACAGTGGGCGGAAGTCGAGTACATTGGAAATAAAACGAGAAGTATAAGACGGGCGCAGGTGGAGTACAGCAGGCGCAAGTCGAGTAAATTGAAAATAAAAAGAGAAATATAAGACGGGCGCAGGTGGAGTACAGCAGGCGCAAGTCGAGTAAATTGAAAATAAATAAAAGTACAGCGGCTGCAAGTCGAGTACATTGGAAATAAAAAGAGAAATATAAGACGGGCGCAGGTGGAGTATACAGCGGGTGCAAGTCGAGTAAATTGGTAATAAAAAGAGAAGTATAAAACGGGCGCAGTTGGAGTACAGCAGGCGCAAGTCGAGTAAATTGGTAATACAAATAGAAGTATAAAACGGGCGCAGGTGGAGTACAGCGGGCGCAAGTCGAGTAAATTGAAAATAAATAGAAGTACAGCGGGTGCAAGTCGAGTACATTGGAAATAAAAATAGAAGTATAAAACGGGCGCAGGTGGAGTACAGCAGGCGCAAGTCGAGTAAATTGGAAATAAATATAGAAGTACAGCGGGTGCAAGTTAAGTAACTTGGAATTAAAAATAGAAGTACAGCGGGTGGAAGTCGAGTACATTGGGAATAAAAATAGAAGTATAAAACGGGGGCAGGTGGAGTACAGCAGGCGCAAGTCGAGTAAATTGAAAATAAATATAGAAGTACAGCGGGTGCAAGTTAAGTAAATTGGAAATAAAAAGAGAAGTATAAGACGGGCGCAGGTTGAGTACAGCGGGTGCGAGTCGAGTAAATTGAAAATAAATATAAAACTACAGCGGGTGCAAGTCGAGTAAATTGGTAATACAAATAGAAGTATAAAACGGGCGCAGGTGGAGTACATCGGGCGCAAGTCGAGTAAATTGGTAATACAAATAGAAGTATAAAACGGGCGCAGGTGGAGTACATCGGGCGCAAGTCGAGTAAATTGGTAATACAAATAGAAGTATAAAACGGGCGCAGGTGGAGTACATCGGGCGCAAGTCGAGTAAATTGAAAATAAATATAGAAGTACAGCGGGTGCAAGTTAAGTAAATTATAAATAAAAATAGAAGTATAAAACGGGCGCAGGTGGAGCACTATTTCTAGAAGAAACCCTTCGCTGCAGGTAGAGTACAGCGGGCGCAAGTCGAGTACATTGGAAATAAAAATAGAAGTATAAAACGGGCGCAGGTGGAGTACAGCGGGTGCGAGTCTAGTACATTGGAAATAAAAAGATAAGACGGGCGCAGGTGGAGTACATCGGGCGCAAGTTAAGTTAATTGAAAATAAATATAGAAGTACAGCGGGCGCAAGTTGAGTACATTGCGGAAATAAAAATAGAAGTATAAAACGGGCGCAGGTGGAGTACACTGGATGTGGATTTGAATTCTAACGCCTTTATTAACCCAGTATGTGAATTTAGACTGAGGATGTGAATTTGGGGGATTTGGATTTGATTTAAAAATTATGTTGTTGAAATCACATCCTGCTAAGGACCGTGTCCGCTTTGAATGCAAAGCATTCCTAGTGATATGGGGCAAAGGGGTCCATCTCGTTTGTGTGGTGGTAATTGTTTTCCTGGAATCTCGGGAATTTCTTTCAGATATAGGAGGCGTGTTAGGTAACAATACTCTGGAGTGTGTATAAGGACGAGAGGGGGTATCCTTATGCCCCATTCGGGCAGGCTATATCCAACTTACTGTGATAAGGTTCCAGTAAAATGACGTCTGTGCCACTGCCTGGGCCGTGGTGGAGCAGGCTGGCCCAATCAACATTAGCTTCTGAGGAGGCAGCCGAATCTGCTCAAAGAAGAGTCTGGTTCCCAGACCGGCGTCACACTATAACAACATACAATAGAAAGATTTGAACTATTTTATTAGTGGGCTTAGAGTTGAAGTGACAATGGCTTTAGTTTATCAGATGTTGTTACCGACACCACGAACTAACACTTAGGTTTCTAAATTGACACATTGACACTATGCGGTTTTACTTCGTAAATACCGTCCAGTGAACAATTTCGGTTTCACGAAATGCCATTTATTTTTGTTATCGAACGATGGGCTCACCAATAGAGCCGTTACATAAGATTTTTGTTAAGCCTGAACGCTCTTAGTTTATAAAAACGGACATTGCATTTGAACGCCTTTCTTCTCGGTCTGAGCGTTCGAACTTCGCTTGTCATAAGATTCTTACGACTTGCTGATGCACACGTTTATAATAAGTTTTTGGCCGATACTTTCTATTTACTGTACCATTGCGGTCACACTTAGGGCCTACTCCTGTTAAATCCATGATGTTCGACGACCAACAGACTAGCAATAGCGATATATTGTCGGCAAATATTTCTCTCCAGAAGAAGATAACTTCAATCAATAAGAAGCAGAAACTGTCGGCGGGAGATTTTGACCCCTCTCGAGCGACGGCAACCGCGAACAATTTGAGCACTCTGAGAAGGTTAAATACTTCATCGAATCGGCATTGGGTCTGTGGAGGACGGCGATAACCCTTCTTCCAAAGGTCAACCTTACTGAAGCTTTGGATTGGGTAATAAAACGCCAACAGCTCATTCAGTTGCCCGACAGATCCCGTCATGGCTGCTCTACCGTCAAGGAATATGTTGCCGATAATCTGGCTGAAGACTCTGAAGACGAGAAACGTCTGATCAAAGCCGAAAAGTCAGCCGCCGCCAAGAGAGAACAGTTTTATTATTATGCAATTCGTAAGTCACCGGGCTAATTTCTAGCAGTGTATCAGCGGATGATTGACACCCAGCTTGGCAATTTGACCCCCAGATTGTATTGTACCAGAACACTCGGTAAATGTAAACGGAATTCTTCCCCTGGGATCTCGATTATTGCAAATCGCGTACCACTTGATTAGTGCATGCAAATACTGAACTTGGCCCCAAAAGAAAACATTTGTTTTCCGTTTAGACGCAATTTGTAAGATGTCAAGCTGATTTGAAGCTTTGCATTATCGGTCGATTGAGTACCGAATGACTTATTGAATTGTGTTCCAAAATGATTTGTCAATCGAACAAGACGGTTTAGTCGAAAATAGCCGAATTAGACGGCCAATCTAAGTTTTTCACCCATCAATACTTTCCCTTTTCTTTTGCGTTTCTCATGAGTGAGTTCCAGTGCTCTATACCATCCAAATAGTTCACCAAATAATGTTTGTCTTTTTCCTTTTCCTTTGGTTTATGAACTCTATTACATGAGGAAAATATAGAAACGAAATTAATTTTCTGACGTAGGCACGTAGAAAGAAGATGCCATTTCTTTTTGTTATCGAACGACAAGTGGACTCAATGGAGCCGCTATAGGTAACGTTTTTGTTACGCCCCAACGCTCTTAGCTTATAAAAGCGGGAAATGCATTCAATGTCTTTCTTCTTGGTCTGAGTGTTCGAACCTCGCTTGCCCTTCCGCCCGACTTGAGCCCATAAATAATAGTAATAACTGTATTAATAATAATGATAATCAACTGCATGGAGCAGGGAGTGCACCTTCGATCGGTGTCCTTGGATGCAACCACGTTTCCTCTGAAAAATTAGGTTTTTTTTCGTGGCCTTCGAGTGCAAGCAGAAATGCAGGACCGTGGCACCGATCGCCTTGCCTCATTTACTTTCTATATCGAGACAATTTCCTGCATAATTACGTTAATCAAGAGCTGACGTGGATTTTCTTGTTTCTTTCGACATAAGAACAGTTTTTTTCGCTGCCATTTTGGGGGCACTATAGTGTAGTCGTTTATCGAAAACATTAGTTTTCCTACGCTTTTTGGCGTTGTATTTTGCATAGATTTGTGCCCATCATTACTTCCAAACCTCTCGACATCTAGGCCTAGGTCCTGTTTTTTCAACTGATTTAATTATGTCCATATACATGTACTATAAGAGATTGTAACTATGGTAACACACGTAGTTGTGTGTAAAATGGATGTACAATGTACCAAGATTCTAAGGTACGTCTATATGAAAATAAAATGAGCGAGTTCCAATGCTATACCATCCCAATAGTTCAAGAAATCATGTTTGTCTTTTTCCTTTTCTTTTGGTTTATGAACTCTATTACATGAGGGGGGTATAGACAATAAATAAATTTGCTGACGGTGAGCTCGCGCACTTCAGACACTGACGATTTTCGTTTTCCAGAATCATGTTGCGGAAATACAATTCTGAGACGGGGTTGGTGACGATTGGTGGTGATTGATTTCTAACTTAGAGCAATCCACCTTAATATAGGTTTACCAGGCTATCTTTCACACTCTCGCATTCCTTTTTGTCAAACATTAACAGAAATAACACGCTTTTACCAAAGCAATTTAGTCATTTGTCATTCATTTTCAACGTTTTTAAACACCGGGTCGAGAATATTTTGTCATTAGAGATCAAATTCGTCCAAGCTGTTGCTAAATGGCATTCAGAAATCGAATTCATGTTCAATCAATTTAAAACTTGTATTAAATAAATTACACTAAGAATGGCCATAATGTGATTTTGCATTTAAAGCGGACACGGCCAGTAGCAGAATGTGAATTTAACAAATTCACATCCTTAGTCCATAAATACCTGGGACAGTTTAGGCATTCCTATTGGTCGAGAGCCCGTCACGTGGCCGGTATTAAACGGACGATAAAGACATGGCTGGAAGTGTTTAAACCCAGCTGGAAACAACATTCCGTCCCCAGGGCTCACTTTATTTCCAACCCTGAACCGTACCTCGTCTCCAATAATAAGAGCGGGTAGTGTTGGGCGCGTACAGCTCGACACCTTGGGAACGAGGTTGCCAATGGCAGTAATAGTCTGGTTCACAGTAAATACGCTTTATTGCATGTATTGTGTAGAGAGCGACAGAGGCGGAAACATGTCATTTGACACAGACAGAATGGCGAAACACCGACATTTACTTGCTACAATTTTCCGTGATTTTCTGGGCTTTTTGGGCTGAATTGTACAAAAAAGGCTCGGGTAATTATCAGCACCCAGACTCCAAGCGGTATTAAACAGAGTGATTAAAACCTCTCGAACACAAATTTATTCAGTAGCAGAATGTGAATTTAACAAATTCACATCCTTAGTCCAAATTCGACTTGCGTCCTATTCAATGAACTATCGAAATATCTGGCGTGCCAGTCACCAGCGGGAGGAGGGCGTGTATACATAATTATACTAATCATGTAGATCCTATGCCAGGCCTTATTACGAATAACGATAAGCTAAGGTGCAGTTTCGATATTTCATTGGATGGGACGCATGCACCGCTGACCTCATGAAAACTCACAAGAGCTGATTGGCTAGGCTTGCGTACAACCGTAACTGACGGTCTAAAACGTAAGAACTCAATTCACACTAGAAAGACGGAACTGGAGGCCAGTGTGACGGTCTCACTCTTATATACAGTCAGTGCGCAGGGTACTCGTTAATGAGGCATATCGCTAAAGTTTATTTGCAACGATTTGACGGTCTCGGACCATTAGAGATTTGGCGAGTTTGCGCGGGGTTTCAGTGGTACCCTTTTAAAAACGTGGAGAAAACGCGTCAGTGGACGGTGTTGGGTCAACAGGGAGTGGAAGTGAATTTACTATAATTTTTCCATTACAAAAAAAAGCATTTTAGCCAGTTAAATTTCCAAAAAATTGTTAAATCGCCAAGTGAAATGTGCCGAAAGTCGTTGACTTTTTCGGGAGTGGCTCCACATTTTGGGTGCTCCTGACTGTTTCGAGATATTTAGGAGAAAACTGTGATGTTTGTCAGTGTCGCAAAACGTAACGCATTTCAACGATACAGAAATCACTTCTGCAAGTTTTTCCATGAGCGAAAATGTTGATGTCAAATTTTTGCAAAAATCACACATTTTGCCGTAAGACTCGCAATATGATGACGTCACAAGTGCAATAACTCTGGTTTGTATAAATTTGTAACACGAATTAGTGCTATTCTAAACCAGTCTATTAGTCGGGAGTCTCCTAAACCTTTTTAGTTATACATGAAATATCATACAACGCCGCGCTGCCTTGCAGTATCCATCTTGCTTTGCGTGATTAGTGAACGCGTGTGAGGGTTGGGCGTCTCGACCCATCACGTACGCGCTCTTGTGCAATTCGCACATTTCCACGACGTAGTATTTTGTGAATTTAGAGCTCGCTAAGTTCAATATTGTTTAGTTGCTCCTGACTGTTTTGATTCATCTCCAGAAATACGGTCAAGGGGTATGTAAAGATGAATAACTAAACTTATCACATGTATGAATGATTTGTCTGCACGATTTATTTTCATGAAAAAAACTGTACACTGACGTCAATCTTTTCGCCCTTATATTCTACTAAAATAATCTTTAATAATAGTTGCAAAATGCAGTAGCATGCATTTATACTAAAATTGAACAATCTATTTAGTTAATTGAACGTTTATCTAAAACGTGCATCTAAATTCGTGCGAAAATATGTGATTTCTCATCAATTTGGCTGGCAAAACTGACCGTGAAAATCGAGAAAAAGATAATATCTATAAAAATTAAATAAAGAGATAAATAAAGAGATATCTATATTATATCTATGCTTGATTAATTGGCAAGTGAGCACGCCATAATTTTGTTTACGCACCTTTCCGCATGTAATGTTTGGATCTGTTTTAAGCACCCAAGGTTCAGAAAGCCATTATTATTCAGCCGTACCCGTTAGCCTTTAGTTTGGTTATGATGCATGACACAAACAAAAAACAGCATTAATATTATTTGTTTATACAGAATTCATCTTGCAATAACTTATTCCCCAATGCGTGCATATACCGATAAGCGTCACGCCCATTTAGTAAAGGTAAAATGACTATGAAATAAAGTAAACCCGAAACATCGAGGCTTGTAAAACATTGGGTCCTCGGCAATTTGTTTTTATTTTTTTAATATGAAAGGACTTGGTAAGCAAGTAATCAAAATATAACTTAGATTTTGTCTATGGCCCGTTGCCATGGTAACAGGCCATTTTGTGTTTTGGGCATTTTTAGCCAGTTTTGGGGCCGCCAAAACTTTTTTAAAAGCTTATTTAACAAAAAATCACCCGGCCAAAATGCAAAATTATATCACCATTTTACCAACTATATCATTACAAAAAATCATCATTGCCCTTACTTGAGAAAACAATACATTGTTTAAATGTCACCCTTATGCTATTTTTTACAACATGCGTTAAAGCATGTTTTTAAAACTTTTAAAATTGACATTTTTACCAAAGTTTTGTCTCTCAAAACGTCAACTTGCCAGGGGTCTCAGAATATTTACCTTTTGGATTTGATTAGAGCAAATTTGAGGTTTTCCTTCAGTTTAAAGAAATAATACACACAACAATTGTACTTTTATGAATCTGGCTCCTTTTTCAAATTATAAGAGGTTATTTTGTCGCTGCTTTTTATTTGTTGTCAGAATTTTGTGAGAAAAGTGTTATTAAGGTAAAGTCGGTGTGTCCGTGCTTTTAGGGGGTTGCACCCTACAAATAAATTTTCAAATTGAATTGATAATTTTCTAGCATTGTATTTGTTATTAGCTTTCAAATGAGACATTCCGAGAACAAATTGGTCAACAGCGAGTAATTAATACATTAAATTCAAAATTTGAATTAGGAGCGTCCTGCTCCTAATTCGTGGGGGTCCTAGTATGCACAACTGAACTGGAGTGCCCAATTGGCGCAATGGTAAAACACCATTTTTTTTAACAAAGTGCAAAGGCTTGCCAATACAAAACAATCTAATTTATTCGTATACAGTACACGGTGTTCCTTCAAATTTAGTTCAGAAAAGAAAAGCGAAATTTAAAAAAAGCATGGACAACAAAACTTTATTCAATTTGAAATAAGGCATTGCATAAATGTAACGAACTGATCTGTTCTCGAATTACTTTGCTTATATTCCATAAATACGTGCCTAACGGTGAATTCGAATGGCCAAACGGGCGCAACTGGAAGCTCAGGCGAATTTAAACCACCCATTGTAAAATGTTCATTGGAATGCCTCACTTTGTAAATTGAATCGTTGCAAAATGCATTCACATGCATTTAGATTGAATTTGAACATTCCATTAGTTAATTTAATGATGATCTAAAACGTGCATCAAATTTCGTGCAAAAATGGGTGATTTTGTCATCAATTTGGCTGCCAAATCCATTAAATTGACTGGGAAAACCTATTATTAAGTAATAATTTCTATGTCTGCAAATGGTGTATGCAATATCGTTTTGCATTTACTACTTTTAGATATAGGCCTATCTCCGGATAAGCGCTTAAGAGTTGGTCCACGTAATTATTTAATATAAGTGTCCTCGGCAATTTATTATGTTGTTTAAAGAACTTGGTAAGCAAGTAACCAAAAATATAACTTAATTTGTTTTTAATGACTCGTTGCCATGGCAACAGACCATTTTGTGTTTTGGGCATTTTTAGCCAGTCTTGGGGCCGCCAAAACTGTTGTTTAGCTTATTTAAACAAAAATCACACAGCCAAAAATATATCACTATTTGAACTATATCATTACAAAGAATCATAGGCCTACTTGCCCTTACTTGAGAAACAAATAAAATGTTTTAAATGTCACCCTCATGCTATTTTTAGAACATGCGTTAAAGCATGTTTTTAGAACTTATAAAATTGAAATTTTTTCCAAATTGTTGTCCCTCAAAAAGTCAACTTGCCAGGGGTCTCGGAATATTTACCTTTTAGATTTGATTAGAGCCAGTATTGGTCTTTTCATATCTGGTGAGAAAAATTTGGGGGATTGTATCCTCTTTAGGCAGTACTGCATCAAAATTTGTTATTAAAAACAAAACTGGAAAAAAAAAATTGAGGTTTTCCTTCAGTTTGAAGTAATAATACACACAACAATTGTACTTTTATGAATCTGGCTCCTTTTTCAAATTATAAGAGTAAGTTGCAGGTCTGTGAATTACTCCTACTGAATATGCAGCATTTTTGACGGCAACAATCTATATAGACTAACCCCCTCCACGGCATTTCTTACATTTCATTTTCGGATAACATTTTATTAGTGGCATATAAAAAGAGGAAACTTGTTGTGAACTAAAACAATACTTATTCAGAACCCAACCAAAGCATTATTTATACAGAACCCAACAGCCCCTTTAAGCATATCACCCCTGAAAACAGCTTTATTGCTTGCAAGTGTATCCAAAGTGTTAGCGTTATAGCGCCCATTATGTGATCATTGGCCAAATGTTGACCCCAACTGACCATTATGTGACCATTGGCAACAATAATTGGATAAAGAATGCAAGAGAAGAAGCATTTCGTAATTTTAAAGAAAATAATCCCCACTGACCATTAGGTGACCATTGGCCAAATTCTGACCCAACTGACCATTAGGTGTTCATTGGCCAAATTAATTGATTGAGGCAGTATGTACCCTTTGATTTAAACATTATTTCTGTAGAAATAATGTTTTAGTTCACAACAAGTATTGTTTCCTCATTTGTTTAATATGAAAAGACCAATACTGGCTCTAATCAAATCTAAAAGGTAAATATTCCGAGACCCCTGGCAAGTTGACTTTTTGAGGGACAACAATTTGGAAAAAATTTCAATTTTACAAGTTCTAAAAACATGCTTTAATGCATGTTCTAAAAATAGCATAAGGGTGACATTTAAAACATTAATTTGTTTCTCAAGTAAGGGCAATGATGATTCTTTGTAATGATATAGTTCAAATGGTAATATAATTTTGCATTTTGGTTGGGTTATTTTTTTTAATAAGCTAAAAAACAGTTTTGGCGGCCCCAAAGACTGGCTAAAAATGCCTAAAACAAAAAATGGCTTGTTACCATGGCAACGGGCCATAGCAAAAAAAAGTTATATTTTGGTTACTTGCTTACCAAGTTCTTTCATATTAAAAAAAAAATTGCCGAGGACACTTATATGAAATATCTACGCGCTTATCCGGAAATGGTGTATACGCCCTTTAAGCAATATCGTTTTGCATCAGCTACTTTTGGATAATAGGTGATGCAAAACGATATTGCTTAAAGGGCGCATACACCATTAGCAGACATTGACAATTTTGACTACCGAATTATTAATTGGTAGTTGCTTGATTGATCATGAATGGGTGGAATTGGGGGGGGGGGGGGGGGGTGTATTTTATGGTAGTAAATACCGTTTAACTTAAGTTTTACAATCATGGATGCCGATAAAAGCATGAAAAACAGTGTTTGTTTTTAACCGGCGTTGAGCAGTTATTCTTATGTTATTTATTTTTTTCGCGATCACCGTCCGGCGATCACAAAATTGTCTTTATAAACTTCAATTTTTTTGAATAATTACAGGATATCTAGCGCAATCATGTTGCTGGTTTCCTAGAATCATTATTTACTTCCAAATGAGTAAGATATTTCTTAATAATTCGGTAGAAAATATTTTCGATGTCTGCAAATGATGTATCCTGCCTTTAAGAAATTATTTCTTAATAATAGGTTTTCCCGGTCAATTTAATGGATTTGGCAGCTAAATTGATGACGAAATCACCCATTTTTGCACGAATTTGAATGCACGTTTTAGATCATCATTAAATTAACTAGTGGAATGTTCAAATTCAATCTAAATGCATGCAAATGCATTTTGAAACGATTCAATTTAAAAAGTGAGGCATTCCAATAAACATTTAATAATGGGTGGTTTAAATTCGCCTGAGCTTAAAGTTGCGCCCGTTTGGCTATTTGAATTCACCGTTAGGCAAGTATTTATGGAATATAAGCAAAGGAATTCAAAAACCTCAGTTCGTTACATTTATACCGTGCCTTATTCCAAATTTGTTAAAGTTTTGTTGTCCATGCTTTCGCTTTCAAAATTTCGCTTTTCTTTTCTGAACAAAATATGAAGGAACACCGTGTACTGTATACGAATAAATTAGATTGTTTTGCATTGGAAAGCCTTTGCACTTTGTTAAAAAATGGTGTTTTATCATTGCGCAAATTGGGCACTCCAGTTCAATTTTGCATACCGAGGACCCCCACGAATTAGGGGCAGGACGCTCCTAATTCAAATTTTGAATTTAATGTATTCATTACTCGCTGTTGACCGATTTGTTCTTGGAATGTCTCATTTGAAAGCTCATAACAAATACAATGCTAGAAAATTATCAATTCAATTGGAAAGTCTATGTTTAGAGTGCAACCCCTAAAAGCACTGTTCCCGCTTGTTCACACACCAACTTTACCTAAATAAACACTTTTCTCACAAAATTCTGCCCCAAAATAAGAAGCAGCGACAAAATAACAAAATTGATCACTTTTCCCGCTTGTTCACACATCAAAAAGAAAATAATGTTTAGAGAAAAACAGAAGCATGAAAAACAGATAACAATCCAGATCTCAAGAACACATCGCAGATCACATCAATATTCCTACAATCGTTTGTATGCAACAATCAAGATGTACAGTGCCAGCTTCTTTCCATCAACTATACTTCACTGGGATGCTGTACCTGAATCCATCATCAATATGACCAAACCAAACAAATTTAATACCGCCGTTGCTGACTAAACATACAACAACTATGTGTACTGTATACGCGATTAAAAGCGGAGAAATGGTTACCGAAGTTGAATGTTGTCGACGTTTATTGTTTCTACTTTCACACAACATGTATCATTTTCCCGTATTGTTAATTTACAGTTTACTTCTTTGGGTTAAAGACAGATATTTCAAAATTGAACAAACTAGACTAGAATTAAACTTATAAAGAAAACATGTGAAAGGTAAAATAAAAACCTTCGCATCTTTCCCTTTATTTTGAATGCAGAAAGTGCTAAATGTAATGAGCGAAAATGAAAACGAAAATACGAATCTTATGCAAACCGACTGCTAAACTGAATGACCATTTGAAGCGAATGTCAAAACTTCAACGTAGGATGAGTAAAACATGAATATGTCAGGAGTAAAAACGAATTTAAATGTCTGAAATCTAAAACGGACCTAGGGAACGACAGCAGAGAGCTAATTTGCTTCACATTTGCCACATAATTCGGTAGTAAAATATTATTGGTACCCACGCAATTTCACCCATAATAGTAAACTATACTGTGAGCAACTAGCAGACGATCAGTAATTTTGTTGTATCATTGGTACACACTCAATGTTCACCTACACTGATATGATAGTAAACTATGGACCATATTTTACTAGTAAGCCAATTTGGTCGTGTTCCCTGAATGTATAAATTATGAACTGTTCAATGGGATGGTGCCAGTCTATTTTTCATTCCAGTTTCACTTTCAATAACGTTAAAATGTGGCTTAAAACATTAACCCTCATAAATATCCGGAGTCCAGCCTTTTGCAAGAGGGGACACAATTCTGCCCACACATTCAATGCACAAAGTATACATACGAAAATACAGTGTGCATTTTTGTGTGGCTGAACAACTGACCCAAATAGTGACTTTCGCATAGAAGAGTTAAGGTATGTTTAATCACACATTTTTAACTATCCATGAGAGCAGACTGGTATTAATTTTGAATTAACTTTAGGTCATTGCTGCCATTTCTATCCGTAACTTCCTACATTTGGTTACCTGACCAAGACCTAATTTGTATTTATGTTTTTGAAACATTAACTCTTTTTTTATTGTTTGAGTGTTTCTGTGTTGTTTTCTCTTGGTTTTCCTATTGTATACAAATATATTGATTCCTGTGCCAATAAATAAAGCGTATTTATGCCTTTAACATTCAAAAGGAAACACATTTTAAAAGGACATTTTTTGTAGATTGCACATGGCAGAAATGCCTACTCAATAATGAATTTGTATGACCAAACATACCACTCGGAAAAGCTCCTGGAAATTAAATGTTATTTTGTTGAATTGTAAAATTTAATGTTTTTGGTTTTTTAAATCGAATGACGCAACAGTACTTTTAACCAGACATAAAACAACATCGAATGAACATTTTCAGCAACATTCGATTTCGCTCGATATAGAATGGCGCGGTGGTTTATTTGGCTGCTAATTTGCAGAAAATGACCGAACAAACCTATATTATACAAAAAGAAATATAAAAACAAATAAATATGCACTACGGTTTTAACAAACGCCGTATTTCTTGCGGTTTGTTTTGCGGCATCCATGATTGTAAAACTTCAGACAGGTCAGTTAAACGATATTTACTTTTAAATACAACCCCCACCAAAAATTAAAAAAATTAAAAAAATCTAAAAAATTAAACAAAAATCCACCCATTCCTGATAATTCAATTTCAAGCACTTACCACACTGTAAAAAAATAAAATCGTAATTTTACGGGAAATTCCTGGCAGTTTGGACGCTAGGACTTTCCTGTTAAAAAACGGTAGAAATGTTTTAAATGACGGACTGTTTTTAACGGCTTTCGAATGCTGTTGGTTTACGTTACTATACCTTGCTATTCCTGGTGTGCCTTCGTTATAGTCGAGAAGCTAGGCCTATACCACAACTGTACGTAGGCCTATCTGTCCAAAAAGCCACAGATGTGTGCTGAAAACCGCACTTTGTCCCCGACTGCGAGTATCAACAACAATTCCAGGGTGCTTAGACTTTCTTATACAAACGTGTTTACCAGCAGAAAAGGGTGAAAAATACAGAATACACTGGCCGGAAAATAGTGTACAATGTATTATTGTCTTTTCTGCTTTTACTATAATAACATGTTGCCAAGAACCTTTGGTTGTACACGTTACTAACAAGTCAACTCTGACGCAGCCACAAATAACATTGCAATGTTATTTGTGGCTGCATGCGTCATGGTTAACTTGTTATGTAGCATTAATGTGGACAACCATTGGTTCTGGTGAGAGGTATACATGTAGTAGATTTCACAATTTTCTTTGGAATAAAGCATGCTGTTTATTTTTATGGTATATGTACAAGGCTCTAATAAGAAAACTAGTCTTAAGTCTACGAACCCCAAAACGTGTCGATTGCAAAATTGGAAGTATAGGTTTAACTAGTACACGAGGCAAATTTCAGTGCTTTAAAGACGATATTTGTCATTGTTGTATTTGTATGAGGCTTGTCCCTTCAATGTTGTATTTGGTTCTTGCAATATTAGTGTTTTCAAAGAGTGGTTTTTTAAAGTTTAAAAGTGTTCCAACGTTTTCTTAAACCTTCTAAAGTATTTTTTGAGTGTTTAATGTTTACATAATTATTGATAATGAAGTTTGTAATAAAATATACAAAAAGAAGCCTCGTTTTCAAGATATCCCTTAATTATTTTAGGCGTTCTGCAAACACCAACTATTGGTCAACAAAATGCCCTAAACTTGAGCAAATCTGTAAAATATAGTACCCAATAATTGAGAGAAAAAAACTAACTAGTAACAACTCGTCACCAACTTGTCACCAACAATTGTTTTTTTACATTTAACCAACTAATGGATGATTAAAAGTAGCCAACTGCTTCGTCTGTAATCTTACCCAACTTTTAGGTGAAGTTTTTGCCCAACAGTAGTTGGGCATTTTTTGCCCGAAAGATTGGCATGTTCACTATTGTACCAATGGTGGGTAAACGTTGGGCAAACATTTCCTTTTTATCTTGTATCCAGGGACATGATCGTGGTTTAGTTATATATTCAGCTTTTCATGCCACGATGAAGTCACGGTTTTACCATACATATTTTAAAATCTAAATACGAAAAGAGATTTATTTTGCGATTTTTCACTTAATATGTTTGAAACAAATCTACATTGTATCATAGATTCGTTAGAATATAATACATTTCGCTCAAGAAAGTGCGTTTTGGGACAAAACACCACAATTAGTTTTGATTGGTCAGTTGCTGCGTAATGAGATTCATGTTAGATAACAGTAGAATTGTTGTAAATAAACAACACTTTGTTTATGTTGCTGTATATTTACACAAATATGTTGTATTTTGACAGTGTTCTTGTAAATTTATATCATCTTTGCATAAATTAACGTTAAAAACATGAAAACTACAGACGCGTGATATTTTCAAGGCACATTAATGTAATTATACGTTCAGAATCCGTTAAACTGTTTTATTACAGGTGAAAACAAACTTTATTTTACTGTTATTTGTTACAGTGCAGTGGTGTATACGACCCTTAAGGTGGCTTTGAAGGGACACCGCGAATCGTGAATATTTTCGTCAATATTTGTCGACAGAATTTCACGACTTGCCCCAAATTGTGTATATTGACGTAACAAATAATCACGTCTCGCCCTCAGGTTACTAATATTATAACGTCAATATTCACGTCAAAAATGTCACACCCGCTTGCAAATATTGACGTTAATATTAGCGTCAACGATTTCACGCCCTGTGTGGATGGTAGTCCCCTCGATAAATCTGTCCGGGGGGGGGGGCAAATTTACCTAGGTAATTTTGTCCCCAGGGACATTTACCGGGTCGCAACCCTAAAACTTTCCGGGGGGACAGAGTTACCGCCCACACCTGCTCTCAGTTCGCAAATTGTGTTTTCAGCCAACTGTTTTAAGCATGGTACAACTATAGCGTCGTAACATTAGTGTAACAAGTGCATACAACTTATGACCTGTCCTATCTGCCACCACACTAATCGTTTGATTTTGACAAATGCAGAATGCTATAATTTCTTTAAGAATGTTCATTTCAATGGACATTATATCATTCAACCGTGAATGATATATTCCGACGGCTATTTTAAAGAAAGACATCTAGGCCTTTTCCCAACACCAGCTTTGTCTCCATCTTCTGCTTCGTTCATGCAGTTTGGCAATGGTTATGGGGCCAGAACAGGGCCTAAAGCTAGGGTTTGAAAATTGGCCTAAGCCTGACTAGTGGAAAGTGGAAATTAATAGCCAGATTAAGGGCAACTACAAACAGACTGGGCACTGATGGTTTTTGCTTGACGGTTTGCAACTGACAGGGGACTGCATGCAGTGTCCCGACTTACTCACCCGTGTGTCGTCCCAAACCATTTTCAGCTCGTATCCGGGCAGAACGTCGGGATCGGCATTAATGTATTCCAACGCCATTTCCACGGCGACTAGAACTCCACTGCCGTCCCAGCCCCCGTCGGTGAGCGCGAAAAACCCGCCGAGATACAGCGGTGTCTTCGCTGCGGACTTGCCCTCTCCTCCAGCTCCGTGAATACTTGGCAACGGCACATCGGTCGGTGCCGCCGCCATAGCAGACGCGTTGTCGGCGTCGGTTAGGAGAACCACAGTTCCAGGCAGTAACTGAGCGTTGGAATCGGACAACCAACACAACGTAAAGAGTACGAGTCTGTACACGCGTCTGGTCTTCATTTCGAGTCTTTCTCGTGAAGTAACGCCAAATTAGCCGCGCCGTGTATTATATACCCCCCGATTTTGATGCAGCGGTTGCGGCACTGCTTGCGTCATGTAATCATTGTATATGGCCCTTAGCTCATTACGCCACAGGGTGATATCATATATGTCACGGACATGAGTGCCCAACATTTAACACGACGTCACCCGATCCATCTATCCACAGTTACACCATCCACAATTTAAGTGGACTGAGGCTGCTTTGTATAGGTTTGATGCAATCGCATATTCCGTGATAACCTGTGCCGAGCCATTTCGGCCTTTTTATAATGTACATATGTTTCAAACTTAATTAGTTACACTAGTAGACCGCCGGGCGTTCGTTCGTATCGTTCAGCATTGCTCTCCTCGGCAGCCGGGGGACACGATATAACTCTTTCATGCAAGTTAACATGACAATGGTTGCTATTTTTGTTGATCCCACAATCACAGGTTTCGTACATTGTGTAATTTTAATGATAAAAACGTCTCTATTTTGTGCGGAATAATACAGAACAGATTCAGTCGTGCATGGGTTCGTCCAATGAAATCCGGTGTCTCGTACATCGCGATGTTTTTCATTTTGGGCTTGGCGTTCATTGGATACTAAATTTCATGCGCAAATAGAAAACGATTTTGTAGCCAATGAAAATGGCTGTTACGGCCACACGCGGGACGTCAAAACCAGTCAACATGGCCGATACTCGTAATCGTTCATGTTTTTTTCGCAATTAGTATTAAAGCAACGCTAGTCAACCGAATTAATTGTTAGGCCTGGGCAACTTTGTCTCATGTTATTGAAGACAGGCATCATGGACAACGTTCTTGAAGAATTTGGAAGGGTTTGGGTAGGAAATCGGCTAAAATAGCGAGGTGTTTCATGGCCGGACTGGACGTCGAAAAATCATAAAATGATGGCACGGTGGGCTTGCTGAACCTGCGAGTGCGAGATACGGCGCCCCGGTTAATTACGTTGGTTTTTCATCGCAAATAGTTCACTGATTTTGCCAAGCAGAAACAAGAAGCTAACCTACAATCCTTGTCAGCTGCAGGTAAGCACAAAATTGTTTTATTTTTATACCTGTACAGACAGTCACTCAATAAATGGCGGTCGTGAACGGTTTGTAACCTTTGTTTGTAACTACATGTAATTGTATTTACTTTGTAGCAATGTTGTAGAAAAAAATAGGATCATCAAAATCATCAATTATTTTTGTTTTCATGTCCGTGCGCACATGTTTCATGACCGGGCATGACCGGGTCCGTAATTTATAGTTAACAATTTTGGCTGAAAATTATAGACATTTTGTTATGAATAAGATATTTTATATCTTTTCAGGATATTAATTATCGGATTCATGCAAACTGGTTTTTTTGGGTTTACCACCTACAGGGAAACCCCTGACCAATTTTTACACTTTAGAAGGGTTGACCTGGTGGCTGATATGGCCGATGGCTACATGTACATTGAAATATTTAAGATTTAATGTGTTGTGTTTGTGTTTCTTTTTAATGTTTTACAGATATCAACCAAGTTACGCTGGTGCACGAATAAGATAGGGTGCTTCAGACACTAAACAATGAACATGGCTGTTATTACAGCACATTGGGCTTCAAAACCAGTGGCAATTATGTCAAAACAATCGTCTTAAGTTAACATGGCCGATACAAGTAAGGAAAATGAAACGGAGTCCACCAAAATAAAATGCTATGCACATTTAGCTCATGTTATTCAAGACATAAAACCAGTTACTGAGACATCGTGGACAAAGTTCCTAGAAAGTGTACACATATGGAAGAATTTGGGTGGAACATCGGCTGAAATAGCGAGGAGTTTCATAGCAGAACATGATGGCAGTGATGGTATACCTGGTTCTGGACTCGCGATGCCCAGCCCCATAGACGGCGGTTTTCATCGCAAGTGCTACCAATATTTCACCGATTCTACAAAACAGAGACGGGCTCTCCTTGCCAAGCAGAAACAAGAAGCTAACCTACAAGCCTTGTCAGCTGCAGGTAAGCAAAGAGGTGTTTTTTTTAGGTTTTATTTAAGTGTTATTGTGTTTAGTCATGCATTTCTTGTACATCTGTGCGCACATGTTCTGGTTCCGTGTCATGCATTTTTTTTCAAATCCAATTATTTTTCTTTTAAAATATAAGCTCGGCTGTAGACCTTCATTTTGGTTGTACCGGTACTACCAGTAATTATAGACATTTTGTTACAAATGAATAAGATAGTTGATATGTTTTAAGGATATTCAATAACATATGCATGCAATCTGTGTTATTAAATTCACCATCCATTGGGAACCCCTGGCCAATTTTTGAACTGGCAAATGCATGAAGTTTAGAAGAGAAAACCAGAGTTGTTGTTGTTTTTCATTAAAAAAACCCACTTTTTTTAGGGGAAGGCAGCAGAACGAAAACCAATATTCAGAGCTATTGTAAAAACATCAGCTTTGTTATGGATTTAATGTTATAAAGAATAATGACATTGCATCGGTGATAGGCATGAGCATTTTCCTGTTTATTCAGATATTTTTTTTTCACCCAAATTGCCGTGCTTTTATTTATTTTCAGCCCTTTTGGGGGCATTATGGCCTGATTTTACGTGCGTTTTCCCTGTTCTTTTTCCTTCTCTTTTTTGAATTGTCTTTTTATTTTTATTATTTAATTGTCCTTTTACCCTTAACACATGTAACGGTTGGCCTGGTGGCTGATATTTGGTTGTCGGAGTATATATGTACATTCAAAAATTTAAGACTTTATAAATAGTTGTGTGTATTTTCTTTGTTTTGCAGATAACGATGCCAGTACACGAACAGCAGAGACACCGGACACCGAGCCGGCCGAGAAAAAAACCCGAATCCTGCGTTCAGATTCAGGTTTGGAACAAACGGGAGCCGCCAGATCTGGCCATGTACTTCCGAGGATGTGCATCATTTGCCGTGGTGCTCGGTACACGACAGATCGTGATAGAAAGAGGAAGAAGCAACCACTAGTCCAGTGTGAGCTTATTGATGGCGGTAAGCTTCTGGAGGCTGCGAAGTTAAAACGAGATGAGAATTTGCTTCTCCACATTGAAAACAGAGACTGTGTTGCCATTGAACTAAGATATCATGCCTCTTGTCATAAGGATTACACAAGGTTTCTTAGTAAACCGCAAAGTGTAACTGTTAATGTACCGTCTGCCCTCTACTCAACAGCTTTTGAGACATTTTGCAAAGAAATAATAGATGGCCGTGTCATTAATAACAAAGAAATATGGAGAATGACCAAACTGAAGAGGGTCTTCGACCGGACTGTACAAGACGTTGAACATGAAGATTCGTCTTCCTACAAGACATGGAGTCTCAAGCAACGGTTAAAAGAGGCATATCCCCAACTACACTTTTTGAAACCGAAAAGACGGTATGAAAGTGACTTTGTGTATGTTGATAACTTGTCCTTTCTAAATGATGGTAAAGTAGATTTGGAATCCGACAGCGACACTGACACAAGTACCAGTGAAGAAGAACAGAGCCCCTCTCCTACATCTAAAAGAAAGGCTAGCCAAATCAAATTCTCGACCAACCATCTTGTGAGCACTTTGCGAGACCGTTTCTCCACTGCCCTTGACATCAAAAGAGAAATAGAGCTGATTTCATCTGACAAACTCCCATGGCCTCCAACATCGTCAGACCTGACTCTGGATACTGCCCATCAGATCATCCCACCAAAGCTATTTAATTTCTTGGCTTGGGTTGTGGGCAGTTCAGATGGCCCTAAAGAAGAGTTTGTTGAAGTATGTGAAGGAGAAACTCGACGAATTCTGACAATCGCCCAAGATATCGTCTACATGGCAACAAAAGGGAGAAAAACAATGCCAAAGCACATGTCCTTGGCAATGGCTGTACGGCATATGACTGGCTCGGCACAATTGATTGGGCTGTTGAATGGTCTGGGTCACTGTGTCTCCCACACGTCAGTTCTTGAGCACGACACTGCATTGGCCCAGCAGGAAATCCAAAGAGGTAACGATGCCCTCCCATCATGCTTAGTGAAAGGCACATTCACTACCTTGGTTTGGGATAATAATGACTTTGGAGAGGAGACACTGTCGGGTAAGGGAACCACTCATAATACCAATGGCATCGCAATCCAGCATTCAGAACCACCAACTTCCACAACAGAGCAGATACCAAAGCAGTCCATGACGAGGACAAGGAAACGCTCATTGTCAGCACCAGATGTAGATTTGGTACCATTCCGTGGTGCTAAAAAATCGTCTCTAGCTACATTTGCCTTCGGAGTAGCCCTTGAATCGAAGTATCAGATGGCATCGATTGCACACCCCATGCGCAAAGATGCAGCATATTATCTCACAAAGATCCCCCAAAAGCGTCTCCTCCCGGCATGGACTGGATTCAATCAGCTACTCAACAAAGAACTTCCACCAAAGGCTACAGTAGCATACCTACCGGTGATTGATGCAAGTCCGACAGACCTAAATACTGTGAATACAATTCTTTACAAGAGTGTGGAAATTGCCAATAAATTGGAACTCCAATCGGTGGTGGTCGTAGTGGATCAAGCAATTTATGCCAAAGCACAAACTATCAGATGGCAGACTCCACTCTTCATGGACCGAATTGTGATCCGCCTCGGTGCCTTCCACACCACTATGACAGCGTTGGCTGCCACAGGAAAGAGATTTTGTGATGCTGGGCTGCAAGACATACTTATAGAATCAGGTGTTGTAGCACCGGGTTCCGTCAATGGAGTCATGAACGGTCACCATTACAACCGGAGTATTCGTTGTCACAAGGTCATGGCAGAGGCACTACATCGCCTACGCTGGCAGAGTTTCATAGAGGGAATGTCTGAGGTCGAAGCAGAGCGGTATGGTGACATGGTGCAAAACCTTCATTCAACCTTTCCAGACGAAGAGTATGAAGATCTGGTCGAGAGCCCCACATTCCAGGAAATGATGATGGCTTATGATGATTTCATCAAGTCCAAAAGTAAAGATGCGACCTTTGCTCTTTGGAGTTCATATCTCCAAATGGTCGAAGAGGTACTACTCTTCATAAGGGCTACAAGAGATGGGGACTGGGAACTCCACCTTGCAGCTGTGCGAGCTCTTGTGCCCTGGATGTTTGCATATGATAGAACGAACTACTCTCGTTATCTACCTGTTTACTGGTTGGAAATGAAGAACCTGGAGAAAACACACCCGTCTGTTCTCAACGAATTGCAGATTGGGAATTTTGCAGTTCAAAGGCAAGATGTCCATGGTTATTCACGAGTTGCATGCGATATGACGATTGAACAGACAGCCAACCGAGATTCTAAAACAAGAGGTGGAATGAAAGGTTTTACCACCAACAAAGGCGCAAGCAATCGTTGGATAAGAGCACACCATGAAAGGGCTGCAATAACAAGACAATGTGAAGAAATGGCAGGGAAAGGGCAAAAAATTACGACTCGTAAAGATCTAACTAAGAGGCGTATGACCCGTGATGAGCAGGATGTACAAAACATCATGACGACCATATCCAACATGATCAACCCCTTTGACAATGATCCAGAAACTGATCCCAATGATCTGATCCATTTGTCTTCTGGCGTCATTGCTTCACCCGAGGTTTGTGCTGACCTGATGGAAGCTCATGAAAAGGGAAACAGTGCATTTGTTACCTTTTGCAAAGACCGTCTACAAGGAGATGAAACCGACTTGAACAAACCACTGAAAAGGATGAAACTGAAGACATTCACAAATATGGCCAAAGCTGTAACAACAAAGGTTAAAGGGAAAGATGTTATCATTAAGAGTGACAGGGAGCTACTGGCTAGACTCGTCATCATTGGCAGAAGTCGCAACATTGATTTAAAGAAAATGCTGTCCTACTGCTTAGGCCCACTGCCACTGTCGTTAGCGAAACCTGAAGGGTGTCTGGTCAAAACTAACAAAGCCAAGTTGATGCACTACCTGGAATCTGCACCAAAGGAAACGCCTATTGTGTCAGGGAAACCAGGATGTGTGTGGATTATTGATGGATTGGCAATGCTTCAACAAATGAGCCCAAAACACATGCCAGTGACTATGGGTGAACTTGCTGAGAAGATTCTAAGTCAGTTGGTCAACTTTGCATGCAACCATGGATCAAACAGTATCCACTTCGTCACAGACAGATACCCCAAAGACAGCATTAAAAATGCTGAAAGGACACGCAGGGCAGCCACTAGGTCCCAGAAGATAAAGATTTCAAAGCCTTCACAACCAATTCCAAAACAGTGGAAAAAGTATCTGGCAAACGGCTTCAACAAAGAGCAGTTGGTAGAATTTCTCTTCAACACCTGGAAAAACTGCGATGTAAAAAGCTTGAAAGGGGTAACACTAACCGTAGCCCATGGAGTGCTATGCCATTCTATCTCGTCGAACAATAACAGTGTAGTAGTACAACAGGTCACCGAGCTGCATTGTTCCCACGAAGAAGCCGATACAAGAATGTTTTTGCATGCCAACTACATCGCCAAGTCTTGCGACAGTGACATTGTCATCAAGAGCCCAGACACCGATGTGTTTGTGATTGGTATTGCTCTAACCTCTGTTGTCAGTTCAAACCTATATTTCCACACCGGGAAAGATGAAAAGGTTCGTACCATCCACCTACAAGCTATAAGGAATCACCTTGGAGATCCTCTCTCTGATGCACTCATTGGTCTTCATTGTTTCACGGGTTGCGATTCAGTGAGTGCATTTTACGGCAAGGGGAAGATGAGAGCTGTGAAACTTCTGGTGGAAAACCCAACATTATGTGCTCCCTTTCAGTCACTTGGAGAATCTTTCACGGTGACAGATGATCTGGTGACTGCACTTGAGATGTTTGTGTGTAAGCTGTATGCTCAGCATGATTACAGCCACGTCAACGAAGCAAGGTATGCTATGTTTTCTATGGCCACTAAGGCAGAAAATGTCATGCCACCTAATCGGGATGCCTTGCATAAACACACTGAACGAGCAAACTTCCAAGCAGCCGTCTATAAGCACAGCTTAGAACAACACCCCGACATTCCATCTCCTGTCGGACATGGGTGGAAGATGGTAGATGACACCCTAGGCATAGACTGGATGGATAAGGAATCAGCTCAACAAAGTGTCCTCGAACTTGCCAAATGTGCATGCAGCAAATCTAAGTGCAAAGTTAGAGAAACAGGCAACAAATGCTGTGTATCATTAGGTATTTCCTGCACAGAACTATGTTCATGCAAGAACTGTGAAAACCTAAGCCCACCAATTGATGATGAAGACATCGAAGAAAGTGAAGGAGAGGATGACGTTGGAGATAATGGTGATGAGGAGAGTGAGGAGAGTGAAGAGAACTTTAATACTTGAGAATCTTCAAAGTAGCGATGTTAGAGGGCATGGCATTATCAGTGTACACGCTTAAAACTAAAATGTTGAATCAACCTTATAAGTGTGCGGTCAGTGACTACTCTTTAAAAGTTGGAATTCCATACATAAAACTGATGAATTCAACACTCAGTGTGCTAAATTCATCGGTTTTATGGTTGAAATCTAAATTTATTGAAATCCCACCTTTTAAAGAGTAGTCACTGACCGCACACTTATAAGGTTGATTCAACACTTTAGTTTTAAGCGTGTACATTATAAACACGCCAAGTTCAAGTTCGAAAATTTCTGTCGGCAGCGAGCAAGGCCGGAAATGCGTGGGTGTGCTTCCCGGAGTTCCCGGCACTATCAGCCTGATCCCGCTTCGGCTCGGTGATGTTAAACAAATCCCGGCGCGAACTGGTTCGTTACATTTTGTTGGTATAATGACAGATGTACATTGTCTGAAAGATTTCGTTTGGGAATTGTTCAGATAAGAATGTAAAGTTTATACATTTGTAAATCAAAAGTGAAATAGGCACTTTGAAAGAACAATTTCCAGTGAAGGTATTGTTACAATCCAGAGTTATTTTGTCAAATCCGCATTATAAATACTTTTTAAACTGTAAAGAAAAAACAAACGTCGAGGTACACAATTTTTATGTGGATAATAAAACTTTTATTCTGTATTGACTATTAGTCGAATCTGGGATAGCAATCCACAATGTAACAAACTTTGTAGTAAGTGTGGCTTTATATTATTATAAACCGGTTACAATTAATGGATAGACATAAAGATAATACATGTAAATGTGAATTACCTAAATACTATAATACTATAGGAATGAAACAATTTTACGGAGCATTATTTTTATTGTGATATGCACAGGATGAGAAATTGGTGTGATGTTAACTCAAATGTTAGCCCTACCTGACTGCATGCGATATAACCGAGGGATCGAGTGCACAGGTTAATTGTTCAAAATTTGTTTTTAACCTTGGACACATGTAGAATTGTTTTTAATGGCAGCACTGAGTATACTTGGAATGCATGTACATGTAGGACAATACTATGTTAAGAAGGGCAAACCCTTATGTATTAGAATCTTTGCCAAATAAGATGAAATTAGAACAAACGGGTCTATGTTTTGGCATCCAATTTGAAATGGGTTCAATTCGTTTTCCAAAATGTCAAGTAATGCTTTTTTTTTTTTTTAACTGCATGTATATTGTTTGTACATATTTATTATTGAAATATGACAATACAACTGAGGTGATGCTACCACTGGTGTCGTTCACTTTTTGTTTAGGGTTGTGTTGATTTATTTAAACCTTAAAGAATGGTCTTTCAATAATTGTAAATACATGTATATTATCTATGCTTTTTGGAAAAGTAGTCTCTTTTCAATGGGCCAATTTTATTCAACAAACAATTATTCTGGTAAAAATAATAGAATACCTTTGAAAATACATGTACATCCATCCACGTAGCTGGGTTTACTACATAAAAACAAATTAATCATTTCCTTCAACATTAAAAAGAAACTCCCATAATAACTAAATATTTGAGGTCCAGTGTGCCGAGTTCAATATAATTCTTTTATATTTTTGGTCAAGTGAGGGCGCTGTTTTTCTTATGTTTTTCTTTAAAATAAACAATATAAATTTCTTTTCGGGAATTATACATTACTATGCAATTCTTAAGCGTGGGATCAATTTTATCCTTGATTATGAACACATTATCCACCATGTTAGTTATATTGTGTGACCCCCCTAATCATTGGAAAACAGAAATCACTTTCTGAAAGGATTTTAGCCCCATGCCCTACAGTCTATAGCGCCTATCGAAATCGCACATCTACTCGGTATAGAGTGTTGTGTGATGTTTTGTGGGGCTGTCTTTTCCCTTGGGACGCTATGCGTTTGGCCTAAATTGCGGGATTCAGACAGCCAGTAGTTTGTTTTTGTATAACTTTTGTAGTCAAAGGTAGTATGTATATTAAATTACACAGACTTGCAATCTCTTCTGCTGTTCCCCGAGAGATTATATTGTTCGATCCAGCCGTAGGACGATTTAACAGCACATCTGTGTTAGGATCACATCGAAGTTAAATCATAACAGTTAAATTTAAAAAGAGACCCTGTCGGTCCAAGTGGGGTCACTGAGATGAACCCAAAAAAGAGACCCTGTCGGTCCAAGTGGGGTCACTGAGATGAACCCCAAAAAGAGACCCTGTCGGTCCAAGTTGGGTCACTGAGATGAACCCAAAAAGAGACCCTGTCGGTCCAAGTGGGGTCACTGAGATGAATCCAAAAAGAGACCCTGTCGGTCCAAGTGGGGTCACTGAGATGAACCCAAAAAAGAGACCCTGTCGGTCCAAGTAAAAGTCGGGCATCACGCTGGTGAGTAGCCCGCATGTATACCATAGTGGGGTCACTGAGATGAACCCAAAAAAGAGACCCTGTCGGTCCAAGTAAAAGTCGGGCATCACGCTGGTGAGCCGCCCGCAGCTATACCATGGTGGGGTCACTGAGATGAACCTTCATCATATATATATGTTTGAATTTGTTTGAAGAAGTTGTTGGTCAAATAAAGGGCTGCTTTTGGCTGCAGCAAAGAACCAAGATATATTTGTTCTACATTTTAATTGCGTCCAAGTATAATTAATTTTATCCATAAAAGATAAAATACGTTATACTTGGGGCACATAAAGCCTAAACTCTTTTTGGCGTCGTAGGCAAAACGTTTCTAAGGTCGTTCTGAAAAACTGCACAACCAGCAATAATAGCCCCCCCCCCCCCCCCCCCCCCCCCCCTTCGGACGGGTATATTTTAACTTTTAAGAAACGTGGCTTGGTCGTTTAGAAAGTTGCGGAAGAAGAAGGGGGAAATTAAATTCCTTACCCTATAAGGTTATATCTGGTAGAAAATGAAAATTAATAGGTACGATTGACCAATGGACAACTTAGGATTCCCTACCTTGACCAATGAGAAGAAAAGACAGTCCGAGGAGTTTGGGTATTTAACCCAGAACACGAGGCATTCGGGCCGCCAATTTGGTTGCAGCTATCAGCAACTCAGAACAAATTGTTGACCAAAACTTCTTAAACTTTTGTTTATAAGTGAGGCTTTTTACGTCAAAATGCCACGTTACAAGCAATGCCGGTAATATATAACACGACAGTATTAAATATGATGGGTACAAAAGAACAAACAATGAAATGCCGTTTGTAGCAACTTGCGTAGTATAGTAGCTTCATGGTAGAAGCATTGGTGTTCAGAAGGTACGGGGTTTCAATCTGGCCATATACTTCTTTTTAATATCTTGCAAAAATGTATAAAGTCGAAGTTGTTTAATTTCAAGGGAAACATAGTACCACATTTTACGTGGTGATATTACATGCACGATTATAACGTGGCACTATTAAGTAAAAACCTCGCTTTATATTAACGACGGTTTGTACGTAGTCGGATCGGCGGCTGACGACGGCACTATAATGAGCGTGGTGTTGTCAATTTAATGACAGCGTTCCTCTATGCTATGCTTTTAGTTGCATTATGGCGCACATTCAAGCGTGTTATGCCATGTTCTTTTTTGCAGTACATGGTACCACGTTATCAGTCAGGTCGTAAATATTAATCCAGTCATCAAGGCTGCATAACAAAAATTCTCGTCTGATATCGATTCCCGTTCGTGTGGCTGTTTATCAAGAGGAAATTGAATGTTTAACGCAAACAGAGCGCGCTGTACTGGTACCAGTGAAAGTATCAATAAGATAAAACTAAATAGTCTGGTTTCCAAGCCAGAGCTATTTTGACTAGTCATAAGTCAGGTACCCTCTGATATCACATGAGCAAATTAAAGCTGTGTGCACCGTGTAGGCCGAATGATTTTGCTCTCCGTTTGAAATAGATCCGCAGCAGTGCACGGGGCAATCTTGCTTGCCGCATTACCGGCCAGTTCGCGCCGGGTTTATTTTCAAGCTACCGAGAGCACTGGCGGGATTATTTTTCATCGACAACAATTGTTTTTTAATTCAGTAAAATTTCTTTATTTCTGTTTTGATAATGCAACTACTACAGGATGCCAACACTTAGTTTATTTAATTAGCAATGTTATTTACATGGTTTGCCAATATTCTGTCGCCTAGGGCATTTTTTCTCTCTGCAGTCAGGGCGTGACAATAGTAGCCTTGGTCAAGGCGAGTTCGTCGTTATCCGTCCGTCGTTATCCGTCCAGAAATACACTGTGCGCGCGCCCCGCATATATGCTGCTAGCTTGCGCCCCATGCAAAGATACAGCGCGAACAGCGACCTCATACGGCCACTATTTATGCAAATCTACTGAGGCTACTTTTTCGCCTTGGATCATTGGGTTTTTGAAATCTTATGTTTTTCCTATATTTTGCGCCACATTTGTGGCGCATGACCTCGTATGCGAATACAGATAAGTATAGGCGGGGCTAAGATGTGAAGTGTCCAATCACAACGCGGTTGAAACCCGACGTCATCAAATTTGATGCAGCATGACATTTAAGACAAAATGGCAGATATTCAGCGTAGTCTTTCGTCCGAAGATCTGTCGTGTTGTTTGAATTTTGCAGCGCAAATATTATCCCTCGAAGATTTTAGACCCGAGCAGCGAAAGGCCATTAGAATCCTTTCTTCGTGGTCTTTGTGAATTTGCCGACAGGTTATGGCAAATCCGTCATTTTTCAGGCAGCCTGAGCCCCATTTTGCTCGGAGCT
This sequence comes from Crossaster papposus, assembly GCA_037893245.1. NCBI lineage: Eukaryota > Metazoa > Echinodermata > Asteroidea > Velatida > Solasteridae > Crossaster > Crossaster papposus. The sequence continues at coordinate 1,150,659 of JBAIAA010000567.1, read as the reverse complement.
CGCACGTACGGCCAGGTACTCAGCGTCAGTTTTCAGCGTGTTCGGTCAGTTTCTTATCGCCGCATAATCGGCATTAACCCAGGCATGCTGGTCTGTGCGGTATCGCCACATTGTGGTCCAAGCATGGTCCAACGCTGTAGGGAGGGGGCATGTTTACGGCTGCAGAACCAACCTTCAAAGTGATCGCAATATCGTAATTTAAACAGGGACAAGTGTCTTATATCCCCAATAACTCCTCAGATTATTTTCTTGTCAAAATTCAGCCGGCAAGGTATTTAATTATCAGTTCCGCGTTTTACCGAGCCACGGTTTTCAGATCAGCTGGATTAGATTTGTGCGACATAATATAGGGCCGAGTTCGACACGTTTCAATAGAGTCGCGGCCTTCTCCAGTCACCGCGGTTGAAAACTCAAAACTAAGCAGCTAAACACAACTAGTTTTAATGTCAACCATAACAATGTCAACATTCAAAAAAATACCCAGCAAAACGAGCGAAAATAACTGCGACCCTCACCAATCAAGCAATTAAGACAGTTCAAATCTTCATGTGTAATTCCTACAAGCCTTCGTAAAAATCACTCAACTTTCTCCGATAAAATGTCAACGATGGCGGTGTTCGTAAACACTTGCGAGCTAGCTATGACCTTTCACCGCTAGCTCAAATTATGCAGTTTCTACGCAACGATCGACCAATAAGAAAACGACTATAAAGGTCAGCTTAATATATTAGCATAATGAGCACCGCCCCCAAAACCTAATGATCCAAGGCGTTCGAGTATCCTCAGTTAGTTTGCATATAATAGTGGCCGCGTGAGGTCGTAGTTTGAGCTCCGATTACCGCTGCGCTGTACGTACGGACGGGTAACGATGAACGCCTTGACCAAGGCTATGACAATAGCGACCTTTCGATTCGGGCCGGGAGACAAAGAGGACGGTAATCCAAGCGAAAACATCGATCTGCGCATGCGCGAAAAGGAACGCGTCTCCGTCATGTCGAGTTTGGGAACGGTTTTCGGTAATCCAAGCGAAAACATCGATCTGCGCATGCGCGAAACGGAACGCGTCTCCGTCATGTCGAGTTTGGGAACGGTTTTCGCGTGAAATAGCGTCCGGTATGTAAGCACCACGGCGTGGTATATTTTGTACACGTTGTCGTGGTTGCGATTCGGGACGGAAGACAAAGAGAACAGCAAGCCGAGCGAAAACAAAATTATCTGCGCATTAATTATTTACCATGGAGGAATAAGAACTGGTCACTGTCCAACGTACCGCTTATATTTTGTTGCACCTGCGTCTGCCCTATGGAAATTCCTATGGAGATTAAAGGTCATAACACAGTTGTTGACTACGAAAAGTTCATGCTTCTGTATGACATCAATGCACCGAGTAGTCCTGATTTACAGTATGAAAATGACAGCTATTGATTTGTAATTATCTTTCGCCCCCAGAATGAATGTTTTCTAACAAGACATTTCTGAAACATGTAAATTCATATAAATAGAGCTTTTAAGATTCCCAAAACTGCTTTCATATCACTTCTTGGTCTTAGAAAACACCTGAGACTGTTGTTTAAGATAGGCTCAAGTAAAAACCTTGAAAACCCTTAAAAGGGGCGTGGCATTCTTCTTTTAGAAGCAAAGTTTCAAACATAAAACATGAGTCTTATCTTTTCTTTTACCTATACAAATTACACAACAAAACACCTTTTGATTTGGCGACACCTCTGGGTCACCTTTATTGACAGATTTAGGCCCGGCTTTAGGCACTTGTACATAATAACTTATAGTACAATCACAATACATAGTACAATCACTGTCGCTATACAAGAAAATCACTGAATAATGCGGCTTGCCGTTGCTGTAACCATGGAGCTATAGCTCCATGCTGTAACAAATTATCTTATTTAGACGCTTCAACGGAGAAGACGACGTCCAGGCAAAAAACAGAGATAAATTTAAAATGCTCTGAAAAACCTGTACCCAACAACATTCAGAATTCTCCTCAGCGCGGGTGTTGGGCTTCACCCTTATATATACAATTTTATACATGTAGGCCTACATGTACTCACATTTTTTAAAACAAAAATTTCAAAAATTAAAAATTTGAGTGCCTCGTATGTAGTGCTTGCTAGAACTGATCTGAATACCCCTTTTCTTCTCTATTTAAACCCTCTCATGCCCTTATTACATAACCTCTGCACCTGCTACAGGTGCTCGAATTCCTAAGACAATTATTTCCCGCTATACTTCGAAACGCGGGAAATGTATAGTCTTATCTTTTCTTTTACCTATACAAATTACACAACAAAACACCTTTTGATTTGGCGATAGCAAAGCACGGAGACACCTCTAGAAAAATACCAAAGCATGGGCTTAGGAAAGCTAATCAAATTAATTCAGATTAACAGAAAACAAACTGTTCTTACAGACCTGGTTTCTTGGTCACTCGTAACCCGCTTTTTGGCCGAGTTTTTACTACTCAACTAAAAATAAACAGAAAATGTTCTTACAGATTCTGTTTTTTGGTCACTTGTAAACTTTTTTCAAGTAAGTGTTTTGTGATCAAATACATTTAAATTTAACTATAAATGTACTCTACAGACCCAGTTTCTTGGTCACACTTAACCTCTTTTCGAGCGAGTCTTCTATATATCCATCTTTACTCTCATCCCGTCTCCAGCGCCCGTGTCTCTTTAGACAGCGCTCTTCTACCTCGTTGTTGGCCGCAGCCGTTACTCCTCCCGCTCTGAGGGAATGTAAACCTAGATTTAGGTTAGGTGCTACCGAAGATAGCATCTTGATTACACACTCCCTGGTCCTTGTGTAACTTAACTTTTTGTCTTTGGAAATTAATTTACAACCGTTCCCTGATCTAACAGCGGGTCTAAATAAGTATAGTGTAGTTGTATTATCCATACCTGCGGTCGACATATACCTTAGCAACATAGCATAAGGACATGCTGAAGTGGAACCCTTTGCAATTACTACTTCTTTTCCACATCGATATTGATCCGTCTTGCTTTTCTCTATCTCAACAGTGAAATAATCATCTGACATAACAATATTATTACAACGTAAAGAACTCAATTCGTTAAACCGAAAGAAACCTGCAAATGCTAACGTTATCATACACAAATCTCTAATAACCAATAAATCTGTTTCCTCAGAATATCTATCACAAAGCTCTACTATGATATCTGATGTAACTACATCCTTTGTCTGGGTCTTATGGCCTGTTGTGCGTTTAGCCGATTCGTGAAGATTTTTCACAAATGAATTATTCGTTGGGTCGACTAAACCATTCATCTCGTGTGCCCATTTAATACTGTAAATGACTGATGCAATGATGATGAGACGCACCCGTGTCCAGGAGCTCCGTCAGATACACAGCAATGAGAATTGGCTGGGCTGGTAATGAGGTGTATGCGGATCGGGCACAGAAGTTCTGCCATTTCTTGAAACTCCCAAAGTATTTCTTGACCGTAGCGTCACTCCTGGAAGCCATCAAGTGATGACACATCCGGTCGACCAGTTTGTCGTCCGCCACTCCAACAGTCTCCAAAGCTGCGGAGACGTTGTACCTCAATCCTATCTCTGTAGGAAAAATTCAAAACAGCGTTAACCAATCCCCTCCAGCAATTGCAATAATACTGGATAATTCAGTAAACTAGCTTCATAGCAATCATCTTGAATTTCAATGTTTCCTCAGAAAAAATGCCGTTACTACCTTGACCTTTAATGATCACATACTGCTGTGGTAGTATCATGCTATTTTGTACAAACGGCCTAAAATCTTTACTTTCCGTCACCAGAAAAGGCCAAAACGGTGCCGATTCCCACATCGGAATAATCAATGTACCTTTAGCTTTTTCAGTTTGCATTTTTAACAATACTCTCAGAATTAACCTGGGTGGAGGTACTAGCCAATTGACATTATTTGCCCACATCTGACCGAAAGCGTCAATTCCCTCCGTTCCTGGGCACCACCATCTCGAGTTGAACCTTTTGCACTGATTATTCAAATTAGATGCAAATCTATCCACATCATGTGATCCCCATTCTTTATCCAGTAATCTATAAATCCATGGTTGTATTTTCCAACCATCACTGTCAGTGGTTCTACTCAACAAATCTGCTTTAGTGTTGTTATTTCTTCTGATCCACTCTGGTTCAAGAATTATAGAATTCTTTTCACAAAAATTATTCACACTCAAAGAGATTGTTTGTAAGCTAGACTTCTTACTTCCGTTATTCAGCACCCTTTTTACATTTTTGTTATCATTGAAACATCTAACTCTTTTGTTCTTCAACAAATCCTCATTACTTTTAAGTACTCTGTGTACTGCCTCCGTTTCTCTCCAAGTGGAGCTGCTCCTAGACTCTTCTTTGTCCCATGACCCTACTACTTCGCTACCCTCAACCGCCTGATCCTTGTCCAAAGGATTTCCCACACAAAGGGATGGTGTACTACCGCATCCAACAAGGGATGGATCACTGCCTTTAGTAAAGGCTCCCGCACAAAGGGATGGTGTACAACTACATCCAACAATGGATGGATCACTGCCTTTAGTAAAGGCTCCCGCACAAAGGGAATTGACATAAACGTCTTTAGTAATAACTCCTGAACAATGGGACACATACCCACCATATCCCACAGCGGATGCGTCACTAAACACTTGTATCTCGCATGAGTCTACGTTTTTTATACTTAAACCTTTGTCATTTAAGGACTGCACACAGCGTTTCCAGAATAACGCCTCATCAAGTGCTTCATCACTCATCAATACAGGTGCATTCCAACTCGCACGGGTATCAATACTGCGATACAATGCTCTGGTTTTTAATCTTACCACTTTACCGATTGAATTCGCAAGGGAAATTATTTGTCCAACTACAGAAGCTAAGAATCTAACAGGAACCAGCTTAGTTCGACTGGTGTTCACCTGATAAATTAAAGAAGTCAAAGCGAGAATTACTCTTTCAATTCTGTCTGAAGTAGCATGTACTAAGCCTGTATTGGTGTGCCAGTTGAAACCCAACCAAGTCACGTGTTGTGAAGGTTTCCATTCACATTTTTCGTGTGCAATCAAAAACCCGAAATCCTGCAAGGACAATTTAACAGTATTGCTAAACCTTTCAGCTTGTTCCATGCTGTGGCTCCCTCCTAGGCCGTCATCTAAATACATGATCACCCTATAACCTTGTGATCTCCAGTGGGTCACAACCACTCTCATTACTTTTGTGAATATGTACGGCGCTGTAGCCAACCCAAACGGGAGCACATTAAAATGATAGAAAACACTTTTCTCTCCGTAATTCCATGAAAAACCTAGATATTTTCTGTGATCTCCGAATATCCCAATGTGATGATAGGCAGACTTTAAGTCGAAAGTGAACAAAAAATCACCCATTTCAAACATCTGCTTAGCAACTGTCACATCTTCGTACTTGAATTTAAACTTGGCCAAGTGAGGATTAATATTTCTGCAATCAAGAACCAATCTCCGTTTTCCATTCTTATTAAATGCTACCGTTAAAGGATTAACGATGTATGGTTGTGAATTTAATTCCGAGATGCATCCTTTACCAAGTAATTTCTGTATTTCTTCAACAACAAATAAGGGGTTTTCTTTTGCCGACTTGTTATTATCTGAATACATGGTATCTGGTAAAACTCTTAATGGAATTTTATACCCTTCCTTTATTACATTTCTGATAAACGGATTAACTTTTATTTTGTCCCACTGGCCCAAAGCTTTCTGTAATCTTCCAACTGGTGAAATTTGAACCAAAATCTCACTATTAACCGATACATTAGCGGAATACAAACTTGCGTCAAACTTTTTCATTTTATCTTCATTCAGTACAATTCTGTTATTCACATCTTCCAAATCGGAAAACCTTCAGAAATCTTATCTGCCTTGGCGGCATCCACCTTGTGAGTACACTCGTACTTCCAATGACCGGGTTGTCCGCAACCGAAACAAAGCCCTGGCTTGCCCTTGCCCACTGTGGCTGTGCGGGGTGCCGCTGCTGATGAAACCGCCGAAGTATGCCGCTCCGATGGCCATGAAGAAAACCTGGTGGTCTTCCTGCTTTTCTTTGCCTGTTCTGTCTTGAGCTTCTTCGAGGCCCTGGCTTCGGCCCTGTACATCTTCTTCTCGTCTTCTGAGTCAGAAGCAAGAGGGTTAGTTTCGTACTCCGTAACTATTCTCCATCCTAGATCTGATCCATCAGCCATTCTGATTAGTTTTTGCCTGTGGTTTATTAGCTCGATACCTTCGGAAATGTCTGTTGATGCTTGCTTGATGTTAGCTCCGCCTTCCAGATGTGACTCTGCGTCCCTCAGCTTGCTCGCTACCTTGACGTTAAACTTGAACTGATCTTCGCTGCTCTTGCGTTTGAAAGAGTAACCATCGTTGGCCAAAATACTGCCCTGAATCTTCGTGAGCTGGGTGTCAGATAAGTCTTTCTGACTACAGCTGATCTTGCTCTCGAAAGCAGAAAGTTTTGACGTTATAAGACCGTCGAGCTTGTCCAACATGGCGGCCTGTGAACCGGCTACTGCTTGTCTGACTCGGTCGTCAATGAAGCTGGCGCTGGCCTGTAGCTGTGTGTGCTCCATTGTGTAAATTAAAAATTTGAGTGCCTCGTATGTAGTGCTTGCTAGAACTGATCTGAATACCCCTTTTCTTCTCTATTTAAACCCTCTCATGCCCTTATTACATAACCTCTGCACCTGCTACAGGTGCTCGAATTCCTAAGACAATTATTTCCCGCTATACTTCGAAACGCGGGAAATGTATATTAATCACTATTCATAAATACCTGCGGGACAGTTTAGGCATTTCTATTGGTCGAGAGCCCGTCACGTGGCCAGGATTAAACGGACGACAAAGACATGGCTGGAAGTTTTTTAAACCAGCTGGCAACAACAAAACCCTGTCGCGTTATACCCGTCCCCAGGGCTCACTTGATTTACAACCGTACCTTGTCTCCAATAGTAAGAGCGGGTAGTGTTGGGCGCGTACAACTCGACACCCTGGGAACGAGGTTGCCCATATCAGTAATAGTCTGGTTCATAGTAAATTGCATGTATTGTGTAGAGCGACAGAGGCGGAAACATGTCATTTGACACACACATAATGGCGAAACAGGACGGGAGCTTTCGAATCAGGACGGGAGATGCTTGAAAATCTTTCAAGATCATGAAAAATTGGTATAAAAAAGCCACAAATCTTGAAAGATTTCTCAAAAGTGCAAAATTATTAAATTTCATGCCGAATATTTAAACATTTTCCAATAAGTTGGACTTTTTTACGGTTGTGTGATTTTTATTTTAAATGTATTATTTTTAATTTAGTCGATTCCCTACTTCGTGTTTTCAATCGCGGGTGTTTACTGCATTATCCATCAATAATACTAATACTACTACTAATAATAATAATAGTTATTAAGAAAGCGCAATATATCCACCAAAGATAATATACATGTATGGTATAAAGGCAAAGACAATAGACAAACAAAACATAAAGAACATGCATGTCTAGTCAGAGGATTGTACCAATTAAGTCATCCCCTGGCCGATTTGCCACAGAATGTTGTCATTTGTTGTTCACGGATCAATTTGTCCAACTAAACAATACAACATTTTTAAAGTACCCAGATATCGGTTTAGTCCAGCTCAACAACATGCAAGTGGATGGGCATATAGTGCAGAAACCTAGAAGGTTGATAGCGCCCTCTGTAGGCGGACTGAGCCCTGTGCGGTTGTAGAACTTTCGCGGATATTAGTCCAGGCAAAATACATAATTTTGTTTTGTTGACCTCAAACAAATTGCAACAAATTGTTTTTCACCACAGTGCACTTCTATAAGGTCCCTAGAATGACATACTAAAAATCTACAAAAATCCAAGTGGTGCAAATATGTCTAATTTGCATAAATCGTTAACCCCTGCCGTGTAATATGTTTATATTCCCATATTTGGGTATATATTTTATTTTTATTTTTGAAAAGTTTATTTTGGCGATTATACTTAAACATCCTTACTTCAATAACATTTTCTAAAGCATGTAAGTGACTAAATAATTATGAAAATATAGTAATGGTCCAAAATTACTACAATTATACCCTATCATTTGCACGCATTTACCTTGTCTCCAGATATCATCAAGTAGTAAGTATTGAAGTGCTTCAAATTCACCAAGTTGCTTACTGGCACAGTTATCCTATTAAAACCTTATGGAAAATCATATGGACAATGATAACATTGTGATATTTAGCCCAGCAAACAAAAACTTGGAAAAAATGATGTGTCCCTAAATTGGGCTAACAAGTAGGTGAAGGGTTGCCTAAGGTGAGAGACTTGAACAAGTTCAAGGAAACCCCCCAAATTTGTGATTTTTGTTGCTTACAATAATCATAACTACGTTAAATTGTATTTTGGGGATTTCCTTGAACTTGGTTCAAGTCTTCCATGTTAGGCAACCCTTTAACTACTTTTTAGCCCAATTTATAGACACATCATTTTTCCCCAGTTTTTGTTTTTCTGGGCTAAATATCACAATGTTATTATTGTTCATATGATTTTTCATAAGGTTTTAATATGATAACTGTGCCAGTAAGCAACTTGGTGAATTTGAAGCTCACCAATACTGACTACATGATGATATCTGGAGACAGTGTAATGTGCGCACATTTATAGGGTCACAAAGTTGTCATTTTGGATAATTACTGTGTTCTCATAATTATTCAGTCACTTATTTGCTTTAGCAAATGTTATTCAAGTAAGGATATGTAAGTAGAATCACCTAAATAAACTTTTCAAAAAATTAAAATAAAATATATACCCAAATATGGGAATATAAACATATTACACGGCAGGGATTAACGATTTATGCAAATTAGACATATTTCCACCGCTTGGATTTTTGTAGATTTTTAGTATGTCATTCTAGGAACCTTTTAGAAGTGCACTGTGGTGAAAAACAATTTGTTTCAATTTGTTTGAGGTCAAAACTTATTTTTCCTAGACTATATACCCAGCAAGATATGAGAACGAGCGACTTCCCCCTTAGTCCACCATACCTATACACCCCATGGACAATTGTTACCTAACGCACTCCCCTTAAAACTTCTAAAGAAACCACAACATTCCACAAGCACAATGAACACCACCAAGGAGGGAGGGGGGCTTTTCTTCGTCCCATATATTGCTTTATACTTCCGCGGATACCACCCAGGATCCACGATGTGCCGATCCTCGCCACTCGTGGCAGCAATTAAATGACTAGAGTTTTGTATAATTTTGTGTGGATTCGATAAGAAAGGATCTCCAGGTAGACATACCGGAAGCTCCGGTAAATAGACGCCCACAGATTAATTCTGCTCCGGTGCAGATAAACACGCGTACTCGTGTTAATAATTTTCATATTAGAACTTGTTAATGGTTTTCGTGCGGAGCGCAACAAACGAGTACGGTAGTCATGAACACTAGCGAAATAACTACCAGAAATAACGACCAAACACTTTTCCTTTTCTGTTTTAGATGCATTTAAGTTAGGTTAATAGGGATTTGAATGGTTGTTACTAAGGAGGATATGGTTGCTAGGCAACACGTATCTATCTTAACGTTACCATACAGCCCTTTAGGTTAAATACCCTATTTCAATTACTCAGAAATGTCTTATAATTATGCATTCTTTTATTTAAATTAGCTCATTTAAAAGGAAATAATTCTGAAGCATGGCCCGTGTTCCTTTCGGTGCTGTGCCCAGGCAGTATTTTTCATCTTCTCGTGTGACGTCACTGATCTGCTCCTGGTATCCACATTCACTATAAGGTAACCTTAAGACTAGTCAATTCGAATACCCCAAGGTGTAAGCTTTTCAAAAACACTCATACCCACCAAACACGTAGTCATTTCCAGCAAATAAATGAACCCTGGCTCCTGCTCTAGTATAGGTTTTCCTGGACGATATAAGAAAATGTGCACATTTATTTGTAAAAGATACATTCAATTTCGCGCTGATTTTGATAACGACCTATATCCGGGTTTCATTCGTGCAAAAAACGAGCATTCGGTTTCTTGTTTTTTCATTTAAATAAATGATAGCGCCTAACGTTTCATTTCAGAGGTTACAAATACATGATTAGGCTTTCGGTTTGACGGATGCGTGGTAGTCTTGGTTCCAAGACCTTCGTGTTGTTTATTCCGCGATCACTGAAACAAACCACAGATGTTATAGAGGGCGCTATCTCCAAACGAATCGCACCCGCGCCGAACTGGACTCACTCGTAGGTCTCGGATGAGTTGGCACATTGGGGGCGCGGTCAGACTATTGTAATATATGCAGTATTCATATCAAGTGATAATGATAGACGGTTAGGCAAATACGTGTGAGGGTTATTGTGTTTACGCAAAACGTAACACGCCGCGATATATTGACACGGCCGTAATGTACATGTACATGTACATGTACAGTACATGTATTCGCATTTTTGTATCACTGTGGAGACCTGGCTTTGTTCTCGTGTACAAAATGGTTAGAAAGTCGAGCACGTTTTTCAAAATGCTCCCATTTTAACCACAATTATTTTCCTAGATTTAAATGTCGACCCAATACACCCCAACCCAAACACTAACCCTAACATACATCCTAACCCTAGTGTTTGAGTAATTTAAGTACAATCCAAAAATCTATTTTGTGAAATTCCTAATGGAGACCTATATAGAAATTACCCTTTGGAGACATTTTCACTCCCATTGTCCCCATTGTGTTCACGTCTCCAGAGTGTACCATATTTCGCACCATACAGTACATATGGTGCGAAATACGGTACCCTCTGGAGACGTGAACACAATGGGGACAATGGGATTAAAAAGGTATCCAAAAGGTAATTTCTATAGATAAATAGGTCTTCACTAGGAATTTCACGAATTCGATTTTTTGGAGTTGACTTAAATTACTCAAAAACTAGGGTTAGGATATAGTTAGGGTTAGTGTTTGGGTTAGGGTATAACATAGGGTATATTGGGTCGAAATTTCAACCCAGGACAATAAACGTGGTTAAAATGGGAGCATTTAAAAAAAACGTGCTCGACTTTCTAACCATTTTGTACACGAGAACAAAGCCATGTCTCCACAGTGATACAAACATTTGAATACATGTACATACATGTACTGTACATTGACACAGCAAATCATGGCTGCCCCGGCGTTTATCTGTGACTGCGGGTGCAGAGGTGTTTCTCCATATGGTGTTTAAATTTGTTATGAGTGAAACCACTTTGCTCTATGGTGAAAACCTCCTAAACGAATGCTAATTTATATGGTGGCCCTGGAGGGATATAAAAACTCGAGAACATTTTCGCGACTTGTGAACAAATTCGCAAATAATTTCGTAAATAATTTTGCAACTGGTCTTGAATATTTTTGCGACTAGTCGCAAATTTATTTGCGACGGGTCGTGAATATATTATGTGAATAATTCACGACTAGTCGTCAATATTTTTACGACCAGTCGCGAATAAATTCACGACTTGTCGCGAATAATTTCACAACTAGTCGTGACAAAATTCGCGACTAGTCGCGAATTTTTTACGACTTGTTTTTTGCGACTAGTCGTGAAATTATTCACGACTAGTCGTAAACATTTGTTGGCGACTACTCGTCAATATTTTTACGACTAGTCGTGGAAAAAATTCGCTACTAGTAGCGAAAATATTCACGACTAGTCACGAATTATTCACGACTAGTCGCAAAAATATTCACGACCAATGAGTCGCAAATAACTAGTCGCAAAAATATTCACGACCAGTTGCGAATAAATTCACGACTATAGTCGCGAATAATTTTACGACTAGTCGTGAAAAAAAATTGCGACTAGTCGCGAAAACTAATCGCGAATTACTCACACCTAGTCGCAAAAATATTCGCGACCAGTAGCAAATAAATTCGCGACTAGTTGCAAAAATATTCACAACCAGTCGCGAATAAATTCATGACTAGTCGCAAATAGTTTCACAACTAGTCGCGAAAAATTTCACAACTTTTATGTCCCTCCAGGGCCACCATAAATTTCCCCTTTTATTTCAGGGAAAGGTAGTTTTTGCAGGTAATTAACTGTTTGCCAAAATGACGCACGACCTCACTAGATTCGACGCTAATACTGGCGTACGTTTAATACGCTGTAATAAAAAAAGAACGCGCCGCGCCGCAGCACCATAACATAACGATGCTGCAGCGGGCCGACCGTTACGCGATACAGTGTGGTCGCGCCGGTTAGCTGTAGCTATAGCTTGCACTGCAAGATCGGCCACACGTACAATGCTATTGAAAGTCTGCACATTTCGCGCAATGCATATACATGTAAACAGGTCAAAAGAAATAAGTCTCCCCTGGGAAATGTGCATTTTTCTGGATGACAGTTAGACCCCTGTTTGACGTTTGTTGACCCCTCCCGGAAAGGCCCGGCATTTTCAAGGGGGCAGCCCAAGTCAAAATTGTTCGGTTTTTTATCAGGGAACACAAAAACACTTTCAAATCTTTGTTCCCAGAGTTTGGTCACGGGACCTACAGGCTTGTCTTCTACTATAGGTGTGTAGATGCTAGGTGTAGCAAACTACTAAGGATGAAGTAAGCCTTCGTTTGTTTCCGGCTGATCCTAAATATCGGAGGATTTGGACAGCCAAAGTAAAGCTTACCAGAGCGAAGTGGTCCGGGCCTAGTGATTTTTGGCCCTCTGCAGCGACCGATTTTAGCTGTCGTGCTTCGACCTAGAGCGTCTAGAGGGACCCCATCTTTATCCTCGCTCAAGTCCGTGTCTGATTAAGAAATACTGTGATTCGAATCAGACGAATCAGTACTGTTTTCGTCGGATTCACCAAAAACCGAGGAAGAACTTTCACGATCTTCCATGTGAAATTCGATTACCGTGCACAAAGCGTACGTGATTCGTACACTGTGTGTACATCAACACACAACAATGTTTTGCGACCTGAGTGAACCTGGCCACGTGTTCGGCCTGATATTCCAGCCGCGTATTCCAGCCGCGTATACGGAGGCTGGAATACGCGGCTGGAATATCAGGCCGAAAACGCGGCCAGTGTGTGCGTACGTCATTGATCTCCATTATATATAATGGAGATCAATGGCATACGTGGCCACGCGAACCTGTCTCGTACCTAGACGTCGCGTACAGACTATCGAGAATTTGTGCAGGTTTTGCCTCGGTTTTACGTCACTTATTTGTTTGGGCCGCGAAATTTAGAAGGGGGGGGGGGGTCAATTTGTTGACGGCAAATTACCACACTAAACGACACTAGAACCGGTTTTGCTTTGCATTTACATTTATTACACATAAATCTATTAATTTAAAACAAAAATTGCTTAATGAAAATGCTAGACTGCATGTTTCCTTTAAGTAAAAATACCCTGTTATATCATTACCAATTGCACAACATCATATCTTCCTTTTTTTTCAACAGCAGAGAGACGAGATAGTATTATAACACCCTTAGTTATCAGGAATATATACACACACAAAGTAAGTTACCCCTAAATAACTCTTTTCTTACAGATTACAACTAGAATAGAATATACCTATGGTTATCGAGGAAATGTTGTGTGAAGATTGGAGGCATCCATGACCTTTTGGTTGACTGAGCACAAATTGAAGACAAAATCAACCAAAGTCAAAGTTCACACGAGTGATTTTATGACTTTATTTGATTTTGAAACATCAAAACGACTGTTCAGTAATTTGTATATCCACCACGCTTGTAAATAACCTCCAGGCATCGTCTCCTCATGGTATTGATGAGTCTGCTCACCCACTGCTAGAGAATATCCATCTAGATCTCAACCCTATTTAGAATGATTGGGATCAGCTGAAGCGTTCTGTGAATGCTCGAATCAATGAAGACTGCACTCTGGCTGACTTGGCACCATTTTTGCAGGAGGAATGGATGGCTATTCCTTAGCAGCGAGTGAGTAGACTTATCAATACCACGAGGAGACGATACCTGGAGATCATTGGAAAGCGTGGTGAATACACACATTAATAAACAGTTGTTTTGTTGTTTTACAATCAAATGAAGTCATAAAATCACTCTTCTAATTGTAGGTGATCTTGTCTTCAATTGGTGCTCAGTCAACCATAAAGTCACTGATGCTTCCCATCTTCACACAACATTTCCCTAATAACCATAAACATTATTCTATGCTTAGGTGTAATCTGTAAGAAATTGTTACTTTAGAAATGATAAGGAGTTATTTAGGGGTAAATTACTTTGTGTGATATGTGTAAAACACGAGCTATATAATAAAGTATGAAGTCCAATATACACATAAAACTCCGATTTAGTTGGATGTTGAAAGCACCCACATTTTAAGTTAAAAGAAAACAAGTCTCTGTAAAAATACATACGGGCTTAATATATTATGATGTTATAAATATACTGTTTTCAGGCACCGATATAATTTATTATTATTATTATTATAAGACGCGTTTTGGAAGTAGTAGTATTACATTCCTGCAACCAAATTAAACATTAAAAAGTTAAGAACATTAATCACAAATTGGACGGAAGATAAATCATTATACATCAATTATTACATCACATATGCATTGTTTACATTTAGTCATCTTAACTTTAACTTCTCATTCAGAGATGTGGATAACCTCCTGGCTTTGTTTTACTTTAGAAGAAAAAAAACTGTTTTAGCTGACATCAGACGGTAAACAAACAAAACAAATACGTACTCAAGCCTAAAATGACATACAGAGCAACCACGACTGTCATAAAATAATCTGACGAAACTGTGTTTTAATAATTTACATTCTATATGGATATGTATAGTTACAAGTGCAACAAAAATATGGGTATACGTGTATTGATAGACTCTTATAGTGGTTTAACAGTTGAGAAAAACTGAAATACAAATGTTGGTATAAATTTGATCTTAATAATATATTGTTCTTAATGTTCAACCTCTCCTCGCTAGGGTCAGGTAAGCGCTTCTGAAAGTCTGTCAAAATACAGCGTGTCCCCAAACAAATGATGCAAAAAGAACGTGTCATTTTGTTCATTACATTTTCAGCATTTGCTATTTATGTTTGTATGAGCTTATTTTAAGATAACAAAATTAGCTTTCAAATGCCGTTAGTTTTACCCTATTTGCATTTGTCAATTCAATGATAATGTTTGATTAATCGCCTGCACTCTAAATCGAGTGTGCGCCAAACGATACTAGCATTTTACACAATGGGTGATTGTGTAGAATGTAAGAATAATAAACATTTTTTTAAAACCTAATATTCAATATCAATTGAGCTATTACATAATACGTTTCCACAACTTTCTGGTCTTCTTTGAAGTACAATCGTACAGGTATAAGATGTGTTTTGTATTCGGATGAAACCTATTAACAACTGAAAAGTGGCACATCATCGGGTGTGTAGCTTTGTGGAAGCAATTCTCATTACTTATGATCAAAAAGATGCGTTCCACTTCATTCTGACACTCGTATACCAGTGGGATTGCTTTGGCTGTTTTCCGACTCTCTATATTGCGTTTTTAATAAGAATATCACAGCGGGAACCAGACACTTACAATAAAGTCGGGTAAGATGGCGTCGATATTGAGCCCCTAACTCGCTTTTTCTTTCGGCTGAGAGGGTAATTGTGCACGGAGCCCATACCTGTATCGTTCTTTTTTCCTTAAAGGCGTTATAATAATTTTGTTCTACACTCGGTTTGTTCAATTTGGTCGTTGGTGTGTTTTTTCTCCCGATAATCACAAAATCTGCACTCGGATCCACTTGAAACAAATTAGATACCGGCCCAATCTTTACCCTGTCATAATTTAGTGTTTTACTTGGTTTGTTGAACATTGCCGCAGCTTTGGAAATATACACAAAGTCGGGATTGTATGGTAGCGCTCATTTTGACAAGGACCTATATACGCGAAAAGAACTTTGAAATATTCACTCTTATTACATTACCTATACTGCACATGCAGGAACAAACCACACCAGTCATTAAAATTAACACTTTACCCCCCAAAAAGGTTCCAAAAAGAAAAAAACACGATTTCTTACAGTCAAGACAATCAACTTGTACTTTTCTTTTAATAAAGTCTTTACAAATTATTTTGAATATTTTAATAAGAGATTCGATGCTGATTTAAGTAATTTTTAGATGCTTAGATCATTTTACCGCGCACGGATATCTGAACTAGTTTTTCGTGTAATTTGGTTACGCGGGGAAGCGTCCTTTTTGTTTTGATGGCCGACTGCCGTTGACGCGAAGCATTTTTGCGAGCCAAAACAACACAAACTATTGGTGTTGTCTCCACAACCAACCGGCTCTATGGGCCACTGATTGTATTGACGCTCCTTAGTGTCCGGGTGAGTAGATTTGTATTAGTTCTAAACCATCCTTGAGCGGTATTTTGATGTTATTTTGATGTGTTTCTTTGTAACTTTTGTACATGCACCTGCACGCTTGTTTATGGTGTAAATCAAGGAGTTTCCTTTGTTCCTCTCGAAAATTTCCTAGGTCGTCCTCGATTCTAACCCTAACCCCAATTCACCTTCGTGTTGCCAGGTATGTGTCCTCCATTTACAACATAAACAAACGCGTAATCACGTACGGTATTGTGCGCTCATGTACACGGTACAGTACCGCTCAAAATAAATATATGTGCGTATGTATGTACACAATCGCGCGATCGCAGCGAAAGTTCGCGATCGCGACACATTTTCGCGATCGTTAAACACTCGCGCGCTTAATATAAATTCACACGATGTGGCGCGTGGTTTTAAATGAAATTGGTTATTATTTTATTATTATTGTATAATGATAGTTGTATCCATATATTAAAGAGGGCCTATATTTCTCCCTTGATTTGTAGAGTGTTTAATTTCCCCGAGGTGATGCTTTTTGTTATAACCCTTGATGGCATAGGGCGGGTGTAATAAAATACAAGTAATTACACACAACAACTGTCTGTCAGTCCAGCCCTTCCCTTACCGGGAGTTTATTCTCCACCCCACGGAGGTCCAGACCCCGTCTCCAGCCAGCGTGCAAGTGCTGCTGCTACATTAATAATTATAACACCTCACCCACAGATGTTGTGTCTCGATTGGCCAAAAGCGAATCACGTGGTATTTTAAATTGTTGCTATATTTCTTTAAGCTTTATAAGCTTTATCTCGTGGTGTAGTCAAACTAACCTCCCTCCGTGAGGAAAATAGAATGCTCCATCACCTCGCTCGGGATGCTAGTTTTGCTACACCACTCGAAACGTTCAATATGTGTATATTATCCATCATGTTTACAGTGTTGGGCATTCTATAGTTTTGCCAATCAATGGCTGGCAACAAAAATGTGCCGAACGTTTTGTGTGAAACAGATGGGTCTATAGGGCAGCCGTGCTCACACAGGCGACGGGTGCGTCTATTTCAACTTGCCGTGAATGTGTTTCAGGTAGGATTTCCTCGGTGCTGTAGTCCTTCTTTCTGGAAGGGGTAAAGCCACAGACCAGCCCACACGACCAGCAGCCGCAGCCGCCCCCGGCTCCCGAGTACGGGCCGGGCTGATCAAAGGCCTCCGCTGCCTTAGTCTGGCTCTCCAACTGGACATGGTAAACAAGCAAAAAAGTATTATTGGACAATTATTGTTGTTTAGTATAGGTTGTTGTTGTTGTTTTGGTGGGTTTTTCTTTTGGTGGTAGGGCTTTTAAACAATGTTTATTATTCGAATATACCACTCAACTTAGTAGTTGAGAAACCAAGATTGAAATTGGTCAGCCATCAAAGGTCCTTTCTACCATCCACGGCCCGAATATAAAACTGTCTTTCTGCCCACATATCCACAGGCCAGTTTCAGTAAGGAGGAGAATCGCTATATGAGCGACAAGCTGTAAGCAGTTTCTTAATTAATAACGTTTCTTGCTGTTAAGGCCCCAAAATGCTTTGTATAAAATAAAATAAGAATACTGGGTGACATGGGTGGCAAGTGTGTATATATAAAGCAAACAATGTGGCCTAGGTTCGATTCCCCGCTCAGACCATGTATCAGTAGTTTGTTGATTCTGTTTTGTGCCACAATAAGTTTTCCTTAAATTTTCCTACTAAATTACCATTTAAGATCTTTACCTTTGGTCTGGGTCATGTTTTTGTTCTATATATTTAGTTTCACAGCTATATTGTAATAATTCCCCTAAAAACACCTGATTAGAAGAATGGTTGCAACGTTTGTTAGTGTTATGTTCCGGGTCCCGATTTAATGTAACTGAAAGGCACAAAGAAAATAATATAAATAAAACAATCCTCAGCAGAAAACAAATTAAACAGCCTAAATGTTACGTTTGAATATTTGTTGCTAGCTTCTGAAAAGTGGCCCCATTCTGTGAGTTCCACTCATTTACGCGAACTACGCAAACGTTTGCAAAAAGGTTCGCAATAGTCTTGTGCAAAACCAATACAACAAACGTTGCCAGTGAACGTTGCCAGTAAACGTTGGCAGCGAACGTTGGCAGCGATAGTTCGCAGCGAACATTGGCAACGTTCGCGAACGTTTGCGTTGTTTGCGCAAGTGGAAGGCAATCACTTCTGGTCTCTGTGGTGTTTCATACCTCACGGATTCTGGATTTGAGCTGCATGTTTTCGGTGGCTACGCTGGTAGTGGAGGCCGGGCCGCTGGACGTCTCGCTCAGATTGGGTCGAGTCTTGTGCGCCGGCTGCGTCGGGTCGCCGTCCGGGTATTTTACCACCGCAATGATCTGTGCCATTTGAGAATGGTGACAACGACAATTGAAGCGCATATCGGTACCACTTAATAACATCAGCCAATTCACTGCTGGCACAGAGAACCATTATCAATGATGCTGGTATATACGGAATGGGGCATGGGAAATAAGCTGAGTAGGCCTATTATTACTTTGTTTGTGCATTGTCAATGGTTGTTTCAATGTTTTGGTGTGAGATACATTATACTATACGCAAAACGATCGTGAGAAAGGTGACTTTTTCCCGCACGAGTTCTTCTGCCAATTTCATGAAACACTATTGACCAATCGAAGGACGACTGACTCATTTTTACCTTGCATTTGATCTATTGCAAGTTAAAGGTAGAATAAACCATTATTTTGCAAATATCGAAACTGTTACTACCTAATTCTTAAGAGATATCATAATTATTTGAAAGTAAATAATGATTCTAGGCATTCAGCAAAATTAATGCGCTAATTGCTCCAAACAATTTAATTAAAAAAATCACGATCGCCGGCGATCGCAAAAAAAGAAGAACAAGAACAACTTGAACAATCAACGCCGGTTGGAAACGAACACCATTGTTTTGCTTGTTTATCGGCATGCATGATTGTAAAACTTCCGATAGGTCAGTTAAACGATATTTACTATAAAATAAAGCCCCCAAATCCACCTATTCGTGATAATTCAATCAATTACCAATGGTGTAACCTATCTTTAAGATAAGTTACACTTTTACTAAAAAGATCAAACCACGCAAAACGATTGTGAGAGAGATGCCTTTTTTCCAAACCGCGTACGTCCCTCCCCTCCCCCCTAATGTTGCCAAGAAATCGCCGCCAGTGTTTGTGCCCAGCAACAGTGGAACAAGCTTGCCTTGGGAACGAAGACGACAGTCAGTGTGATGCTGGTGCAGAAAAGGATGATACAGGAGACAAAGAGGAAGAGTGCTTCCGGGTTGTTGCTGATGACGACACTCACGGCTACACCGATCATACATAGAATGACCACATTGTAGACACTGACACCTATCAGTTTACTGTCATTCAGCCCAGGGATGGACACCTGCCACACGATAAGAAATTCACCTGTTTGCGTTAGTTCCCGATGCTACACAGTGCAAAAAGATACACTTTTACAATCTTATATAGGCTATAGTTCCCACTTGCTCCAATATATATACATGCTCTTAGTACCCCTCAATGACGTAACTCCCTGTTTGTTTCTATATCTCCATATAGTTTTGGTACTGGTCCTCTTTCAGTAAAATTTACACTGTACTCTAAAAACCACTCGGGCAGATTGACGCTGGATCTGAATCTGTATTTTCTCTACCTTTTTCTTTGGTCAAAATGACCTAGACAAATGTCATTTGACTCTTAAATGGGTAGATTCATGGACCGATTCCGACCCAGAAGTGTCTAGAGTGTGTTTTAATACCTTTCTCGTTTCCCATGCCAGGAAGGTGCCGAAAATAAGCAGTAGCCCCTTGTAGCCATAGAGGGCGCCCAGCCAGTAGGCCACGGTACTACAGGTGCAGTATCTGATGTATGGCTGGATGATTCGGTTCGGTATCTCTGGGTCGCTCTGTGTTGCGAAACAGCGTCATCAATTTCATCAGGTGTTAACATCAAGATCGTAACTTTGGTACTTTTCATTCTTATCTCAAAGCTCTGACTTGGGATACCACCAAATAATAATTGCATGTTCTGCTTGAAAAAAATCAAAAACTAATTATAATTATGGCCAATGGTTTAATTAAGAGTGTTTGTTTTTATTCACAGTCTATATCTCAACGTGTCTGAAGACAGGGATGACGCCAACGCTGTAGACAAAGTCTTACATTTTTTGGATTGTTGTTGGAAATCAAAATTCATTAACACTAGTGTTTAATGATCATGATTTGATTTTGCATTTAAAGCGGAAACTTAAAGCAGGATGTGGTTCCAACAGAAGATTTCAAATCACATCCAAATCACATCCTAATGCTTCAAATTTACATATTCGGTCGAAATTCACATCCTGGGTTTAATGGATGTGGATCCAGTGGGTGTGAATTTGCATTCTAACGACTCAACCCGGGATGTGAATTTGGACCGAGGATGTACATTTGGAGCATTATAATGTGGTTTTGGAAATCTTTTGTTGAAATCAATCCTGCCAAGAACCGTGTCCGCTTTGAATGCAAAATCACATCATGCCCATTCCTAGTGTTGTAAAGCCGTGTTCGCACTGGATAAACATTTTGGGTAACTTTACCCTGACGCCGGGTAACATTCCGATGGGTTAATCTTCCCACCGTCCGCACTTGGATTTAATTGACGCGGGTAGAATTGCCGAGACCATGGGTAAACTAACCGAGCTGGCTCCAAAACAATAAAGAGGGCGCCTTGCGTGACCTATGACCGCGACTTGACGACCGGATCGTCTGTTCCCGACGCTAGCTCTCAACATTATTTTCTTCGTTCAAGTCATTCGACCGGGTTATGGAAGATTTAACCGAGACGTCGCGTCCGCACTGGATTTTCTGGCTCGGTTAAACTGACCTGGTCAATCTTCCTGGGCACCTTTGGCTCGGTTAAACTACCCACGCGGCGTG
Source organism: Crossaster papposus (assembly GCA_037893245.1). NCBI lineage: Eukaryota > Metazoa > Echinodermata > Asteroidea > Velatida > Solasteridae > Crossaster > Crossaster papposus. The sequence continues at coordinate 1,129,280 of JBAIAA010000567.1, read as the reverse complement.
GGTAAGTTACCTGTGAGGAAAGTTACCCAGGCTGTTCGCACTGGACTTGAAATGGGTAAGTTACCCATTGGCTCGGTTAGTTTGCCCAAATTAAGTCCAGTGCGAACAGGGCTTTAGTCACTCAAATTTGCGACTCGAGTCGAGTCGAGTCACAGTGTTAGTATAGTTGAGTCGAGTCATATAACAACTTATAAGCTTTACGGCACTGCAGTAACTGAATCTGAATTGGTCTGCACATGATAAACTAACAACTTTGATACCTTTAATATCATTTGCTGTTTAAATTCATCAGTCATCAGGTCATGTTTTGTGCTAGATTTTAGCATATACAAAGCTTGCTGACCTGCGAATGAAGGTCTATGGACTGAAGCTGGGTGGGATCGATCGTTTGCCATAGGGTTAGAATGATGACGTCAACAAGTAGAAGTACAAAAACCATGATAAAAAGCTGCTTGTCTGTTACGATCTGCAAAAAAAAACATTGACACGTTAATTTTATGTTATCTTAATTGGAGCTGTTTATAACATGAGTGCAAATTGATAAATATATTGTACCACAGAATGACTGATCACAGATTAAAATATCAAAGAACACAGAGTTATGAATATGTTATACTTTCTTCATGTATACTTATGCTCAAGATCAGTTTGTATAGTGTATGCTCTAAAAATCTACTGGGTCAAATTTGGACCTATTTGGGGGTTAAATATTACTGACCCGTTTGATAAATTTCTTTCAGATTCACCATTTACTGTACGCGTGCCAAATCATGTAGTGAGTATCAACGGAAATGACAAAATAGTGTTCTTATTGTAAATTACGTTAAACCAGATGAAACCACAACGCAAATAGTGATTTAATATGCGACTTTTTTGAGCCGCATATGTATCTCGTACGCGTATCAAATGGTCTCTGTGCCCCAAATGCTTTCATTATTGTTTTCCTGGAATACACAGCATTCACAGAGATAACACTTCATCAGGTTAGTTGTCAAGCACCTGTCTTTAAATGTTGAGCACTTTTGCTGCTTCAAACGATACAAATGCACAACTGACAAAATGATCTTGTTGTGCGCGCATGTTAGCGGACACAACACATATCAATCTTGTTGCACACTTTAAGTTGGAGTGTCGAATACGGCAGATATAGGTGATGGGGTTGTGCCTATGATGATACAAGCATGAAAATTGGAATTTGGCACACAGTCAGTCCGAGTATTTGAATATACCTTTACCTTTACATTTGTGACCCACCACCCCAAAACCAGGCTAAAGTCGAAATTTTTCATATGAGAGATTGTTATACCATTGGATTGCTAGCGTTTTAAGCTTTAAAATGATACATCACATGCACCAGTACCGCTATGGAATGAAAAGTAACGACGCTTCAAAAAGTGACATTTTGTTGCCGTTCGCGGCAACAAGTTTGCTCAATTTGAGTAATAGCAACGACAAAAAAAATCAGGAGAAGGCCGATATTATCACGTTCGGGGATTTTTAAAAAGTTTAAACATGAACAGCCTATACATTAGAGTTTTAACTAACAATTTATGAAAAAGAAAAAAATCGACCGGCAACACATTTGTTTGTATACAATGCCATATCTCGAAATGACATTTGCCGACTTCCGCCTGGTTTTGGCCTGGTGGGTCACATTTGTCTCACAGAAGAAAAATCCAGGACTTTGTGTAATTTGTTTTAATGTAAAGCTGGTTAGTATGATACAACTCGGCATACTTTTGTTCAGTTCAACTCTAATCAGGGCCGTCCTACCACAAGGCTATCTGCTGATCCTTGTAACACCATTAGTAATTGCTTAAATTGTCAGGAATGGGTTAATTTTGTGGGTTGTATTTTATATTAAAGTTTTACAATCATGGTTGCTGAAAAAGCGATCGCAATTAATTTGTTTATAACATTAAATTGTTCGCGACAATTACAGAACATCTAGCGCAATCCTTTTGCTGATGCCTACAATCATTATTTACTTTCAAATAAGTAAGATTTGTTTTAATAATTCGGTAGTAAATTTTTTCGATATCTGCAAATGGTGTATACTACCTGTAACCCTGTCAGTACCGAGCGCGCCAACTGGGATCAAAATTGCATGGAGGTTCGCAACCAAAAAGCTTGTATGTCCCCAATTATAATAGTCGTTACGTGGCCAGCGGTCTCTGTTTGTACAAGCCGATATTGCTTGCAACTGTAATGTCAACAGCGCCCTCACTTTTGGCAGCTGTGTGGTTTATTATTGCTATTGGTTTCAAACTGGTTCAAAAGGACGCGCGCGTACGTGCATGCGATCACTAGCAGTTTGCGTCCAACGCCACCATGGCCGAAAACGCTTCCAAGAGGAAATCTTCGCAGATAGCGGTTCAGATATGTCCGATGATGAATCTTCTGTAGCAACATCTGACGAAAGTGATGAAGAGGCAACACAAGCCTTTTCAACTTCGTCTGGAAAGCAAAATTACATTCTCGAAATGTTTCGCATCCGACATTCATAGGCTAGTGTAATGTTACCTTTGCTTTTTGATGACCTTATGCAAGAAAAATCATCAAAAGCACTGATCAGCATAATCTGATTGAATCTAATTAGAAATTGATGAAAATATTGATTTGTTATTGATTTGTTATTGATTTATTGATTTGAAAAAAAACACACAAAAGTTTTTAGTTTTTGTTTTTTTGAACATGTTTTTTTGTTTAGATATTCTTAACTTTCTATTGATTGTAAATTTGTGTCTATTGTATATAATAATCTTTAAACAAGAGATTTTATTTCATGAGATCTTATAATATTAAAAAATGAGACTTATTGCAGTGGGACCACTAGATACGAGCATCCACAAACAGCATTGTAAGGACAGTTTGTCATTAAAGGTAATACAACATTTGTGACCACCCCAAAAAAAAAAAAAAAAAAAAAAAAAAAAAAAACAACAACAACAAAACAACTACTTCATTTAATGAATGACCATATTTGACAGTCACGAATGGTCTCGAGCATCCTGTGAAATCAGGGCACCTGGTGTGCTGTTCTGTTTTAACAAAACTGATATTGTTCAGCAATTTCCAAAGATGGTTGGACAACCGTGACGGTCGTTCCCCAAACAATTAAAACCCCAGATAAATCCGTTTGACCCGACCCCCCCCCCCCCCCCCCCCCCAACCCCCAAAAAGAAGAAGATAATGTTGTATACTACTCTGAAAAGAAAATGTGCCGTGAAATGAATAGTGTCCTATTAATCTTTCTGAATGTTCCAATTTCAGGTGTGGATGGAATAACGCAAGCACCTCTTATAGCAAGAGCCCACCGATGAAATTCAGTGAAGAGACTGGCTGTATACGGGGGATTTTCTCACGCCTAAATTAATGTTTCTTCATCAGATTTACACTTCTTGGTAGTTGTCAAGTCATATTCAGGGCACAAAAGTGGGGTTAAGATATGAAATTCTGTCTACCCCTTCCAAAAACAATTCTCACAGGCCAATGTTGTTGTTTTAATTAATATAATAGTCATTGCTTTGGGGGTACTGTCAATCCATTACGATTCAACACCATCAAAGAAAAGTGGCCTTTCATTACTTTGCCTTGCGAGGGCGCTATAGACTAAAACTTTGCAAACAAGTGCTTAGTCACTAACTGGTCATATCATGCATATTACTCTGGTAACCTAAGCATAGTGAAAAATATGCATTGGTACTGAAAGGGTTAAAGTATCCATTCCTTTCTGCAATTTTCAGCGCATAGTTAGTACATGAAATCAACTCCCACTTGCAGCCAGATCAGATTCTTCATTTTCATATTTTTAAGACCCAGGTTTCAGAGTTCTACAAAACAACATTTCACTGTAGTTTTGATTCCGATAACGTTTGTACCTGGGTGTCTCATTGTCGTTGTGCCGGCTTTAGATTTTAACAAATTTGCATTTGTGTCATTCCGCTTGTCAGTTCTCCACTTGACACTCATTATACTTCATGAGATCAAGTGTTGCATTTCGGGTTCTACCTTCCTTTTTTTAATGCCTTTTTTTTTGTCTTACTTTCTTTTCTTTCTTTCTTTTTTTTTTTTTTTTTGGGTGGGGGGGGGGGGGGGCGTTTGTTTTCGTTTGTTTGTTCGTTGGTTTTTTTGTAGTAGGGTATATCTGCAAAGGTGCTGCCACCTGTTCTATCTTGCCACTCATTGGGTAAATTCTTATTTTTTAAGAATCAATTTTGTACAAATTGCTTTAAAACTTGTACATCCTGTAACTAATGTGTTTATTGTATATGCCAGTGGGAAAGTGTAATAAAATAAAAAATTAATGGAATAATATAGGACCCTTGCAGATTTGTCATTATAGAATATAGAATAAGGTATAAGTATAGAAAAACAAGCAGAAATGGCAGAAAGTTTGACAAATACTTGTTATTTTACCAATATTAAGAAAACAAAATCGGTGAAAGCCCTATATTCAAATATCTTTCTCCTGAAATACTCTGACTGACCGCCAAATTTCATGCTTGTTTCATCAAAGGCACAATTGCCCCTATCTGTTCGACTATACCCGACGTTTTGGAGTTTTGAAGGCTGCCACGCGATGCACCCTCCATGTCTTGCTGAACATAGCCCCGAACGCCAACACAAAACCCACCGACAGCGTCCACGTCTTCACCTTCAAGAACAAATAAAAAATAATCATTATATGGTCTATACCTTCCGCATTGGATTACATTTTGATTGTATTTTCGGCCTAAGCCAGGCGCGATTCTAGAGCCAATATACCGGTTTTCTTAAAATGTTAATTCACTTCTTAAAGCCGGTAAACGCGCGTTTTATGTTCGCTACCAGAACATTCGATTCCATTTCAATTCAGTAAATTAAGTGCAAAACCTTTCATTTATGTCCATTTAGATTATAGTTTACAAGACTTTTTGTTTGCTTTTAGGGGACGATTTCAAACACTGAACATTATATTTCACAGTTTAATGCCACCGGCTCTAGATCCAATTTGGGGTTTCTTGTTTAATAACTGTCAATCAATTTAGAATGATTTGTTTCAGCTGCATCATGCAATATTGGTTGTAAACAAACACAAATCTCTGTAATTGATTAAGTATGCTATAACATTAAATAAAGATCAAAATATTCAAGTGTTTTGTTTGTTCTTCAATCGACTTAGTTTAATTTCTGTTTCCATTATTATTTACTCTTTGTATTACATTCGGTCAAGCACCCTATTCCCCTTAAAGCTATCACTGACTACATGTAAGATCAGGTTCATTTCGGGTTTTTTGGAAGTTGGTCTATGCGGCTTTCATATAAAAGCGTTCCTACGACTTTTTTTGTCGTTTGTTCTAGGGGGTATTAAACAACGCTTGATACTTTGCTGGTTTGGCTGGTGCTGTCTGATTGATTCAGCTGTGGAACGGCAAATATTTCTTGGTTTTTTTCCGGTTTAAAATCATATGCTACATTTGTACTCCAAACAAGGAAAACAATTGTTTTTGCAGTGATTTATACCTACAGTATTGGCAGTCTGCAAATATATAGTCTGACGGCATCAATGAGACGGTTTAGATCGACATTAGAGGTTCGTCTATAATGGTATCGTTTTGCCATCACGTCTAGATTGATTCAAATCGAATATCAAATGAAGAGAAACATCTCATTTCAATTTTTGCTTGAATTTATAAGATTGTGATGTCATCAGGGGGATGTATCCTTTGAACGTGACATCACCTAACTTTCGCTACTGCAACGTCATTTTGGGAGTCAAAAAAACAGCATAATGCAGCGAGTTTTTTTTAGAGGGTGGGGGGGGGGGGGGGGGGGGGGGTTAGGGTGCCGTGTGGGCTAGACAATGGTATTGGAGGGGTGGCCTAAATCCGACCCAGCGTCATGCGCGATGGCATTAGGTTTACTACGAGTTTGCCATTCTGTATACTTTGGGGAAATAAAAGTTCAGTTGAATCCGCTTAGTCTTACATGACACATGACCTCAAAGACCTCTTGGGAGACGATATTGGCGTCCAGTCCCGAGACGATGACAAAGAGATAGACCAAAACGGCACCAAGGATGATGAGATTGTTGAGATTAGGACTCGACATCTTCACATGCCTGTGGAAAAAGAAAATACAGACCATTTGGTATTAGTTTCATTTTGAAGCACTACAGAGTGTCGGTCGTAGGCCTATACCTTCTTTCACTAGAAACAACTGTGCATGGGTCGGTATCCACTAGTGTAGAGCTGTCATAGATAAAGCCAAAAGAAAACCAAACTTCAGTTCAAATGGCAATACATGAGTTCTGTGAGTATCCGGTTCCGAGTTTTCCCCGACAATGTTGGCAAAGTCTAAAATGGTACGACGATCAAACTAATATATTTGATAAAGTTCAATGTCATCGTAGGTATCCAATTAATGCATCCTATCACGCCTCTTTGCGCGCCGCTGAGTTATCCTTTTTCGCCAACAACATTAGCACAGCCATCTCCAAGTAGCTCTCTTTACAAAATTATTAGAGTTTATGTTAAACAAGCCAACACATTTGAACTTAAGACACCCCGGTAGGTGTCTTAGATTTAGAGGTGGATTTGAGTAGGATACTTTAGATAAGTAGCTTGCAGAATTCCACTTAAGTGTAGTACTTTACTTAAGTACCAACTTAGGCATCGTACTTTGACTAATAAGTTGATTGATAAATACCGGCCCAGGCCTATACTCTTTTCAGCTAAATGTCAATTGTATAGGTTTTTCCAGCTATTTGAAAACAGTTTTCATTAAAATTCACCTACTCTCATAGTCAATTTTGTCCTAGAATTTTTTTCACATTTTCACTAAACCAATTTAGTCCTTTCCGTTTAATTTCAAATGTTGGTCACTCCATTTAAAGATTTGGGGGAATATTCGTCATTACATATCAAATGTGTCTAAGCTGTTGTTTAGGGCAGTATTCAGAAATTGAATTTGTTTTATTTATGCTGAGTATGTGTGTTGGACTCAAGCACACATCAGACTAATTTGTTTACCATAAATTTAAGATTGATTGATATAAGACGAATTTTATCTCTGCATGTTACCTTTCGGCAACAGCTCAGACGAATTTAGACGAGTCTGTAATGACAAATATTCCCAAGACATTGTTCAAATAGAGTTACCAAACTTTAAAATTGAATGGTAAAATGACTAACTTGGTTGGTGAAAAGCATGTGCATTTTTTTCTCGGACGAAATGTAAAAATAATGGTGAATTTAAATGAAAAATGTTTTTAAAAAGCCGGGAAAACCTATAGTATCATAAACATTAGTCCTTGGCTGAATGTGGGTGGAGGGGGGGGGGGGGGGGGGTAGTGAGCGTGGAGGGGGGGGGTGGGGGAGGGGGTAGTGAGCGTGGGGGGGGTGCAACTCTCAACCCTCCTCTAGATCCACCACTCTGGATATATCAGAGCTTCAGTGCTGAGTAGGTCGTAGATATGTAATCTACACACCTCTGCTGACGGTACTTGACATTGAACACCAGAAAGCAAAGAGACGCGATAATGCAGACGACCGTTACTCCGGACACGCAATAGTAGAGCACCGGAGACACGCCTTCGTATCGCCGGACAATCTCCTCGACAACCTGCGGCGTTCGGTCTAGTGGAGGCCCGCCACCTGCCCCGACAAAAAAGGGAAACAACATGTCCTGGGCATTCATTTGGGGTTCAGTAGGCCTACTACAAAATACTACTGAATTCTCATAGGCTAGTGTAGAGTACTAGATCCCTGCTACTGTTTACACAAGTACCGGTATATATACACTGAGGAACGAAATGCTGTGTAATTGTACTGACAAATTTGGTGCTGGCCGACAACAGAGTTGACGTCAGCACTTTCTGTTATTTCATTTAAATGTTAATTTGTAAAATGTAAACGCAGACCTTTTTTGTTATTATTAAATAAAAAGGAAAATGTTGTAATCGTTATTTTGACCAATTCGTTTGGGCCAAATACAGGGAAACCGTAAAATATGTTCATTTTTGTATGTTCACAATCAGCAACAATTATTACGTTTACAGAAATGATGGGTTTTTGTGGGTGAAAACATTGTATACGGCGGGAGAAAGTGGGCGACACCAGACTAATTTATGTAACATAAGTTTGAAATTGATTGATATAAGACGAATTCAATTCTGAATGCTGCCTTTCGACAATAGCCAGTAGCAGGATGTGATTTCAACAAAAGATTTCTAAAATCACATCCATATGCTTCAAATTTACATCTTCAGTCCAAATTCACATCTTGGGTTAAGTCGTTAAAGTCCAAATTCACAATCACTGGATGTGAATTTGCCATTTAACGACTTAACTGAATGTGAATTTGAACTGAGGATGTGAATTTGAAGCATTGAATGTGATTTTAAAAATCGTTTGTTGAAATCAATTCCTGCTGAGGACCGTGTCTGCTCTGAATGCAAATTTAAATCACATCATGCCTTTTCCTAGTGTGATGACAAATATTCTCGAAATGGTGTTTAAAAAGGTTGGCCAAACTAAGACATTGAGTTCTAGATGACTAATTGGTTTAGTGAAAGCGTGGGATTTTTTTCCCCGGACGAAATTGAATGTGAATTTGAATGAAAAATGTTTGGAAATAGCCTGGGAAACCTATAGTGACGTAGTGTTAATTACTGTTTTGACAGCGGTTTCAATTATATATTTATGTTATAAATAGATTCCATCTATCAGCAACCAACATAAATGTAGGATGAAGTTTTACACTATGCACAAATTATTCATAAAGCTACAATAGTATCGGTTTTCCCGGTAAATTTCGGCAAATGAGCAGCTTATTTAACCACTCCGTCATTCTATTTCGCGCGAAATCTAATGCTGCTGAAAATAGTCATACGATTTTATTTTATGACTAATCAAAAGTACTGTTGCGTCATTCGATTTAACAAAATAACCAACCAATTTAACAATTCGACAAAACAGCATTCAAATTCGGATTAGCTTTTTTATATTTTGTCATTCAAATTCATATTGGGCAGGAATTTCTGACATTTGTGCAATCTACAAAACGCCGTTGAAATTACGGTTTAATAAATACAAATAAATATCTGTTCAATTTGTTTAGGGAATAGAATTAATGAGCATGGGAAGACATTCTTAATCTAAATATATATTTGGCAATAACTGCAAAGTTTGTGTCACGCCAGTTGAAATATCACGCGACTTGTTTAATATGTTCTCGATCAGGTTCGTATACGAAAAGCATTCAAATTCGTTGTGTTTTTTATTTACGTATTTAAGCGATTTTGGTCATGGTACCAATTCTGTGATTATTTGTTTCACTTTCAGGGCGTACAGTTTCATTTATAGACATTCGTTTGACATTCAAATTTAAATGCTGTTTGATGAGTGCATGGACTGTTAATTTAGATGGTTATTTTGTTTAAATCTAATGACGCAATTTTACGAAGCTTAGAAAACCAAATTGAATGATGATTGAGAGCAGCACTCCGATTCGCCCGAAAACGAATGACACAGTTATTAAATTGGACGCTTATTTGCCGAAATTGACCGAGAAAACCTATACTGGCGACGTACCTGGCCAAATGATATCCCTCCGCCAATCTAACTTGTCGTCCAAAGTGCTATATAGTGCAACTTGCCTCTCAGCAAGATCTGTATAATATGGATAAATTAGCTTATTCGGTTTTTTCGTCCCACTTTTCATTTTCAAATTCATGAGCTTTTGCGTAAAAGATATACGCATTCTCCTTGACCAAAATAATGATAAACAGTGTCATGACACAATATTTATAATACATTATATTTGTCGGATGTCTAGTATATACTTGGGTATTACTGGGGTAATTTCCTAAATTAGGAGTTCAATTAGTCGTATTCCTCAATACATCTGACATAAGATTTTCTCTTTACTTTAAGACACTTTTTTTCATGTCTCTTATTTTGCCAAAATTTATTACGTCAAGCTAAGTTAATGCAAAATAAATTATAACAAGTTGGAAGTCAGTTTCAGAGATACTTTATGGCAAAATGCACGTCAGGTGTATACACAGAGACACACACAAATCACACTTTTTGACCATATATTAAGTAGGCTGGCCCACTGCATTTTCGCCAAACGCTCTTGCTTGCTTATTTACACTATATGAATGGGTATTATGGGATTTTGCATTTAAAGCGGAAACGACCAGTAGCAGGATGTGATTGTAAGATTTTCAAATTCCCATCCAAATGCTCCAAATTCACACCCTTAATCAAAATTCCCATTCTGGATATTGGTCGTTAAAATACAAAAAGTGAACTTCAACGACTTAACCCAGGATGTGTATTTGGACTGAGGATGTGAATTTTGAAATCTTTTGTTGAACATCACATCCTGCTACGGGTCGTGTGCGCTTTGAACGCAAGATCACATCATGTCCATTCATACTGTTAGTGTTACGAACTGAAAAGTTTATTTGCAATGCCTTTCCCTGTCTTCTTTGATAAACAGATAAAGGTTAAATATTTCGCAAGAGAAGAGGATATAGACGTTAATGTTGCTTTTTCATACCTGCACCGACACGGCAAATAAATGACAACGGTTTGTCACAATCTATCGTCTGCAGTTTCCCGCCATTTTTAAAGTCCAGGTACACGCATGCGCCCGCTTCGGTGACACCTGGTGAACTGCCGGCGGGAATCCAAGACGTGTTGTTTTTATCACCCGGTATTAGTAATACGAGCACGTGCCTAATTTAAATATGAGAAAATAGGAGATTCGTTTGAATAATGTATATTATTCTCTATAAATGTAAATAAGTGAAAAACTCAATCTCAAAACTGAGTCTTTTATAAAACCAATCAAAAAAGAGTAAAATTAACTTTTTCAGAGTGATTCTCGAGGAGCCATGATCGTTATGAAGGACAGCTTTTTTTGTAAATGTAAAATCACATCTTGCGCATTTCTGGTGTTACTTGCTAACAATCAAGACAATACATTTTGAGAAAGAGAACATTCTCACGTAGTCAGATTGGTAAACAAATTTGTTCCATCAAAAATTGCATGGAACTTGGCACACAATCATAGGATGTCATGAGAAAGATATTTATAGAGCCATCACAGATTTGTGCTTGGAAGAAATGTAGGTAGAATAACAAGCAATTTTCAAAGAAATTCTAAATGGCTGCTATATTGCATGTTATTCTACCTATTTTGTTTCATAGGTCAAAATTGCGATGGCCCTATAGCCAAATATTTTTCTCATACTGACATACTCTGATCGTGTGCTACTCTTTGGGCAAGACCTTACGCTAGACATTCCCACTAAATATTATCCCCACTCAACCGTCAGAAACAGCGTCTTTGAAACTTGCTAACCCCCGCCCCCACCCGAAAACGGGAAGGGGGAACGAGTGCACATGCGCTATTTATGTATGTATATTAAGGGGGAAATGTATCTTCAGGCAGACGTACATACGACATATACCCAGCACGATATGTGGCAAAGGGGTACCCCCCTCTTATCCCTATACTTTATACGCACTCAACACTATTGTAACCTAACCCATCCCCCTATGAAACCTAACAGGAATTTCTGAGATTCCGGGAACACAATGGTCAACACAAAAGAGGGGGGGGGGGGGGGGGGTGGGGTTTCTCTGCCACATATCGTGCTTCATAATGATACGACAGAGAGTTGCACAATAGTCTGGTACTGGTAGCTATAGCAATAATCTACTGGTCGAAATCTGAGCTAGTGGCATATAGCTTAGTCTGCTCGCACGCTACACCGTGTCAGTCCTGCCGAGATATGGTGGAGAAGGTACTACGGTTGGGACCAAGCAGGCAATCTTTCCATCAAACCGTCCAGCTATCACTCATGTTAATTAAACATGTATCTACAGGTATATGGAAACCAGATGCATCGCGCAGGGGTTTATACCTATGCATAATTTATGCCGGTAGTTTATGCAAAGTATGTAATGCGCGTTGTATATAGGCTAAGCATGTGCATTCGCATAACACTTCGGCTATCAAGTTTCCAAATCTATATCGTGCACCAATCTGCCTGACTACCGGTGATTTTCATCAAAGAGAAGAGATGTTAAAACTAGCATAAATACATACGCACCACCTGTCTGGAGCCGCTTTGAGTTTGGAGGTCCAGGTATCCACGAGGAATCCATGCTCTGGTTGGCTGTCAAGGTGCGCCAGGGTGGCACCAGTGCGGGAGGCAGCGCAGTGGTCTCCGGCATCGGCTGGCGGAAGCACCGGCTGCAAAACGAACTGGAAGCAGGTGAAGTGGTCGAGATACCAACCGTCCGGACAGGAAGCTGGGGAAATTACAAACACAAATTGCTCACTACAAACACAAATTTGACATTTTAATCAGTTCACCGGCCAGGGTGGCCCACAAAAATAACAAACGGACAAACACATCATCTCCACCACCCAACGCAAAACTACCCATACCAATGAATAGAGAATAAAGAATGGAGAAAAATGATACCAAGAAATCCTGATTCGGTCCTGTACTTTAGCTTCAGACCTTATCTTGGTATATTTGTCTTTCAGAAATAGATCTGTCCATAAATAAGGTGTCCATTTTGTTCGTGTCCCGGTTACGTCAGACAGGTATTTTGTTGTTTATTAAGGATACGTTCGTTGATGCCTTCTATCTCCAATATCGATTACATGAAGCAATTTACCTTGAATTGTTTTTAAAATAGTTTGAAGTCAATTTCACTGAAATTTGCATGGAAAATAGGAAATTACACAGGTCAGGTAAAACCGGGACACCAAAAAAAAGGTCACACTTTTGAACCTCTTATCTTTCGACTAACCCGTACACCAATGTGGCCTCAGTGCAACAAAAGTACGCTTTGTCCGGTTGTGTTGTGTGTTTTTTTGCTACCCTTTATAAAGGGTTGAGAGTATCAAATAAGTTTCTGTATTAAATTCTCTACCTCCGTAACCTTAAAATTACTTCATATCTACAGCTGGACCACAGGCAGGTTGTTAACATTTTAATATTTATCTAATCTGGGATATTGAGCCTTTGCATGTAATTCAGAGGCGCGTTCTTAATTATTGTTTAAATAAATTTAGGTCTACAAACATGGTGTAAACAGCGTGAAAATGTGATCTTAAACTTGTCAAGAATTTTTGAAAATAAGATGAGGTATATTATACCTGCTTTGAGTGTAGGGCCTTTATAGCGATATCTGGCCCCAAAGTAATTGAATTGCTTTCTATGGCGTGTGAAAGTGACTTTTGTTTGTGACTATTCGTTTGCAATTGTGTCGTATCCAGCTTGATGAATATCAGGCTCTACCCCTCTCGCCCTAGCCCATCATACACAGCGCCACCAAGAGTTAACATGAAGGCCTATATCAAAGATGCCATTTATTTTTTTACCTGACGGCAACACGTTCATAATCGGCTCGCCATGTTGGTTTACTGTTTATATACATTGCCACAAATGCATTTTGCGAGTCCAGGATTAAACTCATTGATTTTCACGCTAAAAATTCAAACTTAAAACTCGGTAAAAACCACTGGTTAAACGCTCGATTGTCGATTGATTTCTTTCTGTAATGGCCTGGGTTAAATGGTTTATATCGTAAACTCATGTTCACTGTGTTTCATTATGAATCACTGATTTTCCGTTGGTCTAGCTCCTTATGGTCTTGCAGCTTATTACCTTGCAATTGCTCAATCTGCGTGACGCCAACTCGATCGCCACCCTTGAATCCCACGGTACCCTGAAGGATATAAGACAACACAGAGAGTTGTTTACTTCGTACACTAGTTTTGGATCGGTTTCGGGTCGGGTCGGGTTGTGTAAGGTCGGGCCGGCCGCGACTTTATTTCCCTTGGACAAAAATCCTCCAAACCACAAATTACTACAAAGAAAATGTTGCAAATTACAAACAAACTTTAAAAAAACCACACATCTGAGATTTGATCTCGCGCCAACGGATTATAATACTGTGCATTACCCACAGTACAGCAATTCCTCGTCCAGTTGCGTGGTTTTATTAATTATATCATTGCATATAAAGTGCCCTACAGCATTATTCTATATATAATATCTCGTTAGTGGTACGTTAAAAAAAGTCGCGGCCGGCCCACGTTTTTTTAATGAAAACGACATCCGAGTTGGGTTTACGCTATGAGATTTCGGACTTTAATTTTTGTTTTAATGTAGAAAGAAAAATATCGATTCTGCAAAAAAATCCTCGAAAGCCACAAATTGGATTTTGTCGAGGTCAAGTTACTGCACTGTAACAACAAATCACCGCACAAATGTACGGGAAATTGCCTGGCAACCGTGGGTGCCAACAAATTCCTGTAAAATGTACGTTCACATTAAACTTATTATGCAAAACAACGGACAAACATACTACGATTAACCTGATGCAAAAACTATACCATTGGAAGGTCCTTTCACAACGAGACAAAACTAAAACGCGCCTGTGGCGTGGTTTAGTTATTTCTCAGTGCGAAAGAACCTTTCAATTCGCTTCACAAAATAGTGTCTGGAGCAATAAATACTGGCCCAAATCAAGATATATTTGTATCGTTTTTCTTCTAGAAAGATTATCAATCCATTTGTATAGTTTTGGCCTCAGGGTAGTCAAGGTATGCTTGTTCGTTGAGATATGCTTGTTCGTTTGTATGGGCCACGCTGTGTAGATGCATTTCCTAAAATTTATTAATTAACACCAACACATCATGTTTCTATTCAGAGAGAAACAAGTTTACGGTGACAAACAAATTGACGGGAATTCATTGGCACCCACGGCCACCGGGTTAATTATCGTAAATTTTACGGATTTCTTTTTGCACTGTGCGTTGTCAAAGCCTCCCAAAGGAAATGACCTATAAAGTGACACATTCCATCAGGCGTATGTGACAGTTTAACTGAAGGTTTAGAATTAAAAGGAATATATTTGCTTTTGCTGTAACATTTTAGAAATTTATGGATTTCGGGGGTTAGTATTGTACAGCAAATAATTATTACACTAAAAGTATTGTTATTACACTGACTTGTTTGAAGGTTTGTAATCGTATAGATGCTAGAAGAAAAAAAAACAAGAAAAACAATCATGTTCTTGTAGTCTCGTTCCCTGACCACTTAAGATGAAACGGGGCAATTTATAAATGTCGGGGAACTGAACGGTCAAGACACCAGTCTAGCTGGCTTGTACTCAATAATATCAAATTGCTAACAAAATATGAACTAACAAAACATGGTAAATTGGGGGTAGTACAGTATTTCAATCAAGCCAGTTTTTCCCAACGCTGATCGACCGACCAGCGTTGGAAATTGATATTAACATACCACATGCCATTATTGTACAGAATGCTTTAAATCATTCATCAACAATAATAATAAACACCTACAGAAACACCGTTAAACTCTGTTTCGTTGAGGAGGTTGAAGAACAATTCCGCCATTTCACGATCATCGTAGGTAAAGTCCTCCAGGCGCCTTCCATACCTATACAAAAAAAATTCATTCGATTGGATTTGTTATTTTATTTGTTTGGCGGCCTTACCATGTATATACTAATTGTCGCTTATAGACCACTTTCCATCTTATCAACGATCTCAAAGCGCTTTATACAGTCACTACCCCGTTCACCAGGCCATGGGCCACGCGGCAGCCGATATCAGCGCTCAATTGGCCTCAAACCTCTCAAGTACACATTCTTACTCCTGGCTATAGGAAGAGGTAATTGTAGTTAACTATCTTGCCCAAGGGCACAAACACCGTGATCTTAGCAGGGTTCGAACTCACGCACCTGAAGATTGAGGAAACATTTTAAACAGGGGAATGAATCAACAGCGCCCGTGAAAAAAAGTAAAATCGGCTTTTTAAGACTATTCTTGATTATCACTCTAGAAAAGGGCATGGTGTGATTTGGAATTCAAAGCGGACACGGCCTTCACTGCATGATGTGATTTTGCCCCAAATGCCCCAAATTCACATCCTGTGTTAAGTCGTTCGAATCCAAATTCACATCCAGTGGATATGAATTTTGATTCTAACGACATAACCCGGGATGTGAATTTGGACTAAGGATGTGAATTTGTGTGTGATTTTGAAAATCTTTGGTTGAAAACAAGTCCTGCTACTGGCCGTATCCGCTTTGAATGTAAAATCACAACATGTCCTTTTCTTGTGTTAAGTATTTAAACAAACAAAAAGATCAACAAATATTCAATTACTTAATTTTATTTAATATGATTTGATTTGATTTGATACCATACATATCAAGGCAAAAGGCCAAATTACATGAATGTTACATTCTATTAAACAAATACATTTAAAATGTAAAAAGTCACATTTTTTTAAAAGAAACATACATAGAAATACGGTAAAACACTAAATGCACACATTTACCCGAGAAGTTGAGAATTTATAATAAATCAACGTAGTATGGAATCGGCCTATTTCTGAACTTTTACTTGCGGAGAGACTTTGACTCCGAACTTTCAAGTCCAAGTTATCTTACAAATAATACTTGATACCTGCTTGAGTGTGTCAGACTGCTTCCAAATATTAATTCTTAAGCAGCGCATTCAGACAACTCATCCTTAATAACGTTAAAGCTTTAGACTCCGCACCACGTAACCTTATAATTTAATTATGCTCAAGACTCCAAGAAATGAATAAGAAAACGGAACAAACCAACGGAACTTAATTAAATTTATTAAAAAATGATCTCACATAAAACAGGCTCGAGCTGCCCTTTCCGAACCGAGCAGTGAATTTTTACCTTTGTGTGCCTGGAAAAGTATTATTGCACTAATCAATTGTGCTTTATTTAGTTCTCCAGCCCATTATGTTCGGATTGCATGCAGGCAATGGATTTCCAGTATAGCACCAAAGTCGTATAATTGAATTACAAAGGGCCCACTTTGCAGAAAGGTACAGCCACACGCACGCCACTCGAGTGCCGTGACGTTATCTTGTGAGTATGCTGTATAAATCCACCAAGACCGTTCACCTTCTCAGCAATTAAGACTACAGAAAGTTATTTACAAAATGTCAATTGGAATAGTCCATAGGGCCTGAGTGCTTTCTTTGTACTGCTAAAACTCTGATGTTAAAATAATAGCACTGAACAATTGGGGTGGTTCTTAGTTTTAGTGGTTTATTCACATTGTGTATGTAACCTCGAACAGGTAAGTGTAAAGTGTGCACAGGTATTTACACTAGGAATGGGCATGATGTGATTTTGTATTCAAAGTGTGCACGGTTCTTAGCAGGATGTGATTTCATCCACCTAACCCAGGATGTGAATTTGGACTGAGGATGTGAATTTGGAGCATTTGGATGTGATTTTAGAAATCTTTTGTTGAAATCACATCCTGCTAAGGACCGTGTCCACTTTGAATGCAAAATCACATCATTCCTATTCCTAGTGTTACACACACAAAAGTGCGCCTAACTTGATGATCGAGAAGCAAACTAAAAGCACGGTGTAGCATGAATTTTAGACTCATTGGTAGTATTGCGCATGCTTGATTAAGTGATGGTCACGATATTTAAGGTAGTGACCGGTCACGTGAGAGGGTTAAACCAATAACAGGGCAAATAGGTCCGATTTTCATATTACAACCATGTGCCTGAATTGACAGAAGAAATCATTTGGAATCACAGCTTGGAAACGTTAGCACATGCTGCACTGGTCGGGTTGTTTTCACAGCAACTTAAAGAGTGACCAGGGGCCGATTTCAAAACCGCATTTTGAGAGAAGAAAAACTCGTCTCACGTCGCGACTATGATCGATTGTACCAAACTCAAAGATGCGTCCAACACGCCTCGGGAAGTAATTCTCTATAAAAGTGCAATGTTTTGTTTAGGGGGGTGCCACACCCTCCCCCCCCCCCCCCCCCCCCCACCCCCATCAAGGAAAAAGAGGAAAATAACAAGAAATTAAATGTAGTTGTTTTCAGTGTATAAAACTAAACGGTGTGTATTATAATATGCACCCTAAAGACTAATAATACAGATGGCTTTTGTGCAGATGGGTTGTATTGTTTCTGTTTGTCCAGCTTTAAATTCAAGGCAGGTTTTGTGTCTGCACTTTGTTTGCTCAGGAAATGTGTATTTTGACGGGGAAAAACGAACTTGTGGTGCCATGCCCGCCTCGATCCAGTAACGTATTATGATCTTATACAATCTCCCGAGAAGATCATCTCAAAAACAAATAATTAAATGTAATAATAGTTATACCCCCCTTTGTTGTATTTAGTCATTTTTACAAACACACAATAATGTGATTATTTGCGAGTTTACCAACTTTTGTGGAAAAATTCCGCTAATTATTTGAATGGAATAATGAGCCTACTCATTTCAAACGGGCCTGTCAATAATTTTAGCGTATTTGTTTAAAAAAAGTACCATTCTTTTCTGTTTAGATCAGACGTATAAATTGAAACTTAGTTTTGGGGAAAAACAATTACAAATATACTGAAGACCATAAATTATGCAGAGCAGCTCGAAATAAACTGGAAGAGTCGAGTCTTTATAAAATCGACCGTGCAGTATAATTTACTCATTCCCCAGATTCGTGAAATAGTATAGGAAAGAAAGAACGAGGTAAGAGAAGCGCCACATAGGCAGGCGCGTAGTCGTTAGTTTTGTGTGCCGGTTGCATAATGTTCGTCCCGTTAAGTTAACCCATGTTCACCGTCCCGGTTGCGATTTTTCTTTCCGTACCACTAACGCGTCAATTTGTCCGTTTCATTGGAATGGGGCGACTTGAATAGAGACTTTTATAACTTTTCTATAAGACCCTATCTAGATGAGATTATTAACCAATAATTTGGGTTAATAGAAAAAGGTATAAAAGTCGTGTATACAAAAAACTAGGGACTGTATACAATTAACTAGGGACTGTATTCATTAATTTTGGTGAATTATGGCTGTCAACGCCGTTGGTCTTCATACGTTCCGCGCGTATCAAAATCGATTCGTATTGAAGCGCGCGCTTTGGTCTCCATTCAAGTCGCCCAATTCGAATGAAACGGGCAAATTGACGCGAGGGAGTTAGTGGTACGGGAAAAAATCGCGTCCCGGTTTTGCTAAAATCCCCGTCACGTTGCAACCACTCGGATCGGTTCCCGGCTACGCCACTAAACTGCTCTAATTGGTTAATAAGGTCAATGCCACCCGTGCGTTTCACACAAACACCTCCGCCTCGACTACCCTATCACATCGTCCAATATCCCGTCGCCCCACGCTCGCGTAGAGCGTCAATAAAGGAACGGATACATTTGCCAAATCTCTATAGTGCGTATGTACGCGCTGACAATATAGTCCTATATCATTGATCTCCATTTATAATGGAGATTCATAAATACCTGGGACAGTTTAGGCATTCCTATTGGTCGAGAGCCCGTCACGTGGCCGGTATTAAACGGACGATAAAGACATGGCTGGAAGTGTTTAAACATAGCTGGAAACAACATTCCGTCCCCAGGGCTCACTTTATTTCCAACCCTGAACGTACCTCGTCTCCAATAATAAGAGCGGGTAGTGTTGAGCGCGTACAGCTCGACACCTTGGAAACGAGGTTGCCAATGGCAGTAATAGTCTGGTTCACAGTAAATACGCTTTATTGCATGTATTGTGTAGAGAGCGACAGAGGCGGAAACATGTCATTTGACACAGACAGAATGGCGAAACACCGAAATTTACTTGCGACAATTTCCCGGGATTTTCGGGGCTTTTTGGGCTGAATTTTACAAAAAAGGTATTTATGAATGGGAATAAATGTGTGTTCGGTCGGTATTAATCACTCTGTTTAATACCTCTTGGAGTCTGGGTGCTGATAATTACCCTCGCCTTCGGCTCGGGTAATTATCAGCACCCAGACTCCAATCGGTATTAAACAGAGTGATTAAAACCTCTCGAACACACATTTATTCCCTTATTAATATTATATGCCTTTCCGCAAATAGTGCGCGCAAGTGTTCGAACGACGCGCGGCGCACGCGTTGGCGCTACTATGTGTCTGTTTAGTGCGTGGCACGCGCGTAGCTGCAATCCGCTAGCTGAGATTATAACACCTCACTCACAGATTCTGTGTCTTGATTGGCCGAGAGCGCGGCACGTGTCACTTGCTATTTTTACTATTTTTTACTTGCGCTATCCAAAAAGACTATACCACGCAAAAAGGACTATGCGCATAGCAACACACGACTATGCGCATAGCAACGAAAGCGTGACTGAAACCCAGACGTGTGTTTCGGTGCATTGCGTAAACATTGCTCTATCGCCTTCGCACCCGTTCATCAAGGCAACAAAGTACACGTATGATCGAGAGACGTATAATTCGGAGATTTGTTGTCATTACTGTACTTTCAGGAAGCTTAAATTGTGCAGAATGTGTGAGTGGGGTGTTATAAAACAAATATTGAATGCTTTATTTCGCGGTATAGTAAAACTAGCCTCCCTCGGTGATCCATGGACCATTCTATTTTCCCTCGGCTTCGCCTCGGGAAAATATAATGCTCCATGGATCACCTCGGGAGGCTAGTTTTACTATACCACTCAAATCAGTCAATATTTGTATAATGCGCCCTTAACGCATATTGTGGTCGCAATTCAAATTGTGACTCAGCAAATTTTGAATATGCAGCATTCACAGAGCTAAAATCTTCATCAGGTTATTTGTCAAACACTTTTCTTAGCACCTTTGCTGTTCAAACAATACAATATTGCACAACCGACAAATGCGTGGTCTTTTCCATTTAATTCTGATCTGAGCACACTTAATATACCTCTCTGTCTTGAGAATCTCCACGGACTTGTTTAATGCCAGAGCGATTGCCCACGCTGCGTCATACCCGTAGGGGGCTAGGCTGTTCCAGGTATACCGGGAATTATCCGGCCACTTCATGCGATCGCGGAGTTGTTTCTCGTACTCCGCCGGGGTCTAATAGGCCATGGGGAAACAGGGGGAAACAGGTGAGAATAAAAAGACACAAATACACATCGTTAATACACCTCTAGCATATCGTTCTGGCATTGTGTACTCTATTAATCAGGTGGTTTGTTACTTTATAATATAATTGGTTGGTTTGGGATGTTGGAGTCAGGTGGGAATTTGCTTCTGTTATTGAGAGTTGCGCACGGGTCTATTTTCTTATTCAAAACATGTTATTCACACTAGGAAAGGGCATGATGTGATTTTGCATTCAAAGCGGACATGTTTCTTATTCACATTCTCGGCTCCAAATTCACCACCTCGGTCCAAATTCACATAAGTCGTTAAGATTCAAATTCCCATCCACTGGATTCACATCCACTTAACCCAAGATGTAAATTGGAACTGAGGGTGCGAATTTGGAGCATTAGGATGTGATTTGGGGCATCTTTTGTTGAAATCACATCCTGCTTTGTCCGCTTTGAATGCAACATTACATCGAGCCCATTCCCGGTGTGAAGACACCACTCTTTTCAAACAGATGGACTTGTTATACCAGTGTAGTCTGTGGCTTCAAAATGAAACAACGTGGTATTTAATTTAGGCGCAAACATTATTTTGAAGAAAACTCTCCTTGTTTACAAATGACACGAGACTTCAAACTTGGCTGGTGGAATACTGAAGACCTTGTCTTTGCCTTCAGAAAATGTTGGATAATATTGTGAGCTAAAGAGTTGGTAAAGTTGGCCAGGATTTATTTTGCACGTTTGGGTTAATGCATATCATAAACATTTATATTTACCGGTAAAAGGGCTACGGATAATAATACTATAGGTCAGAAAATGCCTCACAGGCTTTCCTCCGTATCCCGGTGAACACATATTCCCCCGTGCACTGCACTGCCGTTGTTCCTATAAACATCAAATCGGCGAAACCCACCACGCACTGCAGGGTGTACCCCCGTATAAAAAGTCTCATAGACACTAGTGATGAATACTTAATAAAAAAATACTCGAAACTCTCACAGGTACTGTTCAAGCTCTACAGAAAAATTATGATCAACATCTCATCTTTCATTTTCTTTTACATTTTTTGGTGGGCTAACCATTGACTTTTTTTAAAGATATTCTCACTCAAACAATAACACCCCTAAAACGAATGATGTTTCCCAAACTGAAAAAGTCGCAATTTTAAAGAAAAAACATCCCTCCACAACATGGCTAAATAGCGCCAATTTCGGACCCAAATGAAGCCAAAACATTCGGAATGGGAAGCCCCAGAGGTACAACGCGATATTTCTTTAATTACCCTTCCATTTATTCCATTTGGGTGTGCCCAAACAGTAATTTAAAACTGGTGATAAAACTGGTTTTCATGGCTCCTGGAACTCTCTACTATAGAATAACTTGTATTCATGAGGTCGGCGGTTGGATTTTTTGCACATTTACCGGTGTGAACCTGCAGGCGACAACTGCTTAATGTCTACTCACAATGCCAGCTATGGTCGGCTCCGTGGAAGTGCTGAGCTGCAAGCTCTCTGTGGAGAGGTATTGCGCACCCGCTACAGCCAGGTTCATTTCCTGGAGGGTGCAGTCGATGTCGGGGTCCTCGTCCATCCACCAGTTCTCCTGGTACCAACCAATGATCATCCAGACGTAGTCTGATCCCGTCATTCCCTGCTTGTAGGCCTGAAATGTTGGCAGAAGATCGACGAATGTGGATTGTGGAACCTAATTATTAGCGATAACAAACTTGGACTCGGCACTTTCCGGACTTTACTTCCCTTGAAAAAATCCTCTAGAGCCACGAAAAAGTAGAAAAGAAGAACATAATTCGAACCTAAGGAAATGTTAAACTTTATTTCCATGAAACAAATGGAACAAAATCGGACTTTAGAACACAGTAACGTCGAGTTTTCGAACCCATTATCTCTAATCTCCACGCCATGCATCATATCAAGTGAGCTATCGGAATGCTTGGCTGAAGTTGAGATGTCATTGCGTCATATACACATGTACCTACGCGTACGTACGTAAAATTATTGCAAAAGTCGCTCAGAAATTCATCCATTCGAATGTCGTTTAGGGAAACAAATTCCAGGATAGGCTGAACATTGACACAAAATTGTGGGCCATGGCAGGTCACGATATTTTTTTATAAAAAAACCAAACACGTATTTCCCTTTTAAGTTTTATATAGAAACATTTGTATAGAATTATTAGGATTTTCTATATGAATATTTGTTTGGTTTTGCTTTTTTGTTTTTATTCTTAATTTTATTTGTTTCTTAATTAAAACCTTTAGTCATTTAGTCTAGCACGTGGAATGCCAGAGTTATGACGTAATGAGTAACGTGTTGTAATTTTGGCAACACCCTGGCAAACGCTGACCGACGCTAGGCCAGCGTTAGCAACACGCTGAGCGCGTTACTTATACGCTGGGACACGCTGTCACACGCTGAGGAAAACACATTTGTTTCAACATACCTACAATTTCCAGAGTTTGTCAGCGTGTTACTGCACACGCTGGCGGCGCGCGGGAAGGTCGTTACTCACGCGTCGAACACGCTAGACGCTAGTTATCAACCCGCTACTCACACGCTGGCGTACGCTGGTGTACGCAGGCGACACGCTGATAATGGCCCTGTCACCCCAGAACGTTTTAGGCCTGTGCATAAGTAGCGCGTTAAAAATAGTTGATACGCTGGCAATCGCTGAACTTTCACAGAAAAAGTCAAGTGGAACCGTGATTTCAGCGTGTCCATACAGGTTGATAACGTATAATAACGGGTTCATAGCTTATGCCAGCGCGTGAGTAGCGTGTGAGGAACGCGCTCAGCGTGTGAGGAACACGCATCACTAATTTATAGTGAAAATACGACAGCGGGTCGCCAGCGTGTGAGTATAGTGGGTTGGTAACGATCGTCTAGCACTTTCGGCGCGTGAGTAACGACCTTCCTGCGCGCCGCCAGCGTGTGCAGTCACACGCTGGAAAACGCTGAAAATGTTAGGTCTGTTGAAAAATGAAATTTTGCCTCAGCGTGTGACAGCGTGTTCCAGCGTGTGGGTAACGCGCTAAGCGTGTTGCGAACGCTGGCCTAGCGTTGGTCAACGTTTACCCGCGTGTTGCCGACATTCCAACACGTTACTCACGCGTTGGCCTAAAACGTTCTGGTGTGACAGGGCCATAACTGTAGTAGCGCGTCGGCTTTTTATACAACTAGTCATGTGGTCGTTGCAGTACGCTGGCGCGCGTTGGAACGCGCTACTCACGCGCTGGGTAGTCGTTCATCAGTCGTCGAGCGGGTTACTAACGCATTACTCATGCGCTGGCGAACGCTATGAACCTGTTATCAACGCGTTATGGACACGCCGAAATCACGGTTCCACTTGACTTTGTATGCGGAAGTTCAGCGTTTGCCAGCGTATCCACTATTTTTAACGCGCTACTCACGCGTTGGCCTAAAACGTTCTGGTGTGACAGGGCTATGACCTCTACACCTGGACGGATCATTTCCCATATACTGCCGTGCTAACGCTTGAAGACGGCGCGAGCCAAAATTGCAACGTGGCGGACCCAAGACGTCACTTCTGTGAGCCAATGAAATGTTCAGGTGTAGAGGTCAGTGGATTTACTCTGTACAATGTTTTTATTTATAAACATTATGTCATACGTACCGTACCCACTGACCTCTACACCTGAATATTTAATTGGCTCACATAGTGACGTCGTGGGTCCGCCATGTTGCACTTCTCGTTCGCGCCGACTTCAAGCGTGAATGGGCAGCAATGATCCGTCCATGTGTAGAGGTCAGTGAGTATACGACCCATGGGAAGAACGGTTACTATGTAAACAGCGCCCTCATCATTTGAACTCGTTGACAACGACTTACCTCACAGAAGACTCGTCTTGCCTTGTCTTCGTACATGTTCCCAACGATGATCTTTGCATCCTGGCTCTGAGATAACAACAACCGGAGGAAAATTAAAATGCTAATTATCAATGACAATACATTTGTCAGTTTCCCTAGTCTTGGTTGCAAGACGTCCTAATCGCGGTATGCAGCAGTAAGACTGTAGTAATAGGCTGTAATAGGACGTCTTGGCTAACTGACATATTCGCTCCGAATTTCTTTTGAAGAATCTTGTCGCAGTACAGCACTCAATTTTAATTATATGGCACTAAACAGAATGGCAATTTGTTCGTATACCCTAGTAGTAGTATAACGGGCATGATGTGATTTTGAATTCAAAGCGGACACGGCCCTCAGCAGGATCTGGATCTGGATCTGGATCTGGATCAATATTCTAAACGCTCTTACTAGAGCCAAACGAGATTTCCACAAATATTTCCACAACCACATCCAAATGTTCCAAATTCTCATCCCCAGTCCCAATTCACACCCACTAGATGTTCATTGTGATCGTTAGTCCTGATGGTGAGATTGTTATCACGTCATATGTCGTTATTTTCAGACTAACTAATCGTTTCGTATAGTTCATTATATGTACCGACTAATTCAACATGCCAAGCTCCTTGTAGACCTAATTAGTCGTTTTCGTATAGTCCATTATACTAACTAATTTAACATGCCAAGTTTTTTGTAGACCTTAATTAATTGTTTTCGTCTAGTCCATTATACCGACTAATTCAACATGCAAAACTTATTGTACATGTAGACCTAATGAATCGTTTCCGTCTATATACCTATTAATTCAACATGCAAAGCTCCCTGTAGACCTATAATCCTTTTCGTATAGTTCATTGTACCGACTAATCCAACATGCCAAGCCCATTGTAGACCTAATTAATATTTTGTGTCTAGTCCATTATACCGACTAATTCAACATGCCAAGCTCCCTGTAGGCCTAATTAGTCGTTTTCGTCTAGTCCATTATACCAACTATTTCAACATGCCAAGTTTCTAGTAGACCTTAATTAAGCGTTTTGTCTAGTCAATTATACCGACTAATTCAACATGCTAAGCTCCTTGTAGACCTAATTAACCGTTTTCGTCTAGATCGTAGTATAAGCTCAACCCACCCCCCCCCCCCCCCCCAGCCGATCCGACTACCCATCGTCGTTAATAAGCGAGACCTTTACGTCATAATGCCACGTGACAAGCGTGCCGGTAATATTATTACGATAACAGTGTTATAATTGCCACACTAATAAGCGAGGCAGGTAGACTTCAACGCCATGTGGTCCTTTTTTCTCTTGAAATAAAACAACTTCGACCGTACAAATTATTGCAGGATAATACAAAGAAGTCCTAAAACAAGACACAGAAAGATCTTGCACATCTCATACAGAGAACATAAGACAAATTAATGACTTTGACAGTAGGCAGCCAGTAACCACTCCTTGCTAGAGTGAAACGCCGTAAGCTCGCCCGGTACGGCCACGTATCCCGTCATGACTCTCTGTCAAAAATCATTCTACAAGGAACAGTGGAGGGGAAACGCCGAAGAGGCAGACAAAGATAGTCAGCTGACAACATTTGAGAGGACAGGCCGCAATACTGCCGTCCTCATATACGTTCTCATACTTTTTTTTATTCTCTTAATTATTGCATAATTATTTTTTTTGCTTTGGTGTGAGGGGGGGGGGGGGAGAGTCCTATAGCCCATCCCCTCTGTCCGAAGAGTAGAGATATACCCCCCCCCCCCCGGATTTATGCCCTTGGCCATTACAAAGTACAGATAAGAGCTTGTTAATATAACAACCAGAAAATGAGAAGGTAGGAACTATTCATGTATACATATAAATATCGACGGGATCAACAAAAAACAGTTACAAGTTGAACACAGGATAATGACGAGATGTAAACAAGGTAGTCACAAGAATAAAAATGAATTCCTGTCAATACAGACACTCGAGCAAAAACAATTAGGCGAACCTTACTATCACTTTGTGGACATCCTTTGCATTCGTGTAGTTAAGAACCACCGATTAAATTTCTCACACCATGAAGTTTTTTCAATACACATTTGTGACTGTTATACCATATACTAATTTTTCTATATGTAACTCTAATCCGTTTTACCTCTACCGTTCTAAATCTTCAACATGAGGTTTCAGGTATGTGTAAAGTGTGGACATCTTTTGTTACCAAGCCACACTAAGATAGCAAGGTTCGTACAAGATGTTTGTACACTCTAGCTGTGTAAACCGTTTACATTAATTGACGACCGGCATGTTCCCTTTTTTACACTAAAAAGGGTAGTAATTTTACTCAATATTGAGCAATATGTTTTTTAGTCTATGGCCATATATATCTTTCTCGTGACATACTCCGACTGTGTGCCAAATTTCATGCTTTTATCATAAAGTGAACAATTATACTACACTGTGCACTAATCTGCCTGACTAGTAACTATAAGTCGAGAAGAGTTATCAAAACATATATTCGTTTGCAATCTAGTTGTCCTCGGTTGCTGTGTGTTGCCAGACCTCGAGGCTCAACCACAATAAAGTTTCAGGTGGATATGCCTTGAAGCTAGAAAAGCCAATTATAAAACAAGATTAATAGGTGTCTATGAATCTATACACAGATGTGATTCAGCTATTACCTTGAGGTTTTCAATTTGGTTCTTGGGATCTTCGGAGAAGCTCTCGGACGAGATGACGGTGATGTTTGCCTCCTTTAGAGATGTCACTAAGTCGTCAATAGCCTGGGGGAAAGAGGGAAGACGTCAGCCTGTAATCGCATAGATTTTGATTGACACTTTTGGTATGTCAACTGCGTACTCCTTTTTGTTAATGTTCTTTTCAGTACTGCAAAACTGATTTCCATCTATTCATTTGCAGGGCTAGGGCAAGGGGTGGAACATTGGAAAAATCTAAAGACAAAATGGGCAAGAAAATACAAACTGGATTATACAGTTCTTGAAGATTTTCATAGTGGACTTAAGGTATGAGGTTCGACAGTCCAAATTAGTAAAATTAAACGTTATTGAGAGATCAGACTATAGTGAACCACATGTGCTTTTAGTTTAACCCCTTGATGCCAGGGAGCGGCTATGCCGCGGCCCGCTAATCCGTTGGGAATAGCTGAACTACGCCGTAGAACACGGCCTGTGTCACAGCTGCACGCTCGGGTCCGTTGGGCAGTGCATATGCAGCTGATGATAAAAACCTTACACTTCAACCAAACAATATTATTTCATTTTCTTGATGCGTTTCTTAAAGTTAAAGTATCGTATGACACGTTTTTACCTTTCCGTGTTCCATGGAAATGTTTCCTTTAATTAAAAAAATATGACGTACATTTGTTTACATCAACTTTATATACACACTCGAACTCTGTAGAGGTATGATTGTCCGTTGAGGTATGCTTGTCCGTTAAGGTATGCTTGTCCGTTGAGGTATGCTTGTCCGTTGAGGTATGCTTGTCCGTTGAGTTATGCTTGTCCGTTGAGGTATGCTTGTCCGTAGAGGTATGCGTGTCCGTTGAGGTATGCGTGTCCGTTGAGGTATGCTTGTCCGTTGGGGTATGCTTGTCCGTTAAGGTATGCTTGTCCGTTAAAGTATGCTTGTCCGTTGGGGTATGATTGTCCGTTGAGGTATGCTTGTCCGTTAAGGTATGCTTGTCCGTTAAGGTATGCTTGTCCGTTGGGGTATGCTTGTCCGTTGGGGTATGCTTGTCCTTTGACGTATGCTTGTCCTTTGACGTATGCTTGTCCGTTCAGGTATGCTTGTCTGTTGGGTTATTCTTGTCTGTTGAGGTATGCTTGTCCGTTGGGACAATTATTTTGTTGAGCAGGTCGTCTTCTTCTTATTCTTCTAAATGAGTGCTAACTTCATAATTAAAGACTATACTGCACTTTAGTTTGTCTGATTTGATCTTGTGTTCAATAAGGTTTGTTGTCACTTTGGCTTGAGCTAGGTTTATTACAGGGACGGTTTTGTCGCATTTGGAGAGAAAAAATGGAGATAGTTGGGATTGAAATGATTTGATGGTTTACCAGTGAAAACAACTCGTGGTTCTCGTGAATCGTGGCCACTCGCCTCCAGCCGTACTCTCGCATCAGACGTATTCTCGCTGGATTGTACATGGCATCCGGCATGTACGTCCGATAGAAGAAGGGGAATTTCTTGCGGTTGGACAGTGCGGACGATGCTGCTGCATACGACATCTGTGCGAACAAATTCAAAGAATTTCACACATTATTGAACCGAATTTGAACATTTTGCACAAATAACGACTTTGACTATTTAAAGCAATTGAACATATCTGTCGAGTATCACCGTATCTTTTTTAAATGGAAACGGTAGAATTTGCTTTATCGCTAATTCAATCAAACTGTTATCTTGTATTTGTAGAAATCACAGATGCACATTTTACTATTCCAATGGCCGAGAACACCATCAATTCTAGATTCTCTGGGCAAGATAATTTGTGGCAATTTACTTGCTTGTGTCTTGGTCATCTAGCGTTCTTTCTAGCATTTTCACTCAAGTCATGAAACCAGCAATTGCAACTTTACGCAATTATACCTGCCAATTATTTAGTTTACACACTTCTTTTTGGAGACACGGTAATACAAATATACACGGAGAATTCTAAATTCAGCTGTGCTCTTATGAATAAACTTGGTTCTGTGACCAATCAAGCAACACTGCACCCTACCCCATGTCAAACTCTAGAATTCCTGGGTTTTGTGTTAAATACGCTGGAAATGACTAATTGAATCTAGTCCCATTTTGCATAAAAATATGTAACCGAGGGACATCTTTTTATTCACTTGTTTACATTTATCAAATAAGTTGTTGATATTCGAGAAAAAAAAAATCGACATAAAAAATACTATAATATGTTATCATAATTATAGAGTGTGATAATTCGGCAAGACGCCTAATGAGAAAAACCTACGAAACTAATTGATTGTGATGTTTATCAGTGTCTCGAAAATAACGAAAATACCAATCACGTTTCTTGTAATTTTTCGTCGTCTTAGGAAGCCACTCTGAATCAAGAGAAGTACCATTGGATAAAAGTGTCACTGCGGAAGACTTAATTAAAGAAAGAACACCGATGGAGCCACGCATGAAGCTGCTGAATAAATAGACTGAATGAATCCAATTAAACTGCGTTATCTGGATAAATGTAGAAGCAGGTGCTATTATTATATGAACTGAATCACTAAACCCACCAGGGAATTTGTAAGCGAGTTTAGGGGTTCTTTCTTTTAAAACCATCGTCCATAGATGATGTCTTAATGGCAGTCTTAATATAAATCAAAACAGTTAAGGGCCTAATATTTCAATCTTAACAAGATCTTTAGAGGCAAAATGGCTGTGTACAGAAAACAGACATATAAAGGGGGACAAGTATGATGCCTAACGTGGTTAGGAAAAGAAACACAAACGAGGGATATAACAGAATGGGGTGGAAGAACCAACAAAGGGTGGATTCGGTCAAGGAATGAACGAGGTCAGAGCGGGTAGGATCAAAGACACCCAAAGGGGATAAAGGTGTGAAAACCTGGGTGGGGTACAAAAAGGAAGGGGTGAAACCACAAGGAAATGGACCAGGGTAAAGATCAAAGAGAAAAACTAACACAGAAGTGTATTAACTGAGAGTAAAAAGGGGGTTTGCGAGGAAAAGGAGTGGGCAACAGTATTTTTTTTAAAGAGGTGTAAAAGGAAAAAGTGACAGGAGGAACCAGAGGAGTGAGAACAAACAAAAACCAAAACAAAATCCTGGCAAGGAATTAATCTAAAACAGATGACAATGGGAGAAAAAAACATATAAAGGTAAACTTTACTTCTTTTGGAAAATTATGTTTATTTTAGACCGTTTACGTTCAGTAGTGCCTCCGTTCAACGCATTGAAGGCTTTGGATTTTGTAAAATTTCACGTAACTGCTGACGTTTAACTTTATTTTACCAATGAATTATAGTGTTAAAGATAGCAGTGTTAAATAATTGTTTAGCCAATCTTCTTTTTTTGAAATATTTTGAGCTTGTGAATAAATATATTTTAGGATACAGCTCGATAAAACTAGCGCATGCGCATCAACCTAATGTCGCCCACGAAGGGCAGTGGAACAGCGGTACCAACACTCTGATTGGAGGCACCAGGTTGGACAGAAATTTACAATTAAATTTGTGACACATTGCAATATTCTGCACAAAGTCAATTGATTCCACACATGAAAACATCTGCCCAAGTCTACAAATATGTATGTCTATATACAAAATATGATGCAACTCTCTGCTGTGAGTTAATGGTTTGACTGCTTTTAGGGATTGATTCTGTGGCGAATGCTGCGGGAAAATCAATAACAAACATACCCCCGCAGAAAATATTTTTCTGAGGGGTGTTATTATTAACAAGCAAAATTCGACAAAATTCCAAAATCTACTGCAAACAAAACCGAATCGGGAGTGAGATGTTGTTTTATCATTTATAGCGCCTTATACCCCTACAATGTAGTGTTTCAAAGCGCGTTTAACAGTTATTATCCCATTTTACCAGGAACGAAACCATTTTGTGCAGCAGCTCAAGATTAGCGCAAGTGGACTCTAACTTCACGGGTACCCATTTATATACTCCTGTAGCAAAGTGCCTTGCCCAAGAACACAAGCATCACGTTCCTTGTCAGGGTTCGAACCCACGTACGTATCACCGTACAGGAGTCCAGCACCGTTAACCACTGGACCACAGCGCCCACAAATTAAATACAACGTACAATTGTATTTGTTGTTATTTACACTGCTCCTGTACTAAAAGAATGCTTCCAATTTGTATATGCACAAAAAATAAGTCGGAGGGGCCTAAGTCCGCCACCTTTGTTCTTGACGTTCTTCATCTGCTCAACACGAGAACGGCGTTTCGAATACGCCCATGACAAATTGTGGTGACTTACCGTGACTAGATTCCAGTAGTAAGCCGTCTCTGCCACCGCCTGTGTGGCGGTAGAACACGCCGGGCCTAGAATCATGATCTTCTGGGGCTTGCTATACAGCTGGTCGAAAAACACTCGGGTTCCCAAACCGGCCTCGCACTGTCGAAAAAAAAAAAGCTTAGCAATAAACTTGACAAGCCAGGCCTGGTAAAAGCTAGGCTAGCGTGAATTTAGGACCTCATTTCGTGGCTTCCCCTGTTGTAACCCCGTTTAATATCGGGGAAGCTAATCAAACGCACCCATGGAAAAGGACTGATGTGTTTGCGACCACCAAGCGTCTTCCACTCACACAAACGTTGCCAAATACGCCCAAACATTTCAAATGGATGTGCACACAAATTAGCGAACGTTTAGACCGTGGGCCAAACTCGATAACCCTTATTTATTTATTTCAAATCAGGCTCAACTCATCTAGCTAATGATAGCAACATTAAACATCGTAAACAAAAACAATATTTAGTCACTAACCTACAAAACAGAAAATTATGCCCAAAACAATTCACGAAGGATTTTCTTGGATTCCATTCTTTTAATAGAACACACAGGGTACTGAATTTAGAATCAGCCCTGTATAATTTATAGGCAAATAAGTTTTGTGTATATCAGACCACGGTACGGTCTCTTACCTTATCGTCTAGACATATTATTCTCAAATATATGGGTCTTCATTCGCAATGGTTTTTCTCTTTTCTATTTAATTGAAAGAACAACCCTGATTTCGTGAACGTAATAAAGATTGGTTTTGTCAGACCAACAATGGGGGGGGGGGGGGGGGGGGGGGGGGGGGGGGGGAGGGGGGGTATCTCTGCCGCATTATCGCGCTTCATGTGCTCTGTCCTGTTAGTGTTACATTTGGATGGGCTTGGGTAACCTCATTTTAAAGTATTTTACCAAGGTTTTACCAAACTAACTGATCGCTGTCCAATGTACCGCTTATTTGTTGTTGCACCTGCGTCTGCCCTATAAAATAGTGTAGGATGCTAAGTATATTTGCATTTTTTTTTGCTAAGGATGCCTTTTTTGGTTTCATTGGCTAGAGTAGATTCTCAGCTCTCAGAAAAGTATTGGTAACATTTTTTTTCCGTCAAACGTATGACAGCCATCTTGAATTTCAAAATGGCCGCCGTTTTCAAAAGAATTTGCCCTATAACTTGGGTTCTGAGCAACATATAGAGTCAAACTTGGTGGTAAAGCCTATTTTTTCAATACCATGGAGTTCAAAATATCAAAATTAAGTTTATAGCTATATACGTATGACCGCCATCTGGGATTTCAAAATGGCCGCCATTTCTAGAGGATTTTGCCCTATAACTTTTGTTCTGAGCAACATATGAAGTCACACTTGGTGGCAATAAAATGTATAGCTATAGCTTTTGTCAGCAATTTTAGGCTGTCAGGTGTAATTACGCAGCTATAAATGTAAATTGTAAACTTGACAATAATAATTTGCTTTTGATGCTGATTTTACTTGTACCAGATGTTTTATAATATGCTAATGAAATTGTTGACCCTTTTGGTAATCTAAAATAACATGACAATATGAGAGCTGTCAAATAAGGGTGCTGTTGTGGTTACTTAACCCTGTATGTACCAATGCCAGCCTCAGGCTATCAACTCCCCCACCGCAAGCAACATTCTGGATCTAACCCTGTCATTGCATCAAAACTTCATCAAAAACACTCGGATAGTGGAAGGTATTATTAGTGATCATGAGGCGGTATTGAGTGACATTGACTTCCAGCCTGCAGTCAACAAGAAGGCACCTAAAAAAATCTGTTTTTTTACAGCAAATGTGACATGGAAGGTGTTAGATCGGATAGTGTAACCTTTCAAGAAGAATTTTTCAGCAAGGCACCTCGGCGATCAACCAATGAGAACTGGCTCCTGTTGAAGAATGTTATTCTGCAGACAATGAAGGAAAACACCCCTATAAGATTGAAGGATCTCGTGTCAACCGGCCATGTATTACATGTATGAAGCTTCCAACTCCAAGGATGACTGGGATCATTTTAAGTCATTCCGCAATGAAGAAATATCCCAGCCTCCTACTGGTCATACACCAACCGCATCCTAATGACAAACATAAAAACAATTTATGGCGCTACATACTACTGGCATCTTACACACAATAACAAGATCATCTCAGACAAGGTAAAGCTATAATTTTGAACATGAAATTCATGTATGTTTTCACCTCCGAGAGTCTGTCTGATCTGCCATCAATGGGAAAGTCTTCGTTTCCTGATGCCGAGCACATTGAGATCTCAGTGAGTGATGTGCGTAAACTCCTTGAGAAGATTAGCATCATCAAGGCGACAGGTCCGGATTCCATTCAACCCGTTTTTTAAAAGAAAAATATCTCCTATCTTGTCATCCATCTTTCAACAGTCGTTGCAGTCTGGTAAAATCCCTCATGCCTGGATGATTGCAAACATGATTTCCAAAATAAAGATAGGTGATCGCAGTGAAGCCGCCAACTACCGACCCGTATCACTCGCATCAATATCATGTAAAATACTTGAGCATATTATTTGTAGCCCTGTGATGGATCATTATGAAACTCACAACATTTTTTTTTGAAAGTCAACTTGGCATTTGCCCTGGCCACTCCTTTGAATCACAGCTTATTATTACAGCTCATGAACTTGCCGAGGCCAATGACAAAAAGCAAACAGATTTCATCATTCTTGACTTCTCTAAGGCTTTTGATAGAGTACTCTACCGAAGGCTCCTCCTTATTAAAACTATATCATTACGGAGTTCGTGGCTTACTTCTGAAGTGGTTCAACAACTTCCTCACCCAAAGAAGCCTGCGAGTTGTGGTGGATGGCAAAGCTTCGGAGTGGTCAGATGTTCTTTCTGGAGTTCCCCAAGGCACGGTGTTAGGGTCATTGTTATTTCTCACATTCACCAATGGTGTATCAATTCAATCTCCATCACATCGAATGTTTTATGCACCGTTCTATTAACAATGTGGATAAATGCAGAGCTCTTCAAAAAGATCTTGATTAAACTGCATTCTTGGTCAGCCAAATAGCAGATGAAGTTTAACATCGACAAATGCCATGTGATGCAAGTTTTCTACCTAAAAAACAACATCGGCGTTGACTACCACTTGGGTGATGATGTACGGACATCGGTTGATGAACATTCATATCTGGGACTATCTTTCAACTCCAAACTTTCCTGGAATACACAAATCATCACTTTGAAAGCCAACCGGATGCTAGGGTTAATTAAGAGGAATCTAAGACACTGTAACCCACGGCTGCAGAAAAAACAAGCTTACACCTCTCTGGTCAGGCCACATTTAGAATATTGCTTAACAGTTTGGAATCCCCATCATCAAACCCCCATCAATCAAGTAGAAGCCATCCAGAGGAGAGCAGCTAGATTTGTGCAGAACATGTATCAGCGCACTGAAAGTTTTACTACAATGCTACAAAACATGCAGGGGCCTTCACTTCAAGCTAGAAAGGGAGCAGCCAAAAAAAATTATGATGTACACAATTTCCCACGAGCTCATTCCCATCAACAAGGATCCTGTACCTGACCCCAATGACAGATACCAGGCTAAGAAAGTACCATTAGTCTAGATACCAGTTTCTCACAACCCATTCCTCCATAAGTTCTCCTTCATGCCTACAGCTATCCGGCGGTGGAATGCAAGCCTTGCATTTGGTAATAGGACAAACCCACTTTGGCCTTGAATGAAGCAACATTATGAAGGGCACCAAGGCCAGTAGGTAGGGCACAAAGGCCAGATAATATCTGAGAATCTGAAAAATAATATCTGCATTATCAAAGTTAACAACTTTGTAGTTCTGGTTAACTACAAACAAAAATAAGAGCCCCACGCTCCCCCCCCCCCCCCCCAAAAAA
Source organism: Crossaster papposus (assembly GCA_037893245.1). Classification (NCBI taxonomy): domain Eukaryota; kingdom Metazoa; phylum Echinodermata; class Asteroidea; order Velatida; family Solasteridae; genus Crossaster; species Crossaster papposus. The sequence continues at coordinate 1,093,555 of JBAIAA010000567.1, read as the reverse complement.
AAATAAATAAAATAAAAATATAATATAACAATTATTCAAACATCAATTTGTATTTGACTTTTTAAAATGTAAATTCGGCCTACATTGTAACTTCAACAATGTTTCCATATCTCACTTGGGAGATGATAATTAGTATTAGTACTTCTTTGAGATGGAGAGCATTTTAACCATGCTAACCTACAAGGGGATTATAGATTCCTTTCAATGACCAAGTTTTAGAATCTGATATGAATATGGTAAGGAGTTTACAAATTAATATTGCATCTTCTTGGCAAACTCAATGTTGATTATGGCATTCACATTCTAAGTTTTTAAGCAAACTGATTCTACAATGGAGGCCATTTCGAAATTTAAGACTTTTCATCCTAATAGAGATATATTAGCAAGTCAATAGTATGTTTTTGAACTCCTTAGCATAATACATGTGGGTATTGACACCAAAATGGAGTTCATACGAAATTCCAGTCCTGGGTTATAAAACATTGTCCTAAAGTGGCGGTCATTTTGAATTCAAGATGGCTATCAACTAGTGAGATGGTATCAATCAATACTAATTGTATCTGTAACTCCTTGGCTTAATAAATTGAAGTAATCGTCAGTAAAATGAACTTCGTATAGCATTAATATACTTTGATTTATTAAATATTTGGTTAAAATATGGCGGCCATTTTAAAATCCAAGATGGCGGCCATACGGTTAGTGGAAAACAATGTTACCAATACTTTTCTGAAACCTGGATGTCTACTCTTTCCAATGAAACAAAAAAAAGCATCCTTAGCACAAACAAATGCACAACTTTGAAATCCTAAATAACTGCCTACACTAAAAAGCCCTTAACTCATATCTCTTATTTTAATTGTTTTAATTATAGCCAGGTTTTATATATGTATATACTTATTTATTTATTTATTTATCCATTTTTATTCTTGTAACATATTGCTTTTTTAAGGCTAGTAGCATTTGAAACGACGGCCTTCAGGCCACATGAGTTATTACAGTCAGTCCGCAGCGCACTGAAAAGCCGTTCATTTTATGTGCGCTTTATGCATGGTACTTTGTGCGTGACCTCGTTTTTGAATACTTGAATACCTGGAATTTGGTCCAAAACATTCGTTTTATTCACCGACTGTCAATATTGTGTATATTGTCTTTTGGATAAGAAAACATTCTGGCATATTATACAATTATATTGGAAATTATATGACATTTAGAGGGTGAAATTTATAACGTAAAAAAAGCTTCCGAACCAACAAATTGACCTTTAAAAAATGACGAGATTTTCCATTTTCTGGCGGTGGCCACAACCCAATTTCACACTGATGTTAAAGATAATTTCATATTCTATAAAAAAAATTTCGATTTGGGGTTGACTCTAACTTAGTCCAGTCAGGGCGCAGACAATTATAATGTTCACAAGAAAGTAACGAACGGAACATCCCACCATGACAGTCCATAGTCTTCCTGTGCCCTCATTGGTCGAAAATGACGTCATTGCAAAAGGCTTCGTGATAACGTGTAGTTCATGCACATTACATCACGCAGTTGTTTTTCGTATACATGTATTTATTTCGTTGTGAGCTCGAGCGAAAAGGATTTATCTGCTAATCAGTGATTAACAAATAATAATATCGCCTGCATTAAACAATGTATACAGCCAAATAAAAAAAAAAAACAAGCGACAAATGAAGTCGTTGTTTAAAATGTATTGATAACAATAACATTGATAAATAAAAACTTTTACAATAATTTATATCTGTATTGTGAGGTTGGTTTATAAAAGAAACTGCACTTTTTATTTGAAACTTGCATGTTATCGCTTATATTATTAAGAAATATCTTACTCATCTAAAAGTAAATAATTATTCTAGGCACCCAGCAAAATGATTTGTCTTTCAATTATTGCCCATTATTGTTGTGTAGTTTTGTTTGTGAAAATGCCGAATAAATAATTTGAAAAAGGTCATAACAAAGTTGTGTTTAGCTTCCAAAACTCAACAGGACAAAAACATGTTCAATTTCGCGTATACGCGGGTCGATGTTTTCGCTCGACTTATCGTCTTCTTTGTCTCCCGTCCCGAATCGAAAGCTTCGTAATATTAACCTCGATGGTGTCAAAGAAAAGAGTACGAGATGACGCGACTGGTAGGTACTATTATTCAAGGAACCTATATTATACTCTTGAATAGACCAGTTTCCTAATAAATTTAAATTATTGCACGCATGCGCACAAATAGGCCGGGAGGCAAGAAGCGAAATTGGCCCATTACAATGTACAGGGATCCAACAAGTTTTGTCATTTTCTCTCAATTTTTTTCAGGATTTGTTTTTGGAAAAGTCCCTGAAATCGTCATAGGTACATGTATTGCTTTTTGGTCTAAGTGGGTTTTTAGGGGTTCAAAATAAAACCTTAAACAAAATATGTTGTCCCGTGCGCACAAGGTCCATTGAAATCAGCAGGACTCTTTTCCACACGAGTGCCAAGAAATAAGCGTGTACTTCGGGGTACCATCTGATGTAGCCCAAGTGTCTTTCAAATGTTGTTTAAGAGAATATTTAATTTCGGTGTCTGTCAAAGGAATGTTGTAGTCAATATCCGTTTTTGTATTTGCAGATTTGGCAAGTTGATCCGCCCTTTCATTGCCAGCTATTCCACAATGACTGGGAATCCACTCGAAGTTAATCATGTTATCTTGGTGTTGAATATTAAGTAATACAAATATATTATCACACACAATTTTATTTTTGGGGAAGGGGTGGAAGATAGCCTGTATTGCACTAAGGCAGTCACTGGAGATGCAAGAGTACATCGGTTTAACTTCTTCAATCCATTCTAGTGCAATAAGAATTGCAAACAAGTTCCACAGAAACGATTGACACGCCATTATTAAAGATGGACTACAACGAAATAATGATAAAGGCTGTGTTGCTGTTTTTTGTTCGAGAAATGTATAATGATTACTAATATATCATTAGTATTCAATAAATCTTGTTCTTTCATGCACAAAAACAACAAAATTGATCGGCGTTCTACGACCCAGACAAACTCAGTTTCAACAAAAGCCCTTAACTCATGAATAATTCATACTTTGTGTGTGACGTACTACCCATGAAAACGCATACATATGGTGGCCCTGAAGGGACTCCGCAGATCGCGAATATTGACGTCAAATTTGACGTCAATATTCGCGACTTTTGGGGAAAGTCGTGAATATCGACGTCAAATTTGACGTCAATATTCGCTACTTTTTTGGAAAGTCGTGAATATTGACGTCAAAGTTTGACGTCGATATTCGCGATCTGCGGAGTCCCTTCAGGGCCACCATGTATGCGTTTTCATGGGTAGTACGTCATCACTTGTCGCTGGTTTACAAGTCCGCTGGTACTATATCGTGGATTTCATTGTGGTTTTCAGTGGATCTTTGCCGGGAACCAGTACAGGGCGGGAAATTTCAAAATCAAAGAATCCAGGTCTAATTTTTTCGGTCAAATTGCAACAAAATTATTTAGAGAAAAACATGACCGTAACAATAAAGTGTTACCTGAACACAACATAAACAAGGTCCGATAATAAATTTAATGTGTGAGTTTTCGTTGTAGTCCATCTTTAAGTCTAAGGCTTTTGGAGTATTTTAATTGTGGAACGTGAATACCACATTCAACCGTGTTAAGTATTGGATTAAGAGAGCCATCAGTATAAATATGTAAGGAGTTATGCCAGGTTGTGTGAATGATTTCGGTGGCAATGCTGCATTTGTCATGAGGATCGGAAACATTTTCAATTCGATTAATAACTTCCTTGGAAATATGGGGTTTATTGTAATGCCAAAAAAGAAAAGGATTAGTTAAAGGAAAGGTATTGACCTGTTGTGGTACGATTCTAGCTTCAAATATGGTTTTGTAAGAGGATTTTCATGTATTGCTGAAGTAGTGTTTTTGCCAGTTATCGTTTTAAAGATAGTGGTTTGGATGACTTTTATGTTCATTGATTTTGACACCATACATGCTACTAAGAAACTGACGGCGTAGGGCAAGTGGTGGGTCGCCACATTATAATTACAGTCTTGATAGTGCTGTGCCACGAATTCAACACGTACATATTTTGAGAGCCTGATACTGGATACCATCGAGTCTTTGTTTCTGTTTTGGGGAGGCTGAATCAAAAGCCTCACATCCAAACTCAAGAAGTGGTTTTAAGAGGGCGGCGTAAAATTGGTAGAGTGTCCTGCAGTCGGCGCCGCATGTGTTGGCACTTTTACATCTGAGAAGGTTGACTCCATTATCTGGTAATGATGGAGTCAATTTGTTCTTTCCAGGTAAGTCTAATATCAAAAATTACCCCAAGGAATTTGGCAGATGAGCTCATACTGATTGAAAAATTTTGAAGGGAGAGAGAAATGTTGACATGCTTTTTGTTAGGAAAAATAACAGCCGTTGTTTATGGGCCCAGGAGCTTAAAACCCCACTCATTACACCAGAAATTAATATTATCCAAATTCTGTTGTATCTTCTTCTGTAGAAGAGCAATATTCCTATCTGATTTCCATATGGCGTTGTCGTCTGCATACTACACGTGGACACATATTAACTTATGCGAAAGATCATTAACTGCAATATTGAAAAGCAAAGGGCTAATGACACTGCCTTGGGGGACTCCATTTTCAAGGATTTTTATTTCTGAGAGGACATTATAAATTTTCAATTGGATTTTTCTGTATGTAAGGAAATCATCTATCCAGCGGAGAATTCTTCCTTGAATCCCATGGACTGCATTTTAATGATAACACCCTTACGCCAAAGCATGTCATACGCCTTTTCAAGATCTAGAAATAAGGCCAGAGTGCTCTCCTTATTAGCTCGAGCTTTATTGATACAAGATTCAAAATTGATAAGGTGGGCTTTATACTACGGCCTTTTCTGAAACCACTCTGATGGTGTGTGAAGAGATTATATTTTTCGATATACCGGTACCAGAGCAAGCGAGAATTTACCATCCGCTCCATTAGTTTACAAAAGGTGGCAGTGAGTGCAATAGGCCGATAGGAGATGGTTTGGGTGGGATCTTTCCCAGGTTTAAGCAGGGGAATAAGAATAGCTGTTTTTCATTGTTGAGGGCATCGTGAAGTGAACCAGATTTAAAGTGACTAGTTTAATACACTGAGGCAGACTCAGGAAGGTATTTTATGGCGTCATTACGGATGCCATCATTGCCTGAAGCCGTGCATTTAGAAGACTTGATAGCCTGATTTATTTCCTCAAGAATGAAAGGTTCATTGAGGATGCTGTCATTGTTACCATTTATAGAGAAGGAATTTTCAGTGTTAGGTTTGTTGGTAATAAAGGAAGGGCATATAGTGCTGCTAATTCTCGCATAATTTTGAGCCAGTGCACCTGCCTTTTCTTTATTTTGACAAAGCTTCCCCATAGGGGATTATGACCATTGAAATCTCCACAAATGACATAGGATTTGTTTTTTGTTGATAATTGCTTGAGGACTGTGTCCAAGAAATTATTATCCAAAGTAGTAGGCCTACATGGGTTATACACATTTGCAATACCTATTTTTAAATTGTGAGAGTCATATATTTCACCAATCTAACATTCGATAGGGTCATAAATGAAACTGGTTCACGTCGGACAAGAAAGGCGCACACCCTCCCCCACATTTGTTTGGCCCAATGGGGTTTCTATCATTTCTGTAGATGTCATAGCCTGGAAGGGTATATTTTTGTATCATCTCTTAGCTAAGTTTCTTGAATGCAGATTAATTCTGGTTTAGGGTTGTAACATGGATGAGGAAGAGAGTCACGACGATGCTTTATTTGGCTTCTCTTTGGGATTAGTGCTGGATGTAGGGGGGGGGGGTCCTTAGATTTATCCATAGGATTGTTTATTTTACTTTGAGTAGATTTACCTCTCCTTGTACTGTGATTGAGATGGGGTCTTACCAGTATGTTTCGCAGGTTTTCCTTTGTCTTTTCGGGTCCTTGTACTATGTAGAACGTGGTTAATTAGAGATTTGATAGCCGCAGCCCTTTCATCTTTCTGTTTTATGGAGTCCCAGATCTTCATTGCTCCTGTGATTATCTCTATAAGGTTGGGTTCGGTGCAGAGGCAGGTTGGGGTGTTATCTGTTTGCGTGCCAGTTTGAGGATCAGTTTGAGTAGATGCGTTTATTGTGGTGGTTCGAGGTGCTTTTGGCATTTTTTGAGGTGGATCAACGGTTGTAATAAATGGTGGAAGGCGGATTGGACGATAAGTGTAATCTGGTATAGGTCGGTTGAATTGAGTCGGTTGGGTCGGTTGGGTCGGTTGGTTGGGTCGGTGTTCTAGGGCGGATCGTCATTTTAGTTTTGACTGCTATTGCGGCGTCTGCATAAGATACATTTTAGGATACCCGTATGTGTTGAATCTTTCTTTCTTATTTCATTGTGGGGCACCCACCGTATGCTGATGAATGACTACCCCCACATCGACAACATTTGAGATTTTTTTTCTGACGACACTGGTCATAATAGTGTGAACCACCACAACGGACGCAACGTGTAAGGCTCTGACAGTTTTTAGCGACATGTCCCAAACGTTGACAATTAAATCAGCGTGTGACAGGGGGGGACATAAGGTTTGATATCGAAGTACTCGTATTCTAATTGGAGTTTAGTTGGTAAAGAGGGTGTATTGAAGGTGTGATAGACGGACGAGCTTTTGTCAAGTGTCCCTTCAAATCTGCGCATCAGTCTGCGAGCATCAGTGACCTTACATCTCTTACATGCCGAGAGTATATCATCATCCGACAGATCAACAGGAAGACCAGTTATAACGCCTTTGCTTTGTGTTTCGGATTTCGGGTATGCAGTTGTGACGGTCCATTTATCTAGTTGCGTAATGCAAGCTTGTGCTGGGCTATAGCAATGGGCAATTATACTGACTTGGTTATTTCTGGTCATTCTTGACCAGATTACCGCCCATCTTATTGACAGGGCTAATTTTAGCTAAATTCACGTCAGGTGATGTTATGATAACTGGAGTAGGTTTGCTTTGGTTTTACGGGATGTGACGTCGTTTATTTTGATGGTCATTAACGGAATCGCTGTACACCTTACCATATAGGAGATACTGGGCTTGCTTCGTTTTCTGCTTGTTTTGGGGGTTTGGGAATTATCTTGGGCTTGGCTAATTGAGCGGTCAAGGGTAGATTTAGGTTGATCATTGTCATTCCATAGATTTCGAGATGTCAAAATATGGGGTTGGGATGGCGGGATTTCGTCATCATACATTTCATCAGACTCTTCCTCCGCCATTTTGAATGGCAGTAGCGGCAAAAATGAGTCGGTAAAATATGCCTATAACCTCCTGATCCAGCGGTATTGCTTACCTTCTTTTTTATATTGGTGTTAGGTAGTACCTGATTCGTCAAGGCCTGATGTGATGGAAGTATCTTTAGGATAACTATCGAAAAATTCGTTTTGAACACGGACAGTTTTGGATACGTCCAACCGCCACAGCGCGGCCCACACGACTCCCTATTTGGTGGATTGTATACGTATACCACCTTTGTATAGCTCCATAGATACCGCGATGCACACGGCCATTCACGTTGACGTGGACCGTGCCCCAGGCAAAAAATCACGCTGCGACCAAATCATAGGCAAATTGTGCAACGTGGATGGTACGCCGAAGTACACGGTTATTTCATGGCACTCGTGCGGAAAGGAACCCTGTTGATTTGCATGAACCTCGTGCGCGCGGGACAAAATAATTTGTTAACGTTTTGTTATTGTTAACCCCTAAAAACCCACTTAGACCAGAAATTAATACCTTTGACGATTTCAGGGACTTTAAAAAAAAGAAATGAGACAAATCCTGAAGAAATTGATAGAAAATGACAAAACTATTTGGATCCCTATACATTTCCAATGATTCGATTTCGCTTCTAGCCTCGGCCCATTTATGCGCATGCCTGAATTTAAATTTATTAGGAAACTGGTCTATGAGCATTTAAATTTCGGTTTCCTTTTTTTAAGACACACCGTATTTTTACAAAGAAGAAATCAAACATCTGTCATCTCTTGAAAAAATACTACCGTTAAAATGCACGCAAAATGTGCTGATTTTAAACTTTGAATACGATAAACCCTTTTCCGAACCGAATAGCGATTTAGATTACCAGAAAAGAAATTGAATATTACAACGACAACAACATTTAATAATTGAATGACCAATGACCAATTTTGCTTTTTCGATACAACGCCAATCTTCACATGAGATGACTTTCATTAATTTATGATGAATCTGTATGCTTACAATTTGTGATTATCCTGTTGAAATTCATTGTTGACATTTTGAAATTGAGATAATACATGAGTTTGACGATGTCCGGGTATTAAATATTAAAGCATCGGTATAGGCAATTATTTTGTGTGACATCTGCGTTTTGGTAACTGGAAAAACATACTGCAACAAGGACAACGGGGCTTGCAAGCAATTACATACATCAATAAACAGCGCTCCGTGTTATAGAGATTTGGAAGTGAAGCGTAAATGCGTTTATGGAGATTATAACAGAAAACGAATCACTCATGGGAGACCGTGTAAATATCCTCTTTCAGGGGGTCGGGTATAAAACAGAAAGGTCCCTCTTTCAACTGCAGGAAGATTACAATATGGCGCGTAAGAGGACCCTTTTTTTACCAGGAATTTGTGCGTCGTATCTAACTTGTTTTTAGTTTAATCTTCATATTCCTACGATAAGATATGTTTCGGGTGTTTTTTTCTCTCTCCGTATTTTGAGAGCTAAACAGTAATTTCATTGTGGAGATAAGATTTAAGCTCTGCACGGGCAATGTCGTTACAATATCGCCCATGACGTGTCCAAGACACGGCATAAACATATATATCTTTGAAAAGAATCGTCTCACTGAATTCATGTTGGTTATGACTAATTCAATATCTGTGCATTGTGTCCATGTCCAAGCATGTACATTGTAAGCGTGTATTCATGTTTCCTTTCTGCTGATTTGAGTTCGCATCTGTTTCTCATTAATGTCGGATATATCAATCAATCATATTTATTTCCACTTAATCAAAAACAAACGATTTATAAACGGTATGATTAAGTAGTGGGCTTCTCCAAAAAGCAAGCTTGAAAATTGTGTAGAAATAAAGTAATTATGCCATGATAAATAGAGATTTAATACACATGTTCCATTTTAACTACACAAAAGTAAACTTATTTCGCACATAAATTGACCTGGACTGACACAAACAGTACAGAACCCACACAGGGGATCATACATAACAATTATATACACAGCTAATAAGAATCATCAAAATTAAGAAAAATAATTTTCCAAAAGCAGAAGCTTGTGGGTATCTTGGGTTATGGATTCGGCGATGGCCTCCGTCAGTACTGGGATTATAATGTCCAGAAAGGCCCTGGGCTGAAGCGCTTTGAAGATATCAAATCTGCGCTGTCTCCATTATATAGCCAAATATCTTTCTCGTGACATACTCTGACTGTGTGCCAAATAACATGCTGTTATCATCAAGTGAACAATGTCATCATATTGTGCATCAATCTGACTGGATAACAAGTCTAACGAATTATTTTGTGTCCATGACTTTAATTAAAAACACGTCGTGAGCCTTACGCCATTCGGTTTAAGGTTTTGTGCAGATCGGCCGTTTAATTTTCAAGGCGGTCGGTCTATCGCGTGGATTTTGGTCTACCTCGTCAAAAATAATCAACACTCAATTATAAATATTTCCAATTAGAAGCCTTCAATTATATTATTATTGTTGTATCATGGACGGTCTTATACAGAGATGTTTCTAGTCAGTGAACCAAGGACGGAAATTTGAAATAATTACCGTTTAAAACATAATATCCTTTTTTCAAGTGGTAGATATTTTATGTAAAATGTTAAGTATTTGCGAGATTTAAAGTATTTGCGATGATAGTTTAATATCTTCTTCTTATGTATATGTTACCCAGCACGAGTAAATGAGACACTTTGAGGCAAAAATAAAAAATGAGATTTTGATTTCATCATTTAACCCTCCTATGGTTTCACCTTTCAAAACCTTTCAAAATCTGCTTACTGGGCAAAATGGATATACAAAAGTATGAACCTTTCAAAACGCTCCAGAATTTGTTGCTACTGCACTACTACACCTTTCAATACCTTTTGAAAGGAATTGAAAGGTAGAAAAACTGGGCTATGGTATACCCCTATGATACAGGTATGGGAAGTGTATCAGAAAACGGCCAGACCTTCCAAAACCTTGCGAAAGAAAATGAAAGGTGGAGCTATTGCTCAACCAAATATCAGTACAGTTGCTATGCATACATGGTTTGACCTTTCAAAACCCTTTGAAATGTTTTGAAAGGTAGAATTACTCCCCAGCACATTATATAGAATATCTCTCACAGAAAACAGCTAAACATTTCAAAACATTTCAACTTTTATTTGGTATGGTATGCCCCAAAGGTTTAGTTTCAGCAGATCGCAGCGAAGCGGCTGCTCTACTGGGCACGACACCCCGATCCATACCGAGGTTAGTCTAGCCCTAGACCCTTGTGTTATTTCGGCGCCCACCACCACGCGCGCAGATTCGTTAACGCTGACTCTTGTTCAAATCCCGGCTTCGTGTGCGTTCTGGTCTCACGCATGCGTAGTTTACAAAATACGGCTGGATCCATGTTCGCACTGGAGCCGACGTTTGACAAACGTACATGATTTTGGATTCCCCTAAGGGTCTAGCACTAGTTGGCTAGCAATTGTTAACTTTAACCTTAGTTTTCGACGATTCTCCCTCGCTTTTCCGAGGGATCCAATCAGCGACCGAGTTTGAGCCTCATCATGAATTATTCATTATACACAAATACAGGATATGACTGGGTGTGTGTACACAGTGTACATGTAATGTACATGTACATGTACAGTGTATGTGATGGCGACTGTATGCACGTATAGTATGCATTGCGCGAAATATGCAGACTAAGGCCGCATCCGAATCTTTTGTCTGTGGCTATTGTCTAGGTGTTCGCCCATTACAAATACACGTGAGCAGGCTGACAATAGACGTAGCCGTAGCTCTGGAAGCCCGTTTCGGACACGGCCTTAATAGCATTGTGTGGCCGATCTTCCGGGGCAGTGCTACTAGTGCAAGCTAGCTGCAGCCGCCAACCGGCGCGGCCTGGACGCATTGTACCCGTACCGATCTTGTCGAGTCCCGCTGCAGCATCTCGTTAGTAATGTGGTGCCGCGGAGAACGGAAGGTTTTTTTTTTATTCCAGTGTATCGAACCATAGAGAAAGGAACAGATCGAAGTCGAACGTACGTCATTTTGGCTACGTTTCCCTGAAATCAAAGGAAACATTATCATTCGTTTCGTGGTTTTACTCATCACAAATTTAAACACCAAAGACAAATACCTCTGCACCCGCAGTCACAAATAAACGCCGGGGCAGCCATGATTTGCTGTGTCGATGTACAATGTACATGTACATGTGTACACAGGTCAATCGCGGCGAGTCTGGACATGTGTACACAGGTCAATCGCGGCGAGTCTGGACATGTGTACACAGGTCAATCGCGGCGAGTCTGGACATGTGTACACAGGTCAATCGCGGCGAGTCTGGACATGTGTACACAGGTCAATCGCGGCGAGTCTGGACATGTTTTGCGCGACACAATAACTCTCAGGTCTGCACGTATTTGCTTAACCGTCCATCATTATCACGTGATATGAATACTGCATATATTACAATAGTCTGACCACGCCCACGATGTGCCAACTTGTCCAAGACCTTCGACAGGGTCCAATTCACGGGTGGGGGTTCGTCGTGAAATAGCGCCCTCTATAACATCGGTGGTTTGTGTCAGTGATCGCGAAATAAACAACACGAAGGTCTTGGAACCAAGACTATACCGAGGTCGTCTGCAAATGATCTGGTGTCCCTCCCGAAACGGCGGACGGGATTCCGCTCCAAATTGCTAACGCCGGCCGCCGGCTTGGGCGGCCGGCCGCGGAGTGGGAAAGTTGGTTTTCCCCTTTCCCAGTAATCACAGTCCATGATTACTGCAGTAGGGTTTCCCCTTGACATATGATACCTCACACCAGTTTGTTCAGAGAGTTGTTTTACCTTTTAAAATTTGTCATAGGTTTCTTTTGTCAGACAGCTTTCTCACCTTTCAAAACCCTTTAGTCCAGGAAACTTGAAAGGTTTTGAAAGGTCTGACAGCTCTATGGTAACTGCACGGTATATAAGAGGGTTCTTAAAGCTTGTTTAGCTTTAAATGATGAATTCAAAATCTCAATTTTCATTTTTGCCTCAAAGTGTCTCATTTACTCGTGCTGGGTCACATATGAGTGCACTATTCAGTCATTCATTCAGCAGTTAATTCTTTATTTTACTGCCGAAATTTAAACTTCGTTGACAAATTCGTCGTGTGATGGCAAAAGAGATTATGGCCGTAAGTTTATTTGCCAAAATGCCTCATATACATATCTACCAGGCACCCAACAAAATACACCTTTTTAAGGTTTATTATCGGTTAACGTATACACCATTAAATCTACATGTGTGACCCAACCCAGCAAAATGAGTCACAAGTCGTCAGAGGTACGTGTACCTTTTACATTATCCTACACAATAAAGATCAATGGAAACAACAATTGCCCAAAAATATCTGTATATGTTTTAAAATGCCAACCTGAGTGATATACCAAATTAAAGAGCAGATGATGTGCTTTCTACTGCACGTGAAAACTTAATTCCTGGAAACTTGTTCTTAAGTCTCATTTTGAGAAATTCGGTCACAATTTTAGGCGCTATAGCATTCAAAAAAACTGCTAGGTTAGATGGACCCTGAATCTAAATTTTTACTCTAACCTTTTCGGGTCAAAATGACATTTTATTTACTCGAAAAGTGTCAATTGTGAAATGGTACAGAAAATAATAGATTCAGATTCAGGGTCAATTTGACCCAGCAAGTTTATTTTATGAGGAAAACACCGGGTGTTTAATGCATAGGTACCTATCATAGGTTTTATAGGTATCAGTGGTATCTACAGCTACACTAAATATAAAATGGAAGGTCTGACTGCGGCTAGTGTATATAATAAATACATATAATATACACACGAGAAGTATTTGATTTTTAAATGCTGTATACAGGACACCACATTTGCTCTTTATTTGAAAATCTCACGCAGATTGACATCTAAACATTATAATAAATGTTATTTAGGCGAAAACCTTTTTTTGTGACTCTTTTTGTTGGGTTGGGTCACGTATGTTATGATTGTGTCTTTGGCTATATCTCATGGTCAAATTTGTTGGCAAAATTTGACAAGAAATTGGCTGCAAGACCACCAATTGAATTGCACAACTTGAAAACCAAATTTGCAACTTTCTGTTATAACATTTGCTTGACATTATAAGGTAACAGATAACTCAATATTAATCTCTATTTAGAAAAGAGATTTTGATAATTAAATTACACACACGAACAATTCTACAAATAAATTAACAAGCTATTGTGGATATAAGTTGAGTTAACTGTTAGAACTCCTTTGTATCTAGACACAATAAAGAAAGATTGTTAGATTTAGAGCAGAGACAAAAACATAACAAGATCAATCTGGTTTTGCCCGAGTGTCTGTACTGACAGGAATTCACTTGTGAAACGGACAAGTTTTAATATATATTCACTACCTTGTTTACTTCTCGTCACTGTCTTGTTTACATCTCGTCATTATCTTTTGTTAATCTTGTCAGCGTTTTGGGTTGATCCCGTAGATATTTGTTTTATATAGTTCCCTTCTCGTTTTCTGGTCGTTATTATTGTCATGCTCTGATCTGTACTTGGTAATGGTTATTATAACATTCTCTATCTGTGTGGCTATACATGTATCAATAGTCGTCGCCACTAATTAATTAAGCCGTTGGTATACGTCTTGTAGCTTTGCGTGTTCACAGTTTGACTCATTACAGCCTAATACATTAACGCTCTCACAATATACTCTTTGGTCTTGGCAATTGTTGACTCCGCCCAATCTGCTTTATTGTGTAACTAGCAGGGTGCCGCGCGAAAATGGGTGGTCTTTATAATACCTGTTAATATACCCCCACATGATCGCGTCTGGACCAAGTAGAAGTTATTAACTCTCTGAGGTATTGATTAGTTGGTATTATACAAACGCGCATCATGATGTCACCTCAATCTATATTATATTACGCATCCCGCAATAATTGCATACAAGAGTGAACCCAATCAGACTTGTACTTTCGGCATCAGCTATGGAGGGTGAAATGTACAAGTCAAGTGCGTATGTGTACAATGTGATGTGGGTCACGAAGCATTTGTACCCGGTGTTGGCCGGAAAATGAAAAGGAATAAGTCGTAAATTGTGGTAATTATGTCGTCGTCAGTAAGTGTTGCAGTGATTCGGGATGGACCCCGTTGCGTGTTTGGCTGTCGGGTGCTAGGATACTGAGTTTCAAGGCGCTGCCGATTCGAGAGGCAGCTATACATACAGCTGGCCGTCAGAGAAGCACGATTGCATTGAACGTTTGACCTTGAGCCTTGAGCATGGCTTGCAGGAAACTGGAAACGGCAAAACTGGAATGGCAGCTCGGAGTCGGATGGAATAAGTGGAATCCTTGGTAGAAGGATGACTTCTCCTTTGTAGGGTCCACAGTAAATGGTGGCCTCAATGACATGTGCATGCATGCGGGTTATGATACAAGGACTGCTGTTGGTAGTCTTGGGGGGCTCCTAGTTTCTCAGGATCATGATTGGTACACCAAGTTATCTTTACTCTTCATTTTTTGGTTATTTTTGTATCCCATTGCATTTTTTAGAGTTGGTGCCCGTAATTATTATATTGTTACAATGAAAAGAAAAACAATAATTAGTACTTACAGTTGGCGTTTGATGCATGTTGAAAAGTGTCAAGATTATTGTAGGAATTAGAATGATTTGGTTGGAAAAAAATATGAATCTAGATGTATTCAATGGATGGTTGCCTAACCGGTTTTGCGAGTTCAACGCGCCTATCCGGTAGCACTACGAACCAGAATAATTGTACAACGCGCTTTATACGCAAGGTCACGATAGTTCGATACTCCAAAAGGATGGACAATCGCTAGCATTCGTTGGTTTGACAGCGTTTTCCCCTGAAAATGGAATGGGACCCCAGAGTTCGCTATGCTCGTTCCGAGTATGCCTTTAGTTTTGGTCTGGGGTGCGTAGTTCTCGAGTTATAAGCGGACAAACACCTTTCTGACCACAGACACACGGTCAACTTCGCTTTATATACTAGCAGAATGCCGCGCTTTGCGCATAGATGGGTAGAGTGTATAGGCCTAAGTTAACTGCGTATGTGTACAATGTGATTTGGGTCACGAAGCATTTGGACCCGGTGCTGGCTGAAAAGGAAAAGGAATAAGTGGTAAATTGTGGTAATCTTTACTAAATGTAATTGTGTCGTCGTCAGTGTTTGTTGTCAGTGCTTTGGGATAGACCACGTTGCATGTTTGACTGTTGGGTGCTAGGATGCTGAGTTTCACGGCGCTGCAAGTCCGAGAGGTATAGCTACATTCATCAAAATGTGATTTACATTTGTTGTCATGAATGACATCTGTATTACCTACAGTTTCAGGTTTCATTCACAGAAATGTTGATTTTGTTGAATAAAATCTGTAATCCACTGGATAAGAACGCGTCCCTTAAGGCAGATTGTGATCGCAATTTAAATTGTGACTCGGCAAATTTAGAATTGAAATCGAAATCTTAGATTTGTTTTTGGAATATGCCGCATTAGAACCAAAAGCTTCATCAGGTTGTTTTTCAAGCACCTTTCTTTATATTTTGAGCACTTCTGCTGCTTCAAACGATAAAAATGCACAAATGCACAAACGACAAAGGTATATTGAACCTCTAATTACATTACCCATCTTGTTGATGTTTTCAATATACTTTCGATTATACCAAGCACAATATGTATAGCGGAGGGGTACGTATACCCCCATGTATCTTATCCTTACAACACTCCAGACTATTGTTACTTAACACATTTCCTGGATATCTTAAACGAATTCCTGGGAATCCGAAAACACATGACCAACACATAAGAAGGGAGGGGGGGGGGGGGTGGCCCTCTGCCACATGTCTTGCTTCATGCATTAAATGTACGGGATCATAAATGTCGCACACATTGTTGGTTAGTACGACGCCTTTTACCGAGCCAGTACAAGACTAGTATAGGATTAAGTATAGGTTTTTCCCGGTTGTTTTTTTTTACATTTTTTATTCAAATTTGCCAACTCTCACATTCAATCTTGTCCAAGAACAAAATTCACACACTTTTATCAAACCAAGTTTTTTATCATTTAATTTCAACGGGTTTTTTTTCCAGTTTTTTTTGTTTATTGACTCGGGAATATTCGTCATACAGATCAAATTAATTTGATCTGTATGACGAATATTCCCGAGCCAATTAAAAAAATAAAATAGACCAAACGTTGAAATTGAATGATAAACTACTAAATTGGTTTGATGAAAGCGTGTGACATTTTTTATTGGACGAAATTGAATGCGAGAGTCAGTGAATTTAAATAAAAAATGTTTTTAAAAACCCGGAAAAATCTATATTACCGGCCAACGTTATTATGCCGTCATTAAAAGAAAAAACATGAACCCCTTCGGTCCTTTTCATTTCATTAATTACGTCAAAATGACGTAAAACCAGTAAGAAAATAAAACACACCAAACAAACTAGACGAGAATTAAACGTGTCAACAGTTAAAACAAATTAAAAAACTTCGCATCTTGCCTAAGTCGTTTCAATTTATTTTGGATGCAGAAAGTGCTAAAAATGAAAAAAAGAAAGAATCTTATGCAAACAAGCATTTGCCAGGCTAAATTAAACGACCACTTGAACCTTTTTTTCACAAACATTTCAACGTAGGATGAGTACACCATGAACAGGTCCAGTATGAAAACGAATTTGAACGTCTGAAATCTAATCAGGAACGACAGCAGGGAGCTAATTCGCTTAAAAATTGGCCACTGCCAACTATCAAGGTGAATTTGAAAACCTATATTTAGATCCCTTTTGTGGTAATAAAATAAACTTGTTTACCTTTCCGCCATCTTGGATTGTTGAAGCGTTTAGTTAACCAAATCTCGGGTAAACTTGGGTCGGAACAATGACGTCATTCCAGTGTAACTAAAGCGCCAAAACGCTCCCCAACAGGAAACATGTTTACGGTCACAGCGCCAAAACGCAATTGTCTAATTGAAATATCTGCAATTCACCATCAAAATCATGTCGCCTGGATCCCTTGCCCACATGGATGCTTAAGGAAAACCTTACTCAAATTGTGCCAATTATTACTGATATTATCAACTCTTCTTTGTCGTCCGGAATCTTTCCTACTGAAGCCCACCGTGCCATCATTAAGCCATTACTAAAAAAGGCGTCACTTGATAGAAATATTCTTAAAAATTATAGACCCGTTTCGAATATCAGTTTCGTTGGTAAGATAATAGAAAAAATTGCTTGTGCACGACTATCTGAACATAATTATGAATCAACATAATCTAATGGACCCCTACCAGTCAGCTTATAGACCCAAACATAGTACTGAATCTGCCCTAATAAAAGTAAAAAATGATATCATGTTTTCCCTTAATTCAAATCAAGTTACCCTCCTAGTATTATTAGATCTTTCAGCTGCATTTGATACAATTGATCATAGTATATTACTTTCGCGTTTGTCATCCAGAATTGGCATAAGAGGGGTTGCACTTGACTGGTTCCATTCATATCTTAAGGGTTGGACCAGTCAGGTTGACATTGCTGGTGAATTGTCAGCTCCATCTATTGCTGATTATGGCTTACCACAGGGCTCTGTCTTTGGTCCACTAGGCTACACTGTTTACACCCTTCCTGTTGGTGATATAGCACGGCACCACCAAATTTCTTATCATATATATGCTGATGATACACAATTATATATATCATTCAACCCTAATGTACCTGGTGAGATGAATCGTGCAATCTCTAAACTTGAAAAATGCATCTCAGACATTAAAACCTGGATGACAGTTAATAAGCTTAAATTAAACGATGATAAAACAGAATTCTTTGTCGCTGCTTCCTCCCATAACTTATCCCCGATATTTCCATTGTTATTGGAAACTCTTCTATTCACCCATCTGAATCTGTTAGGAACCTAGGTGTATTCTTTGACTCGGCTATGTCCATGTCTTCCCATATATCATATATATCACGAACTGTCAATTACTATCTTCGCAATATATCACGTGCCCGCAAGTTCATGGATGAATCTACATGTCACCACGCTGTTCGTTCATTGGTACTTTCACGGCTTGATTATTGTAATGGTTTGTTATCGTCTGTACCCAATGTACACATACAAACTCCATATGGTCAACAATACACAGAACGCTATGAACACCTTATTTATGTAAAGGTGATAGGCCTATACACAATTTATTTTGCTGAAATTTTCAGATATCTTATTTTATTGAGCCTTTTTGGTCAGACACATCTTTGTTTACATTTTTTATAAACTTTTGTCTTCAGCAGGAAAACGTTTCTTTCAGTGGATTTTGTATTATTGACCGAATACAACAATAATTTTTAACCCTCCTATGGTTTCACCTTTCAAAACCTTTCAAAATCTGCTTACGGTGCAAAATGGATATAAAAAAGTATGAACCTTTCAAAACGCTCCAGAATTTGTTGCTACTGCACTACCACACCTTTCAATACCTTTTGAAAGGAATTGAAAGGTAGAAAAACTGGGCTATGGTATACCCTATGAAAAGGTATGGGAAGTCTATTAGAAAACGGCCAGACCTTCCAAAACCTTGCGAAAGGAAATGAAAGGTGGAGCTATTGCTCAACCAAATATCAGTACAGTTGCTATGCATACATGGTTTGACCTTTCAAAACCTTTTGAAATGTTTTGAAAGGTAGAATTACTCCCCAGCACATTATATAGAATATCTCTCACAGAAAACAGCTAAACGTTTCAAAACATTTCAACTTTTATTTGGTATGGTATGCCCCTATGATAAAAGTATGGGAAGTCTATCAGAAAACGGCCAGACTTTCCAAAACCTCACACCAGTTTGTTCAGAGAGTTGTTTTACCTTTCAAAATCTTTCATAGGTTTATTTTGTCAGACAGCTTTCTCACCTTTCAAAACCCTTTAGTCCAGGAAACTTGAAAGGTTTTGAAAGGTCTGACAGCTATATGGTAACTGCACGGTATATAAGAGGGTTTTAAAATAAAAAATGTTATAGAAAATATTGTTACACTGACCCGTTCAAAGTTTTCTGCTCGTATTATATAGAAGCTGGAGAATCCAAGAAATATATGATGCTTTGTAGTCTGGTTACCCGACCCTACTACAGACAAAACGGAGCAAAATATAAACGTCGGGGAATTGTCAGTGAATGAACAGAACTAGCGTATAGCTGGCTTGCACCAGTTCACAAAATAATTTGGTCATTTGGAGTCAGTATTTTTCAAACTATGGTCGGTTGACCATTTTGGAAACTGACACACAAAAAAATATTTTTTTCTGAAGATGACAGCACACCAGATGACATGATTTCACAAGGTACATGAGACCATAATTTACTTAAAATCAGGTATAAGGTATTTCAAATTAATTTGTATGTTTGCAATTGTTGTATTTTTTACTCCCATCAAATGGTATTGCATTAGAAAATGCAGAAACCACTCATCACAATCCAAATGTCGAAACGTTTGCTTGATAACACAACGTAGGTTGTCAAAACAGATTGACAAAATAATTATTACTTATTACGATGTACGGCATAAGGTGCACAGCAAGACGTCAAATCATACAAAGCACTGTATATGTATAAAAGGCACCGACAAAAACAACGCCTGGGGGTACAACTTAAATACTATAGGTTTTCCCGGTCAATTTGGGCAAATGAGCAGCCAATTTGACCACTGCGTCATTCCATTTCGCGCGAAATTGAATGCTGCTAAAATCATTTGATTTCGTGTTATGACTGGTTAACAGTAGGCCTACTGTTGTGTCACTCGTTATAACAAAATAACCATATAATTTAACAATTTAGCTTTGCTAAATTGAGTGATGATTGTGCATCACGAAACAGAACGACGATATGCCTAATTGAACACATTGCTAAAATAATATGAACGCCTCAAAAGTGCCCGAATTATGAATTTGAAACACAATAAAAACTGGAGAGGCAAAATCGTTTGAATTTGAACGCACGGAAATTAAACTGGCTGCTCGTTTGCCGAAATTGGCCGAGAAAACCTATACAATTCTTGTTACAGAATGCAATAATGCCCCTAAAAATGATCTCTTTGTGTTGCACAAGGGGAGTATTTATTTTCAGTACAGGAAATGTCAGTGCGGTCATGGCTCCCTTGATTACACAATATACATATAACCCCGATGTAGTTTATTTGCGAAGAGCGTGTAAAGAAAACCGCTGAATTATTATATTACACTTTACTGTAAGTAAATAACAGTCTCAAGCTACACACACCGCACATAATGGGTCATGTTAATACAAACTAGCATTTGCTTTAACTACAGTATCAACTGCACTTACTAGCTTATGTATGAATATAAACGAATGCACTTGCTAAAGACTACATGTTCAATGTTTTACTTTACATTTGCCTAATCCCAGGGACTCTTTTTATGGTTCACTGTAATTTTTCTTGATAGCCATGCAATATAGTTTTATTAATATTGAAGACAACATAACCTTGACATCAAAAACTAATTCTTTACATCTCTTTTGAACACTAAAAGTGATGGGCATTTCCCATTCATTTTATAGACATGGCATCTACAAATCAATACAATCAAATTAACCGCTTTGCTATTAACATTAGTATTAAGGGAATAAATAAGCTAATGGCTGGTTTTAAACGTATGTTTAAATCCTGCTCATGAGCCTGGAGACCCGAGCCGACCCGATATTTATTCCCAATCATAAATACTTTTCGGTAAAACACGTCAAAATCAAGTGGAAAATATACATATTATACTTCCTATTTTGGGAAACACCCCTCTAGCTACGTTTATGTCAGTACTGCACCATGTTGTTACGCGGAACGCAAGCTGCCGGTACAACTAATATTTTTAAACCTGTCTATACTTGTATGTGAGCGATACCCTAAAGACTGGAAACATGCTTTAGTAGCATCAATTCACAAGGGAGGAGATAAATAGCATTCGATCGTGTTGATCATGAAATCCAACTAGAGAAACTACAACATATTGTCACAGATGTTATAAACACGAATTTATTTGTATGTGGCCTGAATTGTGGTTTCTGTAAAATCTACATTTGTTGAAGTGAAGAAACAAAATTGTATTTTCTTGGAGCCGCTACGCTTAAACATTTTTCCAACCATCGAACCATCTTAGAATGGTGCGATCTGCGTTAGTTAAAATACCATTGGTTAGCTCTTTATAATTTGCATAGATTTGAATAATGACTATTTATTTTGTAATTTGAATGTACATACCAAAATGTTTTAACCGTTGTGTGCGGCATCGCTATAGGATGTTTCTCTGGGGTTTACAAGTAAACGAATTTAGAATGGTTAGGGAATATTATTTGCTGAGATTGCGAGGAGGGAGCAGCAGCTAGCCTCGATGATTAAATGTATCCCGATGTGAATTTTACTTCGCTACCAAGAGCTTGAAATTAGAGAAATTTGAGGCGTGGTGAGTTTCTGAGAACTCGCTATATAATAATATGTGCCAAGAAATAACTGCGCGAAGATACCCGTGGTAGTAAGTTAGGAAACATGCAGACCCTGTAAGTTTAGTTTGTATAATATGACTTATTTTGTGAATGTTTGTATAAATCTATAATGTAATAATTATACGATTGTGTACACCGTAAAGAATCAATGACCATTTCCGAGAGGCTTGTATAATACGATTTACTGTTTGTTGCAACACATACAAGGAAGTCTTATTGCATCTGTAAGCCAAAATACAAAATTATAGTTATCAAGAACGCAATGTATAGAATTGTATAATTGTATAATTAAATAATTAAATTTGGTTATAATTCCAGGGTTCGAAGATTGAGCTAGCACCTGACCAGTAGACGGTATGGCCGGACCGCAGCAGCGGACTTGGAGGCTCCGACAACGCTACTGGCCAAAGGGACTGATGAGCTATCATGACTACCGAGCCACACTTACCTGAGTTTTCATTTGATTGTATAATTTCTGTAAATCATTAGCGATTTGAATTGATTCTAAGATATTAGAAAGACGCCCTGGTTTTAAAATTGAATCATTGTAAATCAATTGTAAATATTGTACTCTATCACAACCCGCCTCGACTAAGCAACATTTACTGAGTGTTGGTGTTGTAGGGACTACCGAAGGTCAACCTCCCAGATGTGACAAAGGTGAACTTGTCATCTTCTGTAATTTTTTGGTTTTAGAGTAGGATACACCATTTGTAGATATCGACAAAAATGTACTGCCAAATTATTTGAAAATATCTTACTTATTTGAAAGTAAATAATGATTGTAGGATTCCAGTGGAAGGATTGCGCTAGATATTCTGTAATTGTTTCGCAAAATTGAATGTTTAAAAATTCACGATCGCTAGACGGCGATCGCGAAATAAATAAGAACCACATAAGAACCACTACCTGAGACCGGCTGAAAACAAACGCCGTTTCTCTTGCCTTTCTCAGCATCCATGATTGTAACGACATTTACTATAAAATACAACTCCCCAAATCCACCCATTCCTGATAATTCAAGCAATTGCCAATGGTGTATCCCACCTTTAAGTCATACCTAAGTGATTGTAGTCAGTCTGTGAACATGGCGGCACCATATCAAAGGTCGTGTCCGTTAACACTGTTGTTCCGCAGGGGTCGATACTAGGTCCACTTTTATTCACTGTTTATACTAGTGATCTTCCATTTGGTATTGCCTCCAACTGCAACTTATTTAATATGTACGCTGATGACTCCACATTAACGTGCAGCTCTTCAAACATTAATGTAGTAAATAGAAAGTAGCTTCAATGCAGCTCTTACTAGTTTTCACAACTGTTGCGTAAGAAACAAGCTAGCATTAAATGCCACCAAAAACAAATGCATGCTTAATATTGGTACAAGGCAGAAAATATTCAGTGTTGATTTAAATGTATGCATTGCTGGTAGTCGTTTTGAAAACGTTGTTTTGTAAATGTGTGGGTGTAATTACTGATGAAGCATTAAGTTGGGGCCCACATGTAAGGAACACTGTGGTGTCTAAATTAGGTATACTAAGCATAATCCGTATGTTCCTAAAAACAGCCTACACACACTATTTGTAAGTTTAGTTATGCCAACATTAGAGTATTGTTGTACGGTGTGGGGAGGAAGGTACATATCTCACGATAATATTCTCAAACGGGAAACGGCCAGTTTCAGAATGTTAATTCAGGGAAGCACTGCCTGCAAAGCAACAACTTTAGGCTCCGAGTAATAAAATATTCCTAGTTTTTTAGTAAAACTCAACAAATAATATATTTCGTGAAACCCTGTGCAGACCTATTCATCTAGAAATTACCCTGTGGAGACCCTTTTCACTCTCATTGTTTCCATTGTGTTCAGGTCTCCACAGGGTACCAAATGTCAAACCCCCACCTCATCCCGCTCTATGTATGTATACACAGGTTGAGGACCCTAATTGTATCAACCTCTCGGCTGTGCACACAAACGCAAGTATGATGCATTATATCATTTAAATTTGCAAAATGCTGAACAGTAAAATGCTTTTACTTTTTGCTTAATAGACTTCATAGCATTTGATTGATTTGTATTGATTCACTTGAATGTTTCTGCCAGCGGTAACTCGTGTTTGCGAGTATGTAAACAAATGAAAGTGTTCGCGCTGCGTGGCTGGATTCGCCACTTCGTGAAAACGCCGACGATGTATATACCGCCCCATCCCCCAGATTATACGTCCAATCCCCATTTCCCATGAAAAAAGTCCCAAATATACGTGGCTTTAGACGTAATCGTTCCGTGACAGCAGTCGATCCTTTTAAAATTGCCTGCAGACAACTCAAAAGCACCGGAGATAAAAGCATACACCAAGTACAATTTTCCCCGTGAGAATACACGTATGGCAGGATGTAAAAGGCGTTGGGGGAAGTCTTTTATTATAATTTAACACCCGATCCGACTACAATCTATCCTCGATAATAAGCGAGCCTTTTAACGTCAAAATGCCACGCTACAAGGATGCCGGTAATATCATGGTTACAATGTACTCTGCAACACTGCACGACAGTATTAAATCTGGTGGGTACAAACAAATAAAAAATACTGTTCGAAGCAACTTGCGTAGTGTACATGTAGTGGTTAGAAAGAATCATTTGTGTTTAGGTACGTGGTTCCAATCCGTTAATGTATTTCCTGCAAGAATTCGTACCGTCGAAGTTGCTTAATTTGAAGTGAAAAATATCAGTTGTTGCGAGGTGGTGTTGAAGTCTATCGGCTTCGCTTATAGGCTTTATTCACGAGTCGGTTATATTATTGAAAGTGGGGTAAAATCTTCATTTTAGGAACTTGACAATAGAAATGACCTAACGTTAATTACAAATTAATACCAGTCTTCTCTGATAAATAATTTAACATTTTGTGATTCAACATACTTCAATGTTTTAAGCAACATTACATAAATATTGTAAGTGAGGCTATTAAAACAAAATCATGTTCAACAGTTCACAATGCATAAAATATATTAAGGGAATACGACCAAAATGGCTTTATCGTGAATACCGGCACGCTGAGTATTAAACGTGGCATGTTGTCGTAAACAGTCTCGGTTTACGGTGGGTAGTCGGATCGGTCGAGTTTAAACACAGACGTCGTTGTTAATCTTATTATGCGATCGTCTAGCAGTCACACGCTGTCAAACGCTGGAAATTGTAGGTATGTTGAAACAAATATGTTTTCCTCAGCGTGTGACAGCGTGTCCCAGCGTGTGAGTAACGCGCCCAGCGTGTTGCTAACGCTGGCCTAGCGTTGGTCAGCGTTTGCCAGCGTGTTGCCAAAATTACAACACGTTACTCACGCGTTGGCCTAAACCGTTCTGGTGTAACAGGGCCATTAGGGTAGGATTTCACGGGGCACGCGAACGATTCGCGCAGGATGGGAATGCCGAAAAAATTGCAAAGTCAAAATTCGGAAAAGTTTTTCTCTGAATGTGTCGCGACAATGCGGTTTCTCACAACGTATGTGCGAATGTCGTGTGTAGATTTGCCGAACTATGGCCAGTTCACATACACGAGGAACATGCGACTAAAATGCGAACAACACGAATGTTGCACGAATCTCGGGCAACATTCGTGCGGACATTTCGCGACACATGCGAACTTTTCGCGCATATTTCGCGAATAATGAACGTCATGCGACATTCATGCGACATTCGTACATATCGTCAGCGTTTTCACGAAGAGACGAATTTGGCAACGGGGAGTTGCACATTGGTTTTGAGAAAATCAGGTTTTAAGTTGGTCACTTTTTGAAAAAGAGATTTCGCCTATTTATAAAGCACATATTAACTTATATTTGGTACGTACAGAGAGGTAAGATCTAACACTATAACAATATACATATTTAATAACACTAACAAACTTAATTGACGAGTAATTAATGTAGATATGAATTTGTCTGTTCGTGAAAATTCCAAATCTACGGTGGTGGCTTTTTTGCCCATAGCGCACAAATTCGTCTCTTCGTGAAAACTTAAAAACTAGTTTTGCCCAAATTTTTCTCTTCGTGAATGTATATACAATGTATATATATTATACGCGCGTTGTTTTTGCACTCGGGGCAACGTTATTTATATCTACGCAGGGGCAAAATACAATTTGGCTGTTCGTGAAAATTCACAAATTATATTTCGTCTGTTCGTGAAAATTCCAAATCTACGGTGTTGGCTTTTTTGCCCATAGCGCACGAATTTGTCTCTTCGTGAAAACTTAAAAACTTGTTTTGCCGATCGTGAATGTATATACAATGTATATACAATGTATATACATTGTACGCGCGTTGTTTTTGCACTCGGAGCAAAGTTATTTCTATCTACGCAGGGACAAAATACAATTTGGCTGTTCGTGAAAACTGAAAATACGATTTGGGTGAAATTTCCCCCTGTATGATTTTTGTAATCTTAATGATTCAGACTGATTTTGACAATAGTAACCTCGCCAGAATGTTCGTTGCTATCCACTTAATCGATTTCGGCCAAATTCGTCTCTTCGTGAAAACGCTGACGATATGTCGCGCGACTATCTTGCGAAAGGCGCGCGTTTGCTTCTTTGGCTAAGTCACCTCAGGCTGTTCTCAAGAAGTACGCGAACAGTTCGTGAATAGATCGAGAAATGATCGGACGAACTTCGCTGCTTTCGCGAGACATCCGTGAAATTAGACACAATTAGACCGGAACTTACTATATGAAGAATGTAAACAGGATCATTTTGACAATTGAAATCCATTGTTTAATCTGTGTTTAACGACTACGTTTGTACCACAAGTATCTGTCACCATGTTGAGCTTATCAGTGACGTCATCAAACCGGAAGATAGGTGTTATTAATACATTCACATAAACATTAATGGTAATTTCCACATTTGCTTTTCCTTTTACTTAAAATCCTTTGTGAACAAAATCAGCATCAGTTTGTACTGTTTTAGTGATGACGTCATCAAAACAAAACCACAACCTGTACGTACGTATGTACACAGACGTAGACTTAAGTTTATCATACCAAAATTGTTTTTGTCCAAATGAAAGCGATTTAACACCCTGTATAAGAGTATTTTAAAACAAATTGAGTGGCTCATAGTGAGACTTTTGAAATCGAAAAGTCCAGATTTTACCGAGCGATACTATTCCTCCCATTCCACAAATTAAAGCCACTCAATATTTGTTCTATACAACGGACATAATAGATGCGCAAACATTGGCTCATCTGCTGACGTCGCTAGCCGCCATGATATATTGTGTGTGAGCAGCACAAAACGGGTCATAGCCTTCTTTCCAAGATTTAGAGTGAGGGTCTACTGTTTAACAGCCGTGAGATCGAGGATGATACTAACTGTTGAATAGTAAATCTCATTCACCATGGGCGAATTGGACTTTATGAGCCGCGGCGTGAATGGTAACAATAATGAATGTCACGTGATGTTAGTTCCACCAATCAAAATAGATCTGACTGTGTATATGTCAGTTATTACATTATTGTATATTACATTATTATTATAAATGGTTCTTAAAAAACGGATATGTACATACTTATACTATAGAGAAAAAAACATAATACAGTATTTGTTAAAATGTCACAAACAAACTTAAAACATGTAAGGTACAATATTTAGATTAAAATACCCGAATACACTGGTAAAAAAAAGTAAAAAAAAGTAAAAACAAACAAAAAAATGTTATTATCCTCTTACAGAGAAAATGTGTTAAAATATCGCAGCAAATAGCCGTCATAAAAGTGGTAAAATGTGTTTAAAAAAAAGCTTAAGATAGCATTCTCTCATACTGGGATTACTAAACATAAAATATTAAAATGGGGTTACATAATGGCGCTTGAAGAGGAAATTAATCTATGTTTTGAAATATAGGCAATTTTTCCAAGCGCTGTTGTGTCGTGCATTCCAGATCGTATAGCTAAAAAAGAGGGCAATCCGGCCAAGTAAAGCCGAGTATTGTAATAAGGTCATCAATTATACGGCTGTATTATTAATTCCTTACGTTCTTGAGCTTTACTGATAATGGTTCAAGGAACACTGAGTTCGATAACCGCAATGGACTTTATTGATCTCTTTTTCAACAACCATTTCAGGCTTTAAGCTAGTAACCAAGATATTAGGAGGAATTGTACCGCCTGCAAGCTCTGAGTAGATGTGACAAAATTGAATTATGTCACCAGGTATAACTGCATTGTTCATGGGACCCTGGACAAGAGTTCAAAACGTGATTAAATGTCTCCCTATTGCCACATAACATACAAACAGTAGTTCTTTTACCCCACCTGCATATTACAGTGTTGGTAACAAGTCCGTAACTGCAAACTTAAAACCCCTCTGAGTAGGTTATAGATTAGTGATCTCCAGTTAAGGTCAAATGATGCATTAATTTTAATAATAGCTACACAAGAGGACTAATATAATTACGCCAAAATGTTTGCCAAACATCATAAACAACATTATTGATCTGTCTTGAGCCTTGATCATGATCATGTCTATAAGATGCGTCGGTGTAAATTCGGTACCATTGCCTCTACTTTATTTTTTGTCTTCATTTTTCGGACCCACTGGGACTCACGTTCAAGTTTACACGTCAGTGCTTGACTGACCCGCAAATATGCCTTAATCATACAACTTGCATAGGCAAAGGAGTGGGATTGTAAATATATATCAGAAAGATTGAGCAAAGGCAAGTCCATCTGGACTATGAATACAGGCACGATTAGCACCATGAATTGCAAGGCCAAGAAAGTTGTTAGTGGCATTTGTGGTCAAGCAACTCAAGTTTGGTATCGCATAAATCGTGAACTGTAAGCATTAATCTCAGAGAGGTCTGCATAGTTTATATAAAGACGCAGTAAATTAAATACGTCAATATTTTGAATAACACTACCAAGTTTGCTTTCACAGTATAGACTGGTACGTTCTATGAATATGTATGTCATTTCGCTCAAAACTCAAAGCG
Organism: Crossaster papposus; assembly: GCA_037893245.1. Lineage (NCBI taxonomy): Eukaryota > Metazoa > Echinodermata > Asteroidea > Velatida > Solasteridae > Crossaster > Crossaster papposus. Next base: position 1,064,735 of record JBAIAA010000567.1, on the reverse strand, counting down.
CGCCATTATTTTGAGCAATGACACACACAACAAAACTTTGTAATACTGTAGAAAGGCTTTCCAATGCCAACAAGCCAACGTGTTCGTTTGAGTATATTATATTCCTTCAAAATTCGTTCGGTAAAGAAAAGCTTATTTTTGAAAAAGCACGGACACGCCAACTTAAGGTATACCATCACATTTTGCATTTGCAATAGGTCATTATTTTAGTAATAACTTATCCAAACAAATTAATGTTTGCACTTGTTAAATTGGTACCGCGTCGTGTCATCAGTACCACCACTCATATAGCCTACGATATAATTAATATCTGTAATACTTACTACACATTTGGCAAATTCTTTTTTCGTGGCAAACATCCTGCGCAAATTAAATATTACATGGCCTTCGTTGTCATGTTATATTACATCAATTTACTAGCATAACGGTATGTCATTCACGAACGACAGAGCGCACAATTCAACAAACGATAACCGTCTCGGTACTGCAAGGATCTATTGTGCTTCTGTCCTCAGGGGTTAGTAGTACATGAACACGTTAATTATGAGTATATCCCTGAAAACATTTAGCGCGTGGATTTTGGCCATGACAAAAAAACTATCTTTTCAACGAAAAACGACGAGATTCGTTTGTGTCACACTAACAAGAAACTTGCATCTATTATTGATTAAACTGCTTTATAATATGCAGATTGGGGGCGGAGCAAACGTTGTATGCGCTGTTGCCGGAACTAAAGTACTATACTAGGTCATCAGCCTCAGTCAACAAATGAGCCACCCTTATCAAAATGATCGAGAGGAGTAATGTTCATATATAGCGATTTTTGGAAAAATATATACACACCCACAGAGTGGGAGAATTAGGAGAACATTGCAGCATGGGTGGTGGTAGCTCAAAATCTACAGAACGGTGCTTGACAATAACTTGTGAATGCTGTAAACTAATATTTTAATCTTTCAATTTTGAACTCCCTACAAATTGGCATTTCAAAAAATTCGTCTTTTGTTATTTCTTAAATTATTTTCTTCAAAATGACAACATGCCAGAAGGAATAATTTGACATGTATATCTTCAAGTGAGCTTTTGAACGGTTAGTTTGATACTTTTTGGATAGTTGCAAAAGTATAACATTTCAATTCCTTGTATTCGTTAGGTAACAGTAGGAATGTACATGATGCAATTTTGCTAGGGGGGGGGGGGGGGAATCAGGGGCATTAAACCCGTAAAGCATACCCCCTGGGAAATTGTCACTGGGCAGGGTTACCCCCCCCCCCCCCCCCCCAAGTAGATCTGCAACTGTAATTGCTTTTGCTCGGTGCTTCTGCTTATAAGCAATTGCTACTTTTAATGTATTAAACCTAGTACGTGTACAAATCATAAACATTCATGCTTACACAATATAAAGCTAAACATGCTTAGAGTTAAATATATTTACAAACTGAGCATACCATGAAAGAGTTTAGAAAATGTGTTTAATTGCAGTGTACATTTTCTTTTTAGAAAATGTTTGTTTGTTCAGATATCGAACAAATTGTATAATGTACGCATAAAACTTATACTCTGGCAGATTGGTGAACAAATGTTCAACCAAATGATAAAAGTATGGAATTTGGCACACAATCGTAGCATGTTATAAGACAGATATTTAGCTATTGGGCCATCGCATATTTATCTTTTGAAAAATAAATATTATGTAGAATAACTGGCAATATTCATTTTTTCAAAATGGCTGTTATTGTATGTTATTCTACCTATATTTTGTTCAAAGGTTAAAGGTAGTATACACCATGTTGGTAATTGCTTGAATTATCAGGAATGAGTGGAACTGGGAGTGTTGTATTTTTATAGTAAATATTGACATGTCAACAGTTGTACAAACATATATGCCAAGAAAACAAACAAAACAAGAAAAACGCCGTTCCTTATAAACCGTCGGGCTGCAGTTGTATATGGTTTTTTTTTGCGATTGCCGTCAGGCAATCACAATTTTTGAAAAAAAATATTATTCAAATTCTGGGAATAATGAGAGGTACCTAGCGGAATCATTTTGTTGGATGCCTAGAATCATTATTTACTTTCAAAATAATAAGTAAGACATTTATTAATAATTTGATAGTAAAATTTGTCGATGTTTGCTCGATCTGCGACTACAGCCAAATATCTTTCTCATAGCATACTCTGGCTGTGTGCCAAATTACATGCTTGTGGCATCAAGTGAATAATTGTAAACAGGCCAAAATAAATAAGTCCCCCCCCCCCCCCCCCCCCTGGGAAATGTGCATTTTTCTGGAAGACAGTTAGGCTCCTTAACCTGTTACACAAATGTAAAATGTAGTCTGAAATTTTATACATTTATTGTGCCAAAGAGTTTCACCCAACAGTTAACCTTCGCCTTGAAATGCTGCCATTTATTCAATGTGATGACCAATAAAAAATGACACTTTCTTGCTTAGGGATTGGACAAATGGAGAAAATCATGTTTTTACATAATTTTTTTATATTCTTTCCTCACTTCATTTAATTTTTCTAAAGTGTACAAATGTAAACATGCATTTAATGTTTTTGTTTTTGTTTTTAATTCATTACTGAAAGGAAAGGACAAAAAACAAAAATTCCATTTCCACAAAACTGTTATGCTTTAAAAAAATTGTAATTTACTGTACTTCGTAAATTTAGAAAATTAAAAACAAAAACATTAAATGCATATTTACATTTGTACACTTTAGGAAAATTAATTGAAGTGAGGAAAGAATATTAAAAAATGATGTAAAAACACGATTTTCTCCATTTGTCCAATCCCTATGCAAGAAAGTGTCATTTTGTATTGGTGATCACATTTAACAAAGGGCAGCATTTCAAGGCGAAGGTTGGGTGAAACTTTGTTGCACAATAAATGTGTAACATTTCAGACTACATTTTACATTTGTGTAACAGGTTAAGGAGCCTAACTGTCTTCCAGAAAAATGCAAATTTCCCAGGGGGGACTTATTTCTTTTGACCTGTTTATCATATTGTGCACTAATCTGCCTGATTATTGTAGAAAATCTAATTAACCCTTCAACCACACGACTGTTTCTTTGTCAGCGCGAACTGTCTTTTGTAAGTAAGAAATAAGGGCCTATTGGCCATTCTATCAATCATCAATCAATGCCAGACACAGTGGCGTATATAATGGAGTGGGGGGGGGGGGGGGGGGCAAGAAGAAACTTCCCCTGGCGGCATTGAGGTGTCGAAAACAAACATCAAGATAAATATTATTTTTAAGACGGTTTTAAAACGTTCAGACGTTCACACTTCCTGGCACAAAAAGCTAAACATGTTTACTGACCATCAGGCAGAATTTTGTATGCGCAATATATATGTCTGCTTGTTGTCCCAAACAAAGCTAACAGAACAGTTTTCATCATGAATTCAACACTCAATTGGGCCGTACGAATAAACAACGAGCAATAAGGAGTAAAAGCATTAATATTAAGGAAAAGCACATGCTTCAAATCGTATGAATACAATTATTATTGTCTAATGAGTCAGCATTTGCTGAAATAGTATAATAGTAAATATTTCACGCTTGAATTTGTTTGCCCGGACGAATGGCTTATCACAGCTATTGTTACTACCGTGCGTACTTAAAGAAACATACATAGTACAAAGCTGCACTCTGTATTGTTATTTTTTCCAAAAATGGACGAATGTACAAATCTCCAGGTAAATTAAACCCCTAAAAAACAATTTGAAGATACAAATTACAATGGGTTGATTACTTTTATCGTTTACAAAATAAGTCCTTACATTAAAGGTGTATACTCAATTTGTTTTCTTGTACAACTATTTAAACATCACAGTAGTGGAGTTATGAAGCATTTACTATTCAGTTATCAAATGCTAAACAGTAAAACTTAATGTTATTCATACGAATTGTAGCATTTGCTTTTCCTTAAAACCATAACCCCCTATAGGGTGGGCAAAATCATACTGATTTTGAAGGATTTGGGAGGGTTAGGGTTAGGGTAATGCTTTTACTCTGAAGTAATTACCTTTTCCCTTTGCTATGGTATTTGCTAGTTTTTATTCATGTGGCCCATTTGCACAATTGTTGATGACCAAAATACAATGTAATATTCAATTTTTCAGAATTCGCTCATGATAATGCTAGCTTTGGTATAGGATAGTCAAGACTTACCTGGGTGTCGTTCCAAATCATTCTGAGATCATAGCCAGCCAATACGTCCTGACGCTGGTTGATGTGATCCAGGGCCATCTGGCAGGCCGGTAGGATCCCACTGCCGTCCCAACCCCCACCGAGGGTGAAGTACGCGCTCAAGTAGATCGGTATTGCATTCTGCAGCTCTCCATGCCCCATGTCATCCGTAGTGCGAACACGGGGCACCGTGGAGTTTGCGTCCGCTAACGGGTCGCGTACCGATGTGACGCGTTGGGACAGGTCGGTTATCGTAACGATGCCCGGGTCGATGGTCGTTCTTGCCGGGGACACTGGTCCCTCGTCCGTCCCCGTAGCACTTACAGTCGCCGGGTTTTGCGTCGCATTGTCGCTCGGTGTTATCGCACTGGTTGCAGCATTAGCTGACAAAGTCACAGCCACCAGTAACACACATAGTGCAGTTGATGTGCACATCGTTTACCAATGTTCTATAACGTCCACAAGTCTGTACTGAACAACTTCGCTACAATGTGCTTGACATGGTTTGGATGGTTGTCATTCGCGGTTAATGAAGATAGAACATACGGTGACGTGATTGATGTACTCGACTCGTGCTTGGAGCATAAAGAGCGGGCGGTGGGTACCGGCAACTTGGAGTGCGGTGTGGTCGTATAATGAGCCGAGGACGCGGCGCAAGAAACGATCGAGTGATTCCGTTGGCACACGCACGTGTGCTTTTGCATTGTATGTGCGTGAGAGAGACCCCGCAATCTCATTGGTTGTCCGGGTCTCAGTGATCGTTTGAGGGGTTTGCCTATTGTGTTGACATAATGGGTTTCCGGACAATTAGTGTCTGGGGAAATGTGATGAAAGTCCCTGCTAATGATTGTCCATTAATACACACCTAGGAGAGTTGATGGTTTCTGATTGGTCGAGACTCGATCACATGGAGGGCATTATTTTGTATTAATAAATACATAGGAGAGTTGATGGCTTCTGATTGGTCGAGACTCGATCATATGAAGGGTATTATTTTGTAGTAATTGTCCGGCTTTCAAGAAAAAGCGAAATATAGTCCCCTGAACTAGCATTAACCAAGCATCATGTAAGCCAATGATTGGCCATCCTGGGCCACGCCGCGCTTTTACGGGCTTTCTACTAATAGCGCTCAAACCACTGCGGACATTCGGCAAGATCCGTGGCTATTAGCGCAAAGATTAATGCGCCCAATCAGATCCTTCGTTACAAACAGACCAGGGCCGTTTTCCAAACCCCTGGCTTGGAATCCGTCTCCGGCTGCAGCCTATTGCTAAACTGTATGAATGAAGCCTGAAACGAAGACAAAGCTGGGGTTCGGAAAACAGCCCATGGCATGCGAACCAACTTCGACCCCAACGCGCATATATATTGGTCCATTCGCTTGGACATATTGGACATCTGAGGTGTTTTCACAAATGTTTATCCTCCCACGTACAAATTAAAATTAATCGGAAAAATTGTAGGAATTAACGTACATAACGTGAAATAAAGCTTTGCTATTATATATTATAGGTATAGTGGTAGAAATTGTAGTGGTAGAAATTTTACCAGGGGTGGTGGTTCATATCATGTATTGGCCAACTTGTTTAATGATTGCTGCGAATGTCCGCAGGGTTTGAGGGCAACAATTGAAGAGCCCGTTAAACTCTGCTTGGCTCAGAATGATGATTGGCCGAATGCAACAGTCCTACGGTCAACGAGGACGCGTCAATTCTTGATACTGCGCGCTATAAATGTACGCATAGAACGTTTGTATCTATACGCGCGGCATTTTTCAAAATGCACGTGTCGTCTGTTAACGCTAGCGCGTTGCTATGCACGGTGGGCAGCTATACTGTTATTAGTAGAAAGCTATTAGTAGGAAGCGCTATTAGTAGAAAGCGCGTAAAAGCGCTGCGTGGCTCAGGATGATTAACAGCGGTCATCCCCAAACCCGGTCATTATCACGCAGTAATGACCGGGTCCTCGCACTGTTATTTCCTAAATAATGATGGTCCACAAATTGTATAATCAGGTATATCATATTTTTCATTCTTCGTGCTCATCTGTACAGTGTGTCTAAAAAACAATAAACAAAATATAACAGAATGCCACAAATAGAATGTGTAACCAACATAGACAATATAGATATAGTTTGAAAGATACACCTTTCGCATTTAAAATGAGACATCAAACATTCACATCCGATCATGTTTGACAGAGTTATGAGTAATCCCAAGAGAGGTCAAATTGGCCATGGGACCAAGTTTTTCGATTTTTTGTGTGATACTGTTTAAGTGTTGCAAAGTGGATGAGAAGTTGGTATTGGCAGCTAAACGCACGTGTCCTACTCCTGAACATCAATGTTCAGGGGATGTGAAAATTCTTTTCGGTTTCGAATAATAATAATAATAATAATATAACCGTTTTTATATAGCGCTTCACACTGACGTCCCGAAGCGCTTTACACAGATTAATACAATTATCAAAAACGATTGAGGTAACACACAAAGATTTAAAATAAGAAAGTCTTCAACATAAATTTAAAGTTCTGTTCAGTGGATGCGGTCCTGATGTGTTGCGGCAGCGAGTTCCAGAGTGTAGGGGCAGAGAATGTAAAAGACCGATGACCGTAGGACTTGGTGCGTGTGACTGGTAGTGTGAGTTGAGATGAGGAGCTTGAGCGGAGGGTGCGACGGGGTTTATACACATTGATGAGTTCCTGGAGGTATGGGGGCACTGATCCTTTGAGGCATTTGTATGTGAGAAGGAGAACCTTGAACTGAATGCGTTTGGAAACGGGTAACCAGTGAAGTGAGCGAAGAATTGGGGTGATATGTTGCCGGGGCGAAGAGCGAGTGACGAGCCTTGCAGCAGAGTTCTGAATTCGTTGGAGTTTTGCGATCTGCGATTGGGGGATATTGAGAAACAAGCTGTTGCAGGAATCTAGACGACATGAGACGAATGCATGAACCAGTCTTTCAGCTGTATCCTGGTCGAGGTATTTACGAATTTTGTGGAGGGCAAATGAGGAGGAACGGCAAGTGTTATTGATTTGGTTGTGCATCTGTAGGTTTGAATGACAGGTGTCTTTACACTTGGATACCTGTGGTTACGTAACCACCAGCATAATATATTAACCGTTGGTTACTACATTATCAGTTGTAAAAAAATGTCTGTATGTCTGTATTGAGCGTCATTTACCTTGGAATCGTTCCACACCATTCGCAGCTTGTAGTCTGCAAGGACGTCCGGCCGACTGTTGATGTGCTCCAGTGCTATCTCAACGCCGAGTATAGCGCTTCGCTGACGTCAAGCCCACCGCCTGGCAGAGCGAAGAACCCGACAATAAAAGGCGTGGTGGTGGTGGCAGACGAGGCGGACTGCTCGGTAACCGTCCCGTCCTACTATGTGTCAAACCTTTCGTACTCAACAATACCGATAAAAGTCTGCTAGCTCCTGGACTATACCGTTGAAATATGCACCGTGGTCTGTGATTCCATCAGTGTCGTTGTCAATGGATTAATGCAGGCGATGGCCAAAATTGCGTAGACATGCACGGCTTCCATTGTAAAAAAAAAGATTCAGAGCAATCTCGTGGGGAATACTTCGCCAAACCTATTTCTACAAAACATGACTATGGTATTCTGTCCTCCGTTTCATGACAGAACCAGGCTATCATCGTCAAGTAGTTATCATTAGGATTTCTGCTGGTATATTATCATGATAATGGAATCGGCTATTAGTTTATATAAATTTAAACAATACAATTACGTCCCTCGTTATAATATCAATATTTGACTTCACTCGTGTTAATTATAGGCCTATTTTAATATCTTCTTGAGAAAATAGTATGTGGGAGGGAGGCAGTATACGAGTATAATCGGCACGAGTACAATGCATTTTTTCCACTGACCTCTACACATGGACGAATCATTGCCCATTCACGCTTGAAGTCGGCGCGAACGAGAAGTGCAACATGGCGGACCCACGACGTCACTCTGTGAGCCAATGAAATGTCCAGGATTAGAGGTCAGTGGGTACGGTACGTATGACGTAATGTTTATAAATAAGTAAATATGTACAGAGTAAATCCACTGACCTCTACACATGGACATGTCATTAGCTCACAGAAGTGACTTCTTGGGTCCGCCATGTTACACTCCTCGTTCGCGCCGACTTCAAGCGTTAGCACGGCAGAATATGGCCAATGATCCGTCCAGGTGTAGAGGTCAGTGATTTTTTCCCGTGTGTACGAGTATATGAATACAATTTGTTTTAACATGGAGGGAAAAAGTTCAGTGTGTCACGTGTTTTTAAGGGCCTTTTGCTGTCAGACTTTAGGCGTTAAACAAATGCAGAAAAACGAACAAACAAACACCCCAACAAACAAACAACAAACACAAAATCAGTTATTTTCCTTCATGGATAATGTAGGTCTCAATAGAATTGGGCATGATGTGACTTTGCATTCAAATTCACATCCACTGGATTCACGTCCACTTAACCAAGGATTTGAATTTTTACTGAGGATGTAAATTTGGAGCATGAGGATGTGATTTTGGAAATCTGTTGTTGAAATCCTTCCTGCCAAGGACCGTGTCCGCTTTGAATGCAAAATCTCATCATTCCTATTCCAAGTGTGAACAATTCTTGCTGGAGAACATTGCAAAGAGTACGAGGTACGAGTACGACTATTTGTCACGAGTAGGACTGAGTCCAAGTACGGGTCCGAGTGCAAGTTAGGTTTTATAGCACGAAGATAATAAAGTCAGGCAACCACAAAAGAGGTCAGTTAATATGAACAAATATACATATAAGGGGAATGTTGTACGATTTTAACAACTGACGTCATGCGCAGCGTTCATCTGAGAGGATGCGTTTTGTTATTTTAATTATGTAACAACGAATGCACAAAAGGTTCACTCGTGCATATCCCAGCAAAATAAAGGCGTTGTTCTCTATTGGCTGCTACGCAAAATGCCTATACTGTACAAGAGTATGTCCAATGGTTCAAATAAAACTAGTGTTAACCCTCAGCCTGTGGTAATTCATAATGAGATATAAGCATTTAAAATTCAAACACAAATACTACTCAAACATATATTAAAACATAACACAGTTTGTTTAAAATATCGATATTTTTATTCCAACCATCCACAAAACTTGACAGTATTTTCTCCCGGGTTCTTTTCTGTCGTGTTTTGCATTTGCAATATATTTTGCTTCATTTACGTTTGGGTCTGCCATAAAGCAGTTTAAAACGTGTTAGAAATCAGGTGGACAGTCTAAGATAAAACACGACTTTGTTAAGCGCTGCAAAACGGCGTTGTTTTTTACTAGGAATGGGCATGATGTGATTTTGCAATCAAAGCGGACACGGTCCTTAGCAGGATGTGATCAAATTCGAATGCTCCAAATTCACATTTTCTTCCAAATTCACACCCACTGGATGTACATTTGGATTCTTATGACTTGACCCACGATGTGAATTTGGACTGAGGAATTTGGAGTATTTGAATGTGATTTTTGAAATCTTTTGTTGAAATCACATCCTTAGCTTAAGGGCCGTCATCATGCCCATTATAGTTTAGCCTACTATCTTTGTTTAAAGGAAACATGTAATAATTTTTTTTCTTTTTTTTGCTTCAATCAATAAAGTATAATGTTGACAACAACACTATGTGTGTGGTTGTGTTTATTTCTGTGATAAATGGGGACAAATTATTTTTGTAAATGTTGGTCAAACCACTCCGCCCCTCGAAGGGAAGCCTCATTAACATAAAACCTCCATAGAGGCAGATACTCGCCGCGCTGCTACCTGGCCTATCATATACTGACAGCGCGCATTGCAACGCAGCGCAGTGTCCGGCTTTATATGGTTTTTTATTCTGAATCAGGGTAAAAATACAACAGATTTTGGTCATGCCGACTAGGTGTGTAGCTGCTAGGTGTAGAAAATACTACTAAGGATGGAGTAAGCCTTCATTTGTTTTCGGCTGATCCTAAATATCGGAGGATTTGGACAGCCAAAGTAAAGCTTACCAGAGCAAAGTGGTCCGGGCCTAGTGATTTTTGGCCCTTCTGCAGAGACCATTTTGAGCGGTCGTGCTTCGACCTAGAGCGCCTAGAGGGACCCCATCTTTATCCTCGCCCGAGTTCGTGTCTGAATAAGAAATACTGTGATTCGAATCAGACGAATCAGTACTGTTTTCGTCGGATTCACCAAAACCGAAAAATAACTTTCACGATCGTCCATGTGAAATTCGATCACCGTGCACAAAGCGTACGCGATTCGTACAATGTGGGTACATTTACACACAACAATGTGTGCGACCTGAGTGAATTCAAGTATACGGAGGCTGGAATACGCGGCTGGAATATCAGGCCGAATACACGGCCAGGTTCTCTCTGGTTGTGTGCGTACGTCATTGATTTCCATTATATAGACTGGATAGGCCATCGCGTCTAAATGGCGGAGATCAATGGCGTACGTGGCCACGCGAACCCGCCTCATACCTAGACGTCGCGTACCGATTATCATGAATTTGGTTGTGCCTCGGTTAACGTCAAACATTTTTAGTGGCCGCGAAATTTGTCAATTTGTTGACGGCAAAGTACCACACTAAACGTACACTAGAACCAGTTTTTTTCACATTTAATACATAAATCTATTAATTTAAAACAACAATTGCGTAATGAAAATGTTAGACTGCATGTTTCCTTTAAGTAAAAATACCCTGTTATATCACTATCCACTGCACAACATATATATCTCTTCTTTTTTTTAACAGCAGAGAGACGAGATAATTTTGTACACCCTTAGTTATCAGGAATATATACACACAAAAAGTAAGTTCCCCCTAAATAACTCCTCTTAATTTTTCAAGTAACAATTTCTTACAGATTACAACTAGCATAGAATATACCTATGGTTATCGGGGAAATGTTGTGTAAAGATTGGAGACATCCATGACTTTATGGTAGACTGAGCACAAATTGAAGACAAAATCAACTAAAGTCAAAGTTCACACGAGTGATTTTATGACTTTATTTGATTTTGAAACATCAAAACAACTGTTCAGTAATTTGTGTATCCACAACGCTTGTAAATAACCTCCAGGCATCGTCTCCTCGTGGTATTGATGAGTCTGCTCACCCACTGCTAGAGAATATCCATCTAGATCTCGAATGTTTGGGATCAGGTGAAGCGTTCTGTGAATGCTCGAATCAATGAAGACCGCACTCGGGCTGACTTGGCACCATTTTTGCAGGAGGAATTGATGGCTATTCATCACCAGCGAGTGAGCAGACTTATCCCTATCAGTACCGAGCGCGCCACCTGGGCTCAAAGTTGCATGGACGTTCGCAACCAAAGATCTTGTATGTCCCCCATTATAATAGTGGTTACGTGACCAGCATTCTCTGTTGGTTCTGTTGACTAAAATGTCAACAGCGCCCTCACTTTGGGCAGCTGTGTGGTTTATTATTGCTATTGGTTTCAAACTGGTTCAAAAGGACGCGCGCGTGCATGCGATCACTAGCAGTTTGCATCCAACGCCACTTAGCAGCCATCATGGCCGAAAACGCTTCCAAGATTTTGGAGGAAATCTTCGCAGATAGCGGTTCAGATATGTCCGATGATGAATCTTCTGTAGCAACATCTGACGAAAGTGATGAAGAGGCAACACAAGCCTCTTCAACTTCGTCTGGAAAGCCAAATTACAGGTAGGGAGGTTACTAAAAACACACCGTTCAATTGGCTATTCTCGAAATGTTTCGCATCCGACATTCATAGGCTACTGTAATGTAACCTTTGCTTTTTGATGACCTTTTGCAGGGAAAATCATCAAAAGCACTGAACGTTTCAGTTTGCATTGCATAATCCGAAATTGATGAAAATATTGATTTGTTATTAATTTCTTATTGATTTATTTATTTTGTATTGATTTGAAAAAAGAAAAAAGAAGTTTGTTGTTTTTGTTTTTTTGAACATTTTTTTGTTTAGATATTCTTAACTTTCTATTGATTGTAAATTTGTATCTATTTTTATATAATAATCTTTAAAAAGGAGATTTTATTTCATGAGATATTATTTTATTAAAAAAGGGAGACTTATTTCAGTGGGAACACTAAGATACGAGCATCCACAAACAGCATTGTAAGGACAGTTTGTCATCAAAGGTAATACAACATTTGCGACCACCCCCCAACAAAATAAATAAAAAATAAATAAATAAATAAAAATACAAAAATAACCAACAACAACAAAACAAGAAAAAAACTACTTCATGTAATGAATGACCATATTTAACAGTCACGAATGGTCTAGAGCATCCTGTGAAATCAGGGCACCTGGTTTAGCAATTTCAAAAGATACTAAACCCCGGATAAATCCGTTTGACCCGACCCCTCCCCCCCCCAAAAAAAAAAAAAAAGAGCTAATGTTGTATACTACCCTTAAAAGAAAATATGCCGTGAAATGAATCGTGTCCCATTAACCTTTCTGAGTGTTCCTAGCTATTTCAGGTGTGGATGGAATAAAGCAAGCACCTCTTATATCAAGAGCCCACTGATGAAATTCAATGAAGACAGTGGCTGTACGGGAGATTTCAGTCACCCGTCGCCCATGCAAATCGTTCAGCTCTTCTTCTGCCAAGCAGTGTGGGAGTTGATGGTGGATGAGACCAATCGATATGCCGAACAAACAATGTGTGCAGATGTGGCCAATCATCAGCCTGCCTGGACTTCAACTACTGTTCCTGAATTTATGACATTCGTGGCCTTGCTTCTGTGCATGGGTATCAACAAAAGGCCTCGATACAGCATGCACTGGTCCAGGTCCGAAGTCCCCTGTATTTGGCGACCAGGTCTCGCAATCGATTCACTGCGATCCTTCGATTTTTTCAAGGTCCGCCCGCTGCTCGACATTGTACTGCCATCCTTTCCTCGAATTTACAAGCCAGGCCGAAACCTCTCACCAGATGAGACAATGATCAAGTTCAAAGTCCGACTTGGTTTCAAACAGTACATGCCACGAAAGTCCGCCAAATGGGGATTGAAATGTTTTTCATTGAACGAGTCAGAAACCGGTTATACATGTGCTTGGAAGGTGTTCACCGACTCTCAGCCCACATCACAGGAATCTAGTCGACCCTCCGTTGGTTATGCTTCAACACACCACCCACCTAATATTACATCTGCTGAGCATGTAGTCCTCGACCTAATTACAGGACTCGAACATAAGGGACATTTCATTTTCATGGACAATTGGTATATCAACCCAGCTCTCATCTGCAAGTTGTCACAGTTAAAGTTTGGAGCTTGTGGAACTGCACGCTACACCACACTGGGGATTCCAGGTTGTGCAAACTCAAAAAGTTACACATGATAAGAGGTGCTGACCCCCAGTTTTACACCAAAGCCGACCAACTGTGCGTCGTTTGGCAGGATGCAAAGCATGTAACTCTTCTCACAAATGTTGGAAACTGCAATATCGACATGCACGAAAGACATTCGGAGCAAAAACAGTTTGAGTGGACTTCGTACGATCCAAAAACCTTCTGTCGTTAATGATTATAATAAATACATTGGAGGAAGTGATCTCGCAGCACAAATGTGTCAGTACTACTCGCACCCTCACAAATCGATGAAATGGTGGAAAAGAGTTTTCGTTGCCATTCTTGACATCTGCTTGGTTAATGCTACCATTGTATACAACAGCATCCCTACAAATCAGCACTTGACCACTTTGGATTTCAGGGTGAAGGTGATAGAAGAGCTTATTTCCACTTGGAAGCACAACCCAGCTCAGCATGCCAGTCAAGTGTCACGTGGTTCCAGCCGCTTTCCGACTCATCACTATTATGGGAGAATTTCTGCCGGCAAAAAACTGTGTTGTTTGCAGTACCAGCCAAGCGGAAACAAACTCGCGTGATTTGTAAACAGTGTGACAAACCAGTGTGTGTACTACCATGCTTTGAGAAGTTTCATAGTCTGTAATGAGCATTCACCCAAGCAAGTTTTATTGTGTCCCCCCCCCCCCCCCCCCACCCTCCTCCCCATTTCAATGTTGGAGTGATGGTGCACACACCGCCAACCCAACATTGAGTTGGGGGGGGGGGGGGGGGAGTGGTGGTACGTGGCCGCCTTCATTTGAACTTTTAACTGCATCCATAGTGTACCCATTTTGTATGTTTGTGCAATTACCTTCATAGTCCGGATTTCCTTCATTTTGAATAAAATCTAAGTATCTAAGTAAAATCTAAGTATTTTCAAAGAAAACTTACTCCTAAATTAGTGTTTCTTCATCAGATTTACACTTTTTGGTAGTTGTCAAGTCATATTAAGGGAAACAAAAAGTGGGGGTGAGATATGGAATTCTTTCCAACCCTTCCAAAAAAACTTCTCACAGGCCAATATTGTTGTTTTAATTAATCTAATAGCCATTGCTTTGCGGGTACTGTCAATCCATTATGATTCAAGACCATTAAAGAAGAGTAGCCTTTCATTACTTTGCCTTGCGAGGGCGCTATACACTAAAACTTGGCAAAAACGTGTTTGGTCACTAACTGATCATTTCATGCACATTACTCGGGTAACATAAGCAAAGGGACAAAATATGCCTTGGTACTGAAAGGGTTATCAATACCACGAGGGGACGATACTATAGAGTTAATTGGAAAGCTTGGTGGATACAAACATTACTAAACAGTTGTTTACGGTTGTTTTAAAATCAAATGAAGTCATAAAATCACTCTTCTGATTTTAGGTAATCTTGTCTTCAATTGGTGCTCAGTCAACCATAAAGTCACTGATGCTTCCCATCTTCACACAACATTTCCCTAATAACCATATACACTATTCTATGCTAGGTGTAATCTGTAAACAAATGTTACTTTAGAAATGATGAGGAGTTATATGTGTAAAAAACGAGCAATAGAAAAAAGTATGAAGTCCAATATACACATAAAACTCCAATTTAGTTGGATGTTGAAAGCACCCACATTTTAAGTTAAAAAAACATGTCTCTGGAAAAATACATACGGGCTTAATATATTATGATGTTATAAATATACTGTTTTCAGGCACCGATATAATTTATTATTATTATTATTATAAGACGCGTTTTGGAAGTAGTAGTATTACATTCCTGCAACCAAATTAAAAATTAAAAAGTTAAGAACATTAATCACAAATTGGACGGAAGATAAATCATTATACATCAATTATTACATCACATACGCATTGTTTACATTTAGTCATCTTAACTTTAACTTCTCATTCAGAGATGTGGATTACCGCCTGGCTTTGTTTTACTTAAGAAAAAAAACTGTTTTAGCTGACATCTGACGGTAAACAAACAAAACAAATACGTACTCAGGCCTAAAAGGTCATACAGAGCAACCACGACTGTCACAAAATAACCTGACGAAACTGTGTTTCAATAATTTACAATCTACATGGATATGTATAGTTACGAGTGCAACAAAACTATTGGTATAATGTGTATTAATAGACTCTTATAGTGGTTTAACAGTTGAAGAAAACTGAAATAAAAAACAAAATGTTGGTATAAATTTGATCTTAATATATTGTTCTTAATGTTCAACCTCTCCTCGCTAGGGTCAGGTAAGCGCTTCTGAAAGTCTGTCAAAATACAGCGTGTCCCCAAACAAATGATGCAAGAAGAAGGTGCCATTTTGTTTTTTACATTCTCAGCATTTGCTATTGATGTTTGTATGAGCTTATTTTAAGATAACAAAATTAGCTTTCCAATGCCGTTAGTTTTACCCTATTTGCATTTGCCAATTCAATGATAATGTTTGATTAACCGCCAGCACTCCAAATCGAGTGTGCGCCAAACGATACTAGCATTTTACACAATGGGTGATTGTGTAGAATGTAAGCATAATACAAATAAAAACAACAACTAATATTACCTTGAACCTATTCAATCTCAATATCAATTAAGCTATTACATAATACGTTTCCACAACTTTCTGGTCGTCCTTGAAGTACAATCGTACAGGTATAAGGTGTGTTTTGTTTTCGGATGAAACCTATTAACAACTGAAAAGTGGCACATCATCGATTTTGGTTATATTTATGTTGGGTATATCTCTGGACTGAAAAAACCAAATCAGATTAAATAAAAATCATCAGTATAAAGGCCACATTTGCATTCTTTCCGAGTGTGCAGCTTTTTGGGAGCAATTTTCATTACTTATGATCAAAAAGATGCGTTCCACTTCATTCTGACACTCGTATACCAGTGGGATTACTTTTTCTGTTTTCCGACTCTCTATGTTGCGTTTTTAATAAGAATACCACAGCGGGAACCAGACACTTACATTGAAGTCAGGTAAGATGGCGTCGATATTGAGCCCCTAACTCGCCTTTTCTTTCGGCTGAGGGGGTAATTGTGCACGGAGCCCATACCTGTATCATTCTCTTTTTCTTTAAAGGTGTTATAATACTTATTTTCTACACTCGGTTTGTTTTCACTGGGTCGTTGGGGTGTTTTTTCTCCAGATAATCACAAAATCTGCATTCGGACCCACTTGAATCAAATTAGATACCGGCCCAATCTTTACCCTGTCATAATCTTCTTCTTTTTACTTGGTTTGTTGAACATTGCCGCAGCTAAGGAAATATACACAAAGTCCGATTGTATGGTAGCGCTCATTTTGACAAGGACCTTTCTCACAACCACACGTATTTTAGTAACGCGAACAAAGCTTTTCAAAACGCACGCGCAGTGGGCGTTTAGGCATTAATGGACTCGTCCTAGTTCTGGCTATTCCAATTTTCAAATCAGAGCAGTGAATACAGTGCTTTTATACACCAACAAACAATAATACGGTATTCATTAGATTTAACTTCGCTTACACGTTTCCTTCTTGCGAATTGTGGCTGAATATGGGTATATCTTCTGATTTAACCAAACAAAATGACAGTTATTATGTGTATACACGATACGCAAGAGACGAAGCCGCATCTGGAGCGGAACTTTAGCCGTTGTTTGGAAAACACCCATAAATTCGCCGCAAGGAAAGTACAAGTTGATTGTCTTGAATATAAGAAATCGTGGTTTTATCTTTTGTGAAACTTTTATTGGGGGTAAGGTGTAATTGTTATGACCGGTGTGGTTTGTTCCCGTGCAGTAGGTAATATAATAATAGTGAATATTTCAAAGTTCTTTTCGCGTATATATTTACAAATTGAAACTCGAGCCGTTTTCTAAACACCAGCTTCGTCTCCGTTTTGGCTCCGTTCATGGCGTTTGGCAATGGTGATGAACGGAGGCTCAACTGGAGTTTTGAAAACGGCCTTGGAACTTCACAGTTGTGGTGGATACCACGCCGATTTCAATACTACGGATAAACGTCATCATTAGAGCCGCAATTTAGGTTTAGCCAATGAGCGCTAGTATTCATTGGTGCGTGTGAGTATGACACAAAGTGACAACGCCGATTTGTCTACAAACCTTTGTTTATTGAGCGCCATTATGTATGTGCCGTCAAAAACACACAAATTGAAGCCCTGGTTGGTAAACACAGTTTTCCAAAGAAATCATTAACACACTTATTAAAAGGCATGTTAGAAAGTATTTGTTAGCGTCTGTTCATACGTTGTACTTTCAACAATCAAATAATTGTTGCTATATATATATATTTGTTGCTATATATCGTGGTGTAGTCAAACTAACCTCTCTCCGTGATCTTTGAAAAAAAATAGAATGCTCCATCACCTCGCTCGAGAGGCTAGTTTTACTACACCACTCGAAACGTTCAATATTTGTATACTATCCTTCATTTTTGCAGTGTTGGGCCTTCCATAGTTTTGCCAATCCGTGGCTGGCAACAAAAATGTGCCAAACGTGTTGTGTGCAACATATGGGTCTATAGGACAGCCGTGCTCACACAGGCGACGGGTGCGTCTATTTCAGCTTGCCGTGAATGTGTCTCGGGTAGGATTTCCTCGGTGCTGTAGTCCTTCTTTCTGGAAGGGGTAAAGCCACAGACCAGCCCACACGACCAGCAGCCGCAGCCGTCCCCCGCTCCCGAGTGCGGGCCGGGCTGATCAAAGGCCTGCGCTGCCTTAGTTTGGCTCTCCAACTGGACATGGTGAACAAGGGAAACAAGTATTATTGGACAATTATTGTTGTTTAGTATAGGTTGTTGTTGTTGTTATTTTGGTGGGTTTTTCTTTAAAAAAATGTTTATTATTCGAATATACCACACAACCTAGTAGTTGAGGAACCAAGATCAAAATTGGTCCGCCATCAAAGGTCCTTTCTAATATCTACGGCCCGAATGTAAAACTCTCTTCCTGCCTACATATCCACGGGCCAGTTTCAGTAATGAGGCGAATCGCTATCTGAGCGACAAGCTGTAAGCAGTCTCTTAATTAACAAAGTTTCTTGCTGTCAAGGCCCCAAAATGCTTTGTATAAAATAAATCAAAAATTAATAATAATAATAAAACAATTTCACCGATTCTGGGTGGCATGGGTGGCAAGTGTGTATAAATAAAGCAAACAATGTGGCCTAGGTTCAATTCCCCGCTCAGACCAGGTATCAGTAGTTTGTTGATTCTGTTTTGTGCCACAATAAGTTTTCCTCTAATTTTCCTACTAAATTACCATTTAAGATCTTTAGCTTTGGTCTGGGTCATGTTTTTGTTCTATATATTTTGTTTCACAGCTATATTGTAATAATTCCCCTAAAAACACCTGATTAGAAGAATGGTTGCAACGTTTGTTAGTGTTATGTTCCGGGTCCCGATTTAATAATAATAATAATAATAATAATAATAATAATAATAATTTGGGAGGCTAATCATCCTTACTCGCAGCTGGTGTGCTGAATTGCGAAGGACGCGGCTACAACGTGGTCGAGTCGCTGGCACGTAAAGGCGCCTATAAGGCAGCCGGTCACATCGACTCATATATGACTACGGAGCACAGCCTGAGATCGAAAGTGTTTGATTTTTCAGGAGGGAGGAAAACCGGATGACCTGGAAAAAACCCTCGTGGCACAGGAGAGAACCAACGCACAACTCTACTCACATATGGTCCGGGCGGGGAATCGAACCCGGGCCACATTGGTGAGAGGCAAGCGCTTTACACACAAGCCACCCATGCCACCCTTTAATCTAACTGAAAGGCACAAAGAAAATAATCCTGAGCAGAAAACAAATTAAACAGCCTAAATGTTACGTTTGAATATTTGTTGCTAGCTTCTGAAAAGTGACCCCATTTCTGTGAGTTCCACTCATTTACGCGAACTACGCAAACGTTTTCAAAAAGGTTCGCAATAGTCTTGTGCAAAACCAATACAACAAACGTTGCCAGTGAACGTTGCCAGTAAACGTTGGCAGCGAACGTTGGCAGCGAACGTTGGCAGCGATAGTTCGCGTTTGCGTTGTTTGCGCAAGTGGAAGGCAATCACTTCTGGTCTCTGTGGTGTTTCATACCTCACGGATTCTGGATTTAAGCTGCATGTTTTCGGTGGCTACGCTGGTAGTGGAGGCCAGGCCGCTGGAGGTCTCGCTCAGATTGGGTCGAGTCTTGTGCGCCGGCTGCGTCGGGTCGCCGTCCGGGTATTTCACCACCGCAATGATCTGTGCCATTTGGGAATTGTGACAACGACAATTGAAGCGCATATCGGTACCACTTAATAACATCAGCCAATTCACTGCTGGTACAGAGAACCATTAGCAATGGTGCTGGTATATACGGAATGGGGCATGTAAAATAAGCTGAGTAGGCCTATTATTACTTTGTTTGTGCATTGTCAATGGTTGTTTCAATGTTTTGGTGTGAGATACATTAAACTATACGCAAAACGATCGTGAGAAAGGTGACTTTTTCCCGCCAATTTCATGAAACACTATTGACCAATCGAAGGAAGACTGACTCATTTTACCTTGCATTTGATCTATTGCAAGTTAAAGGTAGAATAAACCATTATTTTGCAGATATCGAAACTGTTACTACCTTATTCTTAAGAAATATCATAATTATTTGAAAGTAAATAATTCAGCAAAATTAATGCGCTAATTGTTCCAAACAATTTAATTAAAAAAATCACGATCGCCGGCGATCGCAAAAAAAGAAGAACAAGAACAACTTGAACAATCAACGCCGGTTGGAAACGAACGCCATTGTTTTGCTTGTTTATCGGCATCCATGATTGTAAAACTTCCGATAGGTCAGTTAAATAATATTTACTATAAAATAAAGCCCCCAAATACACCTATTCGTGATAATTCAATCAATTACCAATGGTGTTTCCTACCTTTAAGATAAGTTACTCTTTCTAAAAAGATTGTGTACGTCCCCCCCCCCCCCCTCCCCCCTAATGCCAAGAAATCGCCGCCAGTGTTTGTGCCCAGCAACAGTAGAACAAGCTTGCCTTGGGAACGAAGACGACAGTCAGTGTGATGCTGGTGCAGAAAAGGATGATACAGGAGACAAAGAGGAAGAGTGCTTCCGGGTTGTTGCTGATGACGACACTCACGGCTACACCGATCATACATAGAATAACTACATTGTAGACACTGACACCTATCAGTTTACTGTCATTCAGCCCAGGGATGGACACCTGCCACACGATATTAGAAATTCACCTGTTTGCGTTAGTTCCCGATGCTACACAGTGCAAAAAGATACCCTTTTACAATCTTATATAGGCTATAGTTCCCACTTGCTCCAATATATATACATGCTCTTAGTACCCCTCAATGGCGTAACTCCCTGTTTGTTTCTATATCTCCATATAGTTTTGGTACTGGTCCTCTTTCAGTAAAATTTACACTGTACTCTAAAAACCACGAGGGCAGATTGACGCTGGATCTGAATCTGTATTTTCTCTACCTTTTTCTTTGGTCAAAATGACCTAGACAAATGTCATTTGACTCTTAAATGGGTAGATTCATGGACCGATTCCGACCCAGAAGTGTCTAGAGTGTGTTTTAATACCTTTCTCGTTTCCCATGCCAGGAAGGTGCCGAAAATGAGCAGTAGCCCCTTGTAGCCATAGAGGGCGCCCAGCCAGTAGGCCACGGTACTACAGGTGCAGTATCTGATGTAGGGCTGAATGATTCGGTTCGGTATCCCTGGGTCGCTCTGTGTTGCGAAACAGCGTCATCAATTTCATCAGGTGTTAACATCAAGATCGTAACTTTGGTACTTTTCATTCTTATCTCAAAGCTCTGACTTCAGGTAATTTTAGGCCCTAGAAATGGGATACCACCAAATAATAATTGCATGTTCTGCTTGAAAAAAATCAAAAACTAATTATAATTATGGCCAATGTTTAATTAAGAGTGTTTGTTTTTATTCACAGTCTATATCTCAACGTGTCTGAAGACAGGGATGACGCCAACGCTGTAGACAAAGTCTTACATTTTTTGGATTGTTGTTGGAAATTCATTAACACTAGTGTTTAATTATCATGATGTGATTTTGCATTTAAAGCGGAAACTTAAAGCAGGATGTGGTTCCAACAGAAGATTTCCAAAATCACATCCTAATGCTTCAAATTTACATATTCGGTCGAAATTCACATCCTGGGTTAAATGGATGTGGATCCAGTGGGTGTGAATTTGCATTCTAACGACTCAACCCGGGATGTGAATTTGGACCGAGGATGTAAATTTGGAGCATTAGAATGTGGTTTTGGAAATCTTTTGTTGAAATCAATCCTGCCAAGAACCGTGTCCGCTTTGAATGCAAAATCACATCATGCCCATTCCTAGTGTTGTAAAGCCGTGTTCGCACTGGATAAACATTTTGGGTAACTTTACCATGACGCCGGGTAACATTCCGATGGGTTAATCTTCCCACCGCCGCACTTGGATTTAATTGACGCGGGTAGAATTGCCGAGACCACGGGTAAACTAACCGAGCTGGCTCCAAAACAATAAAGAGGGCGCCTTGCGTGACCTATGACCGCGACTTGACGACCGGATCGTCTGTTCCCGACGCTAGCTCTCAACATTATTTTCTTCGTTCAAGTCATTCGACCGGGTTATGGAAGATTTAACCGAGACGTCGCGTCCGCACTGGATTTTCTGGCTCGGTTAAACTGACCTGGTCAATCTTTCTGGGCACCTTTGGCTCGGTTAAACTACCCACGCGGCGTGGGTAAGTTACCTGTGAGGAAAGTTACCCAGGCTGTTCGCACTGGACTTGAAATGGGTAAGTTACCCATTGGCTCGGTTAGTTTGCCCAAATTAAGTCCAGTGCGAACAGGGCTTTAGTCACTCAAATTTGCGACTCGAGTCGAGTCGAGTCACAGTGTTAGTATAGTTGAGTCGAGTCATATAACAACTTATAAGCTTTACGGCACTGCAGTAACTGAATCTGAATTGGTCTGCACATGATAAACTAACAACTTTGATACCTTTAATATCATTTGCTGTTTAAATTCATCAGTCACCAGGTCATGTTTTGTGCTCGATTTTAGCATACAAAGCTTGCTGACCTGCGAATGAAGGTCTATGGACTGAAGCTGGGTGGGATCGATCGTTTGCCATAGGGTTAGAATGATGACGTCAACAAGTAGAAGTACAAAAACCATAATAAAAAGCTGCTTGTCTGTTACGATCTGCAAAAAAAACATGGACACGTTAATTTTATGTTATCTTAATTGGAGCTGTTTATAAAATGAGTGCAAATTGATAAATATATTGTACCACAGAATGACTGATCACAGATTAAAATATCAAAGAACACAGAGTTATGAATATGTTATACTTTCTTCATGTATACTTATGCTCAAGATCAGTTTGTATAGTGTATGATCTAAAAATCTACTGGGTCAAATTTGGACCAATTTGGGGGTTAAATATTACTGACCCGTTTGATAAATTTCTTTTAGATTCACCATTTACTGTACGCGTGCCAAATCATGTAGTGAGTATCAACGGAAATGACAAAATAGTGTTCTTATTGTAAATTACGTTAAACCAGATGAAACCACAACGCAAATAGTGATTTAATATGCGACTTTTTTGAGCCGCATATGTATCTCGTACGCGTATCAAATGGTCTCTATGCCCCAAATGCTTTCATTATTGTTTTCCTGGAATACACAGCATTCACAGAGATAACACTTCATCAGGTTAGTTGTCAAGCACCTGTCTTTAAATGTTGAGCACTTTTGCTGCTTTAAACGATACAAATGCACAACTGACAAAATGATCTTGTTGTGCGCGCATGTTAGCGGACACAACACATATCAATCTTGTTGCACACTTATTGCAGTTGGAGTGTCGAATACGGCAGATAGGTGATGGGGTTGTGCCTATGATGATACAAGCATGAAAATTGGAATTTAGCACACAGTCAGTCAGAGTATTTGAATATACCTTTACCTTTACATTTGTCTCACAGAAGAGAAATCCAGGACTTTGTGTAATTTGTTTTAATGTAAAGCTGGTTAGTATGATACAACTCGGGATACTTTTGTTCAGTTCAACTCTAATCAGGGCCGTCCTACCACAAGACTATCTGCTGATCCTTGTAACGGTAGGATACACCATTAGTAATTGCTTAAATTGTCAGGAATGGGTTAATTTTGTGGGTTGTATTTTATAGTAAAGTTTTACATTCATGGTTGCTGAAAAAGCGATCGCAATTAATTTTTTTATAACATTAAATTTTTCGCGACAATTACAGAATATCTAGCGCAATCCTGTTGCTGATGCCTACAATCATTATTTACTTTCAAATAAGTAAGATTTGTTTTAATAATTCGGTAGTAAATTGTTTCGATATCTGCAAATGGTGTATACTACCTGTAACCCTGTAAGTACCGAGCGCGTCAACTGGGATAAAAATTGCATGGAGGTTCGCAACCAAAGAGCTTGTATGTGTTACCGAGAGGTGATTTTTAGATGAGGAAGGGTCTAGAATCTGGAAATAATCTTACCAATTATGGCATACCACCGTCCAGACCCTAAATAAATTTTAAAGAAACAGTTATGCACAGTAAAGAACATTGAAGGACAATGATTTAGGAAAAATAGATGTATTGGTGATTTTAATTGAATTTTCTCACACGAAATATACAAGTGAATTCTAATAATAACAATTAACCCCTAAAATTTGTAAAAGTTAGCAACCACTAACTCAGATATCAAGGTTGCAATTCACAATAATTAACCCCAATTTACACAAGGGTCGAATGAATTTAAATTGCAAAACTTTATGTTCAATACAAGTAAATACAGTTAATGTTGTTGACCCCAAATTACACGATTATTCAAATAATCCCCAAGTTAAAAAGACAGTCAAATTTTACCCCAAGTTAAACGACAGTCAAGTGGCATGACAATCTGTAATTTTAAGGAGAAAATATACACATTTTAAATGATTCAACACTGTCAATATTTCACAGTTGGAAGAAAAGGTAATATTGCTAGAAAACTAGTCCATTACATATGTTTGGAAATTCCAAACATCTTTATATACTTCCTATAAGACTTGACAGTGTCAAAATATTATAAATTATTATAAGATACAATACCAATAATCAAAATACATTAAACACAATTTTTACTACTCACAAAGCAGCATGGTGCTCAAACAAACTAGTTGCTCAAGCTCCAGGTGTAGGTGCAAGTGCAAATACATAGGTGATGACGGTAGCATCCACTGTAATTAATAAATATCAATTGACATAATACCAAACCAAACATCAAATACACAAATGTTTATAACGACATAATCAATTACCCTAAATATGTTCAAAATACAAAATGTGGACTACCTGCATCCAGGCGTCAAACTTTGCAACACTAATCGGTATCAATTCTTCCAATGCATACAAGTATGCCACAATTCCAAATCAATGCACGACCACCAATATAGGTGCAATGTTAACAGGAATGCCAAAACATACAACAATGTACAATATATTGCAAAGGACCAAATACTTATTAAAGTTAGATATACTCACTCACCAAGGGTCCACTGCAAACTGCCTGGCTGCCCACACTTAGCTAATTTGAACATTGCCATTCGGCAACAAGCCGAAAACAACAGGCTAAACAGCCCACGGCCCAATATCGGGCTAGCGTTATGCGTTATTAAAATGTCATCGACAAGTATAGACGAAACAGTTGAAGGGTGAGCAGCGCTAAACTGATAGCAGCAACATGGAAGTATGGATACATCCAAGGCAAGAAGCATGAAAGAACAAGGCCCCGCAAGATGCCCGTTTATATACCATTACCAAGTCAAATAAAAGCTTGACCCACAATGTGGAGAACCCCACCTAAGTTACATAACTCCTACAAAGGAACAATGTAAACTCGAGGAACGAATGCATTCCTCGAGTGCCGCAGCAGTGACGATTTTTACACACGAGAGGGCGCACCATATGTTTTTATTTTTATATATACTTGTTTTAAATATTTTCACAACTACGTGATCGTTGACGATAAAGTCGACTGGTCACACATAACCCAAAAGAAAAAAACAAAAAATATTTATCAATTCTAATGTTAGAGAATCATACAACATCCACAAGTAATACAAAACTAATGTCTCAATAATCAAGAAACTATTACACAAAATACACTAAAGAAATATATTATTTACAAGTTCCGAGATGAAACATCTCAATTATCAATGAATCTTAATTTGATTAAACATGCAATAAACAAGCAAAATATTTACATATATGTTTATAATGTTTAATATATTTTTTTTGTTTTTTTTGTTTTGTTCCGACAACCGCCGGAAAGATAATGTTTGATGTTCCAACAACCGTCGGAAAGATAATGTTTAATGTTCCAACAACCGTCGAAAAGATAATGTTTGATGTTCTAACAACCGTCGGAAAGATAATGTTTGATGTTCCAACAACTGCCGGAAAGATAATGTTTAATGTTCCAACAACTGCCGGAAAGATAATGTTTGATGTTCCAACAACCGTCGGAAAGATAATGTTTGATGTTCCAACAACTGCCGGAAAGATAATGTTTAATGTTCCAACAACTGCCGGAAAGATAATGTTTGATGTTCCAACAACCGTCGGAAAGATAATGTTTAATGTTCCAACAACCATCGGAAAGATAATGTTTGATGTGATCGAAGTCCACCTCCAAGTAAGGAATTTAAACAGATTTCCAATCGGATGCTTCTAAAAGAGCCCATGATACAGATTGATAGCAACCTGAAAATATACAACCTGCCAACTTGAAAATTCAAGATATTTCCAGAAATATAATCTGGTAAAAGACAACCAGCTGCCACTCGCAACCTGTTTCAGTATGTCACTGAATAAACGAGCCTATGCTCTCCAGGTCATAGCATATGTCTATAATAAGCAGAATTGATAATATTAGGAAACTAAGAAGCTTTCCAGTATGTTAATTGGAAATCCAATTATTTAAAATCCATACGAAGATTGTATCTAATCGTAGCAACAAGATCTGACCAATCAAAAATAAAATAACCACTTTAAGTACAAGCAACTATTTTAATTCTAAAATTACATTCAATCCCATATATTCTGGAAATGAAGATATTTGTCTATTTTTACTGGCGAAGATTGGTTGTCGTGACAACACAGATTGAGGCTCCTTAAATGGATTTTGATGTAGACCTTTTGTAGTTCGTTGAGAACGACGTAACTGAACTGGAGGTGCTGCAGGAAGTTCACGTCTTGGTGTAAGAGGTCTTGGTGTATGAGGTCTTGGTGTACGAGGTCTTGGTGTAATTGGAATATTGGGAATATCAGGATAAATAATTTCAATTTCCACATCAGAATCTGAGTCCGACTTTAATCCTTCTGATAAAAGAATATCCGTCTCCGCAGAATCTTGTAAAGGACTAGTATCCCCATTGCTGTACTCTCCATTAGGAAAAACCAACGCATCTTTATGAACAATCCCAGATGGTACTAATTTCAATTCAGTAGAATTGACAGTTTTAGTTATTGTGTCATCCAGTAGCCGAACTGTATACACAAAAGACGAAGATTCTGGCTGTCCTACTACACGATATATGTCTGGAAAGTAAGCGTCTTGTATCTTACAACGACCCCGATGATGTTTCCTCAAATATACCAAATCACCACTTTTGAAAACATTTGGATTAGTCTTCCTGTCAAAGTGCGTTTTACTTCTAAGCAATTCCTTATCCAACTTAGTCTTGGCTAGCAAATAAGCTTTATTTAACCGTTGCCTATGAAATTTAAGCCAATCATCCTGACTATCATCAGCTCTCTTGTCCAATAAAGCATCAATGGGTAACCATGGTTCTCGACCAAACATCAAATGGAATGGAGTAAAACCAGTAGAGGAATGCTCAGTAGCATTATATGCAAATACCAATTCATGAAGATATTTTGGCCATGACTGTTTTTGTTCAGCTGTTAATGTACGCAATAGATCATGCATAGTCCGATTAAACCTCTCACACTGGGCATTACCCTGTGGATGATAAGGTGTTGTTCGAGATTTTGAAATATTGTACATATTACAAAGTTGATGTATAAGGGCCGATTCGAATTGTCTGCCTTGATCGGAGTGTATTCTTTGAGGTGCCCCGTACTTAAAGAACCATTCTCTTAGAAGAGCTGCCGATGTAGTCTTGGCTGTCTGGTCTTTGGTAGGAACAGCTACTGTAAACTTGGAAAAGACATCGGTTATAACCAAAACATTTTCAGTACGATCCGAAGCTGGTTCCAACAATGTAAAGTCAATTGCAATCACTTCCAGCGGTCTAGTGGCAGACAAATGTCCCAATGGATTCTTCACTGCTGGCATAGGTAATTTGGATACAACACAACGTTCACAATTCTGAATCCACTGCTTAATATCCTTATACATGCAAGGCCAATAACATCGACGTCTAACCAAAGACACAGTACGCTCTATACCCTGATGTCCAAAATCATTATGCAAACTGGTCAAAATACGAGCCCTGAGGGATGTTGGCAGTACAAGCTGTTGTAATTTCCCCAATTTAGGATCCTCCACCTCACGATACAACACATCATCAATGATCAACAAATGTTTAGACTGCTTCAACAAAGCCTTAACCAAAGTAGGTTCTCTTTGTCGTTGAGATCGACTAAATGTAGAATGTGATGCATGGATATCTAAATAACGTGAAATAACTGGATCACGGACTTGTAATTCATGTAGTTCATTCCTGCGATATACTGGGAAGGAAGAGATGTTGACACATTGTTCTGTAGCTACACGAGCAGAACTCAAATCCAAAATATTTTCCATTATTTTCACCTGAATATCAGCTGGAATTGAAGTACACTGTTCAGCAAAACCCTCAGATATAACAATCTCTTCATTACGATCCCTCTCAAACTGTCTAGACAATCCATCCGCATTACGGTTAACACGTCCGGGACGATATAGAATCGTAAAATCAAATGGAGCCAAACTAGAAACCCAACGATGTTCAGTGGCACTAAGTTTTGCATTCGAAAGATAACTTAATGGATTATTGTCCGTACGGACTGTGAATGTAGAGCCGTAGAGATAGTCCTTAAACTTTTCGGTAACGGCCCACTTTAAGCCCAAAAGTTCCAGCTTCCTCGAACTATAATTCTGCATCGTCTGTTCTTTCTCACGAAGTGCCCGACTTGCATATGCAACAACACGTTCATGTCCTTCTTGAACTTGTGACAAAACGGCACCTAACCCGGACAGGCTGGCATCAATGTCAAGAATAAACGGTTTGTCAAAATCAGCATACGCCAGAATAGGTGTTGAAACAAACTTGGACTTTAATTCATCCATCGACTTCAACGAAGCATCATTCCATCTATTTCTAAAATACTTGGAAGAGTGTTTTTGACATTCCCCGACCAAAGCATGTAAAGGGCGTGCAATGCAAGCAAAATTGGGAATATATCGCCGATAGTAGCTGGCAAAACCCAAAAAGGACCGAAGTTGTTTCACAGTGCGTGGAACAGGCCAATCAACAACTGCCCTAGTCTTCCCTGGATCGGTAGTAATCCCATTCTCTGACAAAATATGACCAAGATAATGAACCTGTTTCTGAAAGAAATGGCATTTAGAAGGTTTAAGCTTCAAGTTATGTTGACGAAGTCTTATGAATACCAGCTCAAGATGTTCCAGATGTCTCTCGAACGACTTGGAATAAATACAAAGATCATCCAAATACACAAACAACATTTGATACATTAAATCTCCAACACAACGCTGCATAAGTCTTTGAAAAGTGGCTGGAGCACCACATAGCCCAAATGGCATCCTGACAAACTCATATAATCCCATCGGCGTTATGAAAGCTGTCTTTTCTCGGTCTTCTTCCCTGACACGGACCTGGTGATACCCACTCGCAAGATCTAATGACGAAAAGAATTTTGAACCTAACGGAGCATCAATCAATTCACTAATACGTGGAAGGGGAAAAGCATCCCTTTTTGTTATTGTGTTCAACCGCCGGTAATCCACACACATCCGAAGCGAACCATCTTTCTTTCGAGCCAAAACGATTGGAGCTGCATATGGACTATGGCTCTCCAAAATAATACCGTTGTCTAATAACTTTTGGATATGATTCTTAACTTCCTCGTATTGGTTTGGGGGAATGCGTCTGAATGTTTGTGCAACAGGTTCAGTTTGAGTTGTAATAATTCTATGTGTCACTGTATCGGTGTCTCCAAGATCAAAATCGTGTTCTGCAAAAACATCCCTATTTTTGTCAAAGAACTCCTGAATCTTCCCTCTCTGTTCATCACTTCCATCAAACCCCGATAAATCCACAGGTACAGGAGGATTTGTATCGTTATCCAACCCAATCCGACTAATATGATTAGAAACATGTATCTCATTGGTAACTACCTGAAAATCTAAATCGAGAGATTTATCCGTCAATACAGTAACTACTGGTCTCAATATTCCAATTCGAGTATTGGGTCTTAAGATGAAGCCAGATGTTGAAATATTGTCAATCCGAACCCGAACTGTTTTTCCTATGGTGACTAATGTGGATGGCACCAGAATACCAAGGGGAAGATGGTCACTATTTCTCAGTGGTTCCACCACACCAACTGGATATGAAACACCCCTTGCAGTACAGGCCTCCACTACTACCGAAGACTCGGATGGAACATAAATCACATTCTTTGATGCAAGTTTCACCATAGCAACAGCCTCGCTCGCCTTCTCATCTCCAGTTATCTGCAACATCAATACTTCTTTAAGAAAACAAGCTGAAACCTGTTCGTCGCTTTCCGATAATAATTCTGCAAGCAGACCCAACACATTCATGCCCAACAGACCAGGAACCTTACGCTTTTCTCTCCGATTCTCCTCGTCCACAGAATCCTTTACGACCAAGAAACCCATTTTAGGTAACCTGATGTTCCTATATGTCACATCCACCTCCATATAACCAATATAAGGTATTTCAAGACCATTTGCAGTAGTGATGCGCAAAAAAAGATTATCATGTTGGAGATTTACTCCCACGGGTTGAAATTGACTAAAGAAACATTCCTCAGTAATTGTTGAAACCATAGATCCGGTATCAACTAAACAAGATATACCAACATCTCCCAAATGTACCGACAACACAGGACAACTACCAACAAACTGATTAGACTGTTGAACATCAATGTTGGTTGGTTGAGGGCCCTTAATTTCACTCTCGTCCATGGGACCCTTCACATAGAGAGTGTCTAGTTTTCCTCAACAGTTCCACTAGATGTCTTCAACTTAGATATTGTTTCCTCAGCTTCCTTTAATTTCCATTGAAAACATTTATCTCTGGTATGACCAGCACGATGACAAAAGGTACATTTCAAATTCCTAGCTTTATCACCAACTCTATCCGGTTTAGCAACTTTTACAGCGATATCCTGTACAGTCTTGACAATTTGATCTATTTGATGCTGTTGTTTCTCAAGTTGTACTTGTTGTTTCTGGACTATGTCTAATAACGTCTGTACCTCAACACTGGCTTTAGAAGCACTTATTTCTACTTTTGTTTTGGTTGATGTTGCAGCACTTTCCTCTGCCCACTGGATTGCTTCCGTTCTTAATTCAAAAAATAAGACTTGTGGGTTCTCTCTAATACAAGTTCTTAAATGCTTATGGAGCAAGGAGTCGTTTACTCCCTCGGCAAATTGATCGCATAAGAGTCGTTCCTTATTATTCATTAGACTTGGCAATTTCCTTCTGGCTCTATCAAACAAGTCTAGCAATGCATGCGAGTAATCGCGCAAATTTTCACCCTCTTTTTGCTTGCGCTCAAAAAAAGTACGCTGCAGTTGAACTACAGACCCCTGCTCTCCAAAAACTTCCCTAAGCATTTCAAAGACATCATCTATTGAGTGGTGATCCCTAAACTTAATTTCTTCTTTGGCCGGGCCACTAAGATGTTGAAATACAAAATCCATCATTTCTTTTTTTGACAATGGCCTAGATTCCAAGGCAGATCTCATGTCACATATCCAGTCTTCAAGTTTAGTGTCTGAACGACCAGAAAAGGTTGGCAGCGTCTTTTTACTGGGCATTAACAAAAATGTTGGTGCCTGTTCAACCTTAGCCTGTAAATGCTCTAATTGTTTTTTTATTTGTTTCATTTCAACAGCGGTTTCGTCTTCTTTATCCATGGTTAAACAATAATTTGGAAGCTGCTGTTTACGAAGAAAAAGAAGATTAGTACATGTCAAATTATATGCGATAAATATCAGCGCGACACGCAATATTACCTTGAAACCCATGTGCTTCAACTGTATCATCCGACAACCGCCGAAGCACAGCAATCGCGAAAAGACAAGTTCAGAAGGCAAATTTGGAGGAGTGGGCAGCGGCAATGGCAGTGAACTACTTGGTAAGCCAGCACATCAAAATCTGTAGCAAGAAAATACACATAAAAGAAAATACACTACAACCATATTAATTACCATAACCATCTCATACACATCAAAGCCACCACTAATATGTTAAAATCTTAATCTATATTCTCAAGCCTCAAAACCTCATCACCGAGACTCTACAAAATAAAGAGCACAAGCACAACAAGTGAACTTACTATTCTGTCAGGACTGATGCAACCAGTGCATGGTAAAACTTGTATAACATGTACAAGTACTCAATTTCTATGCAAATTTCACTAGAAGCTTTCCGTAATCCTCATATGAAAAGGAGTTAATATCTCTCAATTCTCTATTTGGGCAAAATTACTTGCAAACTACGGTATTTTTCAAGCTCAAATGAACATTATAAATGTTGCACATTGAAACAATTAATACAATACACATCTGATCGTCTTTCCCATGTGTAGATACAGCTAGGCCACAAGGATGCAGGAAACTTGAAAGTTCCAGTAGCTCCAAAGCCGGCTATACGTCGAATCACAGAGAAGTCGTTGTTCCACCTTCAGTGCAATCCCGAAGAACCACATGCATAATATTGACTGTCGTTATCACTTATAAAATTTTACACCCATTTTTGTAAAAAAACAAACATCCTTGATGCAAATGTGCATAATCCTGCCGACTACGCCAATTGTTACCGAGAGGTGATTTTTAGATGAGGAAGGGTCTAGAATCTGGAAATAATCTTACCAATTATGGCATACCACCGTCCAGACCCTAAATAAATTTTAAAGAAACAGTTATGCACAGTAAAGAACATTGAAGGACAATGATTTAGGAAAAATAGATGTATTGGTGATTTTAATTGAATTTTCTCACACGAAATATACAAGTGAATTCTAATAATAACAATTAACCCCTAAAATTTGTAAAAGTTAGCAACCACTAACTCAGATATCAAGGTTTCAATTCACAATAATTAACCCCAATTTACACAAGGGTCGAATGAATTTAAATTGCAAAACTTTATGTTCAATACAAGTAAATACAGTTAATGTTGTTGACCCCAAATTACACGATTATTCAAATAATCCCCAAGTTAAAAAGACAGTCAAATTTTACCCCAAGTTAAACGACAGTCAAGTGGCATGACAATCTGTAATTTTAAGGAGAAAATATACACATTTTAAATGATTCAACACTGTCAATATTTCACAGTTGGAAGAAAAGGTAATATTGCTAGAAAACTAGTCCATTACATATGTTTGGAAATTCCAAACATCTTTATATACTTCCTATAAGACTTGACAGTGTCAAAATATTATAAATTATTATAAGATACAATACCAATAATCAAAATACATTAAACACAATTTTTACTACTCACAAAGCAGCATAGTGCTCAAACAAACTAGTTGCTCAAGCTCCAGGTGTAGGTGCAAGTGCAAATACATAGGTGATGACGGTAGCATCCACTGTAATTAATAAATATCAATTGACATAATACCAAACCAAACATCAAATACACAAATGTTTATAACGACATAATCAATTACCCTAAATATGTTCAAAATACAAAATGTGGACTACCTGCATCCAGGCGTCAAACTTTGCAACACTAATCGGTATCAATTCTTCCAATGCATACAAGTATGCCACAATTCCAAATCAATGCACGACCACCAATATAGGTGCAATGTTAACAGGAATGCCAAAACATACAACAATGTACAATATATTGCAAAGGACCAAATACTTATTAAAGTTAGATATACTCACTCACCAAGGGTCCACTGCAAACTGCCTGGCTGCCCACACTTAGCTAATTTGAACATTGCCATTCGGCAACAAGCCGAAAACAACAGGCTAAACAGCCCACGGCCCAATATCGGGCTAGCGTTATGCGTTATTAAAATGTCATCGACAAGTATAGACGAAACAGTTGAAGGGTGAGCAGCGCTAAACTGATAGCAGCAACATGGAAGTATGGATACATCCAAGGCAAGAAGCATGAAAGAACAAGGCCCCGCAAGATGCCCGTTTATATACCATTACCAAGTCAAATAAAAGCTTGACCCACAATGTGGAGAACCCCACCTAAGTTACATAACTCCTACAAAGGAACAATGTAAACTCGAGGAACGAATGCATTCCTCGAGTGCCGCAGCAGTGACGATTTTTACACACGAGAGGGCGCACCATATGTTTTTATTTTTATATATACTTGTTTTAAATATTTTCACAACTACGTGATCGTTGACGATAAAGTCGACTGGTCACATATGTCCCCCATTATAATAGTCGTTACGTGACCAGCGTTCTCTGTTGGCACAAGCCGATATTGCTTGCAACTGAAATGTCAACAGCGCCCTCACTTTTGGCAGCTGTGTGGTTTATTATTGCTATTGGTTTCAAACTGGTTCAAAAGGACGCGCGCGTACGTGCATGCGATCACTAGCAGTTTGCGTCCAACGCCACTTAGCTGCCATCATGGCCGCAAACGCTTCCAAAAGGAAATCTTCGCAGATAGCGGTTCAGATATGTCCGATGATGAATCTTCTGTAGCAACATCTGACGAAAGTGATGAAGAGGCAACACAAGCCTCTTCAACTTCGTCTGGGAAGCCAAATTACAGGTAGGGAGGTTCAACTTGGCTATTCTCGAAATGTTTCGCGTCCGACATTCATAGGCTAGTGTAATGTAACCTTTTCTTTTTGATGACCTTATGCAAGAAAAATCATCAAAAGCACTGAACAGCATAATCTGATTGAATCTAATTAGAAATTGATGAAAACATTGATTTGTTATTGATTTGTTATTGATTTATTGATTTGAAAAAAACACAAAAAGGTTTTTGTTTTTGTTTTTTTGAACATGTTTTGTTGTTTAGATATTCTTAACTTTCTATTGATTGTAAATTTGTATCTATTGTATATAATAATCTTTAAACAAGAGATTTTATTTCATGAGATTTTATTATATTAAAAAATGAGACTTATTGCAGTGGGACCACTAGATACGAGCATCCACAAACAGCATTGTAAGGACAGTTTGTCATTAAAGGTAATACAACATTTGTGACCACCCCCCCCCAAAAAAAACCACCAAAATACCACAAAACAAACCACAACAACAACAACAAAAACAACTACTTCATTTAATGAATGACCATATTTGACAGTCACGAATGGTCTCGAGCATCCTGTGAAATCAGGGCACCTGGTGTGCTGTTCTGTTTTAACAAAACTGATATTGTTCAGCAATTTCCAAAGATGGTTGGACAACCGTCGTCCCCAAAACAATTTACCCCAGATAAATCCGTTTGACCAGAACCGCCGACCCCCCCCCACCCCCCCCCCCCCCCCCCCCAAAAAAAAAGAATAAGATAATGTTGTATACTACTCTGAAAAGAAAATGTGCCGTGAAATGAATAGTGTCCTATTAATTGTTCCAATTTCAGGTGTGGATGGAATAACGCAAGCACCTCTTATAGCAAGAGCCCACCGATGAAATTCAGTGAAGAGGCTGGCTTTACAGGAAAGACACGAAAGACATTCGGAGCAAAAACAGTTTAAGTGGACTTCGTACGATCAAAAAACCTTCTGTCGTTAATGATTTTAATAAATACATGGGAGGAAGTGATCTCGCAGCACAAATGTGTCAGTACTCCTCGCACCCTCACAAATCGATGAAATGGTGGAAAAGAGTTTCGTGGCCATTCTTGACATCTGCTTGGTGAATGCTACCATTATATACAACAGCATTCCTACAAATGAGCACCTGACCACTTTGGATTTCAGGGTCAAGGTAATAGAAGAGCTTATTTCCACTTGGAAGCACAACCCAGCTCAGCATGCCAGTCAAGTGTCACGTGGTTCTAGCCGCTTTCCCACTCATCACTATCCTGGGAGAATTTCTGCCGGCGAAAAGCGCAACTGTGTTGTTTGCAGTACCAGAGCCAAGCGGAAACAAACTCGCATGATTTGTTAACAGTGTGACAAACCAATGTGTGTACTGCCATGCTTTGAGGAGTTTCATAGTCTGTAATGAGCATTCACCCAAGCAAGTTTTATTGTTGTCCGTCCCCCCCCCCCCCCCCCCCACACCCCCCCCCCCCCCCCCCCCCCCCCCCCCTCATTTCAATGTTGGAGTGATGGTGCACACACCGCCAACCCAACATTGAGTTGGGGAGGGGGAGGGGGGGGGGGGTATGTGGCCGCCTTCATTTGAACTTTTAACTGCATCCGTGGTGTATCCATTTTGTATGTTTGTGCAATTACCTTCATAGTCCAAATTTCCTTTATTTTGAGTAAAATCTAAGTATCTAAGTAAAATCTAAGTATTTTCAAAGAAAAACTTTTCTCAAAGAAATTTTCTCACGCCTAAATTAATGTTTCTTCCTCAGATTTACACTTCTTGGTAGTTGTCAAGTCATATTCAGGGCACAAAAGTGGGGTTAAGATATGAAATTCTGTCCACCCCTTCCAAAAACAATTCTCACAGGCCAATGTTGTTGTTTTAATTAATATAATAGTCATTATAAGAAAAGTGGCCTTTCATTACTTTGCCTTGCGAGGGCGCTATAGACTAAAACTTTGCAAACAAGTGCTTAGTCACTAACTGGTCATATCATGCATATTACTCTGGTAACCTAAGCATAGTGAACAAATATGCCTTGGTACTGAAAGGGTTAAAGTATCCATTCCTTTCTGCAATTTTCAGCGCATAGTTAGTACATGAAACCAACTCCCACTTGCAGCCAGAACAGATTCTTCATTTTCATATTTTTAAGACCCAGGTTTCAGAGTTCTACAAAACAACATTTCACTGTAGTTTTGATTCCGATAACGTTTGTACCTGGGTGTCTCATTGTCGTTGTGCCGGCTTTAGATTTTAACAAATTTGCATTTGTGTCATTCCGCTTGTCAGTTCTCCACTTGACACTCATTATACTTCATGAGATCAAGTATTGCATTTCGGGTTCTACCTTCCTTTTTTTAATGCCTTTTTTTTTGTCTTACTTTCTTTTCTTTCTTTTTTTTTTATATTTTTTTTTGGGGGGGGGGCGTTTGTTTTCGTTTGTTTGTTCGTTGGTTTTTTTGTAGTAGGGTATATCTGCAAAGGTGCTGCCACCTGTTCTATCTTGCCACTCATTGGGTAAATTCTTATTTTTTAAGAATCAATTTTGTACAAATTGCTTTAAAACTTGTACATCCTGTAACTAATGTGTTTATTGTATATGCCAGTGGGAAAGTGTAATAAAATAAAAAATTAATGGAATAATATAGGACCCTTGCAGATTTGTCATTATAGAATATAGAATAAGGTATAAGTATAGAAAAACAAGCAGAAATGGCAGAAAGTTTGACAAATACTTGTTATTTTACCAATATTAAGAAAACAAAATCTGTGAAAGCCCTATATTCAAATATCTTTCTCCTGAAATACTCTGACTGACCGCCAAATTTCATGCTTGTTTCATCAAAGGCACAATTGCCCCTATCTGTTCGACTATACCCGACGTTTTGGAGTT
This sequence comes from Crossaster papposus, assembly GCA_037893245.1. NCBI lineage: Eukaryota > Metazoa > Echinodermata > Asteroidea > Velatida > Solasteridae > Crossaster > Crossaster papposus. The sequence continues at coordinate 1,027,187 of JBAIAA010000567.1, read as the reverse complement.
TTGAAGGCTGCCACGCGATGCACCCTCCATGTCTTGCTGAACATAGCCCCGAACGCCAACACAAAACCCACCGACAGCGTCCACGTCTTCACCTTCAAGAACAAATAAAAAATAATCATTATTATGGTCTTCCGCATTGGATTACATTTTGATTGTATTTTCGGCCTAAGCCAGGTGCGATTCTAGAGCCAATATACCGGTTTTCTTAAAATGTTAATTCACTTCTTAAAACCGGTAAACACGCGTTTTATTTTCGCTACCAGAACATTCGATTCCATTTCAATTCAGTAAATTAAGTGCAAAACCTTTCATTTATGTCCATTTAGATTATAGTTTACAAGACTTTTTGTTTGCTTTTAGAGGACGATTTCAAACACTGAACATTATATTTCACAGTTTAATGCCACCGGCTCTAGATCCAATTTGGGGTTTCTTGTTTAATAACTGTCAATCAATTTAGAATGATCTTTTTAAGCTGCATCATGCAATATTGGTTGTAAACAAACATAAATATCTGTAATTCGGGCGATTCACAATGCAGTGCGCCACCAAGCGTTTGACTCAAAAGAGCCACTTTTAAACTTTACGGTCGACTTCTTCCGTATATCATACTGTAGTGAAATATCTATTCTTCATTGTTCACGCGAGGTACAACACAAACATAAATGTATCCGGAAGCGTCGTTGATTAAAACATTGTTATTTGCAGAAAAAAATTGGAACTTTAATCGTGCGCGTCCAAAAAGACGTAAAAACTGATGAGTTCATGCAAAATGAATACCGTTTTTCAAACTGATGCCGACTTTTTCCCATGATGCACCGCGGGTATAGCTGGATTTGCGCCTCCAACGGCAGCTTCTAGGTATTGTGAATCGCTCGAATTGATTGAGTATGCTATAACATTAAATAAAGATCAAAATGTTCAAGTGTTTTGTTTGTTCTTCAATCGACTTAGTTTAATTTCTGTTTCCATTATTTACCTACATAGCATCTAACACAAAGAACATCTATTCCTACGCCTCTTTGTATTACATTCGGTCAAGCACCCTATTCCCCTTAAAGCTATCACTGACTAAATGTAAGATCAGGTTAATTTTGGTGGTTTTTTTAAGTTGGTCTCTGCGGCTTTCATATAAAAGCGTTCCTACGACTGTTGGGAGGGGGGGGGGGGGGTGGCGTCGTTTGTTCTAGGGGTATTAAACAACGCTTGATACTTTGCTGGTTTGGCTGGTGCTGTCTGATTTATTCAGCTGTGGAACGGCAAATATTTCTTGGGTTTTTTCCGGTTTAAAATCATGTGCTACATTTGTACTCCAAATAAGGGACACATTATTGTTCTTGCAGCAATTTATACCTACAGTATTGGCAGTCTGCAGATATATAGTCTGACGGCATCAATGAGACGGTTTCGATCGACATTAGAGGTTCGTCTATAATGGTCTCGTTCTTCCATCAATTTTTGCTTGAATTTATAAGATTGTGATGTAATCAGGGGGATGTATCCTTTGCACGTGACATCACCTAACTCTCGCTACTGCAACGTCATTTTGGGAGTCAAAAAGCAGCATAATGCAGCGCGGGCTTTTTTGAGAGGAAGGGGGGTTTTAGGGTGCCGTGTGGGCTAGACAATTGTCCTGGAGGGGTGACCTAAAGCCGACCTAGCGTTCATGGATAGCGTATTTTGTGTGAGCGTGGAGCGTCAGGCGCGATGGCATTAGGTTTACTACGAGTTTGCCATTCTGTATGTTTTTGGGGAAAGAAAAGTTCAGTTGAATCCGCTTAGTCTTACATGACACATGACCTCAAAGACCTCTTGGGAGACGATATTGGCGTCCAGCCCCGAGACGATGACAAAGAGATAGACCAAAATGGCACCAAGGATGATGAGATTGTTGAGATTAGGACTCGACATCTTCACATGCCTGTGGAAAAAGAAAATACAGACCATTTGGTATTACACATGTAGTTTCATTTGAAGCACTATAAAGTGTCCTACCGTTGGTCGTATGCCTATACCTTCTTGCACTAGAAACAACTGTGCATGGGTCGGTATCCACTAGTGTAGAGCTGTCATAGAAAAAGCCAACAGGAAACCAAACTTCAGTTCACAGCGGCAATGCATGAGTTATGTGAGTATCCGGTTCTGAGTTTTTCCTGACAACGTTGGCAAGGTCTAAAATGGTACGACGATCAAACTCTCAACGATGCAACTCTCAACCCTCCTCTAGATCCACCACTCTAGATATATCAGAGCTTCAGTGCTGAGTAGGTCGTATAGATGTAATCCTACTCACCTCTGCTGACGGTACTTGACATTGAACACCAGAAAGCAAAGAGACGCGATAATGCAGACGACCGTTACTCCGGACACGCAATAGTAGAGCACCGGAGACACGCCTTCGTATCGCCGGACAATCTCCTCGACAACCTGCGGCGTTCGGTCTAGTGGAGGCCCGCCACCTGCCCCGACAAAAAGGGGAAACAACATGTCTTGGGCATTCATTTGATGTACAGTACTACAAAATACTACTGAATTCTCATAGGCTAGTGTAGAGTACTAGATCCCTGCTAAACTGTTTACTCAAGTACCGGTATATACACTGGGGAACGAAATGCTGTGTAATTGTACTGAAAAGTTTGGTGCTGGCCGACAACAGAGTTGACGTCAGCACTTTCTGTTATTTCATTTAAATGTTAATTTGTAAAATGTAGACGCCGACTTTTTTTGTTATTATTAATTAAAAAGAAAAATGTTGTAATCATTATTAACAGACAAATTCGTTTAGGCAAAATACAGGGAAACCGTAAAATGTGTTCATTTGTTTATGTTCACAATCAGCGACAATTATTACGTTTACAGAAATTATGGGTTTTTGCGGGTAAAAACATTGTATACGGCGGGAGAAAGTGGTCGACACCAAACTAATTTATGGAACATAAGTTTGAAATTGAATTTAATCTCTGAATGCTACACTAGTATCGGTTTTCCCGGTCAATTTCGGCAAATGAGCAGCCTATTTAACCACTCCGTTAATTCTATTTCGCGCGAAATCTAATGCTGCTGAAAATGGTCATACGGTTTTGTTTTATGACTAATCAAAAGTACTGTTGCGTCATTCGATTTAACAAAATAACCAACCAATTTAACAATTCGACAAAACAGCATTCAACTTCGCATTAACTTTTTTTATATTTTGTCATTCAAATTCATTATTGGGCAGGAATTTCTGCCATTTGTGCAATCTACAAAACGCCGTTAAAATTACGGTTTAATAAATACAATTAAATATCTGTTCAATTTGTTTGGGTAATACAATTAATGAGCATGGAAAAAAAATCAATCTAAATATATCTTGGCAATAACTACAAAGTTTGTGTCACGCCAGTTGAAATGTGTTTTTTATTTACGTATTTAAGCGATTTTGGTCATGGTGCCAATTATGTGATTATTTGTTTTACTTTCAGGGCGTACAGTTTCGTTTATAGACATTCGTTTGACATTCAAATTTGTTTGCAAATTTAAATGCTGTTTGATTAGTGCATGTACTGTTAATTTAGATGGTTATTTTGTTTAAATCTAATTATTTTACGGAGTTTACAAAACGAAATTGAATGATGATTTAAAACAGCACTCCAATTCGCCCGAAACCGAATGACACAGTTATTACAGTTTTTCTCAATCGCTTTAATGCACTTTCCCAAACTCTTACCTCATTTTGTTAACAGCGTCTCAAAACCCCGCATCATGAATGCAATTGGCCAATCCACTATTTCTAGTTCCCATTGTGTGCACACAAAATGCAAAACTCTAAACGCACTTGCCATAGCACAGATGCAATTTTCATTCTATTTTGACATTATAGGCAAAACAGGTTGTTTTCTTCTCAACTGACTGTGTACCTTTTCTATTCGAAATACCGCAGTTGTGCATTGGGTAAATCATTGCATGCAAAATACTACGTACAGTGAGCAGTGTGTTTGTACAAAAGATAACGCCAGCACGATGGGAGTTACTGCTCTTCACTGGCTCAATTGAATAGGCCTACTACCAGAGCATAATGCTGTCCATTCCATCATACAAGGTAGAGATGATGAATGTTTAGTACTCATAACGTATATAAGGGTTCCACTGAGCGCAATAGTTCTACGTAAAATGGAGCGAGAGGCAGGTATCAACGAGCGTCGTGCAAGAGACGGTGTCCGTGTGCGTGGTAGTAGGGCAGGAGGAAGAGTGCACAGGGGACGGGGAGGCAGGGAAGGAGGCAGGGGAGGGGAGAGGGAAAGATGCAGGGGAAGAGGCAGGGAGGCAGGGGAAGGAATATGAATGTTCCAAATGAGATACGAGCATGATCACCGACCCCAAAACCAATTATCTCTACTGGACGCCATGAATGCTGGTTGTGGGAATATCTCACTCGAGGACTGCCAAGGTTGGATACGTCATGCCAGAAGGTTCATTGTATTTATTTCTTTAGTATTTGATGTGGGTAATGTGTGTACATGAGCATTACTTTATTGTTTAGCGCAATAACATTTTCATCTGTTGTCCCACAGGTTTTTCCCTCGGTGCCTTCAGAGGCAACACATCAGATGCGATGTTGATGAAGTGCTTTGGCCAAACAGGGAGGAGAGAATGGATGCCCAATGAGAGTCCTGTGGAGCTTGACTACATTTGTCAGAAATGGGGCGATTGTCCCAAAAACTATACATAAATAAAGAAATAAGAAATAAAACAACAATACTACATGTACATGTATTACACAATATGTAATAAACGTAATACATTCAAGATACACACCATCACAAATGTGTCTTTTCTTATATAGTGTGTCCATTTGTTGTTTACATTATCAGCAACACTATCACTCTGTCCAGTTTTGATGCAACTACTTTGCCATTTGGGTGTCGGTGTTCATGCAGCAATCAGAAGGAGCTGTGCATTTGGTTACATTGATGTAGCAATCGACTGACTTGGTGTATTTTGACGCCTGTTGTTAGCATTTTGATTGTTTTATTTGCTTTTGCACGGGTGGTACAGTGTTGTGAGAAATGCTTTCAGTGTTTTGGGGATTGCATTTTGAGTTTTAAGAAAGAGGTTACTGTCTCGGGAAGTGCATCAAAACAACTGAGAAAAACTGTAAATTGGACGCTTATTTGCCGAAATTGACGGAGAAAACCTATACTGGCGACGTACCTGGCCAAATGATATCCCTCCGCCAATCTAACTTGTCGTCCAAAGTGCTATATAGTGCAACTTGCCTCTCAGCAAGATCTGTATATATGGGGGATACATTCGAAAATTAGCTTATTCGTTTTGTTCGTCCCACTTCACGTGAAACAAGGGGTGTATATCTAAACGTTTCAAATTCATGAGCTTTTGCGTAAAAGATATACGCATTCTCCTTGACCAAAATAATGATAAACAGTGTCATGACACAATATTTATAATACAACGTACATTATATTTGTCGGATGTCTAGTATATACTGGGGTATTACTGGGGTAATTTCCTAAATTAAGAATCCAATTAATCGTATTCCTCAATACATCTGACATTTTTTAATGTCTTTTATTTCGCCAAAATTAATTACGTCAAGCTAAGTTAATGCAAAATAAATTATAAATTATAAGTTGGAAGTCAGTCTCAGAAATGCTTTATGGCAAAATGCACGTCAGGTGTATAAACAGAGACACACACAAATCGCACTTTGTGACAAGTAGGCTGACCCACTGCATTTTCGTCAAACGCTCTTGCTTGCTTATTTACACTATAGGAATGGGTATTCTGTGATTTTGCATTCAAAGCGGACATGACCAATAGCAGTGATTTTAACAATTTTTTTTTTAATTCCAATCTAAATGCTCCAAATTTACACCCTCAATCAAAATTCACATTCTGGATAAGGTCGTTGAAATAAGAAATCACGCAAGTGTACTTCAACGACCAAATTCAGGATGTGAATTTAGACTGAGGATGTGAATTTGGAAATCTTTTGTTGAACATCACATCCTGCTACTGGTCGTGTGCGCTTTGAGCGCAAAATCACATCATGTCCATTCATACTGTTAGTGTTACGAACTGAAAAGTTTATTTGCAATGCCTTTCCCTGTCTTCTTTGATAAACAGATAAAGGTTAAATATTTCGCCAGAGAATAGCCTATAGATGTTAATGGTGCCTTTTCATACCTGCACCGACACGGCAAATGAATGGCCAAGGTACGTCACAATCTATCGTCTGCAGTTTCCCGCCATTTTTAAAGTCCAGGCACACGCATGCGCCCTCTTCGGTGACACTTGGTGAACTGCCGGCAGGAATCCAAGACGTGTTCTTTGTATCACCCGGTATCAGTAATACGAGGACGTACCTAATTTAAATATGAGACAATAGGAGATTCATTTGAGTAATATATATTATTCTATCTTAATGTAAATAAGTGTACAACTCACTGTCAAAAAGAGTCTGTTATAAAACCACTAAAAAAAATGTTTCAAAGTGATTTTCGAGGAGCCATGGTCGTTATGAAGGACAGCTCTTTTTGTAAAATCACATCCTGCGCATTCCTGGTGTTACTTGCTAACAATCAAGACAATACATTTTGAGAAAGAGAACATTCTCACGTAGTCAGATTGGTAAACAAATTTGTTCCATCAAAAATTGCTTGGAATTTGGCACACAATCATAGGATGTCATTAGAAAGATATTTATAGAGCCATCACAGATTTGTGCTTGGAAGAAATTTAGGTAGAATAACAAGCAATTTTCAACAAAATTCTAAATGGCTGCCATTGCATGGTATTCTACCTATATTTTGTTTTAAAGTCAAATTTGCGATGGCCCTAGCGAAATATATTTCTCATACTGACATTCTCTGACCGTGTGCTACTCTTTGGGCAAGACGTTACGCTAGACATCCCCACTAAACATTATCCCCACTCAACCGTCAGAAACAGCGTCTTTGAAACTTGCTAACCCCCGCCCCCACCCGAAAACGGGAATGGGGGGGGGGGGGGTGGACTAGTGCGCATGCGCTATTTATGTATGTAAATTAGGAAAACAATGTATCTTCACGCAGACGTACATACGACAGAGGGTTGCACAGTAGTCTGGTAGCTATAGCAATAATCTACTGGACGAAATCTGAGCTAGTGGCCTATAGCGCAGTCTGCTCGCACGCTACATCGTGTCAGTCCTGTCGAGATATGGCGGAGAAGGTGCTACGTTCGGGACCAAGCAGGAAACCTAAGCGAAAGTACTTACTTGCAAGAAATACCTTTCCGCCAAACCGTCTAGCTATTACTAGTGTTCAATAAACATGTATATATAGGTCCAGTAAATATGGAAACCAGATGCGTCGCGGAGGGGGTTAGACCTATGCATAATTTGTGCAGGTAGGTTTATGCAAAGTACGTAATGCGAAGTGTATTAGGCTAAGCTAGTGCGTGCGCATAACACTTCGGCTATCAAGTTTCAAAATCTATATCGTGCACCAATCTGCCTGACTACCGGTGATTTTCGTCAAAGAGAAGAGATGTTAAAACTAACATATATACATACGCACCACCTGTCCGGAGCCGCTTTGAGTTTGGAGGTCCAGGTACCCACGAGGAATCCATGCTCTGGTTGGCTGTCAAGGTGTGCCAGGGTGGCACCAGTGCGAGAGGCAGCGCAGTGGCCTCCGGCATCGGCCGGTAGAAGCGCCGGCTGCGACACGAACTGGAAGCAGGTGAAGTGGTCGAGATACCAACCGTCCGGACAGGAAGCTGGGGAAATTACAAACACAAATTGCTCATTACAAACACGTTCGTTAATGCCTTCTATCTCCAATAGCGATTGCATGAAGCAATTTACCTTGAAAACAATTTAAAATAGTTTGAAGTCAATTTCACTGACCTTTGCATGGAAAATAGAAAATTATACAGGTCAGGCAAAACCGGGACACCGAAAAAAAGGCACACTTTTGAACCTCTTATTTATGGACTAACCAAGACACCAATGTGGCCTTAGTGCAACAAAGGTAAGCTTTGACCGGTTAGTTTTTTTTGGCTACCCTGTAGGCCTATAAAGGGTTGAGAGTACAGAAGTTTCTGTATCAAATCTCTACCTTCGTAACATTAAAATTACTTCATATCTACAGCTGGACCACAGGCAGGTTGTTAACATTTCAATATTTATCTAATCTGGGATATTGAGCCTTTGCATGTAATTCAGAGGCGCGTTCTTAATTATTGTTTAAATAAAATAGGTCGCCTACTCCGGTTAAAAAAAGTCAATTTAAGTCTACAAACAGCGAACAAGTGCTGTAAACAGAGTGAAAATGTGACCTTAAAATTGTCAAGAATTTAGAAAATAAGATAAGGTATATATATATATATACCTGCTTTGAGTGTAGGGCCTTTATAAAGATATCTGGCCCCAAAGTAATTGAATTGCTTTCTATGGCGTGTGAAAGTGACTGTTTATGGTGACTTTTCGCTTGCAATTGTGTCGTATCCAGCTTTATAAATATCAAGCTCTCGCCCTTGCCCACGATACACAGCGCCACCAAGAGTTAACATGAAGGCCCAAAGATGCATTTTGTTCACCTGACGGCAACACGTTCATAATCGAGGTCAAGGATTAAACTCATTGATAAAAATTCAAACTTAAAACTCGGTAAAAACCACTGGTTAAAACGCTCGATTGTCGATTGTTTTCTTTATGTAATGACCTGCGTTAAATGGTTTATATCGTAAACTCATGTTCACTGTGTTGCATTATGAATCACTGATTTTCCGTTGGTCTAGCTCCTTATGGTCTTGCGGCTTATTACCTTGCAATTGCTCGATCTGCGTGACGCCAACACGATCGCCACCCTTGAATCCTACGGTACCCTGAAGGATATAAGACAACACAGAAAGGTGTTTACTTCATACACTAGTTTTTGATCGGTTCGGGTCGGGTCGGGTTGTGTAAGGTCGGGTCGGGTTGTGTAAAGTCGGGCCGGCCGCGAATTGTTTTCTTTCCGTACCACTAACGAGTTGGCGTCGGATATTTAAACACATGTGACTGACTTTATTTCCCTTGGACAAACATCTTCAAACCCCCAACTTAGAAAAATAATTATATATGTGATATCTCGTTAGTGGTACGTTAAAGAAAATCGCGGCAGGCCCACGTTTTTTTTCTTCTAAAAACGACATCCGAGTTGGGTGTACGCTATGAGATTTCGGACTTTAATTTGTGTAGAAGGAAAAATATCGATTCTACCAAAAATCCTCGAAAGCCACAAATTAAGGAAAAAATAAAATCAGACCATAAAAAACCATCACTCGGGTTTCCGCGCCAAGCATTAACCAACTGAGCTACTGGAGCTCATCGAATTACATACCTAGCTATGGTAATGCGTGCGTGTATTAACAGTATTGCGAGCCGCCCGGTCGTGATAGATTGGGTTATTGAAGTGGATATAGGGTTCGGTTGGGTCGGGATAGAATGTGGGTTTGGTTGTACGAACCTTGCTATCTTAGTGTGGACTTGGTAACAACAGATGTCCACACTTTACACAAACCTGAAACCTTCTGTGGACTTGGCCAAGTCCACACAAATTTTCCCCTCTTGTACACGAATACAAAGGATGCCCAAACAGTGACAGTAAGGCACGCATAATAATTTGTTGGTTTGGGTTTTGGTTTGGTTGGGTTGTGTTGGATTTCGTTGAGGTCAGGTTACTGCACTGTAACAACAATCACCGTAAACAATGTACCAAAAAACTGCCCGGCAACCATGGATGCCAACAAATTCCCGTACAATTTACGGTCACCGTAAACTAGGGGTCATGGGATATTGACATGAATAAAATAAGGAACAAATTGTGCATTATGCAGAAAACAGACAAACATATTAGGACTACCCTGATGCCAAAACTAACTATACCAATGCAACGAGAAATAACTAAAACGCGCCTGTGGCGTGGTTTAGTTACTTCTTAGTGCAAAAGAACCTTTCAATTCGCTTTACAAAATAGTGTCTGGGAGCAATTAGTATACTGACCCAAATCAAGAAATCTTTGTATCGTTTTTCTTCCAGAAAGATTATCCATCAATTGGTATAGTTTTGGGTAGTCGAAGTATGCTTGTTTGTTGAGATTATGCTTGTTCGTTTTTATGGGCCACCCTGTATAGATGCATTTCCTAACATTCATTAATTAAAGGGATCGTATACGTTTGGTAGTTACCCCAAAAATGAATGGCAATAACAAATTACTTGGTAAGAAGTACAGCAGCTTTGGATAGTATAATGCATTTTTAGAAACTTTTCACTTTGAAGTACTGCGGTTATGGGAAAAGATATTACTTGTTATGCCCAAAAAATTGAATCTGAGAAGCGTTACTGCAGTGACGTTTCTGAGATTGTGTATTCCAATGCAGATTATTCTTCCTGCGTAGACATAACCGCTCCAGATTTTAATATCTCAAAATCGATACCACCTTTTGAAATGAAATTTGTACAGGTTAGTTTTATGGTATATATTTATACCATATTTTCTTTTAACCGTGAACAATAATAATAAACACCTACAGAAACACCGTTAAACTCTGTTTCGTTGAGGAGGTTGAAGAACAATTCCGCCATTTCACGATCATCGTAGGTAAAGTCCTCCAGGCGCCTTCCATACCTATACAAAAAGGAATTCATTCGATTGGATTAATTTTTTTGCGGCATTACAGTTAATATTAATTGTCGCTTATAGACCGCTTTCCATCTTATCAACGATCCCAAAGCGCTTTACAATCATTACCCCGTTTGCCAGGCCATGGGCCACGCGGTAGCCGATATCAGCGCTCAATTGGTCTCAAACCTCTCAAGTACAAATAATTCTTACTCCTGGCTAGGAAGAGGTAATTGTAGTTAACTATCTTGCCCAAGGGCACAAACACCGTGATCCTAGCAGTGTTCGAACCCACGCACCAGAAGATTGAGGAAACATTTTAAACATGGGCATGAATCAACAGCGCCCGTGAAAAAATGTAAAACCGAAATCGGCTTTTTAAGACTACTCCTGAGAAACGCCAATCTTTTGATTATCACTCTAGAAAAGGACATGATGTGATTTGGCATTCAAAGCGGACACGGCCTTCACTGCAGGATGTGATTTTGACAAAAGATTTTTTAAATCACATCCAAATTCACATCCTGGGTTAAGTCGTTCGAATCCAAATTCACATCCAGTGGATGTGAATTTTGATTCTAACGACATAACCCAGGATGTGAATTTGGACTAAGGATGTGAATTTGTGTGTGATTTTGAAAATCTTTGGTTGAAAACAAGTCCTGCTACTGGCCGTATCCGCTTTGAATGTAAAATCACAACATGCCATTTTCTTGTGTTAAGTATTTAAACAAACAAAAAAGATCAACAAATATTCAATTACTTAATTTTATTTTATATGATTTGATTTGATTTGATACCATCCATATCAAGGCCAAAAAGCCAAATTACATGAATGTTACATTCTATTAAAAAATACATTTAAAATGTAAAAAGTTACATTTTTTTACAAGAAACATACTGGACATACGATAGGACACCAAATGCACACATTTACCCGAGAAGTTGAGAATTTATAATAAATCAATGTAGTATGGAATCGGCCTCTTTCTAAACTTTTACTTGCGGAGAGACTTTGACTCCGAACTTTCAAGTCCAAGTTATCTTACAAATAATACTTGATACCTGCTTGAGTGTGTCAGACTGCTTCCAAATATTTCTTCTTAAGCAGCGTATTCAGACAACTCATCCTTAATAACGTTAAAGCTTTAGACTCCGCACCACGTGACCTTATAATTTAATTATGCTCAAGACTCCAAGAAATGAATAAGAAAACGGAACAAACCAACGGAACTTAATTACATTTATTAAAAAATGATCTCACATAAAACAGGCTCGAGCTGCCCTTTCCAAACCGAGCAATGAATGTTCACCTTTGTGTGCCTGGGAGGAGAATTATTGCACAGCTAATAAATTGTGCTTTATTTAGTTCCCCAAGCCCATTATGTTCAGATTGCATACAGGCAATGGATTTCCAGTAGCACTAAAGTCGCATAATTGAATTACAAAGGGCCCACTTTGGAGAAAGGTACAGCAACACGCACGCCACTCGAGTGCCGTGACGTTATCTTGTGAGTATGCGGTATAAATTCACCAGCAAGACCGTTCACCTTTTCAGCAATTAAGACAACAAAAAGTTAATAAAAAAATGTCGATTGGAATATTCCATAGGGCCTGAGTGCTTTCTTTGTACTGCTAAAACTCAGATGTTAAAATAATAGCACTGAACAATTGGGGTGGTTCTTAGTTTTAGTGGTTTGTTCACATTGTGTATGTAGGCCTAACCTCGAACAGGTAAGTGTAAATATTGCACAGGTATTTACACTAGGAATGGGCATTATGTGATTTTGTATTCAAAGCGTACACGGTTCTTAGCAGGATGTGATTTCAACAAAAGATTTCCAAAATCACTTCCAAATGCTAACAATTTCACACCCTGGGTTAAGTCGTTAAGATTCAAATTCGCATCCACTGGATTCACATCCACCTAACCCAGGATGTGAATTTGGACTGAGGATGTGAATTTGGAGCATTTGGATGTAATTTTAGAAATCTTTTGTTGAAATCACATCCTGCTAAGGACCGTGTCCACTTTGAATGCAAAATCACACCATTCCTATTCCTAGTGTTACACACCCAAAAGTGCGCCTAACTTGATGATCGAGAAGCAAACTAAAAGCACGGTGTAGCATAAATTTCAGACTCAAAGGTAGTATTGCGCATGCTTAATAAATGATAATTTAATGATGATCATGATATTTAAGAGAGTGACCGGTCACGTGAGAGGGTTAAACCAATAACAGGGAAAATGGGCCCGATTTTCATATTACAACGGCATGTGACTGAATTGACAGAAGAAATCATTTGGAATCACAGCTTGGAAACGTTAGCACGTGCTGCACAGGTTGGGTTGTTTTCACAGCAACTTAAAGAGTGACCAGGGGCCGATTTCAAAAACCGCATTTTGAGAGAAGAAAAACTCGTCTCACGTCGCGACTAGGATCGATTGTACCAAACTCAAAGATGCGTCCAACACGCCTCGGGAAGTAATTCTCTATAAAAGTGCATTTTTTGTTGGCCCCCCCCCACCCCCCCACCTTTGCTGCTCAAACGATACAATATTGCACAACCGACAAATGCGTGGTCTTTTCCATTTAATTCTGATCTGAGCACACTTAATATACCTCTCTGTCTTGAGAATCTCCACGGACTTGTTTAATGCCAGAGCGATTGCCCACGCTGCGTCATACCCGTAGGGGGCTAGGCTGTTCCAGGTATACCGGGAATTCTCCGGCCACTTCATGCGATCGCGGAGTAGTTCCTCGTACTTTGTCGGGGTCTAATCAAGTCATGGGGGAAACAGGGATAACAGAAGATATTCTCACTCAAATAAGAACACCCCTAAAACGAATGATGTTTCCCAAACTGGAAAAGTTTCCATATTGAGAAACAAAATCCCTCCACAACATGGCTAAATAGCGCCACTTTCGGAGCTAAATGCAGCCAAAATAATCGAAATGGGAAGCCTCAGAGGTACAATGCGATATTTCTTTAATTACCCTTCCATAGCTCGTAGAACTATCTAATATGTAGAATAACTTTTATTCATGAGGTCGGCGGTTGGATTTTTTGCATATTTACCGGTGTGAACCTGCAGGCGAAAACTGTGCCAACGTCTACTCACAATGCCAGCTATGGTCGGCTCCGTGGAGGTGCTGAGCTGCAAGCTCTCTGTGGAGAAGTAGTGCGCGCCCGCTACAGCCTGGTTCATTTCCTGGAGGGTGCAGTCGATGTTGGGGTCCTCGTCCATCCACCAGTTCTCCTGGTACCAACCAATGATCATCCAGACATAGTCTGGTCCCGTCATTCCCTGCTTGTAGGCCTGAAATGTTGGCATAAGATCGACGAATGTGAATTGTGGAACCTGATATTAGCGATAACAATCTTGGACTCGACACTTTCTGGATTTAAGTGTCTGGTTCCCGCTATGATATTCATAGTGCAGAGAGTCAGGAAACAGACAAAGCAATCCCACTGGTATACGATGTTAAATTAACGTAGCGCGGCGCGCTTAATTTTTTTACTAGGAGGGTTAGGGGTAATTATCATAAATGGGCGGCTCTAGACCGCTCGCGTCATGATTATTCAGTAGTTTTAACAAAGACGCTAATACATTGTTATTGCTCATTCAACTAGTTACACATAGCCCCGAGTACATTAAAGCACTTTGAAAAACGGATTCTGTCGACCTCTCTCGTGGCAGCTTAGTGGATAATGGGTTAGGTTATAGATCGTTCGACTGGGATTCAAATTCGCTGCCTATTTTTCGTTGACTATTTTTGGTCCCCAAGTTTGTTGTTGGAGTGAGTTTAATTTGAGGGAAAGTAAGGATCTGAGAACCTAAGTGTCTTTCACTCAGTGTGGTGTAGATACCCCCATTTATGATAATTACCCCTAACCCTCCTAGAAAAAAAATTACGCGCTCGGCGCATAACATCAGCGACGACGTATACATGGGAAGAACGGTTGCTATGTGAACAGCGCCCTCATTTGACCTCGCCCAGAGCCCGTAGACAACGACTTACCTCACAAAATACCCGTCTGGCCTTGTCTTCGTACATATTCCCAGCGATGATCTTTGCATCCTGGCTCTGAGATAACAACAACCGAAGAAAAATTAACATTGCTAATTATCAATGACAATAAGTTTGTCAGTTTGCCTATAGTTTTGGTTGCAAGACGTCCCAATCGCAGTATGCAGCAATAGGACTGCAGTAATAGGCTGTAATAAGACATCTTGGCTAACTGACATATTCGCTCGGAAATGTTTGAGCAGAATCGAGTCGCAGTACAGAACTCAATTGTGGCACTCAAATGTGGCACAAAACAGAATGACAAATTGTCCGTATACCCTAGTATAACGGTCATGATGCTATTTTACATTCAAAGCGGACACGGCCCTCAGCAGGATGTGATTTGACCAAAGATTTCCACAATCACATCCAAATGCTCAAAATCCCCAGTCCACTAGATGTGCATTGTGATTGTTAGTCCTGATGAAGTCATTGTTATCACGTCATATGTCGTTATTTTCAGACAAATTGTCCTTGTAGGCCTTTTTAATCGTTTTCGTCTAGTCTATTATACCGACTAATTCAACATGCCAAGCTCCTTGTAGATCTAATTAATCGTTTTCGACTATATACCGACTAATTCCACAAGCTCCTTGTAGACCTAATTAACCGTTTTCGTCTAGATCGTGGTAGCTCAACCCGCACCCCCCCCCCCCCCCCCTAAAAAAAAAGAAGAAGAAGAAGAAGAAGAGGATTTGTTTAAAGTTACACCAATTTGGAAGGGCATAATGACTTGTTTAAGTGGCCCTCACATCGGCCTTACAGGGTCGTTACGACGTTTATGGCGGCGTTGCGGTGAACAAATCGTGCACAAGCGGGAGCATTCCTTGTAGCACCTGGGACATCACCAACGCTTCCTAGAGCATTCGTATGAATCCTTAAGCGTCCGGGAGAGATACGGCAGTGCACCGCAACGCTTTCTCAACACGTACAATAATGGCAGCCAACGGACAAGACGTGTGTCGTATCAGCTCTCCGAGTTTTCTAAGATACAGGATCATCATCTAGTAAACATAGGCATTTGCCCGTGGTCTCCTCCTCAAATTGTACACCACTGGGATCACTGGTACCGCTTCTACCACAGCCCGTCTTTCGAGTGCTGCTGCTCTCAGTTCGGTGGTATCACAATTAACCTGACCATTTTTTGATGTTGTCGACCCAGCGCATCTTTGGTCGGCCTACGGAACGACGACATCCCTCTGGCATCCCATCCACAACAGCGGCTGCCAAGCCGCCTTGACGAACCACATGACCCAACCAAGCTGCCTTTCTTTCGATCACGGCACTGCTGCTAAAATACCATCGGTTGCCAATCATCTCCATCAGTCTTTCATTTGTCACATGATCTTGCCACTTGATGTTGAGCAGGTGACGCCAGATGGTTCGACCGAAGCTGTCTAGGCGTTTGATGTCAGCTGCCTTCAGCGACAGGGTGGTGGCACCATACAATACCCTTGACATGATTAGTGCCCGAGTGAGCTGTATCTTTACCTCAAGGCTGACGCGGGGAGAGCGTAGATATTTGCACTGCCGAAGAGTGGATTTGCCCATGCCTAGCCGCATTCGAACCTCCTTGCTGTCATCAAGCATGTGGTTGATCGACACGCCCAAGTACTTGAAAGATGTGACACGAGGTATTTGTGCTGAGCGGTATGTGATGGTGGTGTCATCGGTTGTTGGCTGGATGATCATATACTCAGTTTATATCAGATATATCGCCCAGGGTAGTGAGCTTCTCAACAGCCGATCAGCTCTGCACAGGGCCATCGATCAGTACCAGATCATCAGCATATCTGATCTCCTTTAGGGGGATACCACTGACATCTGGAGCCGTTAGGAGCGCTGTGCGATTGTACCACTCCCGCATGAGGCACTAGGTGTAGAGGCTGAAGAGTGTTGGTGACAATCGACAGCCTTGTCGTACTCCGACTGGTGTTTCAAACTCGTCTGTCATCTGGCCTTTCCATCGGAGCTGACCATTTGAGCTGATGTAGAGATCTTCGAGTAATCGCATCACATCCTCTTCCACGCCTAGATATCGTAATTTTGCAAACATAAGTGCGTGGTTGACTGAATCAAATGCCTTCTTATAGTCAACGAAGACCAGATGGAGAGGGCGTTTTCCTGCGTAGTACGACTCCACCATACCTTTAAGGAGGTAGATTCCATCAGTTGTACCCTTGCCGCTTACAAAACCACATTGGGTGTCGTTCACTGCGATGTTAGCGGTTCTTGCCAGTCTGCGTTGTATCAGATTCAGTACGATTTTGCTGGCGTGACTGATTAGAGCAAGTGTTCTGTAATTGTTGCACAAACCTCGGTCACTCTTTTTGTGCAACGGGATGTATACCGACTTGGTCATCGACGGTGGCCACTTCCAAGTTATAGGCAGTGTGTTTATAGATCTCAGTAAAGCATTTGATTATGTTAATCATGAAATCTTACTAAAGAAGCTAGAAAGGATGAACATGTCATCTTCTGTAATTAATTGGTTTAAGTCGTACCTAAGTGATCGTAGTCAGTCTGTGAATATTGGCGGCACCATATCAAAAGTCCTGTCCGTAAACACTGGTGTTCAGCAGGGGTCGATACTATAGGTCCACTTTTATTTATTGTTTATACTAGTGATCTTCCATTTGTATTGCCCCAAACTGCAACTTATTTATGTACGCTGATGACTCCACATTAACGTGTAGCTCCTCCAACATTAATATAATACAACGTAGCTTAAATACAGCTCTTACTAGTTTTCACAACTGGTGCGTAAGAAACAAGCTAGCATTAAATGCCACCAAAACCAAATGCATGCTTATTGGTACAAGGCAGAATATATGTAATGTTGATTTAAATGTATGCATTGCTGGTAGTCGTATTGAAAACGTGAAGCCTTATAAATGTTTGGGTGTAGTTAATGATGAAGCATTAAGTTGGGGCCCACATGTCGAATACTTAAAAAAACCTGTTGTAGTATCTAAATTAGGTATACTAAGCAGAATCCGTGATTGTGTTCCTCAACACAGCCTACACACACTATTTGTAAGTTTAGTTATGCCAACATTAGAGTATTGTTGTACGGTGTGGGGAGGAAGGTACACATCCCACGATAATATGTTAAACAAATGTCTCAAAAGAGCCGCGCGGATAATCCTCAAATGTACCTTCCTCACTCCTTCAGAGGATATGTTTGCTCGTCTTAATTGGGCTCCTTTTTCAAAAAGACTCAAGTCAAAAAAGGCTATTCTTGTCTTCAAAGGTCTCAACAAAATGACTCCTTTGTACATGACAAATATTTTCACACTACTTACAGTTATTCGCGAAACAAGGCAATCAACCCACACGGCATTGAAAGTTCCTTTCGCCAAAAAAGAAAGCTACGCCACAAGTTTCGCTGTGAGTGGTGGAAATAATTGTAATAATCTGCCCGAACAATTACGACTCATTAAGCACATTTAAATCGGAGCTCCGACATGTCATCCGTTAGATATTATGCCAATTGCGCTGGTCTACGGAGTTATAACTTGGTTGCCACTATAATGTAGAGCCAGATGGGAATTTCCCCTTTTTTCCCCCAAAAAGTGTTTTTGTTGGCGGGTTTTCGCCTATCTCGTTAATCAGAATTGATATCAATGTTTTGGATTCCTGTAAATATCCTTGTACGTCTGTAAATATTATGTTTGTAACTTTCTGTAAATGTTGTATTTATATGTACTGTTATTTTATTTAACGATGTATGCAGGGCCCCAATGAAAACCAGTTTTAAACTGTTTGGGCACACCCTGGGTAAAGAAATGGAATAAAATAAATAAATAAATAAACGCCTCCTCAACGCTTCCGCAACTGCCGTAACACCACCGTAAGACCATATTAACCATCCGCAAGGATTCGTAACAATTCTCCATCTCCCGGTACACTCACGGAGAAGCGTTGCGGTGTGTTAGGTATTAACAAGAATGTACAGTGATTTCCTTACGGAAGATCAACGCGGATTCACTACAGTTCCTTGCAAATACACTGCGGTTCCTTGCGATCGTTTACGGCGGCGTTGCGGTGCCAAAACGGTCATTGTGATTCGTTGCGATACCTTACGGTGCCGTTACGGTGGCGTTGCGGTGCCTGCGGCGGACCTATACAAACCCTGCGATTCCGGAAGCCGTAGCAGTCCGTACTAAACCGTAATAAACCGCTGTGAATCGGGATATCCTCAACACCACCGTATTTCATTCCGTAGGGTTCCGTAGGGTTCCGGAAGGAATCCGCACGCAACCGGTACGCAATCGCGAGTGTCCGTGGGGAATCGGGAGGTGAACCGTTACGCAGCCGTAAGAACTCGTACGAACCCTTTGTACTAACGTAACCACACAATTCTCTGCCGGGTGTTCACGATTTTGCTCAAAAAATCGCAACGCTGCCGTAGATATTGATTTGTTATTTAATTTTCTTTTTATTTATTGATTTTGTATTGATTTAAAAAAATAAAAAAAGAAATGTTATTGTTTCTTTCTTTTTTGAACATGTTTTGTTTTTTGCATATTCTTAACTTTCTATTGATTGTAAATTTGTATCTATTTTTATATAATAATCTTTAAAAAGGCGATTTTATTTCATGAGATTTTATTTATTAAAAAAGGAGACTTATTTCAGTGGGAACACTAGATACGAGCATCCACAAACAGCATTGTAAGGACAGTTTGTCATTAAAGGTAATACACAATTTGCGACCACCCCCCCCCCCCCCCGCTCCCCCCAAAAACAAAACCCGAAAAAACTACTTCATTTAATGAATGACCATATTTGACAGTAACGAATGGTCTCGAGCATCCTGTGAAATCAGTTTTAACAAAACTGAATGTTTAGCAATTTCCAAAGATGGTTGGCCAACCGTCGTCCCAAAAAATACTAAACCCCGGATACATCCGTTTGACAGTGTGGGAGTTGATGGTGGATGTGACCAATCGACATGCCGAACAAACAATGTGTGCAGATGTGACCAATCATCAGCCTACCTGGACTCCAACTACTGTTCCTGAAATTATGGCATTCGTGACCTTGCTTCTGTGCATGGGTATCAACAAAAGGCCTCGCTAAATCATGCACTGGTCCAGGTCAAACGTTCTGCGAAGTCCCCTGTATTCGGCGACCATGTCTCGCAATCGATTCACTGGGATCCTTCGATTTTTCCACCTTGCCAACAACAGAGCTCAACCAGGTGATGATCCCCCTGACAAACTCTCCAAGGTCCGCTTGCTGCTCCACATTGTACTGCCATCCTTTCCTCGCATTTACAAGCCAGGCCAAAACCTCTCACCGGATGAGACAATGATCAAGTTCAAAGGTCGACTTGGTTTCAAACAGTACATGCCAAGAAAGTCCGCCAAATGTGGATTGAAATGTTTTCTTTAAACGAGTCTGAAACCGGTTATACATGTGCTTCGAAGGTGTTAACCGACTCTCAGCCCACATCAAAGGAATCTAGTCGACCCTCCGTTGGTTATGCTTCAACACACCACCCACCTAATATTACATCTGCTGGGCATGTAGTCCTCGACCTAATTACAGGACTTGAACATAAGGGACATTTCATTTTCATGGACAATTGGCATATACCAGCCCAGCTCTCATCTGCAAGTTGTCACAGTTAAGATTTGGAGCTTGTGGAACTGCACGCTACACCACACTGGGGATTCCAGATTGTGCAAACCCAAACAAATTACACATGATAAGAGGTGCTGACCCCCAGTTTTACACCAAAGCCGGCCAACTGTGCGTCGTTTGGCAGGATACCAAGCGTGTAAATCTTCACACAAATGTTGGAAACTGCAATATTGACACAAAAGACATTCGGAGCAAAAACAGTTTGAGTGGACTTCGTACGATCAAAAAACCTTTAGTCGTTAATGATTATAATAAATACATGGGAGGAAGTGATCTCGCAGCACAAATGTGTCAGTACTACTTACACCCTCACAAATCGATAAAATGGTTGAAAAGAGTTTTGGTGGCTATTCTTGACATCTGCTTGGTGAATGCCACCATTGTATACAACAGCATCCCTACAAATCAGCACTTGACCACTTTGGATTTCAGGGTGAAGGTGATAGAAGAGCTTATTTCCACTTGGAAGCACAACCCAGCTCAGCATGCCAGTCAAGTGTCACGTGGTACCAGCCGCTTTCCGACTCGTCACTATCCTGGGAGAATTTCTGCCGGCAAAAAGCGCAACTGTGTTGTTTGCAGTACCAGAGCCAAGCAGAAACAAACTCGCACGATTTGTAAACAGTGTGACAAACCAATGTGTGTACTGCCATGCTTTGAGAAGTTTCATAGTCTGTAATGAGCATTTAACTGAGCAAGTTTTATTGCGGCCCCCCCCCCCCCTTTCAATGTTGGAGTGATTGTGCACACACCGCCAACCCAACATTGAGTTGGGGGGGGGGGGGGGGGGGGGGGTACGTGGCCGCCTTCATTTGAACTTTTAACAGCATCTATAGTGTACCCATTTTGTATGTTTGTGCAATTACCTTCATAGTCCGGATTTCCTTCAAATCTAAGTATCTAAGTAAAATCTAAGTATTTTCAAAGAAAAAGTTGAAATGTTATCACTCCTAAATTAGTGTTTCTTCATCAGATTTACACTTCTTGGTAGTTGTCAAGTCGTATTAATGTTGGAGTGATGGTGCACACACCGCCAACCCAACATTGAGTGGGGGTGGGGGGTACGTGGCCGCCTTCATTTGAACTTTTAACTGCATCCATAGTGCACCCATTTTGTATGTTTGTGCAATTACCTTCATAGTCCGAATTTCCTTCATTTTGAATAAAATCTAAGTATCTAAGTAAAGTCTAAGTATTTTCTAATAACAACTTGAAATGTTCTCACTCCTAAATTAGTGTTTCTTCGTCAGATTTAAACCTCTTGGTGGTTGTCAAGTCATATTAATGTTGGAGTGATTGTGCACACACCGCCAACCCGGCAACATTGAGTGGGGGTGGGGGGGGGGGGTACGTGGCCGCCTTCATTTGAACTTTTAACTGCATCCATATAGTGCACCCATTTTGTATGTTTGTGCAATTACCTTCATAGTCCGGATTTCCTTCATTTTGAATAAAATCTAAGTATCTAAGTAAAATCTAAGTATTTTCCAAGGAAAACTTGAAATTTTCTCACTCCTAAATTAGTGTTTCGGTTCTCGTGTACAAAATGGTTAAAAAGTCGAGCACGTTTTTCAAAATGCTCCCATTTTAACCACAATTATTTTCTTGTGTTGAAATTTCGACCCAATATTCCCTATATTATACCCTAACCCAAACACTTACCCTAACCCACATTCTAATCCTAGTTTTTGAGTAATTTAAGTACAATCCAAAAATCGAATTCGTGAAATTCCTAATGGAGACCTATTCATCTATAGAAATTACCCTTTAGAGACCTTTTCACTCCCATTGTCCCCATTGTGTTCAAGTCTCCAGAGGGTACCGTATTTCGCACCACTACACTACACACACTATGGACTTTGGCACAGAACAATTTTAGGATTTTATACTGAAAGCAAGAATCTAATAATATGAACCAAAAAGTGGTAATACCAGAGAAATAAGATTACAATAAAATATGGATCGAAAAACTATCATTGACCCCAGAAGTCAAATTACTAAATTTAGCTTTGGCTAAAAGCAAATAAACTGTCCCTTAATATACAAAAACTACTTGTATGTTGTTCACTAAAAAAACATGGCCTTACCTACCTAATATTTATATTAATAACATAAACATAAATTATTCTGATTATGTTAAATGTTTGGGTTTGTATATTGATCCTACTTTTTCTTGGAAAATCCAAATTAATAATATTTGTTCCATCATTTCAAGGAATGTAGGAGTCATTTGTAAGCTTAAAGCCTTTTTCCCACATGATATATTGTTCATGCTTTATAATACATTGATCCTGCCATATTTAAACTATGGGGTTCTGGCATGGGGTAATTGTTGTGCTAGTCGAATTAACCGAATTTTTTACCTTCAAAAACGTGCATTGAGAGTGATTAATTCAGTTGGTATGCTTGAACATTCAAAACCACTTTTTTATAAGCATAAAACTCTTAATGTTGGTGACATTTACAAATTTCAGCTTGGAGTCTTCATGCACCGTTTAAGCAAAAATTCACTCCCAATTCCAATTATGAATATGTTTCGTAGAAATGAAACAATACATCACCATTTTACTCGACAACGTGGTGAATTTTACCGTTCATTTGCTAGGACAACTGTCTTTAAAAAAACAATTAGACATGAAGGCCCCAAGCTATGGAATTCCTTGAATAACTCACTGAAAGGTATTCGTAGCCTCTCATTATTTAAATATAAATTTAAATCTAATCTTTTGTCCACTTACTTGAATTCTGATTGAATTTCTTAGACGAGAAATTCTTAATGGGTTACCACACATACACACGTACTCGGTATCACATCTACTCTGTTATTTGTATTGATCTTGGTTTTGTCTTAGCTATGTATTCTTTCTTTTTCACTAAACTTGTGTCATAGGGGATTCCTACTCGACAAGCTTTGCTTCTTGGGGATCTCCTTCCGCATGTATTTATACTATTTAAAAGAATGTACATGATTAGCTCACAAATTTACACATGATTATTTATTGATGACTTGCATTCTATTGTAACCTTTATGATATGTGGTAGAAATAATAAAGAAAGAAAGAAAGAAAGAAAGAAAGCTTTTGTATAGTACATTTGCATACTCAAATTAAGTAAATCAATCTTAATTCTCAAATTTAGTTCGCCAAAATGAGAAATCTAGCTGATAAAGGAAAGTCTTTAAAGGGATCGTATACGTTTGATAATTACTCCAAAAAATTAATGGCAATAACAACTTACTTGGTAAGAAGTATACAGCAGCTTTGGATAGTATAATGCAATTTTAGAAACATTTCACTTCGAAGTACAGCGGTTATGAAAAAAGATATCACTTTTTATCCCAACAAAATTGAATCTAGGAAGGGTTAATTACTGCAGTGACATTTCTCAGATTGTGTATTCCAATGCAGATTATTATTTCTGCGTGGGCATAACCGCTCCAGATTTTCGGCAATATCTCAAAGTCGCTACCACTTTTTAAAATGAAATTTGTACATGTTAGTTTTATGGTATATATCTATAACTATATAGGATTGAAACAAACAGTGGGTTCCAATTACCAAACGTATACGATCCCTTTAAGTGCACGGACCTTCTTTATAACTCTGCAACTTTTAATGTTAAATAGAGCAAGGTTATATTGATCAGTTCTGTAAAATGGTGTTTGGATGCATTATTGCATAATTGTAGTCGGTACATTAATTTGTCAATATTATGGCCCGTTTAATTGTTCTCATAATATGGGGCAATTTGTTGTGAAGGTATAACGGAAAAGGCAATACTTAACAGCTACAACATCCTAGTGTTTCCAAACCCTCACCAATGTCGATTTGCAGTGAAATGTCTGCTCATGGGGGAGAAATATGGTGAGGAAATTGTAAATAAAAAAAAGAAAACCTCTCGAAGACGTGATGACATGATAAAGTTCTTAGGAAGATTTCAAAGGAAACTATAAACGATTGAATTGGGATCGAGTCGATTCCGTTGTGTCATCACAAATTATATAACTGACATACAGATCCTAATTGTTATTGATTGATGGACAAACTAGTGGGTATATAGTGTGTGCATGCATGGAATAATAAATGGACTAAATTTTAATAAGATGAGGTACAATGAATAATCAAACACTAAAACCATTTTCTACAAATCTCGCATCTCTTTTTACCTGGCTCTACTGTGCCTATATACAATGCACATGCACTTAAAACTTGCATCCCTCGCATCCCTTTGTTTGGCCTGGCCCGAACGTGCCTATATACAATGTTCATGCACTTAAAATTAGCATCCCTTCTCAACAAATCTCGCATCCCTTTTTTATCTGGTCCTACCGGGCCTTTAAATACAATATATATGCACTTAAAACTCGCATCTCTTTTCTACAAATCTCGCATCCCTTTGCTTACCTCTTCCTACCGGGCCTCTAAATACAATGTATATGCACTTAAAACTCGCATCTCTTTTCTACAAATCTCACATCCCTTTGTTTACCTGATCCTACCGGGCTCTACCGTGCCTCTATATACAATGTATATGCACTTAAAACTCGCATCTCTTTTCTACAAATCTCGCATCCTTTTTTGGTTTTACGTGACATGATAAAGTTCTTAGGAAGATTTCAAAGGAAACTAAAACGATTGAAGTTTGGATCGAGTCGAGTTCGTTATATCATCAAAAATTATATAACTGGCATACAGATCCCTGTTATTGATTGGTGGAGCTCACACCACGTGACATTCATTATTACACATGTACAATAAGTAAAGAAAAAACGCCAGAACAAAAGCGAACAGCTATAAACAAACACTGGAATAATGTAAGCTTATTGGGCGCTTTTAGTTGTGCATGTTGGGGAAGTCAATGCAACTGTGTCTTTATCGGTCAATATACTTACATTTACACCGCAAAACTTAGTGCTATACATATGTTGGTCTTATGTGCATGTTGGGGACAATTAAACCATTCATACTCAATCTTATTTGTATCTATCTTCATATTTATTGCCACTGAATAAATGTGAACATAAAAGATTAAGACAACAATTTCAACAACAGATGGGACAAAGTGGTTGGCTTCTCCAAGTTTATAGCGGAGACGCCAATGATTTGCAACAGTTTCCACAAACTATTTATGTCATGGCAAACGCCTATTACAAGTATTAGACACCAACTAGTTCAGTTAAGATAACACATGAAGTAAAGTTTTCAATTTTTTGAGAACACGATTATATACGCCTTTAGTCCAGAAAAAAATACTTTTCGTGTTTGTTCTATTACGAAGCTACTATGAGTTGAGCCACCTGTTGTTTTGAAAACAGATTGACTATGGTCTATCCTATCTTTTGACCTGAATTAATAAACAGATTCAATTTTGAAATTAAAGTGTTTGTATTAGTTTAGCTATACGCATTCGATATGTAACAATTTGTTTATTATTCATTTTGAATTATAATGTGTATACCTCATTTAATTAAGGTTTAGTCAATTTATTTTGCATTATTCCATGCATGTGCATGTACACTAAACTTATCACAAAAAGTACAGGGACACTTAAAAATTAGCCAATAATTAACGGTTCGAAATGGTATGGATTAATCGAAGCAAAAACAAACCAGTGCATAATTTGGTTCTGCGTATTTTGACACCTCGATTGTTGAGATACGATGTTGCGGAGCGGAGTTATTGCCATTTAAATGGTCGTAGGTCCAGTTTCAAAAGTGAAAATCATCCCTATAGAAGCAGATCAGCCAATAAAATAATCTCTCCATATGCCCGGCTTTTCTTTTGAATTTAAGACGCTTGTTTGTTGCATGTTGGATCGATCGAGAACACCATCGGCGTATCCTCGCCAGGAAGTGGCAACAAACAAACGAGCGCCGTATAGCTTCTAAACATGTTTACAAACTGATAGCAAGAAAAGTGTTTACTTGCTAAAACATTTTTTTATAGTGTATATAATATTATATTAATTCTAACAAGAATTTTAAAAAGCAAAATGTGTTTCTTGAATGTTTGAAACTTTACTTTTCACCTTGTCTTAGTTTGTTATGTTTGCACGAATCATCATTTATCGATGGATGATTAAAAGTGTATACATAAACAATGCATTATGCTTGTATGAACAATATTTTGGCGGACTTA
This sequence comes from Crossaster papposus, assembly GCA_037893245.1. NCBI lineage: Eukaryota > Metazoa > Echinodermata > Asteroidea > Velatida > Solasteridae > Crossaster > Crossaster papposus. The sequence continues at coordinate 1,000,676 of JBAIAA010000567.1, read as the reverse complement.
GGTAACAAATGTTCCCATTACTGAAAATAGTAAGAATTACAGTGACGCTCCAAGTTTTCCTCAGTGCCACTTTAGAAAAAACGTATTTGTAAAAAAAAACAAATCAAAGTTTTAGTGCAAAACATTGAATTTATAACAATCCATTTTTGGAGAAACATACATTGATATTCAAAATAAATTAATGTATAGAATTTATTTTAGAATTCCTAATGAATAAAAACTTTCATCAAATTACTCTCCAATAGCCTGAACATTTTAATTTATTAAATTGATTTATTTTAATATAAAATAACGATATTTTATCTCATCTTTACGTTCAATTGGATATCAATAATTCAGCATACAATGTATTTGCATTTTAAGTACAATTCAATTACAAAAATGTATTTGCATTTTAAGTACAATTCCATCAGAGTTATGAGCCATACAATTAAAATACATTTCACACGATCACGATCGGGGAATTCGTTATGGTCACAAACACACTGACTAATAAAATTCCAGTCTGTTAATAGTCATACTTTTCAGTGTGCATCTTGTCAAGCAACTTTAGCTCTTCTGTTTTTTCCTTATCGAACCTCGCTCTCCAGCTGTTGAAGGCGCGTGCTCGTTAACTTCCAAATTGTTGACACCTTGCAAAGTTCCTTTCTCTATGGTATAATCATGAAGAAATAAGAACTAATGGGAATGCAGCATACAATGACATTTCATATCCAATTTCTAGCACCTATTAATATTAATTTCCTTTTTAGTATTATAATCATACAATTATGAACCAACATGTAGATTTGGGTATCAGTCCCAATTTCTCGGGATTTCCCTAAAATATAATTGAGATGTCCTCATACCTCTAAAACTGAACAATTATATATCTCAATTAACCTATTAGTTCTTTAGACTTCTGTGCTACAGTACGTTATGAAAGGAAGGAATAATTGTTAAGAATCAATAACAAATATGTATTTGTTACATACCTGTTTACTTCACGGGTGGGAGAAGTCTCAATGCCTGAGCTTGACAAAGTAAAATGTTGCATGTGTGCATAGTTCCTACAGCCGCATGTAAATTGTACATAGAAATATTGTACACCTTATAAGTATAGTGCAATAAGCCATTTGCGCGTGACCCCGAGGTAAATTTGAATAACATCTGGCACACTGCCCAGCCAGCAAGCCCAAGTGGGCCCCATGTGAGTTAGTCTTGCATACGCACTGTGGACCTCCGAACAATATAGGTCCACACGATGCGGGAAGAGGTTACGGTGTGTGGACTTGCACACGTCCACAATCCGTTTTTCAGTTTCCGAAAAAGAGCGCTAGAGGAAAAACGGGTTAGGGTTATATATAGAAAAGATAGAAGGGACAGCTGAGAGGCCCATAATCCAAATTTGAGGGTAAATTTGTTTTGGGGAAGCGAGAAAAATGAGTATTTAGTCAAAGTTTGTTAACTACACGAAGACAAAGGAATGTCCACAGTGCGTATGTAAGGTAAAGCTGCGTGGGTTGTGGTTGGGTTTGATGGGCTTAGGTGGGCTTGGGCTTGAAATGGGCTGCCCACATGGGTCCTGTGTGGGGCGACGGTGGGTTTTCAGTGGGCGTGGGCATCAAATGGTAACAATAGTCTAGGAAGTGTATAGGTATGGGGGACCAAGGGCGAAGACGCTCGGTCCCATATCTTGCTGGGTATAACGTGTACAATTCCATGATTATGCCGCCCCTGCCACATCATCATTAATAACGCCCAAAATGTTTAACTTGCAGTACATTATGCCCGTCTATTGGCGTGGGACGGGAGATATCATATACCCAAATTTGGGAATAAAATTATATTACACGGCAGGTATAAACGAGTTCATGCAAATTGTGGCACCACTTGAATTTTTGAAGACTTTAAAACGGAAAATAGAAATGCACTGTGGTTAAAAAAGGTTGCAATTTATGATGTTCACTAAACAAAATGAAGTATTTTGTCTCAACTATTACTATCGATGTGCTTAAGTATACAAAATAAGAACTATTAAGAAAGACACGGACACAATTAACAATTCTCAACCAATTATTTTAGTACCTTGTTGGCTGTCAATCAAGGCCGGATCTACAACACTTGTTTTTGTATTTTTTGGAAAGGGGAGAGGGTGGGTGCGTTCGGTTGGGTTGGAGGGGTTGGGGGGGGGGGGGGTGGGGGGGGGGGGGGGGGGTGGAGATAGGAGGGAGAGTTGGGGGGGGGGGGGGGTATATTTGCTGCCGAAAAGGTGAGTCCAAAAATGTTCTATACCCCCAATTAAATAATGAAAAGTAAGGCTTAAGGTTTGTGGGTAGTGTTCACAATGGCTGACTTTTTGCCAAAAAGATGTTCTTTGGTGTTATTTAATTCTCCTTTTCTGCACAAAGATTATATGCAAACAGGCGCATAGTCTCCCTGAGTTCTTCCGACACTTGTGGTAGTGTGTGGGTCACATATTGATAGAAGGCCTCATGGCTCCTTCGAATTTCTCATGTAACGGGAGCCTCCCGGGTTCACGTCGGGGTAGGGGTATGTTATTTCCCACGATCACAGGCAATACTGCCGTCCTCATACGTCCTCATACTTGTTTATATTCTTATTACATGGGGTAATAAGCTTTTTATTTATTGTTGTGATTTAACTATTACCTTGAGGTTTTCAATTTGGTTCTTGGGATCTTCGGAGAAGCTGTCGGACGAGATGACGGTGATGTTTGCCTCCCTTAGAGATGTCACTAAGTCGTCAATAGCCTGGGAAAAAGAGGGAAGACGTCAGTCTGTAATTGCACATAGATTTTAATTGACTATAAAAAAAATGCAGCAATTCCCCTGCACGTTTACTTTTCAACTGCATGCTCCTTGTTTGTTAATGTTTTTCGGTACTGCAACACCGATTTCCACTTGTTCATTTGCAGAGCTAAGGAAGGGGTGGGGAATTTGAAAGTCTGTGATTTAATTAATATCCGCCGTCCGTGGAAAAAGAGGCTTGGCAAAAATAAGCACTAACAATAAATAATTTGTTCGTCACTTATATTTAAAGACCGATATTTTAGTAATATTAAGTTAAATGTTTGAAATATACTCAACAAGTAGGTGAAAACTGCTGTCAAAAGTGGGTTTTCTTTTTTTTAACCACTTTGTAGGTAGTTTTGGCTTCGGGGTAAAGTGGAAGTATGCTTGTCCGTTGAGGTATGCTTGTCGGTTAAATTATGCTTGTTCGTATATTATGCGTGTCTGTTGAGGTATGCGTGTATGTTGAGGTATGCGTGTCTGTTGAGGTATGCGTGTCTGTTGAGGTACGCGTGTCTGTTGAGGTACGCGTGTCTGTTGAGGTATGCGTGTCCGTAAAGGTATGCGTGTCCGTAGAGGTATGCGTGTCCGTAGAGGTATGCGTGTCCGTAGAGGTATGCGTGTCCGTAGAGGTATGCTTGTCCGTTGAGGTATGCGTGTCCGTAGAGGTATGCGTGTCCGTTGAGGTATGCGTGTCCGTAGAGGTATGCGTGTCCGTAGAGGTATGCGTGTCCGTAGAGGTATGCTTGTCCGTTCAGCCCTGCTTGTCCGTTCAGCCCTGCTTGTCCGTTAAAGGCGCTGTCACACTGTTGCGTATGGCACCAGCGTATGAGTTGCGTATTAAAATATCACTCGTACGCAGACCTACGCCGACATACGGTAGGGGTACGTTAGGGATAGGTTGTATATGTTACAAGCATGGTGGCATACGCTGATATACGCTGGGATACGCCGATATACGCTGGGATACGCCGAGGCCAAACTAATTTTTTAAGCATGCTTAAAAATTGTGTGCGTATGCCTGCGTATGATTCATACGCTAAGCATACGCTAGGCATAAGCTATGCATACGCTGAATACGCCAGAGGTACGCCAGAGGTAGGTTACGCATAGGTCGAGTACGCTGAACATAAGTTGCCATAGGTTGGCATGAAGGTTTACCGTACAGCTAGCGTATTGATAGCGCATTGATAGCGTATTGATAGCGTATGAGTAACGTACTTCTAACGTATGTCTGACGTATCTGCAACGTATACAGACATATAGGCGTATGCCTGACGATTGAGTAACGTATTTAGCGTACAACTAGCGTATTATTGGCGTATGGCCAGCGTATATCCCAGCGTATTGCCAGCGTTTTGAGAAAGTATATATATAGGCTCCTATTTCTAGCTCTTCTTCAGTTCTTCTTTGACCTCAGACCAGAGAGGATGGAGCTATAGCTCTTCTCCAACACTAGCATGATCTGATCGATTTTGCAGTTCACCAGATCCAACATAACATAATCTAAAGAAGGAGGAGGAGAAGAAGAAGAAGACGTGAAGTTTGGGTGAGACCATGGATTGGCAGGCGACGGCAGTTTGACCTCTACGACAAGCTTCTGGTGGAGCTCCGAAACGAGGACCAAAGACCCTTCAAGAACTTCATGCGGATGCCCCCCGAGATGTTCGATGAGCTGCTAGCCAGAGTGGGTCCCAGGATCACCAAACAACACACCTGGTATAGGGATTCCCTGGAGCCTGGCCTGAAGCTTGCACTGACTTTGCGTCACCTTGCCTCTGGGAGCAGGTACTCAAGCATGCAGTACGGATGGAGGGTCCGCCACAACACCCAGTCAATCGTCGTCAGAGAGGTTTGCCAAGCCATAATCGATGAGTACATGCCCGAGGTGATGTCCTGCCCCACCAGTCCTGAGGGATGGCGTGCCATATCTGACAAGTTCCTCGAGAAATGGGACTTCCCCTAAACATGTGGTGCACTAGATGGGAAGAACATTGCTTGCAACTGTCCTCCAAAGAGTGGTTCTCAATATTTCAACTACAAGGGATTATATTATGTGGAAATACCGCCGCTTATAGTCACTTGTCACGTGACAGGCGGCGCGCTGGGCATGCGCTGTAAATACGCTACTCATACGCTACTAATACGCTACCAATATGCAGATTACGCTGGCCATACGCAGCCCATACGCTTGTTATACGCTGACATACGCTGGTCATACGCTGGCAGACGCTGACCTTTGCTGACATTCGCTGGTCATACGCAGGCTATACGCATGCTATACGCATGCTATACGCATGCTATACGCAAGATATACGCTGGCCGTACGCTACTCGTACGCTACAAATAGGTTCAATACGGTAAGTATACGCACAATTCTGTATTTTCTAGGGCTTGTTGTGCGTATGCAAAATATTTTTTGAATTGTAATACGCAAATCATACGCTGGTGCCATACGCAACAGTGTGACAGCGCCTTAAGGTATGCTTGTCCGTTGTGGTATGCTTGTCCGTAGAGGTATGCTTGTCCGTAGAGGTATGCTTGTCCGTAGAGGTATGCTTGTCCGTAGAGGTATGCTTGTCCGTTGAGGTATGCGTGTCCGTTGAGGTATGCGTGTCCGTTGAGGTATGCGTGTCCGTTGAGGTATGCGTGTCCGTTGAGGTATGCGTGTCCGTTGAGGTATGCGTGTCCGTTGAGGTATGCGTGTCCGTTGAGGTATGCGTGTCCGTTGAGGTATGCGTGTCCGTTGAGGTATGCGTGTCCGTTGAGGTATGCTTGTCCGTTGAGGTATGCTTGTCCGTTCAGGTATGCTTGTCCGTTCAGGTATGCCTGTCCGTTCAGGTATGCCTGTCCGTTCAGGTATGCCTGTCCGTTCAGGTATGCCTGTCCGTTAAGGTATGCGTGTCCGTTAAGGTATGCGTGTCCGTTAAGGTATGCGTGTCTGTTGGGTTATTCTTGTCTGTTGAGGTATGATTGTCCGTTGGGACAATTATTGTGTTGAGCAGGTCTTCTTCTTATTATTCTTCCAAATGAGTGCTAACTTCATAATTGAAGACTATACTGCACTTTAGTTGGTCTGATTTGATATTGTGTTCAATAAGGTTTGTTGTCACTTTGGCTTGCGCTAGGTTGATTACAGGGTCGGTTTTGTCGCACTTGGAGAGAAAAAAATGGAGATAGTTGGGATTGAAATGATTTGATGGTTTACCATGGAAAACAACTCGTGGTTCTCGTGAATCGTGGCCACTCGCCTCCAGCCGTACTCTCGCATCAGACGTATTCTCGCGGGATTGAACATGGCATCCGGCATGTACGTCCGATAGAAGAAGGGGAATTTCTTGCGGTTGGACAGTGCGGACGAGGATGCTGCATACGACATCTGTGTGAACAAATTCAACGAATTTCACACATTGTTAAACAGAATTTGAAAATGTTGCACAAATAACGACTTTGACTATTTAAAGCAATTGAACAAATTTGTCAAGTATCACCGTACCATTTCAAAATGGAAACTGTAGAATTTGCTTTATTAACGCTATTTCGATAAAACTGTTATCTAGCCTCTGTAGAAATCACAGATGCACATTTTACTAGTCAAATGGCCGAGAACACCGACAATCTTAGATTCTCTTGAGCAGATAATTTGTGGCAATTTACTTGCTTGTGTTTTGGTCATCTAGCGTTACTCAAGTCATAAAACTAGCAATTCCTGTGTTTTGTGATAAATACGCTGAAAATGACAGTAACCTTACCGACCCAAAAGGTCCCTGTCGTCATCTGGATAACCAGTCAATTACATGCAACCATTTTATTGGTTGCGCAAGTAATAGCCAGATTAGTCTACCGCTGGGCCCTTTGGCACACACAGCACTTCCTCTGGTTACTGCGACTATACCGATTACACATCATTCCAAGAGAGCCAGGTCTGCTCCACCTATACAACAGCATTTACTATATTCCCGTTTTGCATACAAATAGGTAACCGGGAGACGTCTTTTCAATCACAAATAAGTTGTTGATATTTGAGATATAACAATAAATCGACAGAAAAGGGACTATAATATGTTATCATAATTATAGACTGTGATTTTTCGGCAAGACGCTTGCGCCTACCCCAAAAAAATATTGTGATGTTTATCAGTGTCTCAATTGAAACGAAAATAACGATCACGTTTCTTGTGATTTGTCGTCGTCTTCGGAGACCACTCTGAATCAAGAGAAGTACCGTTGGCCAAAAATGTCAACTATGTAAAGCCCTGTTCGCACTGGACTTAATTTGGGCAAACTAACTGAGCCAATGGGTAACTTACTCATTTCAAGTCCAGTACGAACAGCCTGGGTAACTTTCCGCACAGGTAACTTACCCACGCCGCGTGGGTAGTTTAACCGAGCCAAAGATGCCCAGGAAGATTGACCAGGTCAGTTTAACCGAGCCAGAAAATCCAGTGCAGACGCGACGTCTCGGATAAATCTTCCATCACCCGGTAGAATGACCACAGGTCACATCAGCCAGTGATCTTTCACGGTTAGTTTACCCATGGTTTACCCATGGTCTCGGCAATTCTACCCGCGTCAATTAAATCCAAGTGCGGACGGTGGGAAGATTAACCCATCGGAATGTTACCCAAAATGTTTATCCAGCGCGAACACGGCTTAAGACTTTAAAGAAAGAACTTCTATGGAGCCACGCAGGAAGCTGTTGAATACATAGACTGTGGCGGTTATTGTGCTTGCGGAATGTTGTGGTTTCTCATGAATTGTTTTAGGTTTTGAGGGGGTGCGTTATAGGTAACAATAGTAAGGGGGACCCTGGGGGAGTCCCTCGGTCTCGTATATCGTGCTGGGTATAGCTATTATGTACGCCCGTCGCTGCTTGTCAAAAACATTATACCGCTGTGTTATTGTACAATATTATTGGTTTGATAAAATCACACTACGCGTTTAGTGAATCACTGAACCCGCCAGGGAATTTGTAAGCGAGTTTAGGGGTTATTTCGTTTGAAACCATCTTCAATAGTCTAAATTTTGAAGTCTAAATGATGTTTTCATGACAGTCTTAATATAAATCAAATAAGGGCCTACTATTCCGATCTTAACAAGATCTTCAAAAGCAAAATGGCTGCTGTGTACAAAAAACAAACATATAAAGGGGGACACGTATGATGCATAACATGGTTGAGAAAAAGAAACACAAAAGAGGGATATAACAGAATGGGGTGGAACTGGATATACCCAGCAAGATATGGGACCCAGCGACTCCCCCCACCCTTAGTCCCCCATACTTATACACTCTCTAGACTATTGTTACCTAACGCAACCCCCCCCCCCCCCCCCCCCCCCCTTAATTTGTTTATAGAAACCACAACATTCCGCAAGCGCAATGACCGCCACAGTCTCCGTCCCATAAATTGCTTTATATGGAACTGGAAGAACGAACAAAAAGAGGATTCGGCCAAGGAATGAACGAGGTAAGAGTGGGTGGGATCACATTGCAATATTCTGCACGAAGTCCATTGATTCCGCACATGAAAACATCTGCCCAAGTCTATAAATATGTATGTCTATATAACAAATATGTAGTCCAGGGAAAATACTTAATTTTGTTTTGTTGACCTCACACAAATTGCAATAGAATATTTTTCACTGCAGTGCACTTCTATAAAGTCCCGAGAATGACATACTAAAAATCTCTAAAAATATAAGTGGTGGAAATATGACTAATTTGCATAAATCGTTAATCCCTGCCGCGTAATATAGTTATTCCTATATTTGGGTATATTATTATTATTTATTTTTTCGAAAAGTTTATTTTGGTAATTCTACTTACACATCCTTACTTCAACAACATTTTCTAAAGTTTGTAAGTGACTGAATAATTATGAAAATATAGTAATGGTCCAAATTGACTACAATTATACCGAATTTACCTTGTCTTCAGATATTATTAAGTAGTCAGTATTGGCGAGCTTCAAATTCACCAAGTTGCTTACTGGTACATGGGCGGATCCAGGATTTTTTTAAAGGGGGGGTCCACCCAAGGTCTTAGGCAGGATTTTGTGAATTGGGTGTGTAAAAAAAAAATGTGGGTGTGTAACAATTTGAGTACATGTATTACTGGGAAGCATGTACGCGAAGCGCACATCACGAGCGCGTAGCGCGAAGTCCCTGCGGCCGGGGTTCAGGGCCCGCTTAAGGGCCCTGAATTTTTTTGGTTTATTAGGTGCTCTCTGGCGCAATCTGAGGCCAATTTCTACCTATTTTTTGTTAATGTTGTGGCAATATGAAGCCTGATTTTTATACCATTTTTTTTTAAAATCTAATATTTACAATTTTTAGCTGGAATGATAACTTGAAATAAATTTTGACCAGAGGAGTATATTATGGATACCGGTATTGGAAGTTTGGATTTAAAAACAGCGCACACTGACTCACACTACGTGTAAAATGAGGTAACGGTTAATTGGTCATAAACCTTAGGCATACTTAACATAGGCAGGATTTGGCTGGGAGCGACCGGCAATGACTCTATTTAAAATAATAAACAAATTACAAGCCCTAATAGTTATTAAGTAAGTTTAATTTAAAGTTGTATGTTAAAATAAAATGTTACAAGTTGTGTTTAATCTTTAAAAAACTACACGCCAAACGCCCGCTTGTGCTAGCGGGGTTTATTCCGACCGTCTCTACAAACGGTGGAAAAAGCGGCGTGTTTTAGTGTTTAGTAATTTACATAAATTTAGCTTAAATTTAGGTCACGTGACAAATATATAAACACTGTGGTTAGCGCCTATTGCACTCGTTCTGCTGGGGCTACTCAACCGTCACTTCAAACGGTGAAATTCCAGTGTTTTTATTGGCAAGTCTGCCAAGTAAATGGGCCCAGTGGTGAGCCAAGCATGGCATTTGGGGCAAGCCTGCCCCGTTCAAGCTTATGAAAGCGTTAAAAAAATTAAAATATGTAATTGCCTGAAATGCAATAAGAAGGAATAAACAAACTAGCGGCTCGAAAAACTAAGCCAAAAAATCATAGTCTATATGGTTGTTATTTTGTGTGTGTGGTTTGAGAATAATACACGTGGGTGCGTGTGTACATGTATGTACGTTGCTTGTTAGGTGAAATACATTTTTTTTTTTTTCGTTTTTTTTTTTTTTTTTTTTTTTTCACTCAAGAAAAAAGGGGGGGTCCGGACCCCTTGGACCCCCCCCCCTGTATCCGCCCATGTGGTACAGTTATCCTATTACAACCTTATTGAAAATCATATTAACAATGATAACATTGTGATATTTAGCCCAGCAAACAAAAACTGGGGAAGAATGGTGTGTCCATAAATTGTGTTAAAAGATGGGCGAAGGGTTACCTAAGGTGAGAGACTTGAACAAGTTCAAGGAAACCCTCCAAATTAAAGATGTCTGTTGCTTACAATAATCATATCTACGTTAAAATGTATTTTGGGGATTTTCTTGAACTTGTTCAAGTCTCCCACACTGTTAAAAAAATATCTGTTAATTAACAGTACATTCTATTGTCAATTGGCATTACATCAGGTACTGTTTTTTAACAGTACATTCTACTGTTGTTTTATCTCTGTTTATTAAATATAGTTTTATTTGTTCGATTGACTTCAATCGATGGCATCTGTTCCTTTCACTATACATCTGCCAGGGGTATGTTAGGAATTCTTTGTTCAAAATCACTCGGCCAAGCAAGCATTCAGCGTTAGGCCCTTTATAAGCGAGCTACACCACGCCCTGTGCACTTTCAGGCCTATGTCTCGCTGCTGAACACTGCCTTAAGATCCTATACAATAGCTCACGTTAGGTTCCAGTATGGATAGTCCGCGAGGAGACAAAAGTGAAGCCGACATAAAGACTGATCCGTTATTCAATAAATTTCAAATATACTTCGATAAAAAATTCGAAAAGCTCTCGGATAGAAAACCCGCCGCGGACCCTAATATTAGAGAGCTACGTAATAAGTTAGAGGCTCAAGAGCTTACGAGACCAGGGAACGTAGCCCAATTTCTTTTTTGCGGAGAGCTTCAAATTGTAATCGACAAGATTAAGACCGCCGTTCTCCAGTCCGGTAACACTGACACCGCGATCTCGGCCATCCAACAAGCGGAGGATCTACTTGCGGACCGAAAACAAAAAATTAAAATCGCCGATACAAGCAGGGCTGGGTGGATGACCGTCCAACAGCTGGAAAAGGGTGACAAGAAGAACCAGTCTTCGGAGCAGCTGAAGAAGGTTCAACTGGCCGAAGAAGCTGCCTGCAAGGAGCTTGAAGCGAGAAAGAAGCTTAAAAGATCATCCACTGATAGACAACATGCGTCTGATTTCAAGACTCCTCCTGACCGTTCTCTTTTTCGAGGTAAATACGTCTACCCCGAGGGATCTTTGTCAAATTTCAGGAGCAGCTGACACTAGGTACACTCCCATGCTGTACAATAAAACATCAGAATTTACCCACTGTATCCTGTGTAGTTTTCTTGAAGTATTGAGTTAGAATGAAACTGTTTTTCATGCGGATGAGCGAAGCGAAGGAGCATGAAAATATAGTTTTATTTGTTCGATTGACTTCAATCGATGGCATCTGTTCCTTTCACTATACATCTGCCAGGGGTATGTTAGGAATTCTTTGTTCAAAATCACTCGGCCAAGCAAGCATTCAGCGTTAGGCCCTTTATAAGCGAGCTACACCACGCCCTGTGCACTTTCAGGCCTATGTCTCGCTGCTGAACACTGCCTTAAGATCCTATACAATAGCTCACGTTAGGTTCCAGTTGTTTTCGGTATTTTTCTTTTCTTTCTTTTAGGCATGCAAAATGATGTGTGTTTCAACTGCAAAATGGTCGGACACTGGTTCCGCGAATGTCCATTCGTCGGCCATCCCATGCCACCTTCCCAAGTCAGACCCAGAGCGCAAGCGGCTCTGCCAGTCGGGTACCGACCGTTCCACTCCCGTAACACACTCGTTCCCTGGCAAGCCCCGCATCCTCAGCGGGCCATTGCGGATTTCCCCGCATCCTCCACCGGCCAAACCAGTACAGCAGGATCATCTGGAACCTCGCTTGGAAGCACTTCAGCATCGCGAACGGCATAATGCATCCCAGATGTCGAACCTGTCTCGCAAATTTAGCGACGTTATAGAGGTAAAATGTAACTACGATTCAAAATCAATATGTGATAATTTTATCTCTAAAGTCGACGTTAAAGGACGTCTAAGAGTTCATTCCCAGTTTTGGGTTGATATAGGAGCTTCCCCTATGGTGTTATCGGTGATAAACGAAGGTTATCGTATTCCCTTCGTAAGTCCCCCTCCTCCTGCGTCATTTCAAAACAATAAATCGGCTAACAATGAATATACCTTTGTAACCGACACATTGTTAGATTTGCTCAACTCGGGTCGTATTAAAGAAAAGCTAGAACCTTCCTACATCGTCAGTCCTCTATCTGTAGCCTACCCAGCTTCGGGGAAAAGAAGGCTCATACTTGATCTTAGCAATTTGAATCTATACGTGTTGAAATCAAAATTCAAAATGGACGATTGGAAAATTGGCATGCAATATTTTTCACACAATGCATATTTATTTTCCTTCGACTTGAAATCCGGCTATCACCATATTGACATTTCATTGGAATATCAACAATACTTGGGGTTTTTCGTGGGTCATAGACAATACACAAAGGTACTTCGAATTTACAGTTCTACCGTTCGGGTTATCCTCTGCCCCTTTGCTTTTTACCAAGATGATGAAGCCTTTAGTGGGTCACTGGAGGTCATGTGGCATTCTAATTGCTCTTTACCTAGATGACGGATTTTGCGTAATACCACATAACAAAGACAAATCGGTCTATAATTTTGAGATCGCTCAAGAAGTTTCTCGCCATGTTAAAGCCGATTTGATACAGTCTGGTCTTGTTTTTAACCCAGAAAAGAGCAACTGGGAACCCGTAACCCGTATTCAATGGTTGGGCATGATTTGGGATTCTGTGTCTGGTACTTTACAAGTTACAGAAAGAAGAGTGAGCAAAATTCTCCAAACAATTGATGAAATTTCCGTTTCTAATATAATAACGGCTCGTAAACTACACTCGTTTGTAGGGCAGATCATTTCCCTCAGTCCAGTTGTCGGAAATCTGACTAGATTATCCACTCGTAATGCTCAGATTAATATTGCTCAGGTTTCACACGAAGACAATCTTGTCCTTTTAGATGAATCTTGCTTGTCAGAAATTTCCTTTTGGAAAAATAACATAAATCGTTGCAACAATCGATCTATTTTCAAAGGCAGCCGAGTAAACAAAATTATTTGCTGTGACGCTAGTGCAGTAGGTTCGGGCGCCATAATTTGTAATGATATTCATACCGCACATAAAAACTGGACACCAGACGAATCACGGGCCAGTTCTACTTGGCGCGAATTAAACACAATAGAATTTGCATTGTCATCATTTTTGCCGATCATTTCTGATTCCAGTGTAAAGGTTTTCACTGACAGTCAATCAGCAGCAAGAATAGTGGAAGTAGGAAGCATGAAGCTTGAACTGCATAACATAGCCATGGCCATTTTCAATTTATGTCTTCAATATCACATTCATTTGGAAGTAGAATGGGTACCTCGAAGTCAGAACGATCAAGCCGATTTCGTGAGTAGGCTGGTTGATCTAGACGACTGGATGCTATCGTCCGAATTTTTTAATGTAATTAATGATCGCTGGGGCCCCTTTACCATGGACTGTTTTGCTAATTTTTACAACAAAAAGTTATCCCGATTCTTTTCTCGTTACTGGAACCCAGAAACTTCTGGAATCGACGCTTTTGCCCAGGACTGGTCACTCGAAAATTGTTTACTTGTACCACCGGTTGTATTAATACCAAGTACACTTAGTCATTTGTATAAATGCAAGGCCAGAGGTGCGTTAGTTTTCCCTTGGTGGCCCTCTTCCCCCTTCTGGCCTTTACTTTGGTCATGTTACAGTCAATGGATTGTAGATGCCATCACAGTGGATGGACCTGGCAATTTACAGCTGGGTAGAAATAAGAATTCTGTATTGGGATCGGATTCTATCATTACGCCTACGTGTGTAGTATACATTGATTGTACTGACTTGTCTGAAAATAATTAATCTTTTCTATAATTTGTTTTTGTATTTTCACTTATAATATAGGTAATTTCTGCCCAACAATTCTGGTCTAGCTTTCCAAGAAATCTTCAAGTTTATCGAGATCGTATTTTTCACGACGTTTTAATGGCGAAAGCAGAAGGTACTACTCAATCTTACCTGTATAAGTGCAGAATGTTTTTCGCCTGGTTGAGGGAGCTTAACATTCCTATCGAATTTCCTATTTCCGATAAGGTTATCGCTTCCTTCTTGTCTGTTAAAGGCCAATCCGCCAGTTCAGACAGCTCCATGGTAACATTAGCGGCTGCCATAAAATGGTTGCACAATATACTCAACATTACTCCCAATCCCGTTGATTCACCGGTAGTGCAGCAAGTACTGACTAGTTTACGAAAAGTTTTACACAATCCCCCACACCAGAAAGAACCACTAACAATTCAACAAGTTTATGCAATTATCGATCATTTCGGTAATCAGAACTGTAGTCTGATGCAGTTAAGAACCGCTTGCTACGTGTCATTAAAGTTCTCGCTTCTCTTTAGGCACGACGAGATGGTACAGATAAAGGCGAACCACATTACCGAGCTGCCTGATCAAGCAGGATTGCGCATTTATATTCCAAGATCCAAAACTGACGTTTTTCGCGAAGGAAACTTCACTTTCCTTTCACAAACTGACGGTCAATATTGTCCAGTAATGATACTTCGAAGATTTTTAACACAATGCAACATTCACATCGGAGATGACGCCTATATTTTCACACGTTTGTCTTTTTTGTCAACTTCAAATTCATATAGACCCTCAATTAAGAAACCGCTAAGTTATTCTAGATGCCGAGAGCTCTTTTTGGAAGCTCTGAAACAAATAGGAATAGACAACCCAAAAAATTACGGTTTGCATAGCATGCGTTCAGGAGGGGCATCTCATCTGGCCAATAAGGGCATTTCAGAGGAATTAATTATGGAGCACGGTCGATGGAAAACTTCCCAAGCTAAAAACAGATACATTAAAAGAGATACCGACCGTCGCCTCGACATTTCAGCTACGCTTAGCAAACCATAATAATTTGGTAACCCATGTGGAGTCTTTAACTGAATGTTAACGATGATAATAATGATGATAATATGATAATGATAAAATGATAATGATATGATAATGATAATGATAATGATGATGATATGATGATGATGA
Organism: Crossaster papposus; assembly: GCA_037893245.1. Lineage (NCBI taxonomy): Eukaryota > Metazoa > Echinodermata > Asteroidea > Velatida > Solasteridae > Crossaster > Crossaster papposus. Next base: position 985,566 of record JBAIAA010000567.1, on the reverse strand, counting down.
TGATGATAATGATGATAATGATAATGATAATAATAATGATGATGATAAACATTAATAATCAAAATAATATAGGTTTTTTCTTTCCATTCAAAATGACCAATACATTAATAATTATTAGCATCCTAGTGTTTTTGTGTGTATTAAAAAAAAAAAAAAAAAAAAAGGGGAAAACCGGACAGATACTCCGAAGAGCCGACAGGGCTATAGCTCCAAGGTGGAGCCGATAATGTGTGTGTGCAGTTACATTTTTGTAATTTATGTCAAGTTAAGATAACTTATTCCGGACAGATAATCCGGACAGGGCTAAAGCTCAAATGTGGAGCTGGGACGGTTTTTTGTCCACCAATAATATTTACACTTTCTGGTAATTCATATATTTGTATATACATTGTATGCGTATGGAAATGCATTTCGGTTAGTTTATTTTGTATCCATAAATAGTTGAAGCTCAAATAGAGCCGATAATATCGTATTTGTGCAATGGTCCAAGGTAAAGCAACAATTTTCAAACTGTCATGTTTGTATAAAGTTTTGTTTTTTTAGTTTCGAATATTGTGATATAATTTAATTGTTAAAAAAAAAAAAAAAAAAAAAATGACTAACATGTTAAGCAGCTGACACTAGGTACACTCCCATGCTGTACAATAAAACATCAGAATTTACCCACTGTATCCTGTGTAGTTTTCTTGAAGTATTGAGTTAGAATGAAACTGTTTTTCATGCGGATGAGCGAAGCGAAGGAGCATGAAACAGAGATTATACTGTATTGGGTACTGGTACACCTACAGGGATTCCCCTGTTTTGCAACAGTGATTAACCCGTTGTTGTTTTGTCCAAAAACAAACGCTCCTGTTGAAGTACAGTTTTCTGTTGTTATGCGTATTGCGGCTATTTACATCGATGAATGAAGTGGGAATGGGAACCAGACCTATAGAAGTAACTACATTTAGTTATTATTACACATTACACAATACTATTACTACACGTATACAAATAGATGCAGTAGTACAAATGCTACGGTTACCTACTAAACACTTTAACCATTGTCGTGAGTTACTTTTATATTCAGCTTTTCCCGCAATGATGAAGTCACGCTTTTAAATGAATAATTGCAATATTTCAATGCGGAGGAAGATGGGATGCGATTCTTCAGGTTTATTTGCAAAAAATCAAAATTTAATTAGGGAATTGCTTTAATAATTACACAAAGTGGTCAAAAAACCCAGTTTAATATGACTTTTGTGAACACTAATTTTCTCACTTCTGATTGGTCAGTTGCTGCGTAATGAGATTCATGTAGGAGAACAGTAGATTCTCTGTAAATAAATACTTGTATGTATACTTGCTGTATATTTACAGCAAAATGTGTTGTTATGAAACAGTGATGTTGTTGTGTCTTAACAGAGACGGAAGGGAATGCTTGTTCAAAACATGTTGTTTTTTGTTCCAGTACAAAACTTTAATTTAACAGCGAACATTCTGTAACCAAACAGAGAAATTCAGAAAAATGTACATAGACAGTACTAGTTTTGTTTCTATGCAAAGAAATCCCAAAACAGTATTATCTACTGTTATATTTTGACATTTTCAACAGAAAAACAACTGTGAAGGTACATAATGTTTAACAGTGCATGTTAGGCAACAATTTAACTACTTTTTCGCCCAATTTATGGACACACCATTTCCCCCAGTTTTTGTTTGCTGGGCTAAATATCACAGTGCTATCATTGTTCATATGATTTTCAATAAGGTTTTAATAGGATAACTGCGCCAGTAGGCAACTTGGTGAATTTGAAGCTCACCGATACTGACTACTTGATGATATATGAAGACAAGGTAAATCCGTGCAAATTATACTTTATAGAGTATAATTGTAGTCATTTTGGACCATTACTATATTTTCATAATTATTCAGTCACTTACAAGCTTTAGAAAATGTTATTGAAGTAAGAATGTGTGAGTAGAATCACCAAAATACACTTTAAAAAAATAATAATAATAATAATATACCCAAATATAGGAATAAATATATTACGCGGTTTATGCAAATTAGTCATCCACCACTTGGTTATTTAGAGATTTTTAGTTTTAGTGCACCATTCACCTATACCAAAATTTACTCCAGCAAACGCGCAGTGCGAAGGCAATTACGGAAAATGTTGGATTCTAGATGCTCTGTGGTGCAATCTGAGGTGATTTCTGGCCACTTTCCTCTGAAATTACATGTATATCGATATTACAGATTTTCGAGAGTTTCGGTGTTTTTGGGGCAATGAAATGAACTTTTTTTTGTTGGGGGGGGGAGAAGTTTTCCTAGTCAAATTGATATTTTGGAGTATTTTTTATTTAAGAGGAAAAAGAGACCTAGAACCCAAGTGTTGTACAGTGATCATTGCAACTACTGAATAATTCTTGAATTTTGACTCACCCACCTCCGGAGAAAAAATATTCGCCACCTGAACAGTGTTCTCGGGTTGCCGATTACGAACGCCCAAGTATAACCGTGTGTAGTGCGTGTAGACAAAAAATAAAGATGGCACCCCCAAATTAAAACTCCCAATAAAAAGAAAACAATCTTAGGCGTAGTGGTTTTACGAAAAAGGTTTACGTCCCGGAATAGCAGTCAAAACTGACAAAGATATATCCAACTTATTTGATCGCGTAGGTAGCGCCTCATACCCCTACAATGTAGTGTTTCAAATCGCTTTAAAGTTATTATCCCATTTCACCAGGAACAAAACCATTTGTGCAAAAGCTAAAGATTAGCGCAAGTGGTCTCTACCTTCACGGGTACCCATTTATATACTCCTGTAGCAAAGTACCTTGCCCAAGAGCACAAGCATCACGTTCCTTGTCAGGGTTCGAACCAACGTACGTACCACCGTACATGAGTCAAGCACCGTTATCCACTGGACCACAGCGCCCACAAATTAAATACAACGTACAATTGTATTTGTTGTTATTTACACTGCTCCTGTACTAAATGGATGCTTCCAATTTGTATATGTACACAAATTATAAGTCGAAAGGGCCTAAGTCCGCCATCTTTGTTCTTGACGTTCTTCATCTGCTCCACATGAGAACGGCGTTTCGAATACGGCCATGGCAAATTGTGGTGACTTACAGTGACTAGATTCCAGTAGTAGGCCGTCTCTGCCACCGCCTGTGTGGCGGTAGAACACCCCGGGCCTAGAATCATGATCTTCTGGGGCTTGCTATACAGCTGGTCGAAAAACACTCGGGTTCCCAAACCGGCCTCGCACTGTCGAACAAACAAAAGCTTAGCATTAGGCTTGACAAGCCAGGCCTAGTAAAAACTAGGCTAGCGTGAATTTTGGACCACGTGAAATGTGGACTTATAGGTAGTTTAAGTATTTATTCAGTTACACTCGCGCATTGCAAACTCTGGCGGGTTCACACGTGCGTAAGTTATTTACCGGGGGGGGGGGTCGAAAGGGGTGTTGCGCAATCATTTGCAATCGCAGTTTGGGTACACTCCATTTAAAAAAAGGTGATGACCATTCAAAAACAAAATCCATGTATACCGTTAAAATTATCTCTTTAACAGCACTGAAAACATAATAGTTTACATTGTAAGAGTATTGTCAATTGTTGAGGGGCTTAGTTTTAAATAAAATGCGTAAAAATATTACATGTACCGACAATTGTCCGTTGGTTTATTGCAGCAGCTAACGTGTATGAATAGGTCAAGGTGGGAATTTCGTTACAAAACGTCTCCCCTAAAATGGCTACAACTATCGACATAATGTGAAAAAAAAATTATCGTCCATCCTCTGATTGTTTTCCATTAACGTAATATTTAGGAATAGATCTTTCATTCCTGAAAGTTAAATAAAAATCCCTCGATACATCCTCTAGATATTTGACCTTTTTTTGAAGTTTCTTTTTAATGGTTTTTTGTCAATTCTTAGTGCCAGCTCAAACGTAGTCTAGCCCGTGACCCTTGTGTTATGTCGACGCCCGCGCGTGCGCAGATTCGTTAACGCTGTCTCTTTTTCAAATCCCGGCTTCGTGTGCGTTCTGGTCTCACGCATGCGTAGTTTACAAAATGCAGCTAGATCCATGTTTGAACTGGAGCCGGCGTTTGACAAACATACATGATTTTGGTTTCCCTCAAGGGTCTAGCATAAGTTGGCTTATTTGGCTTATTTTTAACTTTAACCTTAGTTTTCTACGATTCTCCCTCGCTTTTCCGAGGGATCCAATTAGCGACCGAGTTTGAGCCTCATCGTGAATTATTCATTATGGTACACAAATACAAAGGAGATGACTGTGTGTATACACAAGTTTATGTGATGGCGACTGTATGCATGGTGCGAAATACGGTACCCTTTGGAGACTTGAACACAATGGGGACAATGGGAGTGGAAAGGTCTCCAAAGAGTAATTTCTATAGATGAATAGGTCTCCATTAGGAATTTAACGAATTCGATTTTTCGATTGTACTTAAATTACTCAAAAACTAGGGTTAGAATGTGGGTTAGGGTTAGTGTTTGGGTTAGGGTATAATATAGGGTATATTGGGTATCTGACCGCGCCCCCAATGACCCAACTTATCCAAGACCTTCGAGTGGGTCCAGTTCGCGGGTGGCGGTTCGTCGTGAGATATCGCCCACTATAACATCAGTGGTTTGTGTCAGTGATCGCGAAATAAACAACACAAAGGTCTTGGAACCAAGACTACCTCAAACGCGAAAGTTTACGACGGTACGCATTAGTCGGACACTCTCGATAAAAGTGACATTTAATTGACTGTGCATAAACCATTGGTACTGATGGTTTGTGTACAAACCAGAGTGAGCCAATACGAAAACAGCGCCCTTGGTTTGTGCACCGATACATGTAGCCAATAACCGGCGGGCGTCGCCGGCACTCAGCAGCTGAGATCAGCGAGATTTAAGTAATGTTGCATAACAGTGTATGTGGGATGAAACACAATCGAGGTTATACAAGCAGCACGTGCTATGGAGCGTGTATGTACACTATGTAGAATAACTAGTGTTAAAGAATAAATTCGCGACCCTTATCTCTCAAAATAGTTCTTTTTTATTTCTTGTAAACCTAAGGCTAAACGTACTTCATTTGTTAATACAATTGTTATTTTAAAGACCCATACAATTTTAAATGTAGTATCCAATCTCAAGAATATTCATTTTATCGTTGCAAACTACATTGCAAATAAACCAAATCACTTAATTAACGAACGCGCGCTGCGTACTGACTGATTACACACGAAGGGACTTCACATCCTACAGCAACTGGCACAACAGTCCTCATACAACAATCAGCTTGTTTATATCATAGAGAAAGGAAACCAATACTGTTGATGTTAATTGACCAGCCACCACATGCAGTGAACACACACATACCATCGCCATGACAGCATAACATTGCGACATATCCCATCAAGGCTTCAAGGATATGAAGTTGTAAGGAGTTGATGGAAACTGCAAAGTTTGTAATTGGACATACATTTATATTACACATGTAATGAGTAAAAACATTGGGGTGTCTTCAGTCTCCGCAGATTATCTTTGGCTTTATTTAGGTATCACCGGAGCCGAGAGGTACATGTATTAATAATTGCCCTCTTTGAAAAAGTCGAATAATAAAGCGACTACAACCGCCCGTAAGCATAAATAACTGCCATCGTCATGGTCGAGGTTCATTGCTTTTCGGATCAATCAGTTTAATTCACCTACTGTGATTATACTAGATGCCGTAGGCGTGTGTCCCTGGCAATACAAAGAACACGTTAGACCTGTGATTCATCTTAAAACTTACAACTGTAATTTCCACACACGTATATGTCTGCCTTTGGTCATGTTTTGCTACACACACACTACTTTTTTATGAGAATTACTTCATGATAGGTGCGTAATAGAAATTCAAGGATAACCAGAAAAGTGCAACTTGTTTCCTTTGTACTGCCAGCAACAGTTCAATTGCCATACAGTTATTTGGTTAAAAATTCATAGAATAGATAAATGAATTTTGTACACGTTATAGTGAAACCTTTCATAAAAAAGCATGATTGCAGTACTAGACTAGTGGGATTTCGGAAAATAGACCTTGCATAAGGATTTAGGGGCATTTTGCGGTAAAAGTTGGGAACCAGATTTTTAAGCATAATTCAGGTATGCTGAATCTGAAGCAAAATTTTGAGTTTTTAACTGTCTAATTTGCATAATAAAAATGGCCTCTAAATTGCCAATTGTGGATACTTTTTGAACCATTTTCTGCAACAACTCTGTAACCAGGCTGGTAAAAAATGGCCAATGAAGTGTCTATACTTATGTTTTGATGGTGAAAGCCACCGCAGTGTTGGGCACTGTGTGCGCGGTTGTCGTCACACGAAACAAAAAAAATGTAGCAGTGATATACTGAATTAAAAAAAAAAAATGTCTGTACTGTGAACCCCATGCGTTTTATCGTGTTATTTTCAAACGAAAATGGCAGAAAATGGCATCTCCCCAAAAATGTTTCGTGTAGATCGTGCCTGTGTACCTGGCTTTGCGGACGTTTGAGAAATCACTGAATTCGGGGAGCGATGCACGGAGCTCATCGAGTGCAAATTTGTACGTGTTTCAATGCTGTGCTTCGAGGTAGCGATGTACATATTGCTGTATGAGATGTGCGGCTCGTGAGCGTGGAAGAATGAATGAGATACATTTCAACGTTGGTGGCGCACTTTGTTCCCTGTTATTTAACGTGACAGTGACCGTGAATTACTGTGACCATGTCATTGTGCATCTAGCTAATTGATAGTAACATTAAACATCTTAAACAAAAACAATATTTACTCACTAAGGCACGGAACAGGAAATTATGCCCCAAAACATTCACGAAGGGTTTTCTTTTTTGTTTTAATAGAACACACAGGGTACTGAATTTAGAATCAGCACTGTATAGTTTATAAGCAAATAAGCTTTGTATTTATCAGGCCTTATCGTCTAGACATCTGCTCAAATATATGTGTCTCCATTCGCAATGGTTTTTCTCTTTTATTTCAATTGAAAGAACAACCCTGATTTCGTGCACGTAATAAAGGTTGGGGTTTGTCAGAACAATAATGGGGCCCGGGTGTTTGGCTGTACTAATTAGGTTGTTTGCACAATTTTCTAAACAATACAGTGTGTCTTAAGAAAAGGAAACCAAGATTTAATTAAATACTCATTACTCGAAAAGTTCCATGTTCATTGAGATAGAGTAACCACTATCAGTCGCGTCCTCCCATACTCTTAACACCAAGAAATCGATGATAAAATCCAGGCGTGACGCATTCTATGGTGTTCTATATGTGCCAACGATTGAAATAAAAAAATGGGCCTTATATATTTTGTTTAGCGTAAAAAAAAATACATTGGCGATACCGGGTCCTGTCATATCTATTGTCCACATCTTGACCACGATCATCCATACGTAGAAATGTCTGGACATCTGTCACATAGCTATTCTCTGTGCCGTGGTTGCCACAGACGAACTGTGGGGTACCCACCAACTGAGTCCACGGCTTCGTGATTGTACCAATCAGTTGTGGATCTGAAGATGTGAGGTATGCTTTATCTAAATGATGCTTCTAGACAAGCCGTCAACACATCCGTTGGTGCAGATGCCGTACTGTTTCAGTTTGTATTAACTGTCCATGTGCCAGATGAAGTTTGGACCCTTGGCGTAGTAGGAGCGACGTAGATAGCAACCTTCGCTTTCTCCTTTGAAAGTTCCCCCGGATCCAGAATACTTAGTATCAGTCTGACATATTCCTCAGGTTATGTAAATAATATATTTTTCTGACATCCATCGGTACCCGTGAAGTTTAACATATAACATAAAATAACAGATAACATAAAATTTGGTAAGTGTTATGGCATTTATCCAGAGTCACATACCGTTTCTTCCTATCATCAACATTCAATAATAAATTCACCACATATTTCAGATTCAGGTACGCTGGAAACCGATTTCCCCTGGAATGAAATTATTACACTGGTACGGCCTAATTACTAAATGCCTGTCTAAACAATTCAATATGATTACTTACTGTTTACTCAAAATTCTGCCTCTAAGCTCTAGCCAATGTAATCAGTAGACATTTATTTCCATCAATTTTGTGTGTCCCTTTAGGGGCTCCTTACTGTAGGGGTTCCTTTTAAAAAATGCGAAGCCCCCCCCCCCTCCCCAAACAAAAAAACGCCCCAAAAACAACAAAAAGCAACACAAAAAAAGGGGGAAAAAAAAAATATAAAATGCGACGCCCAAAAAAACCAAAAAAAAATATAAAAAAATAAAAAAATTAAGCTAAAAATAATATATAACGCCCAATTGTTTATTTCAATTGTTGGCACATATAGAACATCATAGTATTCCCATTGTTCCTGCACGACAATACTAGCCGGTAATGGCAGAAACTCATCACTGCCAGCACAATAACTCATCATCGTTACCAACACAATAACTCATCATTACAATTACAATAACTCATCATTATCAACACAATGATAATGAACACAATTGCTGTATATTATCAAGTAAACAAACACAACAGTACACTATTACTGTGTCAACCAAACGAAACACAGTGTGTATCAAATAATGGATACTCTATAGTTCACACTGCGGCATTGTGCAGTGCCATCAATAAGCCACACTGGTAGTGCATTTACACTGTAGCCTCATTGTACTCAGTATTTGTTGTTCACATTCTCTTTACCAGTAAGGGCCTGGATTTTTCATAGGCTAATACTAGCTGTGGAACACGCCAATACCAGCGATAATCGGTAACGGCGCTGCGCGCCGCGCCTCACCCGATTATTATTCTGGTATTTGCGTGCTCCTCAGCCATTACCCTTTATTTATTGTCACGAATGACTGAACAACCACTGTTTGACTTGATGGCAATAAACATTATTCTGCACCAGATTAGGACATGCGGGTATATATATCTGAACGGTGTCCAATCATGTTTTAACAAGAAAAAAACCTATGACATGTCTATCCATTCAAGCCACTGATGCCCCTGTCATCCAGGACAATAGCGAGCTTTCGGTTCAGGAAGGGTATAGACAGGGCCCAGACCAGAAAAAACTAAGGGTTTTTTCTGTCAAGGTTTTCTCAACGGTTTCATCATACTGAACCTCAACCATTTGATATTAGCTTGGGGCCACCCTGATTTTTGCCCCTAATTCAAAATGGCCGCCAAAATCCAAAATGGCCGCTAAAATTACATAAATTACATATATACTGCTAATTACGTTTAATATCAACGTTTTTTTTTAGTGATTCTCTCATCTTGAATGTACACCCATTGAATTTAGCTCCAGAGCCACCCAGAATTTGGCCTCAAATTCAAAATGGCCGCCAAAATCTAAAATGGCTGCCAAAATTACATAAAATACATATATACTGCTAATTACGTTTAATATCAACGTTTTTTGTGTGAATTGTCATCTTGAATGTACACCCATTGAATTTAGCTCCAGAGCCACCCAGAATTCGGCCTCAAATCCAAATGGCCGCCAAAATCTAAAATGGCTGCCAAAATTACATAAAATATACTGCTAATTACGTTTAATATCAATTTTTTGTGTGATTCTGTCATCTGGAATGTACACCCATTGAATTTAGCTCCAGAGCCACCCAGAATTTGGCCTCCAATCTAAGATGGCGGCCAAAATCTAAAATGGCTGTCAAAATTACCCTAATCAGGTTTATACTGCTTATTGTTTTTTTCTGTCAGAGTTGTTTTCAGTGATTCCGTCATTCTAAGCCCAGGCCTTTAGGATTGGTCTGGGAAATACTCAGGATTTATCGTCTAATCCAAGATGGCTGTCAAAATGGCTGCCAAAATGGCTGCCAACATGGCTGCCAACATGGCTGCCAAAATGGCTGCTAAAATGGCCATCAAAAGCATCTTACTTAAATTTAAAGTACATCTTCATTTTGTCCTGTTAAAGCTCACTAAAGTTGGTTTAATTGTGGCGTCCTGAACCTAAGCCTTTTGAAATTAACTTGTGGCTACCCACGATTTGTCCGCCCAAATCCAAAATGGCTACCAAAATTACCTTAATCAGATTTAAACGGTCTCTTATTTATCCCCCATAATTTAGTAAAAGACCTGGCTCACCCATGTATGCACATTATTTAGGAGAGGATAACTCAACTGTTCTAGGCTGATATGACCCCAAGGAACAACTTGTGATGTGTGCCAAAATCTCTATCCGGGGCGAACAGCCCGGAAATGACCACGCCCTTTTTTAAATGACCATGAAACTCCATTAACTGTCTTAGACACATAATTACGTTCTGTATAACATTAATATATAACAACAAAGATTGTTTATCTAAGCCAAAAATTGTTTATCTAAGCCAAAGTCGGATCGCTCAGTATGACTTAAGACGCGCATAGACCACAAACACCATGCACTTATTCTCTATGACTGTGACCAAATTAACAAACTAAGAGGACATGAAGTTGATTTGTGATCCAAATATTAATGCACAGTTAACAGCAAATGATACGTTTGTTTCCAGTTGTATCTGTCCACCTGTCTCGCTAGTTTCGTACGGACCAGTTGGCCAGTTGCTCTCGTTATTTTGACGAACCAATAAATGAGCTTTATATTAACAAACGCGGTGACTGTGAATGTAAAGCAGCCGTGCATAACGCTTTGTATAAAATTCGATAAATTTAATTATTTAGGTGGCCTGCCCGTCTTATTTCACTCCTTTCCCTCCTTTCCCAGTTCAAGTTGAGTATTTAACAAACCTTTGTGAAAATGAACTGGGGTAGAGCATGAAAGTTGACTGGTGGCGTGCTTCAAGACCCCTCAAATAAAATATTGATTTTAACATTATTTTTGGTACAATGATTTCCTAATAAAATCACCTCTGGAAAATTGCTGCTAGCACTATCATGTCACCGAATCCCTCGAATGAGTCTCAAGGACAGGTTTTTAGGTATTTGCTATATCACTCAGGTTGACACCTTATAATGTACAGTTGTTATTTGGGTAAAAGGGTTGACTGCTTCCCTTAATTTATCTAGTGTGTGACACTGTTAGAAGGTGTATTTAATCAAAAGTAATTCTGGCGACTGTGGTTGGGCTAAATATGGAAACTAAACAACTGCGCAACGCGGAAGAAAAATATCGCGCCAAAACTTGACCTATCAATTTCGAAAATCTAAAATACATGTGGAATCGAAGCACTCGTACAAAGAGGAAAATGTATTAAATAATTTTGTGGCGATCATTGGATAAAAACTTATTCCGTCTTTTGGGACACCATATTTCTTTCCCTTAATCTTGAAGGACTTATTTTCATTTACAAACGAATCTAAAACGAACGTTGATTGTTGAAAGAGTGCAAGCGCGGATCCACGAATTTTTTAGACGGGGGCACACCCAAAACTGTAAAATGCGAGCGCGAAGCACGCATGTTACAGTAAACAAACAAACAGTTTTGTCCCCATTTCTTGTATTATTTGAAAGTAAAGAATGATTGTAGGCATCCAGCAAAATGATTGCGCTAGATATCCTGTATTTGTTCCGAAAAAATACATTTCATAATTCCGGACCGATCGCGAAGAAAAAACCCAGAACATTATAAATAAGAGCCACTGCCGACGCCAGTTAAAAAATAAATTACAACCACCCCCCCCCCCCCCCCACCCCAAATTCTCACCCATTCATGATAATTCAAGCAATTACCGATGGTGTATACTACCTTTAAATTATTATTAATAGAGGTATAAACGAACGCGAATGGCTGCCAAAATGGCTGCCAAAATGGCCATCAAAAGCATCTTACTTAAATTTAAAGTACATCTTCATTTTGTCCTGTTAAAGCTCACTAAAGTTGGTTTCATTGTGGCGTTCTGAACCTAAGCCTTTTGAAATTAACTTGTGGCTACCCAAGATTTGTCCGCCCAAATCCAAAATGGCTACCAAAATAACCTTAATCAGATATAAACGGTCTCTTATTTATCCCCCATAATTTAGTAAAAGACCTGGCTCACCCATGTATGCACATTATTTAGGAGAAGATAACTCAACTGTTCTAGGCTGATATGACCCCAAGGAACAACTTGGGATGTGTGCTAAAATCTCTATCCGGGGCGAACAGCCCGGAAATGACCACGCACTTTTTGTAATGACCATGCCCTTTTTAAAATGACCACGCCCTTTTTATCGGAAGTGCTACTTCCGACATAGCTGTATCTTCTAAACCGTTGGAGCTAGACATTTTCTGATGTGCTCAAGATGTTCATTGGATATTTTAGAAGAACATTTCTAAAAACCATTCGGTCAACTTATTACCAAATACATACACCGGGAATTTCCATATATATTTATTAATTAAACTTTCCAAACTTGTGCATACATGTCTGAGCCAGGTCCTTTACTAAATTATGGGGGATAAATAAGAGACCGTTTAAATCTGATTAAGGTCATTTTGGTAGCCATTTTGGATTTGGGCGGACAAATCGTGGGTAGCCACAAGTTAATTTCAAAAGGCTTAGGTTCAGAACGCCACAATGAAACCAACTTTAGTGAACTTTAACAGGACAAAACGAAGATGTACTTTAAATTTAAGTAAGATGCTTTTGATGGCCATTTTAGCAGCCATTTTGGCAGCCCTTTTGGCAGCCATTTTGACAGCCATTTTGACAGCCATCTTGGATTAGACGATAAATCTTGGGTATTCCCAAGACTAATCTTAAAGGCCTTGGGCTTAGAATGACGGAATCACTGAAAAAACTCTGACAGAAAAAAGACTAGAAGCACTATAAACCTGATAAGGGTAATTTTGGCAGCCATTTTAGATTTTGGCGGCCATCTTGGATTTGAGGCCAAATTCTGGGTGGCTCTGGAGCTAAATTCAATGGGTGTACATTCAAGATGACAGAATCACACACAAAACCGTTGATATTAAACGTAATTAGCAGTATATTTTATGTAGTTTTGGCAGCCATTTTAGATTTTGGCGGCCATCTTGGATTTGAGTTCAAATTCTGGGTGGCTCTGGAGCCAAATTCAATGGGTGTACATTCAAGATGACAGAATCACACAAAAAAACGTTGATATTAAACGTAATTAGCAGTATATATGTATTTTATGTAATTTTGGCAGCCATTTTAGATGTTGGCGGCCATCTTGGATTTGAGGCCAAATTCTGGGTGGCTCTGGAGCTAAATTCAATGGGTGTACATTCAAGATGACAGAATCACACAAAAAAACGTTGATATTAAACGTAATTAGCAGTATATATGTATTTTATGTAATTTTGGCAGCCATTTTAGATGTTGGCGGCCATCTTGGATTTGAGGCCAAATTCTGGGTGGCTCTGGAGCTAAATTCAATGGGTGTACATTCAAGATGACAGAATCACTAAAAAAACAACGTTGATATTAAACGTAATTAGCAATATATACGTAATTTATGTAATTTTAGCGGCCATTTTGGATTTTGGCGGCCATTTTGAATTAGGGGCAAAAATCAGGGTGGCCCCCAAGCTAATATCAAATGGTTGAGGTTCAGGATGATGAAACCGTTGAGAAAACCTTGACAGGAAAAACCCTTAGTTTGTCCTGGTCTGGGCCCTGTCTAGTAACAAAGAGGACGGTAACCGAGCAAAACAATCGATCTGCGCTCGCGCTAAACCAAACGCGTCTCTGTCCTATACCTAGCACGATATGTGGCAGAGGGGTACCCCCTCTTATCCCTATACCTTATACACACTCAACACTATTGTTACCTAACACATCCTAACACATCCTGTAGTGGATGGCTCTCGAGCAAACCAGCCATCCACTATAACACAGTGCACGAAACAGGTAACAGCCGAGACTATGCGACCAGGGTTGCTCGCTTGACGGCGCGCAGAGAATGACGTCATGAGTTTGCTCAACGATGGCTACGTGCATTTGAATCGGCGAACATTGCTCCACATTTTGAGGCCTGATTTTCTCACTTTTTTAAAAGGTAAGAACACACCGATATTGTTAGTGTCTTCAATGATCCTTAGTGCCTACTGGGCACTAGCAGCATTTTTGTAAGTGGCCGTTTTCCGTGACATTTTGGGGGATAAGTGTGGGAGGTCATGGGGGATCGATATGCAGACATTTCGTACAGCGATTCAAATGGCTCTTGCTTGGACCCTAATATCACCAGACCATGCCCAAATGTTTAAAAAGGTGATTTTTGGGTCCAAGTTTAATACTCGGACTATTCGTGCCCTAAGATTGCGCACCGCTAAAATGAAGTGCCATAGACCCTAATGAGGAATGCCCCCAATTCCGAAATTCGGGAAAAATACTTGCAACTGTTCAAGATGTTTGAAACACATGAAATGAAAGCTAATGTTCATAATCTTTGCAGCAATGTAGCAACAGCAGCCCGGGTTTCCGGTATCATATCCCAACAATGCCCGTGCATGTTTTTACTACATTGTACGTACAATTACAATAAGAGGAAGTAAATGCGAATAATTTATTGAATCCATTGTTAGCACGTCGTACTTACAAGCCCGGGTCGCCTCAGGCAAAAATCACGCTGCGACCAAATCATAGGCAAATAGTGCAACATGGATGGTACCCCGAAGTATCACTCTAAAAAATAAATACACAATGTTGCGTAAAAATGTTACTCTTTGTGGTGGTAAAAAGGGAACATGGTCGTTTGCGGGGTAAAACGCGTAAAACGTTTACCCAACAGCGACGTCAAATTTCTACCCAATTTCGTTCCGTCAAAGTTATGCCCAATACATGATAATGACTACCCTTTTGATACCCAGTTGGTTTAATGTTACCCAACATCTGTGTACGTCGTGTCCTGTTTTTTACTCTGCTATTGAGCACTTTTCCCCTCAACAGTTGTGTCAGGCCGGTAACCAGGAATTATTATTTATTTTTTATTTTTTTTGGGGGGGGGCGAATATGAAAGAAAAAGTACATCAGCGCGTTAGCACCACCCGTCGCGCAGCGACGCAGGGGGAGTCTGGGGGATTGTTTTCAATTATTTCGAACATGCGCACGTTAGCTTAAACGTGGCGTAAACAATGGAAAAGGACCGTTGTGTTTGCTGCCACCAATCGTCTCAAAAGTTGCATAGTTACGATGCGGACTTTTGGGGGGGGGGCGGATTTTTTATTTTTGGTTTTGATGGTTTTGTGGGGGGGGGGGGGGGGGTGGCTGTTGGTTACGGGCCTGTTGTCCACCTACATTTTGTAAGTACAAACCTAGAATTAATCATTTTTTGTAATAGAATAGCAAACTGTTACAAAATTACAACCAATTGAGGAAAATGAAACATCAAAACAACAGCTGTTGTGTAAATTTTATATGTACATTGACTTGTTCCGAAATACGGTACCCTCTGGAGACATGAACACAATGTGTACAATGGAGACAAAACGTCTCCGGAGGGTAAATTTCTATAGATGAATAGGTCTCCATTGGGAATTTCACGAATTAGATTTTTGGATTTTACTTAACTTACTCAAAAACCAGGATTAGGATGTGGGTTAGGGTTAGTGTTTGGGTTAGGGTATAATATAGGGTATATTGGGTCGAAATTTCAACCCAGGAAAAAAATTATGGTTAAAATGGGAGCATTTTGAAAAACGTGCTCGACTTTCTAACCATTTTGTACAGGAGAACAAAGCCATGTCTCCACAGTGATACAAAAATGCGAATATATGAACCTACTTTTTGTATCTGGACACATTTTAGTTTGTTTTATGTTGTGTGTTGATTCAATTTGCCATGGCCGCAAAATGAGATTTAACTTTACATAAAACAGATGCAAAATTATACAATTGTTTTGTTATCAATTTGCAAGTTGTAGCCAAACTATATAGACTATTATAAATAACAATGTTCCTCTACAACAGCAACTGAATAATGTGCTAGTGAAGATTTTGTATTAAGTATTTAATTAAATCCTTTATCCAACCTTCGAAATCAAATATGTTATGGTGTCATCATCAGTGGTTGGAATACCCGGTGTCGGTGTCATTTGTGCGAAAGACAAAAAATGCATTAGGCCAAATAAAAAAAACATGTTTAGCGTCATGCCTTTTTTTTTTAAAGAAAGGAGGATGCTCTTTGTTTTGTTTTTCTTTTTTTCTCTCAAAATGGCCGTCCGAAACATCTTAATTCGAGTCATGTAGTGAACATGTCACACCCTATCTTCCAATTTAAAATTAAAACATGGTTCACCCACGATTAAAAATAAAAATTCATGTCGGTCGATCATGTATGCACCGTACGCGACTACACGTCACACCCTAGCCTTCCTATTAGAGAAAATGTACACAGTGATGTTAAAGTCTAAAATATGATCTTAAAATTGTATTATCTTCTTTCTTTTTTTCTTTTTCTTTTAAATTACCAAAATTGTCAAATTTATCATTTTTTTCAAAAAAGAAAAAAAAAAGAAAAAAGGAGGCGGCCCCCCAAAAGGAAGCGGGCGGTGACGCTAAACATGTTGTTGTTTTTATTTGGCCCAATATGTAACTTGAAAGATTTTCCCCAGTTTATATATGCAATATTGAAGTTACTTAAACCATGGTTTATAGCAGATTATATGTTTAAACAGACCGGGGGACTGTCGACGTTTCGCTGTATTTATTTATCAGTCCCCCCCCCCCCCCCCCCCGACCCACGCCACTTTGATATTCTCTTAATAGGGAGTGATGTCGTGCAGGCCAAATAACTGCGGTTTGAAGAATTTCAATATTACAACGCATGCACATGCATGACATGTAGGCCTATACGTTGTTCACAACGTGACACTGCAATCAATCTTATTGTATCCCAAATATAACAGACATACTTCAAATGCAGAACATAGCCCACGTTTTCACAATAACGTATTTTATTGATCAGTACATTGTAACAAGTAAATAATTACCTTCAAATCGAGAAATCGGGGATTTTGAATCTCACTATTCGCAACAAGTTTGCAAATCCACGGTCCGCCATCTTGAATGTTGATGTAATTTCGAGAAGGCAACAGATGGGCAAAATGTACTTATTTCGAGGCAATATGTTCTCATTTCGAGGCAATATGTACCTATTTGAGGGCATAATGTATATTTTGTTGTACGCTGCAAGGTCAACTTGACCTAGTAGCTAGGCAAATGTTCTTTCTTACACTAACGTTGCTAACAACTTCAATATTTTCGGTTGCACAATCAAAAGGTCAAAGTTACTTTTCGAAGGGTACTGGTCAAATCGCCACTTAACCCATAATTGGGTAAGAAAGTACTCAACTTTTGAACCAAACACACAGACAAATCCTGAAGAAATTGATAGAAAATTACAAACCTATTTGGATCCCTATACATTTCCAATGATTCGATTTCGCTTCAAGCCTCGGGCATTTATGCGCATGCCTAAATTTGAATTTATTAGGAAACTGGTCTATAAGCATTTAAATCTTGGTTTCCTTTTTTTTACAAAGAAGTAAACAAACATCTGTCATCTCTTGAAAAAATACGCATATAGAGTGTGCAAATTTCAAACTTCACAAATACTTGAATACGATAAACCCTTCCAAAAAAGTATAAAAGATTGGAAAACATTTGTCTAACCGGATAGCGATTTAGATTACCAGAAAAGAAATTGAATATTAAACAACGACAACAATTAATTGAATGACCAATGACCAATTTTGCTTTTTCAGTACAACGCCAATCTTCACATGAGATGAATTTCATTAATATATGATGAATCTGAATGCTTACAATTACATGTATTGTGATTATACTGTTGAAATATATTGTTGACATTTTAAAATTGTGATAATTCATGAGCTTGACGATGTCCGGGTATTAAATATTAAAGCATCGGTATAGGCAATTATTTTGTGTGGCATATGCGTTATGGTAACTGGGAAACCTACTGCAACAAGGACAACGGGCACCTTGGTGAAATATTAATGGCTTTGCAAGTGATTACATACATCAATAAACATTGCTCTGTGTTATATGGATTTGGAAGTGAAGCGTTAATGCGTTTATGGAGATTATAACAGAAAACGAATCACTCATTATGGGAGACCGTGTAACAGCCTCTTTTAGGGGGTTGGGTATTAAACAGAAAGGTCCCTCTTTCAACTGCAGGAAGATTACAATATGCAGGAAGATTACAATATGGCGCGTAAGAGGTCCCTAGGAACTTGTGTGTCATATCTAACTTGTTTTTAGTTCAATCTTGCTATTCCCACGATAAGAGATGTTTCGGGTGTTTCTTTTCTCTGCGTATTTGAAGAGCAAAACATGCAGTAATTTCATCCTGGAGATGAGATTTAAGCTCTGCACGGGCGATGTCGTTACAATATCGTCCATGACGTGTCCAAGACACGTACGGCATAAACGTATCTTTGAAAAGAATCGTCTCACTGAATTCATGTTGGTTATGACTAATTCAATATCTGTGCAATATGTCCATGTAGGGGCACGCAAGCGTGTAGGGGCACGCAAGCGTGTAGTGACGTTTCATTTTCGCTGATTTGAGTTCGCATCTGTTTTTCACCAATGTCGTATATATCAATCAATCATATTTTATTTCCACTAAATTAAAAACAAACGATTTATAGACGGTATGATTAAGCAGTGGACTTCTCCAAAAAGCAAGCTTGTCCATTGTGTAGAAAAAAAGGTAATTACGCCATGATAAAAAAAGATTTAATACAGAGGTTCCATTTTAACTACACAAAAGTAAACTTATTTTGCACATAAAATGACCGTGACTAACACAAACAGGACATAACAATTACAAGTACAGAACCCACACAGGGGATCATACAAACAATCTTGATACACAGCTAATAAGAATCATCAAAATTAAGAACAATAATTTTCCAAAAGCAGAAGCTTGTGGGTATCTTGGGTTATGGATTCGGCGATGGCCTCCGTCAGTACTGGGATTATAATGTCCAGAAAGGCCCTGGGCTGAAGCGCTTTGAATGAAGACATCAAATCTGCGCTGGCTCCATTGTATAGCCAAATATCTTTCTCGTGACATACTCTGACTGTGTGCCAAATAACATGCTGTTTTCATCAAGTGAACAATGTCATCATATTGTGCATCAATCTGCCTGGATAACAAGTCTAACGAATTATTTTGTTTCCATGACTTTAATTAAAAACACGCCGTGAATTAGAAGCCTTCAATTATATTATTATTGTTGTATCATGGACGGTCTTATACAGAGATGTTTCTAGTCAGCAAACCAAGGACGGAAATTTGTATGTCACTGTTAGGGGACTAAATTATGTTTTGGTTCGTATTATCTCTGGCGTTTAAAACATATAATATCTTTTTTTCAAGTGGTAGATATTATGTAAAATGTTAAGTATTTGCGAGATTTAAAGTATTTGCGATGACAGTTTAATATCTTCTTCTTATGTTTATGGGTGCACTATTCAGTCATTCATTCGTCAGTTAAGTCTTCATTTTACTGCCTAAAATTAAACTTCGTTGATAAATTCGTCGTGTGTTTGGCAGAAGGGATTATGGCCGTAAGTTTATTTTCCAAAATGCATCCTATACATATATCTGCCAGGCACCTAACAAAATACACCTTTCTAAGGTTTATTATCGGTTAACGTATACACCATACACCAGCAAAATGAGTCACAAGTCGCCAGAGGTACGTATACTTTTTACAGTATCCTACAAAATAATAAAAATCAATGGAAACAACGAATGTTTTTGCCCAAAAATATATGTATATGTTTTAAAATGCCATGTGAAAACTTAATTCCTGGAAACTTGTCCTTAAGTTTCATTTTGAGAAATTCGGTCACAATTTTAGGCGCTATAGCATTCTCAAACAACTGCTATGTTAGATGGACCCTGAATCTAAATCTTTACTCTAACCTTTTCGGGTCAAAAATGACATTTTATTT
Organism: Crossaster papposus; assembly: GCA_037893245.1. Lineage (NCBI taxonomy): Eukaryota > Metazoa > Echinodermata > Asteroidea > Velatida > Solasteridae > Crossaster > Crossaster papposus. Next base: position 965,628 of record JBAIAA010000567.1, on the reverse strand, counting down.
ACTCGAAAAGTGTCAATTGTGACCCGAAAATGGTAGAGAAAATAATAGATTAAGATTCAGGGTCAATTTGACCCAGCAAGTTTATTTTATAAATTATTATAAATTATTATTAATGCATAGGTACCTATCATAGGTAACATAGATATCAGTGGTATCTACAGCTACAATAAATATAACTTGAAGGTCTGACTGCGGCTAGTGTAAATAATATATACATATAATATACACACGAAAAGTGTTTTTGGGATACCCTGTATACTAAATTATAGTATACAGTGTATCCCGAAAACACTTTTCGTTGAGGACCATACTCCTCATTAGTCTATGTGTCCGAATCCTTCAAAATAAGTCTACAGCACAAGTTCCCAGGTATTTGATTTTTAAATGCTGTATAAAAAACACCACATTTGCTCTTTATTTGGAAATCTCACGCAGATTGACATCTAAACATAATAATAAATTTTATTCAGGGTTGGTTCACATATGTTATGATTGTGTCTTTGGCTATATCTCATGGTCAAATTTGTAGGCAACATTTGACAAGAAATTGGCTGCAAGACCACCAATTGAATTGCACAATTTGAAAACCAAATTTGCAACTTTCTGTTATAACATTTGCTTTATTTTGATGACTCGTATCGTATCATGACATTATAAGGCAACAGATAACTCAATATTAATCTCTATTTAGATATAAAAAGATTTTTATAATTAAATTACACACAAGAAAAATTCTACAAATAAATAAACAAGCTATTGTGGATATAAGTTGAGTTAACTGTTAGAACTCCTTTGTATCTAGATACAATAAAGGAAGATTGTTAGATTTAGAGGAGAGAAAAAACACTTAAACTGGTCATATTGACAAGATCAATCTGGTTTTGCCCGAGTGTCTGTACTGACAGGAATTCACTTATAAAACAAACAAGTGTTAATCTAGTCACTACCTTGTTTACATCTCGTCACTGTCTTGTTTACATCTCGTCATTATCTTTTGTTAATCTTGTCAGCGTTTTGGGTTGATCCCTTAGATATTTGTTTTATATAGTTCCCTTCTCGTTTTCTGGTCGTTATTATTGTCATGCTCTGATCTGTACTTGGTAATGTTATGTTCTGGCAACCGTTGGTTCCGCCCAATCTGCTTTATATGTAACCATGGAGAAATAAGACACTAGCAGGGTGCCGCGCGAAGATGGGTGGTCTTTATATATACCTGTTAATATACCCCCACATGATCGCGTCTGGACCAAGTAAGTTATTAACTCTCTGAGGTATTTATTAGTTGGTATAATAAAAACGCACATCATGATGTCACCTCAATCTATATAATTATATTACGCATCCCGCAATAATTGCATACAAGAGTGAACCCAATCAGACTAGTACTTTCGGCATCCGCTAGTGTATAAGTCAACTGCGTATGTGTACAATGTGATATGAGTCACGAAGCATTTGTATCCGGTGTTGGCCGGAAAATGAAAAGGAATAAGTCGTAAATTGTGGTAATTTTGTGCTGCAGTGCTTCGGGATAGACCCCGTTGAGTGTTTGACTGTTGGGTGCTAGGATGCTGAGTTTCAAGGCGCTGCCGGTCCGAGAGGTAGCTACATACAGCTGGCCGTTAGAGAAGCACGGGACAAAAAGGTCATTTTTTCGGGATATACAAAATTACTGAATTAGAGAACAATGGCAAATAACAAACACTGATTAAGAAACATAACAAAAAACATAACAGAAGACAATACCCAAATAGCTCCGGCAGGATTACCCAAAAGAAACAAGTTTCTGTCGAGGGGCTCTCCAAACTAATTGGATAATACATTTAGGATAAATAGATTAGATATCAAGGGAATAATAAATAATAAAATTATTTAATAACAATATTTTAAAAAAGAACTAAAAAAAGAACCAAAAAAAAAAGATATATGTGTATATGTATATATATAATAAAAAATAAATAAACAATTAATACAATAAATAATAATAATAAATAATTTTTAAAAAAAATATAAAAAAATAAATAAAACATATTTAAAATATGTTTATCCAATATATAATGCCTCCAAAAGGACAAATTTGAGTTTTTAAAAACACAAAGTGAGGAGATGATTAAAATAAATGCTGGCACGCATACTATATATACTGGGTGAATACTCTAAAAGGCTTGAGAAATGGGGTCCAGACTGAAAAGATGATCACGTAAAGAACTAATGAAAGGCTTAGGTGATTGTTCCAGGCAAAAGTCTCGATTGCATTGAACGTTTGACCTTGAGCCTTGTTTATGGTCACAGCAAAGCATGCATGGCTTGCAGGGAAACTGGAAACGGCGAAACTGGAATGACAGCTCGGAGTCGGATGGAATAAGTGGAATAGAAGGATGACATCTCCTTTGTAGGGTCCACAGCAGATAGTGGCCTCAATGACATTTGCATGCATGCGGGTTACGATACAGCGACTGCTGTTGGTAGTCTTGGGGGGCTCCATGTTTCTTAGGATCATGATTGGTACACCAAGTTATCTTTACTCTTCATTTTTTATTTTTTTTTATCCCATTGCATTTTTTAGAGTTGGTGCCCGTAATTATTATATAAGTTATTAACTCTCTGAGGTATTTATTAGTTGGGAGTATGAAAGCACGCATCATGATGTCATCTCAATTTATGAAAGGTCACGCAATTACGCATCCCGCAATAATTGGATATCAAGAGTGAACCCAATCAGACTTGTACTTTCGGCACCCGCTAGATGGGTAGAGTGTATAGGCCTAACTGCGTATCTATATATGTGTACATCGTGATTTGTGTCACGAAGCATTTGGACCCGGTGCTGGCTGAAAAAGGAAAAGGAATAAGTGGTAAATTGTGGTAATCTTTACTAAATGTAATTGTGTCGTCGTCAGTGTTTGTTGTCAGTGCTTCGGGATAGACCACGTTGCGTGTTTGACTGTTGGGTGCTAGGATGCTGAGTTTCACGGCGCTGCAAGTCCGAGAGGTATAGCTACATTCATCAAAATGTGATTTACATTTGTTGTCATGAATGACATCTGTATTACCTACAGTTTCAGGTTTCATTCACAGAAATGTTGATTTTGTTGAATAAAATCTGTAATCCACTGGATAAGAACGCGTCCTTAACGCAGATTGTGATCGCAATTTAAATTGTGACTCGGCAAATTTTGAATTGAAATCGAAATCTTAGATTTGTTTTGGAATATGCCGCAATAGAACCAAAAGCTTCATCAGGTTGTTTGTCAAGCACCTTTCTTTATATTTTGAGCACTTCTGCTGCTTTAAACGATGACAATGCACAAACGACAAATGGTATATTGAACCTCTAATTACATTACCCAATTGTTGATGTTTTCAATATACTTTCGATTATACCAAGCACGATATGTATAGCAGAGGGGTACCCGTATACCCCCATGTATCTTATCCTTACACCATACACAACTCCAGACTATTGTTACTTAACACATTTCCTGGATATCTTAAAAGAATTTTAACATTTGTTATTCAAATTTGCCAACTCTCACATTCAATCTTGTCCAAGAACAAAATTCACACACTTTTATCAAACCAATTTAGTTTGTTATCATTTAATTTCAACGGTTTTGTTTTTCCTTTTTTTTTATTGACTCGGGAATATTCGTCATAGAGATCAAATTACTTTGATCTGTATGACGAATATTCCAGAGCCAATTAAAAACAAAATAGACCAAACGTTGAAATTGAATGATAAACTACTGAATTGGTTTGATGAAAGCGTTTGACATTTTTTATTGGACGAAATTGAATGCGAGAGTCAGTGAATTTAAATAAAAAATGTTTTAAAAACCCGGAAAAATCTATTACAGGCCAACGTTCTTATGCCGTCATTAAAAGAAAAAAACATAAACCCCTTCGGTCCTTTTCATTTCATTAATTACGTCAAAATGACGTAAAACCAGTAATTTCAACGTAGGGTGAGTACAACATGAACAGGTTCGGTATGAAAACAAATTTGAACGTCTGAAATCTAATCAGGAACGACAGCAGGGAGCTAATGCGCTTGAAAATTGGCTACTGCCAACTATCAAGGTGAATTTGAAGACTACTTTTGCGAAATTGGCCGGGAAAACCTATATTTAAATCCCTTTTGTGGTAACAAAGTAAACTTGTTTACCTTTCCGCCATCTTGGATTGTTGAAGCGTTTAGTTAACCAAATTTTGGGTAAACTTGGGTCGGAACAATGACGTCATTTCAGTGTAACTAAAGCGCCAAAACGCCCCCCAACAGGAAACATGTTTACGGTCACAGCGCCAAAACGCAATTGTCTAATTGAAATATGTACACTTTTTCCCACAACTATTTGTTTTTAAAAACAATTTAAATAACAGTTTTAATAACAATTTATGTTGCTGTAATTTTCAGATATCTTATTTTATTGAGCCTTGTTGGTCAGACACATCTTTGATGACAGTTTTCATAAACTTTTGTTTACAGCAGGAAAATGTTTCTTTCAATTAATTTTTTATTATTGACCGAAGACAAAAATAATTCAATAAATACAAAATAAAATGTTATAGAAAATATTGTTACACTGACCCGTTTAAAGTTTTTCTGCTCGTATTATAGAAGCTGGAAAATCCAAGAAATATATGATGCTTTGTAGTCTGGTTACCTGACCCTGCTACAGACAAAACGGAGCAAAATATAAACGTCGGGGAATTGTCAGTGAATAAAGAGAAACTAGCGTATAGCTGGCTTGCACCAGTTCACAAAATAATTTGGTCATTTGGAGTCAGTATTTTTCAAACCATGGTCGGTTGACAATTTTGGAAACTGACACACACAAAAAAAAATTCTGAAGATGACAGCACACCAGATGACATGATTTCACAAGGTACATGAGACCATAATTTACTTAAAATCAGGTATAAGGTATTTCAAATTAATTTGTATGTTTGCAATTTTTGTATTTTATCTTTAACACTCATCAAATGGTTTTGCATTAGAAAATGCAGAAACCACTTATCACAATCCAAATGTCGAAACGTTTGCTTGATAACACAACGTAGGTTATCAAAACAGGTTGACAAAATAATTATTACTTATTACGATGTACGGCATAAGGTGCACAGCAAGACGTCAAATCATACAAAGCATTGTGTATAAGGGACCGACAAAAACAACGCCTGAGGGTACAACTTAAATACTATAGGTTTTCCCGGTCAATTTCGGCAAATGAGCAGCCAATTTGACCACTGCGTCATTCAATTTCGCGCGAAATTGAATGCTTCTAAAATCATTTGTTTTTTGTATTATGACTGGTTAACAGTACTGTTGTGTCACTCGTTATAACAAAATAACCATATAATTTTAACAATTCAACAAAACAGCTTTCAAATTTGCAAGAGCTCTTTCAAGACATATGTCCGGTCATACGAATTCATTATTGGGCAGGCATTTCTGTCATTTGTGCAATCTAAATAACGCTGTGTTAAAATGTTGTTTCCTTAAGAATGTTAAAGACATAAATACGGTTTATTTATTGGCACAGGAGTCAACATAAATAAACAATAAAAAACCAAGAGAAAACAAACTTGTGTGTGCTATGTGTGTGCGGCAATACCTCCCAGGTCGGTAGAACCGAAATTAATTGTCATATAGTCCGCGTTCGATGGCTGTGGCTCCTTGGTGCAGCCACATGGACGGTCGCTAATGCGTTGTCAATCCGTTGTCAACGAACTTGAGCTCGGCATGTTCAATTGACGACAACGTCGCCCACAATCCACATTGGAGGCTTGTACGCTCGTTGCACCATGGCTCGTGAAAGGAAGATAAACACACAAAAACAACTAAATAGTATGCGCACATAAAATATATATGAAATAATCCAAATTACTAAGCACTAGCAAGAACAATGAAGTGCACAAACTATATTCGTTCAAAGTGGGCAAGAAGGGTGTAGGGGGAAGAATTGCTAAGCGCGCTGGTAAACCGAATGCGTACGGGGGCCGACACAATATATTGAATAAACACCGGCATTTCTATATGAAATTGCACCAAAGGTCGGGAGTGGTAAAGGGGTGTGCCCCGGGCGCTAGCTGCCGGAACCTAGACATCTGAAAGCGGGAAAGGGCATCGGCAATACCGTTATCAATGCCGGGAACGTGCCTTGCTTTGAAATGAATATTCAAATCTAAACAACGCACAACAAGCATGCGGACCAATTTCATTATCTTGGGACAGCGGGAAGTTTGACGATTGATTATGGCCACGACTGCTGCGTTATCAGACCAAAATACTACCCGCTTATTCCTTAATGCCGGTCCCCATACCCGCAGCGCTAGTACAATGGGGAAAAGCTCGAGGAAAGCAATGGATAGTTTTATAGAACGCACTGACAAGGGCCATCGTCCGTGTGTCCAACTACCACTAAAGAATGCACCAAAACCTATCTCTGATGAAGCGTCTGTGTACAAATGCAGATTATCGCTCGAGTGCCAAATTGGGTCGGAAAATATGACTGAACCGTTAAAATGTGTCAAAAACTGCTTCCAGGCCAACATGTCAGCTCGTGCCCCGATGAAATACGGACACGATGATGTGGTCTTTGAACGCCACTTGTTAAGTCAAACAAACGACGCAAAAACGCGCGGCCTGGGCGAACGGCCTTACAGATAAAATTCAAACTCCCCAACAATGACTGAAGCTCCCGCAGAGTAAGTTTCTGTCTACCCAATGCATTATCTAGTTTTGCCATGATCGAAACAATTTTTTCCGATGGAACTTGAATCTCCTGCGCGATAGTGTCGATTGCTAAGTCTAAGAAAGTGATATGAGTGGTCGGCCCCTCGGTTTTGTCCACAGCTAAGGGGACCCCAAATTTCGTACAAACTACTGTAAAAGAGTTAAGGGCGCGTGCGCAATCATCGGAATCGGTACTCCCAACGAAAATAAATCGTCAAGGTAATGAAGTATATTATCAGTGGCTGCTACCTTGCGGGCACAATACTCAAGAAAGGTGCTAAATCTCTCAAAAGTTACACATTGAACAGCCCATGGACATGCACTTATCATAGTAATATGACCCATTGAAGTAAAACCCTAACAAATCAAAGTCATCCGGGTGAACTGGCAGTAAGCGAAATGCCGATTTTATATCTGATTTGGCCATAAGGGCACCGGGACCTAAACTAGAAACCAAAGTAACAGCATCATCGAAACTTGTGTAACTAACAGCCGTAATAGACGGGTCAATGTGATCGTTGACTGAGTCACCCATAGGAGATGACAGATTGTGAATCAAACGAAATTGACCTGGTGTTTGTTTAGGTATCAGACCGATTGGGGAACTGCGTAAATTGGGCAAAGGAGGGGTTAAATAAGGACCGGCAATGCGGCCCAACCCCACCTCCCGGTCAATTTTGTCATGTAACAATGGTTGATACGCACGGACGGATACCAAATTTCGCGCAGAAGAACTAACACGCGGTCCGGAATATCCCAATCGAAAACAAAAAGTAAAACCATCTACCAATCTATGCGCATCCTGTCGGTCTGGGTATGTGTTGGGAAACAGGCGCATACTAGTTAGATTTACTGGGGTTGGCAATAGTGGCTGTGTTGGCTGCACCCCGTGCGGTGCGGGAATTACCTCGGCAATTGTCGGCCGAGTGGCCAAAGGACAAACAAGCTGAGCACTTGTGGGCAAATCGACACCCAGCCCAGAAACAATGGCCGCGGTTGAAAGCGAAACCGATACCGATTGCAGTGGTTCGCTGGGTTTGCGCGGGACGCCCCGCTCCGGCACTTGAATATCCTGATACGCTCTGCTGTGAGGTGGTATTGGGAAAGGGACGAAAATCATTCTGGGTGGGGGCACCCACTATCGTGAGCCACAATTCAGCATCGATGCTGGCCCAGGAGCGTGCCGGCATGCGCGCTTGTCGCAGTCGAAATTGAATATCATAATCGCGCCAGCCAAAACCTACGCGACAAAATGCGGCCGAGCAGATAGTATCCGCATACTTCAGAAGTTGCCTAGCGCGATCTCCATGACGCATCAAATAGATTGACGCAAAAATTACGAATGCCGAGGTCCATTGCTCAATGGACGTTATACGCACATTTGGGCCGCGTGGGGGCGAATTTGCCAAGCGGGTGAATCGGGCGAGCCGACCATGAACACGCAGTCATTTGGGGTGCCAGTATTGCTATGGCCCGGCCGCAATAGAGAACCAAATTCAATAAACTCCCCATTCCAAATTTTGTCCTGAATATGTTTTGGAACCCCCATCCCCAGTTCGTCACAAACGCTAGTCAACGGTGTGTAGTCTTGTACATGCGCAAGACTAGAGAAATGAGCGCTAGCATTGGCCGTTGTGGGACAGGTAACGGAAATTACGTTGGGAGCGGGTGGTAAATTTCCCGGCATCTGAACATTATTATTAACAGTGGACTCACCAAACTCACCAAGTTATGAGCGGTGCATGAGCACTGGGCAGAGAGGTATGGAGAGGTATGGGGACAGGCAGGCCATCCAAGGGGGCGGCAGCGTCAGGGCGCAAGCTGCCGGTACAACTAATATGTTTAAACCTGTCTATACTTTTTATGTGAGCGATACCCTAAAGACTGGAAACATGCTTTAGTAACACCAATTCACAAGGGAGGAGATAAATAGCATTCGATCGTGTTGATCATGAAATCCAACTAGAGAAACTACAACATATTGTCACAGACTTTATAAACACGAATTTATTTGTATGTGGCCTGAATTGTGGTTTCCGTAAAATCTACATTTGTTGAAGTGAAGAAACAAAATTGTATTTTCTTGGGGCCGCCACGCTTAAACATGTTTCCAACCATTGAACCATCTTAGAATGGTGTGATCTGCGTTAGTTAAAATACCATTGGTTAGCACTTTATAATTTGCATAGATTTGAATAACGACTATTTATTTTGTAATTATGTACATACCAAAATGTTTTAACCGTTGTGTGCGGCATCGCTATAGGATGTTTATATGGGGTTTACAAGTAAACGAATTTAGAATGGTTAGGGAATATTATTTGCTGAGATTGCGAGGAGGGAGCAGTAGCTAGCCTCGATAATTAAATGTATTCCGATGTGAATTTTACTTCGCTACCGAGAGCTTGAAATTAGAGAAATTTGAGGCGTGGTGAGTTTCTGAGAACTCGCTATGTGGCAATAAATAACTGCGCGAAGATACCCGTGGTAATAAGCCATGAAACGTTCAAATCCTGTAAGTTTAGTTTGTATAATATGACTTGTTTTGAATTTTTGTATAAATCTATAATGTAATAATTACACGATTGTGTACACCGTAAAGAATCAATGACCATTTCCGAGACGCTTGTATAATACGATTTACTGTTTGTTGCAACATATAAAAGAAAGTCTTATTGCGTCTGTAAGCCAAAATACAAAATTATAGTTATCAAGGACACAATGTATAGAATTGTATAATTGTATAATTAAATAATTCCAGGGTTCGAAGATTGAGCTAGCACCTGACCAGTAGACGGTATGGCCGGACCGCAGCAGCGGACTTGGGGGCTCCGACAACGCTACTGGCCAAAGGGACTGATGAGCTATCATGACTATCATTTGATTGTATAATTTCTGTAAATCATTAGCGATTTGAATTGATTCTAAGATATTAGAAAGACGCCCTGGTTTTAAAATTGAATCATTGTAAATCAATTGTAAATATTGTACTCTATCACAACCCGCCTCGACTAAGCAACATTTACTGAGTGTCGGTGTTGTAGGGACTACCGAAGGTCAACCTCCCAGATGTGACAAAGATGAACATGTCATCTTCAGTAATTAATTGGTTTTAGGGTAGGATACACCATTTGTAGATATCGACAAAAATGTACTGCCAAATTATTTGAAAATATCTTACTTATTTGAAAGTAAATAATGATTGTAGGATTCCAGTGGAAAGATTGCGCTAGATATTCTGTAATTGTTCCGCAAAATTGAATGTTTAAACATTCACGATCGCTGGACGGCGATCGCGAAAAAAATAAGAACCACATAAGAACCACTACCTGAGACCGGTTGAAAACAAACGCCGTTTCTCTTGCCTTTCTCAGCATCCATGATTGTAACGACATTTACTATAAAATACAACTCCCCAAATCCACCCATTCCTGATAATTCAAGCAATTGCCAATGGTGTATCCTACCTTTAAGTCATACCTAAGTGATTGTAGTCAGTCTGTGAACATGGCGGCACCATATCAAAGGTCGTGTCCGTAAACACTGGTGTTCCGCAGGGGTCGATACTAGGTCCACTTGTATTCACTGTTTATACTAGTGATCTTCCATTTGGTATTGCCTCCAACTGCAACTTATTTAATATGTACGCTGATGACTCCACATTAACGTGCAGCTCCTCAAACATTAATGTAGTAAATAGAAAGTAGCTTTAATGCAGCTCTTACTAGTTTTCATAACTGTTGCGTAAGAAACAAGCTAGCATTAAATGCCACAAAAAACAAATGCATGCTTAATATTGGTACAAGGCAGAAAATATTCAGTGTTGATTTAAATGTATGCATTGCTGGTAGTCGTTTTGAAAACGTGGTCTTGTAAATGTGTGGGTGTAATTATTGATGAAGCATTAAGTTGGGGCCCATGCACACACTCTAAAAACAAAGTGTCAAAATCTGCTGAGTAAATGTGTTGGGTACAAAAGTTGAGTACTTTCTTACCCAATTATGGGTTAAGTGGCAATTTGACCAGTACCCTTCAAAAAGTAACTTTGACCTTTTGATTGAGCAACCGAAAATATTGAAGTTGTAAGCAACGTTAGTGTAAGAAAGAACTTTTGCCTAGCTATTAGGTCAAGTTGACCTTGCAGCGTACAACAAAATAGGCATTATGCCCTCAAATAGGTAAATATTGCCTCGAAATGGGTACATTTTGCCCATCTGTTGCCTTCTCGAAATGACATCAACATTCAAGATGGCAGACCGTGGAGTTGCGAACGTGCTGCGAATAGTGGGATTCGAAATCGCCGATTTCTCGGTTTGAAGGTAATTATTTACTTGTTACAATGTACAGATCAATGAAATACGTTATTGTGAAAACGTGGGCTATGTTCTGCATTATTTTGAAGTTTGTTTGTTTTATTTGGGATAAAATAAGATTGATGATTGGATTGCAGTGTCACGTTGTGAACAACGTACACATTCATGTACGTATACGTACATGTACATGTACATGTACATGTCATGCATGTGCATGCGTTGTAACATTGAAATTGTTCAAACCGCAGTTATTATTTGGTCTGCCCGACATCACTCTCTATCAACAGAGTATGAAACTGGCGTGGGTCTTGGGGGTGGGGGACGACTGGTAATTAAATACAGCGAAACGTCGACAGTCCCCGGTCTGTTAAAACATGGAGCTATAAACACGTAGCTCCATGGTTTAAGTACAACTTCAATATTGCATGTAAAAACTAAGGATAATTGTTCAAGTTACATATTGCATTTCCCTTGTATTTTTCTTTCGCAGAAATGACAGGACACCGGGTATTCCAACCACTGATGATTCCATAACAGATTTGATGTCGAAGGTTGGATAAAGGATTTAATTCAAGAATTAATAACACATTATCACTAGCACATTATTCAGTTGCTGTTGTAGAGGAAGAACACTCAATTCGTTATTTATAATATTCTGTATAGTTTGATCACAAGAGACAAAGTTCTAGCTGTGTTGCACAGTGCACACAAGGCTACACAACTTGCAAATTGATAATTTCTTTTGTACAATTTTCCATCTGTTTTATGAGAAGTTAAATATCATGTTGTGGCCTTAGTAAATTGAATCAACACACAACATAAAACAAAATACAATGTGTCAAGATACACAAAGGTAGGTTCAAGTCAATGTACATGTATAATTTACACAACAGCTGTTGTTTTGTGGTTTATTTCCCTTAATTGGCTGTAATCTTGTAGCAGTTTGCTATTATATTAAAATAATTGAATTAACTTCAGGTTTGAACTTACAAAATGTATGTGGACAATATTTAAACATAACACTGGTAGGTTATTTGCATTGATGATTGTTTGAGTGGTGGTGAGTGTTAGGATTTTGCCTTTAAAAGCATGACATTTGGTTGTCATGAGAAAGATATTTTGCCATAGGACCACCACAGATTTATCCTTTGAATACAAGCAATAACATCACAATTTTCAAAATGGCTGCCCCACTATGTGTGAGGAGATTCAGACCCAAATTTCTAAGGCATTACAAACTGTTTTAGTTAAATATGCTCACAAAATGAATGTAAACTTGAATGAAGTATTTTAAACAAATTGTAATCTTAATTTAATAACTGTCAATTAAAATAAACAAATGAATAAAGAAGGTGAAAAGTAAAATTGTTATTCATGTCCATGTCACTGGAGTATGCTGTAAAAAAAATAGTTTGTATTAAATTGACACAACTGTTGGGGGAAAAGTGCTCAATAGCTGAGTAAAAAGCAGGTACGTACACAGGTGTTGGGTAACGTTGAACCAACTGGGTATCAAAAGGGTACTCATTTATTGGGTATAATTTTGACGCAACGAAATTGGGTAAGAAATTTGACGTCGCTGTTGGGTAAACGTTTTACACAGAAGTTGAGTAAATGTTGACACAACCCCTGTTGCGTAGCGTTTTACCCCGCAAACGACCATGTTCCCTTTTAACCACCACAAAGAGTACGATTTTACGCAACATTGTGTACTTTTTTTTTAGAGTGCATGTAAGGAAAACTGTGGTGTCTAAATTAGGTATACTAAGCATAATCCGTATGTTCCTAAAAACAGCCTACACACACTATTTGTAAGTTTAGTTATGCCAACATTAGAGTATTGTTGTACGGTGTGGGGAGGAAGGTACATATCTCACGATAATATTCTCAAACGGGAAACGGCCAGTTTCAGAATGTTAATTCAGGGAAGCACTGCCTGCAAAGCAACAACTTGAGGCTCCGAGTAATAAAATATTCCTATTTTTTTTGGAAAACTCAACAAATAATATATTTCGTGAAACCCTGTGCAGACCTATTCATCTAGAAATTACCCTGTGGAGACCCTTTTCACTCTCATTGTTTCCATTGTGTTCAGGTCTCCACAGGGTACCAAATGTCAAACCCCCACCTCATCCCGCTCTATGTATGTATACACAGGTTGAGGACCCTAATTGTATCAACCTCTCGGCTGTGCACACAAACGCAAGTATGATGCATTATATCATTTAAATTTGCAAAATGCTGAACAGTAAAATGCTTTTACTTTTTGCTTAATAGACTTCATAGCATTTGATTGATTTGTATTGATTCACTTGAATGTTTCTGCCAGCGGTAACTCGTGTTTGCGAGTATGTAAACAAATGAAAGTGTTCGCGCTGCGTGGCTGGATTCGCCACTTCGTGAAAACGCCGACGATGTATATACCGCCCCACCCCCCCAGATTATACGTCCAATCCCCATTTCCCATGAAAAAAAGTCCCAAATATACGTGGCTTTAGACGTAATCGTTCCGTGACAGCAGTCGATCCTTTTAAAATTGCCTGCAGACAACTCAAAAGCACCGGAGATAAAAGCATACACCAGGTACAATTTTCCCGTGAGAATACACGTATGACAGGAAGTCTTGGGGGAAGTCTTTTATTATAATTTAACACCCGATCCGACTACAATCATCGATAACAAGCGAGCCTTTTAACGTCAAAATGCCACGCTACAAGGATGCCGGTAATATCATGGTTTCAATGTACTCTGCAACACTGCACGACAGTATTCAATCTGGTGGGTACAAAAAAAAATATATACTGTTCGAAGCAACTTGCGTAGTGTAGTGGTTAGAAAGAATCATTTGTGTTTAGGTACGTGGTTCCAATCCGTTAATGTATGTCCTGCAAGAATTCGTACCGTCGAAGTTGCTTAATTTTAAGTGAAAAATATCACTTGTTGCGAGGTGGTGTTGAAGTATACCAGCTTCGCTTATAGGCTTTATTCACGAGTCGGTTATATTATTGAAAGTGGGGTAAAATCTTCATTTTAGGAACTTGAGAATAGAAATGACCTAACGTTAATTACAAATTAATACCAGTCTTCTCTGATAAATAATTTAACATTTTGTGATTCAACATACTTTAATGTTTTAAGCAACATTACATAAATATTGTAAGTGAGGCTATTAAAACAAAATCATGTTCAACAATGCATAAAATATATAGGGAATACGACCAAAATGGCTTTATCGTGAATACCGGCACGCTGAGTATTAAACGTGGCATGTTGTCGTAAACAGTCTCGGTTTACGGTGGGTAGTCGGATCGGTCGAGTTTAAACACAGACGTCGTTGTTAATCTTATTATGCGATCGTCTAGCAGTCACACGCTGGCAAACGCTGGAAATTGTAGGTATGTTGAAACAAATATGTTTTCCTCAGCGTGTGACAGCGTGTCCCAGCGTGTGAGTAACGCGCTCAGCGTGTTGCTAACGCTGGCCAAGCGTTGGTCAGCGTTTGCCAGCGTGTTGCCAAAATTACAACACGTTACTCACGCGTTGGCCTAAAATGGTCTGGTGTGACAGGGCCATAACAGGGCCATTAGGGTGGGATTTCACGGGGCAAGCGAACGATTCGCCCAGGTTGGGAATGCCGAAAAAATTGCAAAGTCAAAATTCGGAGAAGCTTTTCTCTGAATGTGCCGCGACAATGCGGTTTCTCACAACGTATGTGCGAATGTCGTGTGTAGATTTGCCGAACTATGGCCAGTTCACATACACGAAGAACATGCGACTAAAATGCGAACAACACGAACGTTGCACGAATCTCGGGCAACATTCGTGCGGACATTTCGCGACACATGCGACACATGCGAACTTTTCGCGCATATTTCGCGAATAATGAACGTCGTGCGATATTCATGCGACATTCGTATTATGTTGCGCGATTATCTTGCGAAAGGCTCGCGTTTGCTTATTTGGCGAAGTCACCTGTTCTCAAGAAGTACGCGAATAGATCGAGAAATGATCGGACGAACTTCGCTGCTTTCGCGAGACATGCGCGATACATTCTTCAAGCTGTCGGAATCTGTTTCGGGTTTCACGAAGATTTTGCGAAACATCACGCACGTCGTGAGTAGGTCGTGCGCATTATGACGAAGCTTTTATGACATTTTGAGGGCAAATCACGAGCAAATCACAATCCGGAGTGCTGGAATCGTTGGCAAGAAATTTCAAACTTTTTTGAATTCCCGCTGAACTAAAAACGACTCCTGCGAACAATTAACGGCGCTTCCGAACCCCCCGCGCATGTTTGGCGAACTTTTGGAGCCTTAAATACGAATGTTGGCCATTTTTTCGGCATTTGCATCCTTCGCAAATCGTTCGTGTGCCCCGTAAAAACCCACCCTAACCTTTTCCATCTACCGTTTCAATAAGTCTTTGTACCGATGACTTCGCACGTTGTATGCGTGTGCGCTTGTCTATGGGCTCCTTGCACAAACGAGAGGGTACTTTTTACCACTTTTGATAGTCCCGTGGATGGGGAGTCCTAACTTTGTGAGAAATGCTAAACACACAAAAAGTACGACGACTTCATCAACCGAAATGGCGCTCTCTAGCTGCACACAGTAAAACTGTTTGAATTGACAACTATTCGTCGAAATGTTACATGGGGCCTGTGTTCGCGACCGTGACCAGAAACATGTATGTGACAACCAGAAACATATTTTGATCGGAATAGGTACATCAAACTACACCTACACAAATGCTAAGCCAATGACCAAAGCCGAAACATGTTTGTGGTCACGGTCGCAAAAACAGGCCCCAGATTCCAGGTATTATTTAAACAACTACATTACAAAGTTTCATAATCGTTATCGCCATTAGACCGAAACTTACTGTAGGGAGAATTTAAACAGGATCATTAAACAAAATTGAAATCTATTGTTTGATCTGTGTTTAACGACCACGTTCGTACCACAAGTATCTGTCACCATGTTGAGCTTATCAGTGACGTCATCAAACCGGAAGATAGGTGTTATTAATACATTCACAGAAACATTAATGGTAATTTTCACATTTTCTGTTCCTTTTACTTAAAATCCTTTGTGAACAAAATCAGCATCAGTTTGTACTGTTTTAGTGATGACGTCATCAAAACAAAACCACAACCTGTATTTAAGTTTATCATACCAAAATTGTTTTTGTCCAAATGAAAACGAAAGCGCTTTAACACCCTCTATAAGAGTATTTTTAAACAAATTGAGTGGCTCATAGTGAGACTTTTGAAATGGAAAAGTCCAGATTTTACCGAGCGATAATATTCCTCCCATTCCACAATTTAAAGCCACTCAATATTTGTTCTATACAACGGACATACAGATGCGCAAACATTGGCTCATCTGCTGACGTCGCTAGCCGCCATGATATATTGTGTGTGAGCAGCACAAAACGGGTCACAGCCTTCTTTCCAAGATTTAGAGTGAGAGTCTACTGTTTAACAGCCGTGAGATCGAGGATGATACTAACTGTTGAATTGTAAATCCCATTCACCATGAGCGAATTGGGCTTTATGAGCCGCGGCGTGAATGGTAACAATAATTAATGTCACGTGATGTTAGTTCCACCAATCAAAATAGATCTGACTGTGTATATGTCAGTTATTACATTATTGTATATTACATTATTATTATAAATGGTTCTAAAAAACCGGATATGTAGGCCTACATACTTATACTAGAGAACAAATATAATACAGTATTTGTTAAAATGTCACAAACAAACTTAAAACAGGTAAGGTACAATATTTAGATAAAAAAAAACGAATACAGTGGTAAAAAAAGTTAAAACCAAAACAAACTGTTATTACCATCTTACATAGAAAATGTTTTAAAACAGCCGTGATAAAAGTGGTAAAATGTGTTTAAAAAAAGTATATGATAGCATTCTTTCATACTGGAATTACTAAACATAAAATATTAAAATGGGGTTACATAATGGCGGGTTGTGTCGTGCATTCCAGATCGTATTAGCTAAAAAGGAGGACAATCCGGCTAAGTAAAGCCGAGTATTGTAACCTTCATTAATAAGGTCACTAATTAGACGGCTGTATTTTAATTCTTTACGTTCATGAGCTTTACTGATATTAGGTTCAAGGAACACTGAGTTCGATAACCGCAATGGACTTTATTGATCCCCTTTTCAACAACCATTTCAGGCTTTAAGCTAGTGACCAAGATATTAGGAGGAATTGTACCGCCTGCATGCTCTGAGTAGATGTGACAACATTAAATTATGTCGCCAGGTATAACTGCCTTGTTCATGGGACCCTGAGTTCAAAACGTGATTAAATGTCTCCCTATTTCCACATAACATACAAACAGTAGTTTTTTTTACCCCACCTGCATATTACAAAGTGTTGGTAACAAGTCAATGAAGGCCGTAACTGCAAACTTAAAACCCCTCTGAGTAGGTTATAGATTAGTGATCTCCAGGTAAGGTCAAATTATGCATTAATTTTAATAAGTTGCCTAGCTAAACAAGATGACTAATATAATTACGCCAAAATGTTTGCCGATCATCATAAACAACATTATTGATCTGTCTTGAGCCTTGATCATGTCAATTGGTCTATAAGATGCGTCGGTGTAAATTCGGTACCATTGCCTCTACTTTATTTTTTTCTTCATTTTTCGAACCAACGGGGACTCAC
This sequence comes from Crossaster papposus, assembly GCA_037893245.1. Classification (NCBI taxonomy): domain Eukaryota; kingdom Metazoa; phylum Echinodermata; class Asteroidea; order Velatida; family Solasteridae; genus Crossaster; species Crossaster papposus. The sequence continues at coordinate 947,888 of JBAIAA010000567.1, read as the reverse complement.
GTTCAAGTTTACACGTCAGTGCTTGACTGACCCGCAAATATGCCTTAACCTTACAACTTGCATAGACAAAGGAGTGGGATTCTAAATAGATATCAGAAAGATTGGGCAAAGGCAAGTCCATCTGGACTATGAATACAGGCACGATTAGCACCATGAATTGCAAGGCCAAGCCAGATTTGGTGGCATTTGTGGTCAAGCAACTCAAGTTGAGTATCGCATAAATCGTGAACTGTAAGCATTAATCTCAGAGAGGTCTGCATAGTTTATATAAAGACGCAGTAAATTAAATACGTCAATATTTGGAATAACACTACCAAGTTTGCTTTCACAGTATAGACTGGTACGTTCTATGAATATGTATGTCATTTCGCTCAAAACTCAAAGCGCGCCATTATTTTGAGCAATGACACACACAACAAAACTGTGTAAAACTGTAGGAAGGCCTGCCAATGCCAACAAGCCAATGTATTCGTTTGAGTATATTATATTCCTTCAAAATTCGTTCGGTAAAGAAAAGCTTATTTTTGAAAAAGCACGGACACGCCAACTTATACCCCAGTCACAATTGGCTTGCGATGGGTTTGCGATTAGTTTGCGGCGGATTTCTAGGCATTTTCGGCCGGGGCCCCACGGGACTCCTTGCGGCTGCCGGGTCATTTTTTGGCATCGGGCGGGCATCGAGTTACTTTTAACTCGGACTTAAAACCTGGTGCGGCGTTTCGCATCGCAAACTGATCGCCAATAAATCGGTCGATGCCTAGCCGATGTCCGGCAGGGCATCGCACACGTCGGGCGGGCGCCGAGCCAAATTTTGGACAACCCAGACAATCAATATATCGGCCAGGCGCCGTCCACACGCCGGCCGGGTCCCGCCAGGCGTCCGGCCGACTTGGCGGTGCCTGGCCGGAAATCGGCCGGGGGCCAGACGGCGCCCTGCCGGCGCCCAGCCTGAAATCGGTCATGCATCGGCCGGGGCTCGCAGGGTAAAAAAGGCGGCTCATCTACATCTACACACAGTTTATCACACAAGTTTCATAGTGCAAGTACTACATCTCTTCTTCAGCCACCAATGCAACAAGAACCAGGTTGTAGCGGTATAGCGTGCAAACGCCAACCTCTCCCTCAACCGGGCGACCTACACGCGCTGTGCAGGTGCCCGCAAGCGTTGTGGAGGTATCAACGGCATTTTCTTATTTAATGGCCCTGTCACACCAGAACATTTTAGGCCAACGCGTGAGTAGCGTGTTGTAATTTTGGCAACACGCTGGCAAAAACTCTAACTAACGCTAGGCCAGCGTTAGCAACACGATGAGCGCGTTACTCACACGCTGGGACACACTGTCATACGCTGAGGAAATTTATTTTTCAAAATAGCTACAATTTCCAGCGTTTGCCAGCGTGTGACTGCACACGCTGGCGGCGCGTTTTAGATTCGTTACTCACGCGTCGAACACGCTAGACGATCGTTATCAACCCGCTACTCACACGCTGGCGTACGCCGGCGTACGCTTGCGACACGCTGGTTATGGCCCTGCCACACCAGGACGTTTTAGGCCAATGCATGAGTAGCGCGTTAAAAATAGTTGATACGCTGGCAATTGCTGAACTTTCACAGAAAAAGTCAAGTGGAACCGTAATTTCAGCGTGTTCATACAGGTTGATAACGGGTTCATAGCGTATGCCGGCGCGTAAGTAGCGTGTGAGGAACGCGCTCAGCGTGTAATGAACGCATCACTGATTTATATAAAAAAATACGACAGCGGGTCGCCAGCGTGAGAGTAGTGGGTTGGTAACGATCGTCTAGCGCGTTCGACGCGACGCGTAAGTAACGGCCTTCTTGCGCGCTGCTAGCGTGTGCAGTCACACGCTGGCAAACGCTCAATTTTTTTAGGTATGTTGAAAAACGTATTTTTGTCTCAGCGTGTGACAGCGTGTTCCAGCGTGTGGGTAACGCGCTCAGCGCGTTGCGAACGCTGGCCTAGCGTTGGTCAGCGTTTACCCGCGTGTTGCCGAAATTTCCACACGTTGGCCTAAAACGTTCTGGTGTGACAGGGCCATTACTGTAGTAGCGCGTCATCTTTTTGTACAACTAATCATGTGTTCGTTGCCTCACGCGCTGGGCAGTCGTTCATCAGTCGTCGAGCGCGTTACTAACGCGTTATTCACGCGCTGGCGAACGCTATGAACCCGTTATTAACGCGTTATGGACACGCTGAAATCACGGTTCAACTTGACTTTTTCTGTGGAAGTTCAGCGTTTGCCAGCATATCAACTATTTGTAACGCGCTACTCACGCGTTGGCCTAAAACGTTCTAGTGTGACAGGGCCATTAAGAAGGTCAAAGGAGAGCTTCTGCCGCCGGCCGTTGATCGCTGGTCACTCGACAGGCACACTACAGATGCCCGTCCGGCCGCCGTACGACCTGTACGAATTGGTTGGCACCCTGTCGGATACCGCAGGGGTATCACAAGGACATAAGCAGGGCACCGGACGAGTGCCTGCCGGACACCAGCCGATAAATGGGCCAATAATTCGACCCCATTTCCAAGAAAGTCGGCCGATCGCCGGTCGGCGACCCCCCGGACCCCGTCATGGCAGCGTACGGGGCACTTTTAATTGTGACTGTGACCGCCATATCGCACGATCTTTCGCCGACCTCTACACGCCGGCCGATGCCTAGAAATCGCACACGCCGCCCGGGCTCCGCTTTAATTGTGACTGGGGTATTAAGGTATACCATCACATTTTGCATTTGCAATAGGTCATTATTTTAGTAATAACTTATCCAAACAAATTAATGTTTGCACTTGTTTAAATTGGTACCGCGTCATGTCATCAGTACCACCACTCATATAGCCTACGATATAATTAATATCTGTAATACTTACTACACATTTGGCAAATTCTTTTTTCGTGGCAAACATCCTGCGCAAATTAAATATTACATGGCCTTCGTTGTCATGTAATATTACATCAATTTACTAGCATAACGGTATGTCATTCACGAAAACAAAATTGTTAACGACAGAGCGCACAATTCAACAAAAGATAACCGTCTCGGTACTGAAAGGATCTATTGTGCTTCTGTCCTCAGGGGTTAGTAGTACATGAACACGTTAATTATGAGTATATCCCTGAAAACATTTAGCGCGTGGATTTTGGCCATGACAAAAAAACTATCTTTTCAACGAAAAACGACGAGATTCGTTTGTCACACTAACAAGAAACTTGCATCTATTATTGATTAAACTGCTTTATAATATGCAGATTGGGGGCGGAGCAAACGTTGTATGCGCTGTTGCCGGAACTAAAGTACTATACTAGGTCATCAGCCTCAGTCAACAAATGAGCCACTGGTATCAAATGATCGAGAGGAGTAATGTTCATATATAGCGATTTTTTGCAAAATATATACACACCCACAGAGTGGGAGAATTAGGAGAACATTGCAGCATGGGCGGTGGCAGCTCAAAATCTACAGAACGGTGCTTGACAATTCATTCCAACATTTATTTCCAAATTCCTCAATCAATATAAATACAACGTAAGCAAAGTGATACAAGAATTTTAGGAATTGGGGGCACAGGCAAGTAAGCAAAGCTTGTGTTAGGGAGTGCCCATACAAAAAAATCACAATATAGTTAATACAGACAGAACAGACAAAGCACAAAGCACAAGACCAACAAAGACCGGGACAACAAAGACACACAACATTCCATTGGTTTGGTCCTACACTCAAGTAAGAATGAAAATGAAAACAAGATTACGGGAAAAAAACAAACGAAAAAACAACAAACAATTAATTTTGAAGAAGGTATGACTTAAGATTACGTCGGAAACTGAATAGATTCTGACTATTCCTTAAACTTACAGGTAATTCATTCCAGTGGAGAGGCCCAGAGTGTCTAATGCTATGTTTAAAGGCAGAGGTCCTAAACTTAAACAAATGTAAAAGGGAAGAAGACCTGGTGTTGTGGCTGTGAACATTATAATTTGGTTGAACCATATTGACAAAATGTTTGGGAAGTTGATTAAAATGGTGTTTATAAATAAAAACCAGTTGCTGAGAAACATTGATAAAGTTTATAGGAAGGAGATTACAATTTTTGAATAACGGGTTGGTGCTTGCTCGAAAATGACTTTTTAAAATTATACGGATAGCCTTCTTTTGTAAATGAACTAAATTACGTAAATTACTGGGAAACCCATTAGCCCAGACAATATTACAGTAAGAAATATAAGGTAAAATTAAGGAACAATAAAGAGTACGCAGAATAATACCTGGAAAAACTGATCTGAGACGGCTAATATTACCAATAGATTTATAAAGTTTGTTACAGATAGCACTGATATGAGGCTTCCAAGTTAACTGGCTATCAATAACAACACCAAGAAATTTAGTAGAATCAACCTGAGGGATTTGTTCATTACACATGGTGATGTTAAAATTATGTAAACTTTTTTGTTTCTGTTACAGAAAATCATGAAGTTGCATTTCTTATAGTTAATAGATAATCTGTTAGCAATGAACTAGTTAGAAAGCTTATTTAAATGAACATTAGCATCCTGAAATAATGTACAAAGGTCCTTGTTTGAACATAACACATTAGTATCGTCTGCATAAAGTATGAGAAAAAACAAGTTAGAGGAATTACAAATATCATTAATGTAAATGATAAATAAGAGGGGACCCAATAAACTACCTTGTGGAACACCGCATGATATTTCAGAAAAATGGGAAGTGGAATTGTCATAAATTGTACATTGGGAACGGTTGGATAAGTAGCTAGAAAATCATTCAATTGTCACACCACGAAAGCCATACTGTACTAACTTGTCTAGTAAAATACGATGATTAATTGTATCGAAGGCCTTCGATAAATCTAAGAAAATACCCATAGTATACAAATTATCTTCGAAACCATCAATAATTTTGTTAGTTAAATCAATCAAAGCCATAGCAGTAGACCGATTACTACGAAACCCATACTGGCCGTCCTGAAGTAATTTAAACTTGTCTAAAAATTTGACCATCCTGTTGTACATGATTTTTTCAAACAGTTTAGAAAAACAAGATAAAACAGAAATAGGGCGGTAATTACTAATGATAGTAGGATCTCCACTTTTAAAGATTGGAGTTACTCTAGCCACTGTTAACTTGTCTGGAAAAATACCGGTGGTTAGAGACAAGTTAATAATATAACAGAGCGGTACACTAATACTCCTAATAACAGATTTGACCACCCTTGGACTAATTATCAAAACCTGCTGCTGCATCTTTAAAGGACCCGACAATTTTACAAATCTCAAAAGAAGAGGTTGGATCCAGAAAAAAAGAATTTATATTGGGCTGATCAAGGTACTGTCAAGAGAAACTTTTTATACAACTTATTCTTATACTTATATGAATTCAAAACACCAGTAGTCATCCAAGGTTTAAGTTTCTTGGTTTTGTGAACAGGACGTATTGGAAAATAATCATCATATAAATTAGAGAACTTAGAAATAAAGACATCATAAGCATTGTTAGGGTTGTCACATTGAGATAATGCATTCCAGTCAAGATCTTGAAGACCACAATGAAATTCATTAATGGTACGAGAATTGATACATCTAGACATAAATGGCATACCCTTGTCTCTATGTGAGTGACCACTTAATGACACAATTTGAAAAATAGGTAAATGGTCAGAAATGTCACAAAATAAGGTACCTGATTTTAAAGATAAATCAGTGCAATTTGTAAAAATGTTGTCGATCAAAGTTGCAGTAGTCACAGTGATACGAGTAGGTTTGTGAATGAGTGGCAAAAAGTAATTACTAAAGGGACAATCAATAAAATTAGAAGTTGGGTTATGGATTTTATGTTTCAACAAATCAATATTAAAATCGCCCATTATAAAAACATGCTTATTTTCTATGTTAAGCTTAGCAAGGATATTTTCGAATAATTGAACAAACTCATTAATGTTGACATCCGGGGGTTTGTAAACAGTACCTACTACTATGTTTTTACTACTGGATTGAGGAATTTCAAGAAAAAGAGACTCACACTGGGTATTTTCAAGGACCAAATCCTGACGTATTGTAAATGAATAGGCATTATGAATGTACATGGCCACTCCCCCACCTGATCTCCCCTGTCTGTTGTTATAACTAAGTAAAAGTATAATCAGGAATATCAAACAAATGATTAGGGCTTTGATCAGTCAACCAAGTTTCACACAAACCGATAACACTAAATTGAAACTGTAGAAGTTCAAGATACTGAGTAATACTTTCAAAATGTTTGGACAAACTTCTACAATTCAGTTGAAAACATGAAACATTCTGGTCACAAGGCAAATTGCCAAAGTAATTGACAAATTGATCACTCAATAAATAATCATATGAAGTGTGAAGACTTTTGTCAATAAAACAATTTCTATCGGGGTCAATATCCGAGTTACCTGCAAAATTTTCGTTTAAAACAAACGGGTTGAAAAATAATTGATGCAAGCTCTTGACATCAATTTTAACATTGGTATGAAATTCAAACAAAACCAAGTTGAAATCTTCTTGATCAAGGTGATTAAATGGAAGAGCCTGTAAGAGACATGTCTGACAGATCTGTAAATCAATATTTATGATTTGGTGACACAATGAACAATTATTACTCTCATTACCCTCATAACCGACAATAGAATTACCATGCTTGTAGTTACCAGAATATCCTAAAACACTATCCACAAAAAATCAGGGATCCAATACAGACTTGAAAGACCAACCAATGGAATGGGGGGGGGGGACAACAAACCAAAAAACAAAAACAGAAACAAAGAACGAACAAGCAACAACAATTTCTGATGAGATACTGAAATGGGCGAAGTACATGTCGCAGGACAACCAAATCGGACTTATGAAAATGAAGTGAATCAGCCACGGTACTCTTTGCCGTCAATGAAGAGCTTGCCATTTCTGAAGACAGGTTTCTTATGATTGTCGTAGGCTTGCTTCATCACATCCTTGGGTGCATGCTTCTTCTTAAGGTCAGCTAAAGGCAAATCTTGCATCAGATAAAGGTTCGTTCCATGAAGAGCCTTTCTGGCACCAGACAAGATCACTTGCTTCTCAGGCCGACATAGAAACTTTACCAAATATGGAGAGGGTTTGCCGAGTTGCGCTTTCCTATCCGGTGGGCATTCTCAATCTTCACATCCGGTAGTTGAAAACGGTCCAGGAGAATCTGCATAATTTTCTGAAGAATATCTGCTGATGATTCACTCACACTCTCCTTCTTGGGAACACCACAGAACCTCAGATTAAAATTTCTGGAATATCTTTCTAGCTGTAGAACATTGTTTTCTAGTTCCTCAAGTCGTTTAGATGTTTGGTCAACCATGGGAGCCATTTTATTAACAGTACCTGCGGTTCTGTCTACATCCTGCTGAAGCTGATCGACTGCATCAGTAGTGAAAGTCAAAGCCGTTTCCATCTCCGTCTGCTTGTTTTCCACAATGGAAAGTCTATCCAGGAGCTTTTGTTGATTGAGAATGACCCGATCCAATTTGATGTTATTGGCAGATTTCATGTCATTCAACATGGCGGCGATGTCAACACGCAGAGTACCAGTACCATTAGTAACCGTGCCGCAGGCACCATTGCTTGCGGCATCTAACGATACCGTGGCATCCCTCGTGCTCGAAGCTGTGTCGGAGCTGGATTTGTTATCCTTCTTTGGCGGCATTTTGAGTGGCAATAATGGTGGAATAAATAGTTCAGTAGATTCAGCAGTTAGTTGAAAACTCCCTGAAGTGCAGAATTAAGCCGCAAACTCAGACGAAGATGGAAAATTTTGATGATAAACCGAAGTTTAACTTGTGAATGCTGTATACTCCAAGAAAATAATATTTCAATCTTTCAATTTTGAACCCCCTACAAATTGACAATTAAACAAATGCGTCTTTTATTATTTCTTCAATTATTTTTTTTCAAAATGACAATATGCCAAAAGGAATAATTTGACATTTATATCTTCAAGTGAGCTTTTGAACGGTTAGTTTGATACTGTTTGGATAGTTGCAAAAGTATAACATTTCAATCCCTTTTATTCTTTAGGTAATAGTAGGAATGGACATAATGCGATTTTGCAGTCAAAGTGGACACGGCCAGTATCAGGATGTGATTTCAACAACAACCAAATCCAAAATCATATTGAAAAGTTCTAAATCCACATCCTCGATAAGATCGTTAAAATCCAGAAATTCACATCCAGTGGGTAGTAGGGGTCCTTATGTCGTCAGGTGTTTTTTAAGACCTAGAAGTGATCTGAAAACAGTTTTGGAATGCTTGGTGGGTCCATTCCACAGATTTATATGTTTCCAACATTTCTTTGGGGGGTTTGGTCAAAAATCAACACCGATTACTGATTTTTAATTCCTATCGGTGAGTTGAATCTAAATAAATATCCGCAATGTTTTCAAATGATGATTAAATATGTTTTATGTATATAATATCACTTTTAAATTAACAAGCCACGCCCCTTTTAGGGGTTTCCTGATTCTAAGTAGTACGCATTTTTCAGCGATTCTCAGCGCATGTGTTTTGGGTGCAAACCAGTTTGAACTTGTAGACCAATGCCTTGCAAACATTGGACACCATTTTTCTGGAAAATTAGTTGTGGGCGTGGCTTTTAAATTAACAAACCACGCCCCTTTAGGGGTTTTCCTGATTCGAAGTACATGTGTAGTACGCATTTTTCACTGCGATTATAGTTGCAGGTGTTTGGGTGCAAACCAGTAGACCAACGCCTTGCAAACATTGGACACTATTTTAATGAGAATTAGTTGTGGGTGTGGCTTTTTTAAAATCCTACATTTGCTATTGACCTTGAATATGAAATATGTATACAAAAGCACACGTGTTTATACATGTATATGAAGAAGTATAGAATATGAATGTATTGCCATTAAAAGGGGTATATTCCATTTGGTTAAAATTTAGCATGATTCATATCAAAAGTCTCAGTAAGCGGAATGCTCTGATTCATCCGCCTTTCTTAATATTTATGCTGACATCATACTTTTAATGCTTTGGGCGATAAATTAAAGATGGTGGCTATTTACTCAATGAGGATCTAAGTACTGATAATACAAGGGTTGCGGTACCTGTTAAAACAAGGTAATTGTAATGTCCCAAAGAACCTGGTTATAAATGTGTTTGACTGAAGTCGCAGGGGTAAGCCCCTTTCCCACTTTGACGAATTTGAAGGCGAGTGTCAAGAACGTGCCACGAATTGGCCAGGCATGATACAGTCACGACACCGGCAATATGCCAACACGTGCCCCTATGATACCCCTACGACTTTGGTACGACCTTCCACGACTTTGATACAACCTAGCTCCCACAACGTAGTGACAGCATCGTCAGGACCCCACAAAAATCTGTACGTATTTTGGGCATATGTATTTTATCTAATGTATATAGACCTATATCGACATATAGAGACATCTATATTTCGCCCTTTCTGAAATAATGTTCTTTTTCTGATATATTTTGTTATCGTTTTTAGGTCTGACAAAGGGGAGTCATATACTCCCCAAAACGATACAGATTAAAACATCAGTCAGCATTAAATCAGGTTCACACATTCCCGAATTATAACCCAGAATACCCCAATCTATCCCGAATAAAAATGGTTGATGACATCGGCAGAAATTAGCCTCGATTCGCTGTTTGTATAGATGATGTGCCTCTGTTTACATCTGTATTCAAATTTGCCCGTCAATATGCGCACGAATCATGTTTTACATAAATGTGGTTAAGAGATGACATCAGAGGTCACATAATTCAAAGGCGATCTGACCTGCGACGTCAGTCTTTAAGCAAATTTTAGGTAAAACATGATGGGTGCGCATCACTGCCGGGCACATTTGAATACAGATGTAAACATCGTCTATAATAAATAGAATAACTTAAGAATAAAACAAGAATAATCAAGAACTTTATGAATTGGAAGCCGAATCAGACCGAATGGTCGCGATTGAGTGCGGAATAAAACCGAATTGTAGCGATTTTGTCAAGAATAATATACGGAAGTTCTCCAGAATCATCCAGAATGATCCAGGATTATGCCGATTTCATTACAAATTTAATAAAAACAAAAACCGAATAAGCCGAATGTAATGCGAACATTCCCGAACAACCCCGAGCTAAGGCTATTTTAATTTTAACAAGCAAGAATCATAAGAACGACGCCGAATTCAGACGATCCAGGTACATGTATACAACGATCCAGACAAGAGCTCATTGTCAGTCAGTTCCAGTTTGCCGAGCAGAGTAGATCTTTACATCAATTCTTTAACAGTTCTGGTTTATTCGGTTACTTCTATCTGGACTATTCTGAATCAATTCAAACTAAATTCTGCTTGATTCTTGGTTATTCTTAAATACATTCTTAGTTGCGAATGTTGAAGAAAAAACCAAGATTTGAAATTTGTTCCTAAATCACCCCAACAATTTTGAACATGTCCAAATATGTCGGGGCACTTTCACGATCTTTAACTATATTTTACCGAGGCAGGCCATAACCATTTCTTGATTTACTTAAGAATTGCTGTTCGTGGCAATTCGATCGGCTTTCTCTTTCTCTTCTATTATACAGAGTGCCCCCCCCCCCCCCCCCCCCCCCCTAAAAACAATTGGACAAACATATCTGGACAAACAAGCACACCCACACTACCCTGAGACCAAAAACTATAGGCTATATACCAACGGATGGAAATCGTTCTAGAAAAAAAATGATACCAGTATATCTCGATTTGGGCTGTAGTTTTAGCTCCAGACCCTATTTTGTGAAGTGCAGTCGGTGGTCCTTTCGCACCGAGAAAAAAATAAACTGTGCCATGTGCGGTTTCTCGGTGCAAAATAATCGACCCCTGACTTCACAAAATAGGGTCTAGAGCAAAACTACTTGCCCAAATCCAGATATCTCGCAACAATTTTTCGTCAAGAAAGATTCTCTTTCCGTTGGTATGGATAGCTTTGGCCCCAGGGTAGTAGAAGTAATACTTGTCCTTTTTTATGGGCCACCCTGTATATATATAATATATTTAAAATAATAAAATTACCTTTTTAACCTTTTCTCTTTAAATACCACTAAACAATGATTATATAAATAGGAAATAATAACTTGTCAACAGGAATCTATTAAACATCATATTACACCTGAACAGTTTGAACAAATGAAGTGATGTATTAAATGCTTTAACTTTTTGTAATTAAACAATCCACGAAATGGGAGTTTGCTCCTCAAATTATATTCAGAGTTGCATTCTATTTTAGTGTAGACATGTCAGGGACCCAACAAGAATTTGTTAAAGTTAAACTAGAGTTAAAGTTGGTGTGTCCGTGCGTTTAGGGGGTTGCACCCTGAAAAATATATTTTCGAATTGAATCGATAATTTTCAAGCATTGTATTTTTTTATGAGCTTTCGAACGAGACATCCCACGAAAAAAACAGGCGAGTAATTATTTATTTAAATTCTAATTTTGAATTAGGAGCGTCCCAGTATGCACAACCGAACTGAAGCGCGCATTTGGCGCAATGATAAAAACCACTTTTAACAATGTGTAAAGGCCTGCCAATGCAAACAAATATAATTTATTCGTATACAGTACTTGATCTTCCTTCAATATTCGTTCGGAAAAGAAAATCTAATTTTTAAAAAAGCACGGATTAACCCAACTTTAGTTATGGGGAAAAAAAATAGTGTTTTTTCACACAAATTGATAAAAATTGCATTTTACCAGAAATATTTTAGGAAAATGTTAAGTCTGACCCCCCAAAAAGTATGTTGCTTTACCAGGAACAATCAAAACCCAAATTATGCTGTCAGAATGAATGTTATTAAAGTTATTGAAAGAATTCAAATATCAATTTTCATGTTTTTCCCCAAAAATACTGTTAAATATGTGTTTTCAATTGAAAGAAATTTTGGAAACATATAAATTCGGAAAACAGACATTTCAAGGATTCCAAAACTGTTTTCAGATCGCTTCTAGGTCTTAGAAAACACCTGAGCCTGTTTTAGGACATAAGAACCCCTACTAGGGTGTGAATTTGGACTTTAAAGACCTTAACCCAGGATGTGAATTTGGACTGAGGATGTGAATTTTGAGCATTTGGATGTGATTTTTGAAATCTGTTGTTGAAATCATATCCTGCTACTGATCGTGTCCACGCTATCAAAATATGATGACGCGAATCAATCGTGTAATGATTACCTACCGATTTGCTATAGCTACCGCCATAAATATTTCCATCAGGATTATGAAGTCAGCTGCATGGAAGACTGAAAAGATGTCCCCGTTTTTTGTTTTGCCTTGAAACGCTAATATACTTCTTATTTATATTCTTAAAATTGTTTAGCAACAAAACACAACCTTGTCATCGCGTTGTGAAAAGCTAAACATTAGGCCGAATAGGCCTACATACAAACTAGTAATTGCTTTTTATAGGATTTTGCTTACATTTTTATACATAACAATAAGAAATTGCTAACTTGTTTCAGCCGTTGCTTAAAAATATATACCTAAAAACAAGCTTTTGCTTTTTTTATATAATTTTTTTTAAGCATTTTATTTGTTAGGCATTAGGCAAGCTTTATAAGAAAAGCTGTTACCTCCAAATGGGCACTTAGGGAGACAATCCCATAGAGATGTACACAAACTTAAAACAGTCCTAACTTGTTTACCCTAACCCTTTTCTCTATAAGATCTTCGAGATTTATGCTATTTAGACCAAAATCTGTCGTTCTAAGACAAAACTAACTCCCAAATATTGTTTTTTTAGGGTAGCTAGACACTTAGGGAGACACTGAAATGTCTCCCTAAGTGCCACTGTCTCCTTATTACCTAAAAACTTACGCTAATTTGTCTCCCCAAGTGCCTATTTGTATAAATTAGGCAAAGCAAAAGGTTATGTATATGTTTTTTAAGCAATTCAGTGCCGTGTCTAAGTTTTAACTATGGTACCCTGCTAGGGGGTCCGGGGCATTAAACCCGTAAAGCATCCCCGGAAATATTTAACTGGGCAGGGTTATTTCATTGCGTAATTTGTCCATGCAGTTAATATGTACACAATTATAGTGTTAAAATAGTATATCTTTTCGCTAGAATGACGAGCAAATGACGTGATATCCACGTGAAATTTTTCTATCAGGGTTTACACCAAAATTGGTGTTCAAATAATTTGATCCCCAAACTGGTGTTATTCAACACCCAAATCCTTGTCCAAAATAAACACCAGGAAATAATCAAATTTTATACCAATTTAACACCACAGTTTTTGCAGTGTATCGAACAAATTGTATAATGTATGCATAAAACTTCTGGCAGATTGGTGAAAAAATGTTAAACCAAATGATAAAAGTATGGAATTTGGCACACAATCGTAGCATGTTATAAGAAAGATATTTAGCTATTGGGCCATCGCAGATTTTTAAAGGTTAAAGGTAGTATACACCATGTTGGTAATTGCTTGAATTATCAGGAATGAGTGGAATTGAGAGTGTAGTATTTTTATAGTAAATATTGACATGTCCAAAGTCGTACAAACATAGATGCCGAGAAAACAAAAACGAGAAAAACGCCGTTCGTTTTAAACCGTCGGGCAGTTGTATTACTGACTATGCGCGCTTAGAGCGACCATTCGCAGTAATTTTACAGTATTGCGACGACCACCGTCGTTAGGACGACCGTTTGCCGGTCGTCCAAGCGCCCAAGTACTCGATAAAATTTCATTTTTTTTAATTTTATCGAATATGTCGATAGATTTGGCTACATTATCCTATAGATTTTTAATTTTGTGGCAAAAGCTCTAGGTAAAAACGGGTTAGGTTACAAATAAAAACCTAACATTTTGCGCGCGTCTCTATGGACCGGTCGCGCTAATGATGGTTTATCGATAATATATATACATGCCAGACACTGTGGTGTATATAGTGGGGGGGGGGGGGGGCAAGAAGAAACTTCCCCTGGCGGCATTGAGGTGTCGAAAACAAACATCAAGATCAATATTATTTTTAAGGCGGTTTTAAAACGTTTAGACGTTGTTTGCACTTCCTGGCACAAAAAGCTGAACCTAACACGTTTACTGACCATCAGGCAGAATTTTGTATGCGTATGTATGTCTGCTTGTTGTCCCAAACAAAGCTAACAAAGCAGTTTTCCTCATGAATTCAACACTCAATTGTGCCGTACGAATAAACAACTAGCAAATGCTAAGATGTAGAACCAATTAAGCATTAAGGAATAAAAGCATTAATATTAATGAAAAGCACATGCTTCAAATCGTATGAATACGATTATTTTTGTCTAATGAGTCAGCATTTGCTGAAATAGCATAATAGTAAATATTTCACACTTGAATTTGTTTGCACAGACAAAATAATGGTTTATAACAATTGTAGTCTCTACCGTGCGTACGAAAAGAAATATACATAGTACAAAGCTGCACTCTGTATTATTATTATTATTATTATTATTCCAAAAATGGATGAATATAGAAATGTTCAGGTAAATTAAACCCCTAAATTACAATTTTAAGATACACATTACAATGGGTTGATTAATTTTATCGTTTACAAAATAAGTCCTTACATTTAAAGGTGTATACTCATCAATTTGTTTTCTTGTACAACTATTTAAACATCACTGTAGTGGAGTTACTGCAGCATTTTAGTGGCTTTAGTAAACATAGCGATATATTAATTAAAAGCTTTTACAGATTACGTATACAAGCTCCTAATTTGCATACTAGTGTTAGCTTCTCAAATACAAGAAGTATGAAGCATTTACTTTTCAGTTATCAAATGCTAAACGGTAAAACTTAATTTTATTCATACGAATTGTAGCATTTGCTTTTCCTTAAAACCATAACCCCCTAGGGTGTGTGCGAAATCATATTGATTTTGAAGGATCTGGGAGGCTTAGGGTAATGCTTTTAATCTGAAGTAATTGCTTTTCCCTTTGCTATGGTATTTGCTAGTTTTAATTCACGTGGCCCATTTGCATTATTGTTGATGACCAAACCAAAATTCAATGTAATATTCATTTTTTCAGAATTTGCTCATGATAATGCTAGCTTTGGTATAAGACAGTATTACCTGGGTGTCGTTCCAAATCATTCTGAGATCGTAGCCAGCCAATACGTCCTGACGCTGGTTGATGTGATCCAGGGCCATCTGGCATGCCGGTAGGATCCCACTCCCGTCCCAACCCCCACCGAGGGTGAAGTACGCGCTCAAGTAGATCGGTACCGCATTCTGCATCTCTCCAGGCCCCGTGGCATCCGTAGTGCGGACACGGGGCATCGTGGCGTTTGCGTCCACTAACGGGTCGCGTACCGATGTGACGCGTTGGGACGCGTCGGCTACTGTAACGATGCCCGGGTCGATGGTCGTTAGTGCCGGGGACACTGGTCCCTCGTCCGTCCCCGTAGCACTCACAGTCGGGTTTTGCGTGGCGTTGTCGCTCGGTGTTATCTCACTGGTTGCAGCATTAGCTGACAAAGTCAGAGCCACCAGTAACACCCATAGTGCAGTTGGTGTGCACATCGTTTACCAATGTTCTATAACGTCCACAAGTCTGTACTGAACAACTTCGCTACAATGTGCTTTACATGGTTTTGATTGTTGTCATTCGCGGTTAATGAAGATAGAACATACGGTGACGTGATTGGTGTACTCGACTCGTGCTTGGAGCATAAAGAGCGGGTGATTGGTACCGGCAACTTGGAGTGCGGTGTGGTCGTATAATGAGCCGAGGACGCGGTGCAAGAAACGATCGAGTGATTCCGTTGGCACACGCACGTGTGCTCTTGCATTGTATGTGCGTGAGAGAGACCCCGCAATCTCATTGGCTGTCTGGGTCTCAGTGATCGTTTGAGGGGTTTGTCTATTGTGTTGACATGATGGGCTTCCGGGCAATTAGTGTCTGGGGAAATGAGATGACAGTCCCTGCTAATGATTGTCCATTAATACATACCTAGGAGAGTTGATGGTTTCTGATTGGTCGAGACTCGATCACATGGAGGGCATTATTTTGTATTAATAAATACATAGAAGAGTTGATGGCTTCTGATTGGTCGAGACTCGATTATAATTATTGAGGACATTATTTTGTATTAATAAATACCTAGGAGAGTTGCTGGCTTCTGATTGGTCGAGACTCGATCACGTGGAGTGGATTATCAGGTAGTAATATCATGGGTTTCAAGAAGAAGCGAATAAATGTTCCCTAAACCAGCATTAATCAAGCATCATGTAAGCCCATGATTGGCCGAATGCAACAGTTCTAGGGTAACTTGTAACAAGGACGCGTCAAATCTTGATACTGTGCGCTATAAAATGTACGCGTAGAACGTTTGTATCTATATTATACGAGCGGCATTTTTCCTAAAATGCGCGTGTCGTCTGTTAACGCTAGCGCGTTGCTATGCACGGTAAGATCCTTAGTCGTCAGCACCCGATTTTACTAAACTTTGCGACGCGTCGCAACTCGAGTTACAAACCCGATCCATTTTACTAAAGTTACGATGCGTTCAATGCGTCGCAAGTACCTTGGCAACGGCAAGTAACACGTCGTAAGTTACGTGTCGTTAAGTGTATTTGGGTCGTCGTAAAATAAGATGCGTCTTTTAATAGCCAGTTTTACGCCATAAAAATGTATTCATAAATACAGTTTAGGCATTCCTATTGGTCGAGAGCCCGTCACGTGGCCGGTATTAAACGGACGATAAAGACACGGCTGGAAGTGTTTAAAACCAGCTGGCAACAAAATCCTGTCACGCGATCGCGCATTATACGCGTCCCCAGGGCTCACTTTATTTCCAACCGTACCTCGTCTCCAATAGTAAGAGCGGGTAGTGTTGGGCGCGTACAGCTCGACACCCTGGGAACGAGGTTGCAAATGGCAGTAATAGTCTGGTTCGTAGTAAATACGCTTTATTGCATGTATTGTGTAGAGCGACAGAGGCGGAAACATGTCATTTGACACACACAGAGTGGCAAAACACCGAAATCTACTTGCGACAAAATTTTTGGGATTTTCGGGGTTTTTTTGCTGAATTTTACAAAAAAAGGTATTTATGAATGGGAATAAATGTGTGTTCGGTCGGTATTAATCACTCTGTTTAATACCGCTTGGAGTCTGGGTGTTGATAATTACCCTCGCCTTCGGCTCGGGTAATTATCAGCACCCAGACTTCAAGCGGTATTAAACAGAGTGATTAAAACCTCTCCAACACACATTTATTCCCTTAAAACGAGACTAGAATATTCGGACAATGTATGGGAAGTTGTAAATGAAACATTCATCGTAGTCATATGAATAAACCTTGAATAGTCCCCAGCAAGCTTGTTTTTCGTTAAAAATGCATTATACGTCAGCCAATTTGATTGACATTTGTTTAGGCTTCCCGAGAAGAGGTTCGACGACTCTTTGCTGAATACCAGACGGCTATTTACTGTGCGTTGAATAGGTACATACAACAGTCACTGTTTTGTGTTATAAATACACCTATAAATCACTGTTTCATGCTCCTTCGCTGCGCTCATCCGCATGAAAAACAGTTTCATTCTATTGAGACAACCTCAATGAAATCAACAAACACGATTCAGTTTTGTATCAGATATTATTAAAGCATGGGAGTGTGGCCATGTTTCAGACGAGTATCGAACTGTGACTTTATAATTACAAATGTATAATGAATGCAGAAATATTTAAGCGATTACTTTCGATATACAAAATTACTTGATTCACGAAAATATATATTTTTCAATATTAAAGGAGTACTCAATTCATCAAATTATAATTGAAGCTATAAAATAGCAATCAAAAGGTAAAACATGGAATCAGACAACTCAGATTTAAAAAGTATGATATATACATACATTATCTCAGCAAATCCCAACTCGGGATTGTAGCCCTCTTGGCTCTTCGGATTATCTGTCCGGGTATACATTTGTCTAGTAAAATTCTTACTAAAAGACAAAATTGCACAACAGGAATGCCAATATATTTAGTCACCATTTCATTAATCCCACCCAAGGAAATTAGCTCCAAACGCTCTTCGGATTATCTGTCCGGAACCACGAAAGTTATAAAGAAACAAATCTACCAATCATCAATTTCAGCAAATCCCATCTGGGGATTCAATACATCAGGGCTCCCATCATATCCAGATCATTATTCGTCAATTAAATAACTTTCAATATACTCAATCACATCTTCAGCAATTCCGCCCGTTTTGACATACCATGTCACATATTTGTTGTTTTCAATAAAATATGCGACACCGTAAAACTTAGAATCAGATTGTTTACATTAAACAACTAATTGATATACACCTGTATTACCTCATCAAATCCCCGTCACAACTTCCGAGGTTCTCGCAATAACTCCATGATACAACTTATATCGCTTCTAATATTTATAAATTAAACATCAATGTATTAACTTGATTATGGTTACATGAGTTTTGGTCGTTTTTTACAGTCCGGAATTATCTCAAGTTATTTTAAAAGCCTAAAAGCGTATCAAAAGTATAATTCGAGGCGATTCAATTATAACGCAATTTCATAATTCCAAATATACTACACTGATGACCATTTCAGTTCACTGTATACACAGGCTAACAAAAGCTTTGGTTTGCACAGCATCGCCATGCATCAAGAACAAACTGTAAATTCAGTACATCTAAATTACAACCGAATGCGGTACATCCAAAATTACAAGTGCAGTGACTAAACACATCTACAAAACAATAACATTTAATACAATACGGAATTTTGCTAATTGTGCTGGTTAGCTGGGATGCGACGTCCCGTAAGTACTCGGTGGGCAGGCATCCGCTATACGGCATCCAACCCTCAAGGTTCCGTAACTACTCGGTAGGCAGGCATCCGATATACGGCATCCAACCCTCAAGGTTCCGTAACTATGGTAGGCAGGCATCCGATATACGGCATCCAACCCTCAAGGTTTCGTAACTACTCGGTGGTAAGGCATCCGTTATACGGCATCCAACCTCCCAAGGTCCCCTAACTACTCGGTGGGCAGGCATCCGATATACGGCATCCAACCCTCCAAGTTCAGTAACTACTGGGTGGGCAGGCATCCGCTATAGGGCATCCAACCCTCAAGGTCCAATCACTCGACTAGCGTCCGGAACATTACTGCCCCACACATCAGCTCAAGTAGCTTCATAACGTGACATAGGGACCATCTATATAAATAAAATAATTAATCAATTCGATACTACAAAAGCAACCACACTGAAATATTTTAAGTGGGCAAAGTTAAATCAAACAATCTTCCTTCAATCATCTGCATATATAACAAAGATAATTTAACAAGAAAACATCACTTACGATTGTAATTGCCACACTGACCTGCTTGTCCGAGCCACACCCGAGAAACCCCACAGGCAATTTGTCTGTGCCGAGTGGCAGCACAAGCTGCCAAGAAATGGCTCCGCCAGCAGCACTCAAAACCACTGTTCACTTCATACCAGCTTCTAGCAAAAACTCTAATGTTACTCTCACCTTTTATATAACCCCAACCAATTTCACAGCATACCCGAAGTCCCTCAAGCACGCCAACTGCATTCCAGCCAGCCAAACCACAAATACCTACTTAACAAAAGAAGATTACATATACATTGAACATAATGTGGTCCACCCATAAATCCCTGAAATATTTAAAGAAAAATGCACCTGCCTAAATTCAGCTGCGACAATCCCAACTCAAGATTGCAGCCCTCTTGGCTCTTCGGATTATCTGTCGGGATATAATCTAATAAATTAAGAGGGCCTAAAATGTCGATCTTAAATATAAATTTGTCTGGTATAAATTTATCCAGTAACATTTTTACTGAAAGACAATTGTAAACAGTTTATCATCAACAGGACAAAGGCCAATATGTTTAATCACCATTTTACTAATCCCCACCTTGGGATATTAGCTCCAAACGCTCTTCGGATTATTTGTCCAGAACCACCAAAGTTGTAAAGAAACA
This sequence comes from Crossaster papposus, assembly GCA_037893245.1. Taxonomy (NCBI): domain Eukaryota; kingdom Metazoa; phylum Echinodermata; class Asteroidea; order Velatida; family Solasteridae; genus Crossaster; species Crossaster papposus. The sequence continues at coordinate 927,829 of JBAIAA010000567.1, read as the reverse complement.
AACCCGTCAATCATCAATTTCAGTAAATTCCATTTTGGGTTACAATTCACCAGAGCTTTTTCGATATCCAGGGCATTATTTAACCAAACTGTTTATACATATATATATTTTTTTAAATGTATATTACACTAAACATTTTCAATACATAGCCTAAACACTCTGGCAAATTTCAGCAATTCCCATCTTGAGATTAAAAACAACAGGGATCCTGCCATATCCAGAGCATTATTTATACAAATCTTGTTTGACCAGAATACATTAATTAAATCCTTTTTAATATACTCCATCACATTTTCAGCAATCCAATCTTGGGAAATTAACGACATGCACCACTAAACCGATATTTGTCCTAACAAATTAGGTAACCCATTAACGTCTGCCTGAATATAAAATATATACCCAAATATGGGAATAAACATATTACATGGCAGGGATTAACGATTTATGCAAATTATACATATTTCCACCACTTGGATTTGTGTAGATTTTTAGTATGTAATTCTAGGAACCTAGAAGTACACTGTGGTGAAAAAACAATTTGTTGCAATTTGTTTGAGGTCAACAAAGTAAAATTATGTATTTTGCCTGGACTATTAAGACACAGCAACATTACCGTTTCATAACACCACATTTTGCTGTAAATATACAGATAATCTACTGTTCTCCTACACGAATCTCAATAAGCAGCAACTGACTAATCAGAACTAAGGAAATTGGCGTTAACAAAAGACAAGTTAAACTGTGTCGTTTTACCACAAAACACACTTTTATGACGACTTTTGTGTAATAAAGAAATTCCCTGATAAAATTTTGATTTTTAGCAAATAAGGCTGAAGAATCGCATCACATCTCCCTCCCCATTAAAATATTGAAATTACTCATTTGAAAGCGTGACGGGAAAAGCTGAATATAAAAGTAACTCACGACAAATTAGTAGATTATCGAAGCACTTGTCTGTATACGTGTATTATTGGTAATGTGTAATCGCTAGTTACTTCTATAGGCCTAATAAGTCTGGTTCCCATTCCCACTTCATTCATCGATGTAAATTGCCGCAATACGCATAACAACTGTACTTCAACAGGAGCGTTTGTTTTTGGACAAAACTTCGACATAAAACTTGCTGTTATAACAAAACAACAGTATTAACTGTTGCAAAACAGGGGAGTCCCTGTAGGTGTACACTACCCAATACAGTAGAATCTGTTAATAAACAGAGATAACATCAACAGTATAATGTACTGTTAAAAAATAGTAACTTCTGTAATGCCAATTGACAATATAATGTACTGTTAAGTGAAACAATGTTCCATGCTGCCAGGGAATTTTAACCAAATGTCCTGATCAAGAAGGATCTTCAAGATGTCGCTGAACTTGCCATATAAATTAGATGCATTTGGGCAGGTCGGATCAAGCAGACCTGAGACATGAAGATACAAGGAACAAAGAACAAGCAATACAGGAACTTGATGTGTGCAAAGGAGAACAAGAAAAAGCGGGTTGATACTCGACGTGAAGCGTTGGCCTGAAAATGAAAGGCCTGGTAATATGCACGCCTTATAAAGTATTAGTATACGCTTGGATTAACAATTATGGAATTAGTTTCATTGAAATAAACACACAAAGGAATGGAATGATCCAACATCCAAACATTCCACCCACAGTGGTTAACATCTGTCGGCATTTCAATGTAAAATGTGTTTCGTGAAATGGATTTCACGACGCGTCGCAGCTGCGACGCGTCTCAGAGATAGTGAAATCAGGTGCAGGTCTCAAAGTATAGGTGAATAATAACAACACATATTCTTGAACAAATTGAAAATGGAAACTTTCAATTTTCGCTGATTTAAGCATTAAATATTTAAGCATTACGGGGAAAAAACCACCCATTTAGAGAATTTTGCAAGTTTTATTTAAAAAAACAAATTCACTTCCCTTTCTTTTGCGTCTCTCAATGTGTACCAGCGTGCTCACTTCCAATTGTTCACCAAAGTCAAAACTCTCGTCCTGAGTATTTTATTATATTGTGTTTTATATTAAAGGTAAGTTAGAAGAAGAAAAAAATTACTTTTATACGGAAGTATGTAGAAAGAAAAAACAATATCCACACGCTTAAAACTAAAGTGTTGAATTAGCATTATAAGTGTGCGGTCAGTGAATACTCTTTAAAGGTTGGAATTCCATACATAAAACTCATGAATTCAACACTCAATCGTATGCATAACGAATGGTAAATACTTATAGTAACAAGTAAAAGTAAAAGCATTTGCTTGTCAAGTAAAAGTAAAATTGAAAGCATATGCTCGATTTGGTATGCATAACCTTTACCTTTTACTTGGTAGTATATGCCTAGTACTTGCCTGGTATTTACTTGTGGTCAGACTATAGAACCCTTTCAACAAAGGTCATTCAAATCATATAGATGTCCTTCAGATATATTTCACCAGAGCAACTCTTCTTGGCTGATACTCCTGCTTTCTAATTGGTGACTGTATGAACTCAGCCATTTTGCATGTAGGTTTTATCGACACATCTGTACAAGTATACTGCCAAGGTAGCTACCTTGGAATTGTCAAGCATTTACTAGGAAAACGCTATAGAGGAAGTTTGTACTACTTTTCAAGTAAAAGGTTGTTGTGCAAATGCTAGTACTAAAAGCTTTGAGTAAAAGCTTCTACTACATTTTATGCATATACATTGAAGTAAATACTTACATAGTATTTACTACTTGTTATGCATATACAGCCCAATGTGTTGAATTCATCAGTTTAGTGGTTGAAATTCCAACTTTTAAAGAGTAGTCACTGACCGCACACTTATAATGCTGATTCAACACTTTAGTTTTAAGCGTGCACCATCATGCTAAATGTAAACATATTTACAAACATGAATTGTGTTTACTCGCTAAAGACAGTTTTTAGACTGTAGGCCAGGGGCCGGTTGCACCAAACATGTCCTACATACTTGTCGTAAGATAAGAAATTTAGGACCACCATAAGACATGTCGTAACTGCGGTTGCACCGAAAAGCTTATAGGCTTGTCCTAAAATGCATATCTTACGACACGTCGTAGGACATGTCCTAGTATATAATTATAACTGTATTGGGACCGACGCTGGTTACAATCCCGAAATTAGATAGAAACTGTACACAGCATGTTTTCAATCACTTATGTTTTATTCAGATAATTAGTGATTGTTTACAAATGCATGTCACCAATTCATTTCATCATAATCAAAATGGTTGTATTCCCAGGGTCCTCTGCTATGGTTACCGTCATTCTTCAATTTATTGATCTTTAAATTCATTTAACGAAGCTTTGCATCTTGGACTTTTTTCTGAAGAGTGAGTAATTCCATTATAGTTGCCTCGTGTTCCTTCCTGAACATTTCCAATTGCGAAGGAAATTGCAAGAACCAGTGTCGAAAGATGCATTGGAGTATGAAAACGTAGGTGGGCATGTCTTCGACATCTAAGACTGCAGCCTATTGAAAAGGTTTGCCAGGTAATAGTTGTAATGGCTATGCTTCACAACTTCGCCAGACATTTGCCTCTTGAAGACGAAGATGGGCAGATGTATGCTGAGCTAATGGATGAGCATCTCGACGACAACGAGTGGCCTGACATTGATGATGATCCAAATCATGAAGGGATTGCCCGAATAAACCAAATTGTAGACTTATTGAGGTCTGAACGATTTCCCTATTTCAACCATGAACATAAATAACAGTTAAAGAAATCGACCCAGATACATTCTTAAAAAAGTAATTAATTTTGATACACCAATCAACCATGTCAATAAAGAGCATGTTCTCTCTCACTCATTTAAAAAAAAACCCAGAATTACTTTCTTTTTGACTCGCCAATTTGTAGATTTAACAATTTCACTTTGTTGGACCCTGTTTTTGTTTTGTTGTTCAGTACTTTGTACTCATTGCTATAATTGTTGTTTTTTAGTAGAAACAATTAAAGCATTTGAACGAAATCTAAACAGTTAATCCCATGTGCAGTCTCGGAAAACGTCTTTTAAAATTTCTGTCTGGTTTTTCTTTTCCCTCAGCTACTGATTTTATGAAGGATTTCTTGATAACTTATTGCTTAGCCGTTTTTTACACGAAATTCGTGTTATCTAATTACAAAAACTCTTCTAATGTGAAGCTAAATATTTTTTTTATAATTATTTCTTCCACAACCAAATGGTGATAAAACATGCAGAAGTATTGTTTTCAATCTTTTCCTTAACAGAATCCTAAACGACATTGTACTTCAACCTGAACATATTGCCGCGTGTGGCTACCCTAACTATTTAAGTCACCTCTCCACTATAGACGTAATTTTATGTCGTAAATCCATGTCCTACTAATGCGTAAGTTGTGATGGTGCAACAGTTGTGTCGTAATGTATTTCGGTTGCACGAAAGTTGTCTTACACCACACGTAAGTCAGAATGCGTACGGCAAGGAAGTTAGTACATGTCGTAAGACATCGATGGTGCAACCATTTTCGTTCGTAACTTTAGTACAGCACTTAAGACCGTTTGTCCAACCGGCCCCTTGTGTCCAGCCGGAAATTAGTTTTTGTCATTACTACCCCCCCCCCCCCCCCCCCACCTCCCGCCGACACAGATTTACCCGACTGCACGACGTCAAGTCGACTACTAATTTTATTTGATCGAGACCGTAATTATTTCCATACTTTGATTATATTGTGAAAATATTTTTCTTATAATTAATGTATGTTTTGAAAGATACATCTTTACACTTTAAAAAGAGATATAAACGTGCAAATCTGATAATTGTTGACAGAGTTACAAGTAATTTCCTAAGAGGAGTCAAATTGACCAGAGACCAAGTTTTTTTGCGATTTTAGGCATTGGGACTAAGGTAGCTACTTACCTCTGTGTGGATGATTACCTGGGGCCGGTTGCACCAACGGTCTTAAGTGCTGTACTAAAGTTACGAACGAAAATGGGCTGCACCATCGATGTCTTACGACATGTACTAACTTCCTTGCCGTACGCATTCTGACTTACGTGTGGTGTAAGACAACTTTCGTGCAACCGAAAGACATTACGACACAACTGTTGCACCATCACAACTTACGCATTAGTAGGACATGGATTTACGACATAAAATTACGTCTAGTGGGGAGGTGACTTAAATAGTTAGGGTAGCCACACGCGGCAATATGTTCAGGTTGAAGTACAATGTCGTTTAGGATTCTGTTAAGGAAAAGATTGAAAACAATACTTCTGCATGTTTTATCACCATTTGGTTGTGAAAGAAATAATTATAAAAAAAATATTTAGCTTCACATTAGAAGAGTTTTTGTAATTAGATAACACGAATTTCGTGTAAAAAACGGCTAAGCAATAAGTTATCAAGAAATCCTTCATAAAATCAGTAGCTGAGGGAAAAGAAAAACCAGACAGAAATTTTAAAAGACGTTTTCCGAGACTGCACATGGGATTAACTGTTTAGATTTCGTTCAAATGCTTTAATTGTTTCTACTAAAAAACAACAATTATAGCAATGAGTACAAACTGAACAACAAAACAAAAACAGGGTCCAACAAAGTGAAATTGTTAAATCTACAAATTGGCGAGTCAAAAAGAAAGTAATTCTGGTGGGTTTTTTAAATGAGTGAGAGAGAACATGCTCTTTATTGACATGGTTGATTGGTGTATCAAAATTAATTACTTTTTTAAGAAAAATGTATCTGGGTCGATTTCTTTAACTGTTATTTATGTTCATGGTTGAAATAGGGAAATCGTTCAGACCTCAATAAGTCTACAATTTGATTTATTCGGGCAATCCCTTCATGATTTGGATCATCATCAATGTCAGGCCACTCGTTGTCGTCGAGATGCTCACCCATTAGCTCTGCATACATCTGCCCATCTTCGTCTTCAAGAGGCAAATATCTGGCGAAGTTGTGAAGCATAGCCATTACAACTATTACCTGGCAAACCTTTTCAATAGGCTGCAGTCTTAGATGTCGAAGACATGCCCACCTACGTTTTCATACTCCAAGGAAATCTTTCGACACTGGTTCTTGCAATTTCCTTCGCAATTGGAAATGTTCAGGAAGGAAACACTAGGCAACTTTTAATGGAATTACTCACTCTCAGAAAAAAGTCCAAGATGCAAAGCTTCGTTAAATGAATTTAAAGATCAATAAATTGAAGAATGACGGTAACCATAGCAAAGGACCCTGGGAATACAGCCATTTTGATTATGATGTAATGAATTGGTGACATATATGCATTTTTAAACAATCACTAATTATCTGATAAAACATAAGTGATTGAAACATGCTGTGTACAGTTTCTATCTAATTTTGGCATTTTAACCTGCGTCGGTCCCAATACAGTTATAATTATACACTAGGACATGTCCTACGACGTGTCGTAAGATATGCATTTTAGGACAAGCCTATAAGCTTTTCGGTGCAACCGCAGTACGACATGTCTTAGGGTTGTCCTAAATTTCTTATCTTACGACAAGTATGTAGGACATGTTTGGTGGCAACCGGCCTCTGATTTTGTCAGTATACTTACAACAATTACAGTAACAATAAAACAGATAACAATGCACTGCATGAGCTATTATGTCTGCCTGTCAGCAACAATCGGCATATTACAGCCCCGACCTCCTTCCTTCAAAATTTTCGATATCCCCCTGACGCAAACTGCTACGTTGCCGTGAGGAGCCTCCAGCACATTTTAGACCCATTCAACTCAATCAAAGCTAAATAGTTTAGCCGCTAACGTTTATGGCATGTCTGCATTAATTACTTATGCAGAAAGCTCGATTCATAGGCAGGAGTAATTTACCAGCGACACAACACGATCCTCCGCACGGCCGGGCATGGTTCAGTCGACCGCGCGCCCGGCACGTTCTATTTTCCTAATATTACTATCAGGACTTTGTTCCCAAAACTTGAGGGTAAATTTACAGAACAGGCGTCTGCGAGAGGCTTCTTCCTTCCTTTTTTATTTGTTTTTCTTCAATTTGATCAGACACCAGTTAGGTCGTGTGGACATATTATGTGACAATATAATTGTGTACAGTGCATATATTATGTCCAATTGGGGGGGGGGGGGGCTATGCTATTACCAGCTTGTTGACAGCTAGATGTTTTAAGCACGCAGCTGGGACACATCAGGCAAGTTGCCAGCTAGTGACTTAGAGACACCCAGATCAACTCTAATGTTAGCCCGTTAACTTAGCAACCAACTAAGCTCAGCAAGTTTTATGAATATCACTTAGCTTCCAACTAGGCTTAGATGCCATTTAGCAGCCAACTAGGCTTAGCAGGTTTTTATAAATAACGGGGCCCTGGTTTATGAGTTATGCCCAACTTAAAACTTGCCAATTTTTTGTTGTCGGATGGAAAGGTATGTCCAAATATTTATATTATAAAGGTAGGTTCCCAATAGCCAATGAACTGACTACTTCTCAAATTATCCATATCGTTGCTGCTCTTAATTCCCCGACCAGAGGGCAAAATCTGTGATGGCCATAGGGCCTATAGTCGGGAATTTTTTTTCGCATGGCATACTGTGGTCGTGTGTCAAATTCCATGCTTTTATCTTTTCAACTGAATATTATGTTTACCAATCTGCCTGACTAAAAGTAAATATATTTCAGTAGACCCCTGTTTGTTTCACACTTTTATAACAGATCAGGTGTGATATAAAAATCAGACTTCGGTAAAAATCGGACTCCAATTTTCTATTTTCCTATTATTGGTTGAACGCTCTCACATGACCGGTCACTCTCCCACAGGGGGGGGGGGGGGGGGGGGGGGGGGCGGAGGGGGCCCAACAAAGTGCGCCACCAACGTTGAAATGTATCTCATTCATTCTTCCACGCTCGAGAGCTGCACATCTCACACAGTAAATATAGATCGCTACCGCGAAGCGCACCATTGAAACACGTACAGATTTGCTCCGTGTATCGCTCTCCGAATTCAGTGATTCATGCAACGTCCGCAAAGCCAGGTACACAGGCACGATCTACACGAATTTGTTTTGGGGCGATGTCATTTTCGGCCAGTTTCGTTCGAAAACAACACGATAAAACGCAAGGGGGTCACAGGCAGATTTTTTTAAAATTCAGTATATCACTGCTACATCATTTTTAAACGTATCCATGGAAAAACATGAGTGGGGTCAAAAGCACGATTTTTCACAATTTATTGATTATTATTGCCCTTTTTAGGGGAGGTATTTGTTAACATCGTTTGAGTATTTGTGCACAATCTCCACGCGCATCAACGGTACGTCAACGCTTAATTTTTTCGACTGGCTTTTTTCATTTTCATTACAATTTGTGTCATTGGATGATAAACATTAAGGTAAATAACAACCTTGTACAACTACAAAAGACAAGATGTTAAGATTGGATGCAAAAAAATTTTATTAATTTTTCGAGTGAGAAAATTGTTCCCCCCTATTTTGAGAATGGACGGTACCACAGCGTTTCGCAATCACAGCCTCGAAGGGCCACCCTCCCGCCCCCCCCCCCCCCCCCCCCCCCCCCCCCCCCCCCCCCCACTGCTCTTCCTCATTATATCCACTATATGTATATGCATGCGCATAATGTACTACCAATGAATCCAGATCTTATACTAAATAGAGTCTAAAATTCACGCCACACCCGATCGCGTTCAGTGATCCGTCCGCTGGTATAGCTCACTGATCTCTATAACTGGATTATGGTGTACTATTAAGGTCACTAAAACGGCGCGGTGTGTCGTGGCTAGCGGCGCGATGTGTCTTCGCTAGCGGCGCGGTGTGTCGTTGCTATCGGCGCGGTGTGTCGTGGCTAGCTGCGCGATGTGTCGTGGCTACCGGCGCGATGTGTCGTGGCTAGCGGCGCGATGTGTCTTGGTTAGCAGCGCGAGTGTGTCCGTGGCTAGCGCGCGGTGTGTCGTGGCTAGCGGCGCGAGTGGATGATATATGAAGGGGAAACTTTTGGTATCGAGGGGCTTTCCATTAAAATTGTGACGTCATGTCGACCTCGAGAATAAATATGTAGTGTTTTGGCCGTGGAATATTCAAAGTGAAGGGATTTTTCTTCATTCAACTACACCCGTACTCCCTAAAGCTGTTGTTTAATATACATTGCCTTTTTATGTCTTTCGTTGCTCTATCTACTGTTACCCAGTACCCCGCTGATCCAGTGGTAGGGCTCTAAAATGTCGCGCTTTTTGGGGGAATGATCACAAGAGGTCGCTCTTTTTGTGTGTGTGACCACAGACATAAGGGACGCGTATTTACAGTAAACTGTTAAACCTGCCTACAGAAGAAAATTGACGCTTTTCTACTAAATAAGAATAGCTGTAAGTGCAAACATTAGTTATACAAATCAGAAGAGTAGTCCAAATTAGTGCGGTTGTTTATCAATCAATCGTTTATACCAAAAGAAAAACCCAGACAAAAAAGAATGTACCTAGCCTAGCCCAGGTGAACTCGCTAACTTAGTCTAAACCTCGTGCTAGCCCTAGTCTGGCCCCGCAGTAGAGTACACTATTGGCCATACGTCCATCAGTGCACTTATTTCACGTGCACTTCACTTATTTCATAGACTGGGGCTTACCTCCCTACATAAACGTAAGGAGAAAACCTGGGCTAGGGCCTAGCCTAGCCCAGTTTGGACGACGTTCTCATGCATTAGAACGGATGAGTCCAACCTATGCTAGGGCCTAGCCCTATGATAATGTAATGTAAGACTATCACATTATTATCTACATTACATATCATGTACCTTCCTTTTTTCTGTGTGTAATTGCACATTTTTTTTCTCATGTATAATTTGGAACATGCATACATTGTACATGCATGTTCTAATGTCCTTTTATTCATGAGATAATAAAATAATGAATGAATGAAAACAATCCACATATCATGTCTTCAAGTTCAATGAAGGCTTCAGGAATCAGGTTCCTGTTTGTATTGGTTGTCCTTGAAACTTCATTATGTCTAGCCGTCACTAGGCTTAATCATACTCAGTCATAGGGCGTTATAATGAAAATGTCATTGAGAATGTTATGTAGGCCAAGTCTAACATTGTTTTTATATTTAAAATGTTTCTGGTATACTTTGCATCCATCTCTGATTTGATGAGCAGTTACTTTCTTAAGAAAATTTTTGAATTAAATTATAAATTTATGTTTTATTGGTTTACTTCATGTTACCCATGCATGAATCTGATCTTGGGACTTAAGGCTTTGACATAGTGGCTGACTATTTTGTTTTCAGTGCCATAACAGTAGCACTTTTAAATTATGTAACAGCGGTTTGGTGATAGGCATCAATTAATGTTAACGTCAATAATTAGGCTGAAGTTATGGGTGATCTACAGCAGTTTCAGATCAGAAATGCATTTATTAAACAATTGATTCCACACAAGCTAATGCTGGTAAACTGACTGATGTTTACAATTTCATATTTGTCAGTATTGGTTTATCAAATATGTGTATGTAGGTAATATAAAGCCAGACTGTGCTAGCCACGACACACCGCGCCGCTAGCAACGACACACCGCGCCGCTAGCGAAGACACATCGCGCCGCTAGCCACGACACATCGCGCCGCTAGCCACGACACACCGCGCCGCTAGCAACGACACACCGCGCCGCTAGCGAAGACACATCGCGCCGCTAGCCACGACACACCGCGCCGCTAGCAACGACACACCGCGCCGCTAGCGAAGACACATCGCGCCGCTAGCCACGACACACCGCGCCGCTAGCAACGACACACCGCGCCGCTAGCGAAGACACATCGCGCCGCTAGCCACGACACACCGCGCCGCTAGCAACGACACACCGCGCCGCTAGCGAAGACACATCGCGCCGCTAGCCACGAGACATCGCGCTGCTAACCAAGACACATCGCGCCGCTAGCCACGACACACCGCGCCTCTAGCGAAGACACACCGCGCCGCTAGCCACGACACACCGCGCCGTTTTAGTGACCTTAATAGTACACCATACTGGATAGGTCGAGCGTACATTGATGGGATAGCGAGCCGTGAAGTCACCGGCGGCCATGATGGGATATTCAAAACATTGCCTTCGTGCATGCAAAAGACGCGTAGACACGTCGAGAGTGAGACAGTGGCAGCAGCGATGGTGGGTAAAAATGCATTAAAATCATTTGTAAATAAGTAAATTTATTAAATAAACTCGCAGACTGTGCGATCAGTATATATCTTTGTTAAAAATGTCAGGATTACGGTTTTAAGAGAGATTTAGGAGAACATTGTTGGGCGAAAACGATATTTTTGTTTCCACATGAATTCCAGCGGGATTTTTTTATATTGTGGTCCTATCCATCATTTTATCTGAAAGAAAAACTGGGATATTTCGAAAGAACAGTAGATTTATAGAATCAGTTGGTCTAGGATACCTTACAATATGATTGAAATCCACAATACAGGTATTTTCAGACCAATTTTGTACCCATTCCATGAAGACTGTCCCGTTGACTTGCACGTCAAACAGTTCATGGTGGTAATTTGTGTACACATTCATACACAACATATTGTGTCATGAACTATTTGACGTGCATACATTTAATGTTCTGTAGAATTATCCCAATATCGCAATGATCACAGTTTTGTCTGTCACAATTCTGGAAGTGTAGAGCCACCTATTAATAATAATAATAGTATTATTAAATGCATGGTGTAGGCCAAGGCTATCATGGTGAAACTTGGATGTAGACACGTATTTCCAATACTTCAGAACAATTTCATTTTCGCCCACAAATCTCTCTTAAAAACGTAGTCCTGATGACATTCCTTACAGTGCTCAAATGAAATTTCACTCTCTGAAGAAATGGGTATGCCAAATAAATTGAGAATTTTGTGTTTTTAAAATAGCGTCATGTTACAACATTCTTTCCTTGGCATTTAATTTATACCTGTATATTTTTTTTATTTGTACACTGCAGCTAATTGGTTTACCCAAGTCCACTTCTTGCTACTAAGATGTCAGGCTGTACAGCTTATTGCGGTTGGACAAGTCATAGGACGAACTGCTCCCATTATGACAGAGGGACAACAGATGACAGCGAATGTCAAAACTTATTTTGTTTAACCTAACCATCAGTAAATACGGAAGCTTAACCCTAACTCCCTCACCATTGTTATTGAACAATACAATTCCTCCAAAATCCTCCAACTTCCTTTGTTGTGTAGGGAGTTAGGGTTAATTGACCAACTACGTTTTCCAAGATAAGCTATCTCGGTGTTCCACATCCCTATAGATGTGCTGCAAATATATTGCAGAACTCTGCATCTTGGCATTTCATGTTTCAACAATATAAGTACAGATAATAAAACAGTCGCAACAGTCACAAACCTATCTTTGTAACATGGAAATATATTGAACATGTGTTTTATGAAAACTGACAAATCTGGTTAAAATTGTATTGTTAATATTCAAAGCAAATTATACAGATGTTAAAATGACATGGATTTACCCAGTCAGTGTTCTCCACAATCACTGGGTAGCGGCCGCCCTGTGTACATGTTACGCTGTTCTGTCATATTTGTATGCTGTCAAATTTTGCTTTTCAATCATGGTTTTATTTTGCTTTCTTACAAAACAAAAATTGTGGTGTACAAATCTTTAATATTGTGTTCATATCGCACAAATATCTAGAAACACTCACAATTCAAAGTTAAAGCCGTACAAGGGTGTCCTATTAAAATTTGGCCTGTGAAGAATGCTGCCAAATGTATCTTTGCATAGTATCAACAATTATTATTCAAAAATGACATCGCAAGTTTTGTTTTGGTTTTAAATTCATAAACAGTCGGGGGTTAATTGTTTTTTATTTGGTTTTCTAACATCAGTAAACAATACATAATAAGCATATTGTTACTATGGCAGTAGTTATTACATGTTATATGTAATGTATCAATGTAAAATAAAAGCATTAAGCAACATTGAATCCATTGTGTGACTTATGTCATTATTTACACATGTGATTGATATTTTTAATTGTGAATTATTTCAAGTTTCTCAAGTTCATAGTTTAAGCCATAGAGCTGTATCTATATTATACAGCTCTATGGTTTAAGCTCAAAACCACAATTTTTTTTTTCTGTCCACTTGTCAAGCAAGAATTTTTGGGACCCTTTCTAAAAAATTTACTAAACATTAGGTTGATTCTAAATCTGGACACTGCCTTAAAACCCCACGAACAAACCATGATGTGCCAATTAAATTTTCCTGAAACACACTGACATTTTTTCAATTTTTTCAACATCTTTTTATTTTATCATAAAACTGGCACTTTTTAGTGTCTGGATATAAAATTAAACCAAAAATTTCTAGAATTTCCTTAATCCCCAAAAACTCGTTTTGCCTTTTCCTATGGTTTATGATGTGGAATTCTTCCTCCCCCCCCCCCCCCCCAAAAAAAAAAAAAAAACCCAACAAAACCCCCCAAAAAAATTTAGAAGTTGGAAATTCTTGAAAATACTTGTCCGACATATCCAATAGACTTTGCACTGCATTGCATCGTCTCACACGAATGTCTCATATCTTTTCCCAAAAATAGGCCTATTTAACATTGAAACTTGGCGTATACATGTAATTCTTGGGTGTTATTATGTTTAACTTAATTTTCCTAATCAAACTGGATCGTTTTTGTAACGTTAACTTCGTTTCCTGTGATATTACATTCGTTTTCTCGGTCGTGCGCTATACAAACGTGTGTACGCCTGCAATGTCTTTAATATCCCAATATGGCCGCTGATGGCTTCACGTGCAGAGCCGCTCGACCTATCCAGTTAATAGAGATCAGTGGTATAGCTCCATCAATTAGGCGAATAGGCGGGATTTGATTGTCAACCAACGGAGATTATACTGGTCGCGATTCGGATCTGTTCGAACAAAATAGGTCATTATGGTACCAAGCGAGGGCGCTAAATTAGATTTCCCAACTTTTAACATCATACACCAGCGTGCGACTCCCAGACACAATTGAAATGCAGTTTCATCCTTAAATCGCCGTGAAATCTCCGTGAAACTTCACAGTGTTTTAAGGGTAAAACTGCATTTCCATTGTTCAATAACTCATAGTGAGATACGTATTCATAATCTACTTTTACTTCCGTGTGTAATGTTATGGGTAAAAGTAATATTTTAAGGCACTTTCTCCTGTTCCGCAAACATCAATTTCGTTGCACATGTTTTTCTATTTCTAAACGAGTTGGCCCATAAGGTCAAGGTGAAAGAAGCCGGCCCAGTGGAGGCTGGGGTAAGAGCAATACCTTTATCAGGGTACGCCATCTTGAAAATGAAATGATACAAACAAACATGGCAGCCTCAATGTTATGTGCAGTAAACGAGTGGCCCTCGTAAAATTACAGCAGATGAACAATCTTCAAAATGGATGGATGGCTAAAATGCCCCCAAAACGTCAATCCGTATTTTAGGTAGTCATGTCTCTTTGCATTTTAAAGGCTCGTACAACAAAATAAAGCCTAAAACCAGTGGCCGAAAAAAAGTTTCACTGACGTATTGGAGTTTGAACGCGTAGGCTAAATTAACTCTAACGTTTACGCGGCATTCTATTTTCACTTTTTTAATCTGTGTTATTTTGTTTGCAGCTGAAATTGCCTGTTTGGTAGGAAATACTTACATTATAAGGCTGTCTGTGAATTTCCATTAGCACAAGACCTGCCATTTCCAAGAAATAAAAGGGAAATTTGGAGCCCGATTACGTGTTGCGGTGCGGCAACGGGAACATCTTCTCTTGGTGCATCGTACCCCAACTCGTTTGTTTAAAATAATAGGAGTCCTTCAAAGCACCCGTCTATAGGGCTATAGACTGTTCAGCACCGTCACTGGAACTTCATTTTGGCCACCGGTTTTGCTCTTTACTTTGTACAATCCTTCTTCAAAATGCAATGAGACTCGACTATTATTATGTGTCACACTGAGAAAAAAAATTTCTCATTGACATTTGTTTGCATCCATTAGTCTTGCCGAGCCATTAATCTGCACAAAGAAAAAAAGCAGCTAAACACTGCGGTGGCAATCGTAGCTTGTTCATCACAGCAAGGTCAATATTGGTTACCTCCCGTTTATAGTTTCTTGAAGAAAAAACATATCCGAGCGGTCATTCGAGCGGTCGTCATAAGTATTTCGATTGATTGCTTCCCTGATTGGATGTTTTCAAAAGGAGTGGATGGCAAGTGTAATGGACCAAATGCAATTTCCTGCAACAGCCAGCAATCGCCTGTAATCTATAGAAAATGCCCCCCCCCCCCCCCCCCCCTTCCCCTTTTTCAGTTCGGTCAGTGCCCATACACGGCAGTTGTAACAATATATATATTTTTTTGTCGCATGAAGGACCTCTCCTTGTATACGTTATTAATGATTGGGGCGTCCGTCTGACTGTCACTGAATCGGTGCCCAGCGTGGCGTGAATACCAGACAATGAAATACAGACTCGTTGGCAGTATTGCGCATGCCTAAAGTAGAGAGTGACCAGTCACGTGAGAAGATTTAACCAATAATAGAGAAAATAGGAGGTTGATTTTAACATTATTTTCATTTGACAGCGGTGCGATTTGTGTCTAACGTGACTCCGTCCCGGAAAAATCAAGCAAACTCCAATGCCTCGCAATGCCTTGACCACCTCATTCAGCTTAACGTATCTGGTCGACCCGGCCTTCGTTCCTGTTGTGACGGGACCTGACGCAGTTGTCAGTGCCGAGATCTAAGAACACTTTTACTGACAAAGCCTTCACAATTTCCGGCCCGAAACTTTGGAACGCTTTACCCTCCCACATCAGATCACTGGACACTATTTCGTTATTAAAAAACCCCACTTAAAAAAATTCTTGTTTTCAATTTCCTCTTGATATGTCTATGTTTACATTATTTTGTGTTGCTTAGCGCCATGATCTAGATGGAATGGCGCGTTATAAAACCTGATATTATTATTATTATATAATGGACCGGTGAATGCGCGGGGGCAGATTTTTGTAAAACTTGTTTACCCTTCTACTTCTAGAGAGAAAAACGTGAATTTCAGACTCCATGAATACGGACTCGTTGTCGGTATTGTGCATGCCTGAAGTTAAGACAATAGAGCGTGTAGAAGTTGATCTCAAAATCTTGTACGATATTGAAATTGTAATCTCGATATTGAAATTGATCTCAAAATCTTGTACGATATTGAAATTGTAATTGTACGATAATAAACCACGTCCGAGCACCATTTATGGGATCCATCAAAACATGTCAACAAATATGTTTTCATTTCATTAGCATCCGGGCCCCTCCGATCAAGGGCAATAAATTGGTATTTTGAAAGAAAATAGAGCATTTCCATTTACAGCATATTGAAAATACTGCGAACTTATTAATATTATAAATTTAAATTAGCTGACCTCAACTTCCGTTCAATCGATCGCGCAGATAACAGATGGGTAAAACAAAACATGGAAGTCTGTGACTAGACTATTAAAGTACGAAGACATGCAGACAAAGTGAACGTGAGACTTACACGGTCCATTTGCCAGTTAAGCAATCGAGGGTTTAACCAATAATAGGGCAAAGAGGTCAGGGCCGATATTCATAAAAGCCTGCATGCTAAGACTAGTTGGCTGCTAAAATGGCCCCTAGTTGACAGCTAAGCCTAGTTGGAAGCTAAGTGATATTCATACAACTTGGCTAAGCTTTAATGGTTGCTAAGTTGGCTGATGACGTTAGAGTTGATCTGGGGTGTCTCTAAGTCACTAGTTGGCAACTAAATCATTTTGTTTCGGGGTATTTTACATTGGATAACATTGGATTTACATTGGATAACATGGTTCTTGGTTCAGATTTGAGTTTTTGAGAGCCATTTCTGATGTAGGTTTCCCAATGTTCTATTGGTTGTTGGGAATCTAGCCCTATGCTAGGTGAGGATAACTTCCCAAGTATATTTCTTCTTGTGATAAAGTGTTGCCATATTTGTGCTTACTCTCAAGAACGTCTTTTAATTCATCATACTTGTTCGCTATATAAAAGCCTAAAAAGCGTATCAAAATATAATCAATATAATCAATAAATTCAATTATCGCACAATGTCATCTTTAAAAATATTCCACATATCTGGTGACAGTTTTAACAATGTTTACGCATAGGACGAATTTCTTGTTTGGCACAGCATCATCATAAATGCCAGAACAAACTGTAAATTCGGTACATCTAAAAATACAAGTGAATTCTAATCAACATCCTAATCAACTTTCTAATCGCGGTATGCAGCTCACGTAGGCCGCCGATGCAGGCGCCCTCTAAAAGGTATATAAATGTCATGTCTAGCTTTTATTAGATGTCTATGGTCATAACCTTCGAATAGGACGTCTTGGCTAACTGACACAATCGCTCAAAAACATTAGAGCAGAATTGTGTGCGCGTGTGACGTCGCGTTGCGTGCATAATAACGTGACGTAACAGAAACTTGACCAATGAGTCAGCGATTATGCATCTTATGGTTTATTGTACACAATATATCATTGTGACGCGTGATCGCGAAAACCCCTGTCCATTATCAGGTTGAATCAAGAGTCGTTAACTTTACTTCTTAAAGATATACAAACCATGTTTTGCACATAACAAATGCAATTATATAATTTGAATATCTAACCTTTCGGGATGCCACAGCCAGAAAGCATGTAAGCCTTTAGCCTTGGTCAAGGCGTTCATCGTTACCCGTTCGTACGTACAGCGCAGCGGTAATCGGAGCTCAAACAACGACCTCACGCGGCCACTATTATATGCAAAGTAACTGAAGATACTTGAACGCCTTGGATCATTGGTTAAGTTGAGGTTATGGGGGCGGTGCTCATTATGCTAATAGATTAAGCTGACCTTTATAGTCGTTTTCTTATTGGTCGATCGTTGCGTAGAAACTGCATAATTTGAGATAGCGGTGAAAGGTCATAGCTAGCTCGCAAGTGTTTACGAACACCGCCATCGTTGACATTATTTTGTCGGAGAAAGTTGAGTGATTTTTACGAAGGCTTGTAGGAATTACACATGAAGATTTGAACTGTCTTGCGCTTGATTGGTGAGGGTCGCAGTTATTTTCGCTCGTTTTGCTGGGTATTTTCTTGAATGTTGACAATGTTATGGTCAAAACTAGTTGTGTTTAGCTGCTTAGTTTTGAGTTTTCAACCGCGGTGACTGGAGAAGGCCGCGACTCTATTGAAACGTGTCAAACTCGGCCCTACATTATATCGCGCGCATCTAATCCAGCTGATCTGAAAACCGTGGCTCGGTAAAACGCGGAACTCTGATAATTAAATGCCTTGCCGGCTGAATTTTGCCAAGAAAATAATCTGAGGAGTTATTGAGGATATAAGACACTTGTCCCTAAATTACGATATTGCGATCACTTTGAAGGTTGGTTCTGCAGCCGTAAACATGCCCCCTTCCCACAGCGTTGGACCATACAATGTGGCGATAACGCACAGACCAGCATGCCTGGGTTAATGCCGATTATGCGGCGATAAGAAACTGACCGAACACGCCGAAAACTGACGCTGAGTACCTGGCCGTACGTGCGAGCTCCGAGCAAAATGGGGCTCAGGCTGCCTGAAAAATTACGGATTTCCCATAACCTGTCGGCAAATTCACAAAAACACCGTGACCACTAAGAAAGGATTCTAATGGCATTTTGCTGCTCGGGTCTAAAATCTTCGAGGGATAATATTTTCGCTGCAAAATTCAAACAACACGACAGATCTTCGGACGACAGACGACGCTGAATATCTGCCATTTTGTCTTAATTGTCATGCTGCATCAAATTTGATGATGTCAGGATTCAACCGCGTTGTGATTGGACACTTCACATCTTAACCCCGCCTATACTTATCTGTATTCGCATACGAGGTCATGCGCTAGAAATGTGGCGCAAAATATAGGAAACACATAAGATTTCAAAAACCCAATGATCCAAGGCGAAAAAGTAGCCTCAGTTGATTTGCATAAATAGTGGCCGTATGAGGTCGCTGTTCGCGCTGTATCTTTGCACGGGGCGGGGCGCAAGCTAGCAGCATGCATATGCGGGGCGCGCGCACAGTGTATTTCTGGACGGATAACGACGGACAGATAACGACGAACTCGCCTTGACCAAGGCTAGTAAGCCTTGGCCTAGACACATAATAGTATAATATTGTGAATTGTAACTTTATTCTGTTAAACGAATCATCACTCTGTGGTATGAAATAGGCGCAAAACCGCAATTTTATCAAGATGGATTGTTATAAAACATCTAGGCCTATAGGTAATATTTTCCACATGGTAGAAACTGTGAATATAGCAATTACAAACAGCTGATCCCAAAATAAATTATAAATAAAATATATAGGCAACAAATACATTAAACATTCAATAGAAAATTACCTATTCGAAAAACAAATGATGCTCAATACTTAACCAGTAGTTTTAGTATCAACGGATATTGCACAATGGAAAATTGATTACGGTAAAACTTTAATCTTTTTGGTAATAAACGAATGCAAATAATGGACCTTTATACGATGGATATAAAATAAAACAACAGTTTGATATTTTGCCCGTTTTCTAGAAGATACCCAAAAGAATAGCGAAATCAAGAAGGTTTTTCCAGTCGTCATGTGCTGTGCCACAGGCTTCCAGATGTGTCCAGAAATGGTTTCAATCTTTAAATTGGGCACTTTTCGTCTAGTTTTCGATTAAATCAACCCAATGGGATGTCAATAATGTCCGTACATTTTTAACAGGAGTAGAAAATCCCTGGTTAAAATTCATATTGTTTATACCTTTACCAATGAAGTACGAACTCAAGGAACATAAGAACAACTTGTTGAAATCTATTGTATGCATTCTTCTTCGTTTTTTGCTATACTAATAAGTAATATGTAATTAATTGCAATGAGTATTTTGTAGGTTATTTGATGTACACTAAAAAAAACAAAAAAAACGCAACACTTAAAATTTTCATTTTTTTAAAAGGAAATAGGACCGGCATTGTTAAAATCTTACATGCTCTAGATTTTGAGCAATTTAGAGATAAACGTCGATCTTTATTTATCTCGTTACGGCTGAGTGATTTGGGTGAGTTCCAAAACTGTGTTTGTGCATTTTATGCTAATGGTTACATATGAGAATCCTAGAGATGAGTTTGACCACTCCTGTCCTGAACACAACCCTTGCCTATAAAAAGACACCAAAATGATGCCAAAAATCACTTGTGTAAAAGTGTACTATATTTAACATGCGAGCATTTTACAGACACGAATGTGTGCATTTTTACAATCTGAAAGTGCAACTGACACGGAACCAGGGGTGCACCATTTTATTATTGTGTTCAATGGGGCAACGAAGACAACTAATAAGTTGTTTGTGTATACGTTTCAAGATTTCAAATGGTGCACCAGGGGGTTACGGACCTCAATAAGACTCGGGACCCATACACCATGTACACCTGGTTACGGGGACAGGTTCTTTTGTATGAATACAAAGCTGACCGAGTTGTAGTGGGGACATTTCCCTGCCCCGTAACTTGTTTGGTTTCCAGGGCCCGGTTGCACCAAACATGTCCTACATGCTTGTCGTATAAGATTCAGGACAGCCATAAGACATGTCTTAACTGCGGTTGCACCAACAAGCTTTTAGGCCTGTCCTAAAATGCATATCTTACGACACGACGTAGGGACATGTACATGTACTATAGTGTATAACTGTATGGGGACATAGGTATAACACTAAAATTTACTCAAAAGTAGTGCGTCTCCCGTGTTGATTACTCATAGCAATTTTTTGCTCCAGATTTAAATTTTAAATTTAAGTTTTAAGTTAAATTTGTTCGACCCTACTTTCGTGTTCTTTTAGCTTGTATTCATTGCTATAATAAATTGTTGTACACTTTTGGTAGAACAAAATTAAGCTTTTGAACGAAATTGAATCCCACGTGTAGTCTCCAAAACGTCATTTATAATTGCTGTCTGGTTGTTCAATTTCATCAGCTACTGATTTTCTCAAGGATTTTGTGATAACTTATTGACTAATCGTTTTTAACAGGAATTTGGTGTCTTCGAATTTTGAAAACTTGTCTAATGTGATGCTAAATAATTCATGGGCCTCAAATGTTAAGGTGAATAACAAATGCAGATTTTTATTTCAGTTTTGAATACAAAAATGATGATTTTCCTATAAACATTTGTGTCAATTTGTCTCTCAGAATAGCAGCAACAAATCCAAAATGGCTCCCTTACTTTGCACCCCCCCCCCCCCCCTCATCCTTTTACATACGTAAACAAAAATATCGCGCTGAGGGATTTCCTAACGTTTGACACTCCGGTGGACTACGGAGCGGATGGATTGCCTAAAATCGCCAACCCATCTTTTCATGCTTACGCTTTTAGTGATGGCATAATATAATATCATTTATTTATCCAATATTTATTTGCATTTTGTCGGCACCCAAAGCACACGTACACTTTGGTTAGCGTGATTCGAATCTCAACTCGTTTCCGCGCATTGCGTTAAATACTATTCCGGCCGTGTTACTCAGTGCGTACTATGCGCGTATTTCGAAAACTGCACGCCTGAATGTAATCGTCCTGAGCCACGCAGCGTTTTTATGAGTTTTCTACTAATACTAGCTCTCAAACCCCTGCGGTCGGACATTCGACAAGATCCGTGGTTATTAGGGCAAAGATTCATGCGCCCAATCAGAGCCTTTTCCAAGGCCGTTTTCCAAACCCCTAGCTTTAGCTCCGTCTCTGGCTACAGCCTATTGCCAAAATGTATGAATGAAGCCTGAGACGAAGACAAAGCTGGGGTTCGGAAAACAGCCCAAGGCATGCGAACCAACTTCGACCCCAATAGACCATGGGACGAGTGCTATTATTGTGTTCGTTCGTGATCCCCATTTTGGTACAAAATGAAAACATCGAAGTTCATTCAAGTTGTTGTTGCTAAATACAAAAATGACTGTTCATTTTTGCAAAAGTGGCACTTTTGGTGTATTTTTTTGCGAAAATAGGGACCGATTTTTTTTTTTTTTACAAAACTTGCCGTTACTTGAACCTAGGCTTTGGCCCGTATTTGGCTCCAGCGTAATTGCCAAACTGCATAACTGAAGCCAAAACTGAAACACAGTTTTATTTAACAAAACGGCACTCGCGTGACTAAACCTAAATTGTGACCAATCGGAAATACTGTGTTATGAGTTTCTGTCGGCATCTAATCAGCGCTATCGTTACGCACAGTTTCTGACCCGATGTACAGCAATCCAACATGGCGGCTTCTATTCTAAAGACGACACCGAGCCTTTATTTACGTGCATTCTGCATGGTAATCTAGAGCCAAAGGCAGGGTTTCACCTTTTTCTATTCAAAGCTGGTCTCGCTTCCTCGAGTTTGCTGACAAATGGAAGAGTTTGAAGGGAAAACAGCCAGATATAGCGAGATAATTTCTGGCCAAACATGACTCCGTGTTGCAGAGAGTGGGTTAGCATCGGCAGGCGGACCACCGAAACCTTGCTACGCCCGGTTTACGGACATCAATAAGATAGAGCATTTATACAACGCGCATTTATATTGGTCCATTCGCTCGGAAATCTGAGGTGTTTTCATAAAATGTTCATCCTCCCTCGTAAAAATTTAAATTAATCGGAAAAATTGTAGAAATTAACGTACAGAACGTGAAATAAAGCTTTGCTGTTATATATAAGAAACATAAAAGACTGAAAAGCTACGTAAACGCCAATACAATTAAGTATAGTGGTAGAAATTGTCATTTTACCAGGGGTGGACGTTCATGTCATGTATTGGCCAACTTGTTTAACGATTGCTGCGAATGTCCGAATTGTCAAAACTGCGCTATTACCTGTACAATATGAATTTTAGAAGCCACCCCCCCCCCCCCCGCCCCCCCCCCCCCCCCGCCCCCCCCCCCCCCCCCCCCGCCCCCCCCCCCCCCCCCCCCCCCGCCCCCCCCCCCCCCCCGCCCCCCCCCGCCCCCCCCAACGGTATCTTACATAATTATAGTAGAGGGACGGCAGAGGTACGTACAGGTACGTACACACATACATCTTTGCTAAAACTAATTCCCAAAGATACACTGCAGTATTACAAAAGCGAACCATACACGACGTTAAAAAAACTGTGAGTTTCGGGGGGTATGATACACCATTGGTAATTGAATTATCATGAATGGATGGATTTGGGGGTTGTATTTTATAGTAACGTTTAACTGACCTGTTCGAAGTTTTACAATCAAGGATGCCTAAGAAGAAAAAAAGGAAAACGGCGTTCGTTTTCAAACGGCGTCTGGCAGTGGTTCTTGTTGTTCTTGTTCTTGCGATCGCCGTCCCTGATTTTTTTGTAATATGCTATAATTAAATTTGTCGGAACAATTATAAGATATCTAGCGCAATCATTTTGCTGGATGCCTACAATCATTATTTACTTAGGTAATAACAGTGCGAGGACCCGGTTATTACTGCGTGATAATAAACGGGTTGGGGGATGGCCGCTGGTAATGGATCGAGAAAAATGGTGAAAATGCTCCATTTTTTGTGACTTTCCTTTCAGCGATATTTCCAGCGTTTTGTGTTCATGTTTAGGGGCCATGTTTTATCTTATGCACGGTACCCTGTCTCTTCAATATGTGTTGTTATTATAACCCATACCAGGCCCGTACACAGGGGGGTGCGACGGGCGGGTACGCACCCCCCCCCCCCCCCCCCCCCCCCCAAATTACAAAGAGGTCCACATTTTCCGGGGTAAAAAATTGTATTTTGATGTAGAAATAACGGTACTCGAACACGAAATATTTTGGTCCCATTTATGGAGCGCCAAAAGTGGACAACCGTATTTTCTGGTTTTCTGCTAGTAGAATTTTAGGTTTTCAGGAATTGCGACACCTGTTTTTAAAAAACTCAATTTTTTGCTAACAGAAATTAGGATTTTACTTTGACTACTATTTTGATGCCTCAAAAGTGGACAACTACAAATCTCGGATTCTTACTAGCACATAATATGATGGTCCAAAAGTGGACAACCGTATTTTCCGATTTTCTACTAGCGGAAATTTAGATTTTAGAAGTAGCAATACAAGTTGTTAAAAATGTCAATTTTCTGCTAGCAGAAATTTGGGTTTTACTTTGACGACTTTTCTTGACGCCTCAAAAGTGGACAACTGAAAATCGGTAAATTCTGTTAGTAAATATTCGGGTTGAACTTATTGTAGAAAACCAAAATCTCTTAGTTTTTGCTAGCAAAAATTTGGTCGTGACCAAACGAACCCTTCTGTTCGAAATAGATCAGTATGCGGGATGTTCACGTCGTCACGTTCTCATGATGGGTTTACCTAACCCCTTCAAAGAGTGGACGATTCCGATCTGAGAAGGCTGGTCCAGTAGCCGCTAATCTGACGGCCGGCCCTTTGTAATTATTGTACCATTTTTATTGGCGCTTCCCGCTCCAAGAATAAATTCCGCAACAGAAAAAAGGCGGTAAATTGTATTAGATCTATAGGGTTTCATCTGGGTCTGGATCCTTATACTCTGACAAAACGAATACCCGCACCGCATCAGCGTTTATGACATAAAAGACATTTAATTAACAACTGGACCGAAGCAAAAAATGTACCTCTGGTGGTTCTTCACTGCAGATTTGATTGCATGAAATGCACTGTAACAGGTACTAGTTAAACCATAGAGAAAGCTGGAATCGCCCAATTGGGCTACAAAACACGTTTTGAACTAAAATGATGTTCATCGAAAAGATAATTTAAAATAATAGTAGAATTAACATTCACACGACCATCCTTTAAAAACTGCGCGTTTTGTGTTATTCTTGTGTACAACGAGTTTCTGGGGTCAGAAAAGTGACCCCGAAATTCGAGCTGTTTGGGTGTAGTCATGATTCCAGCGGGAAAGTGTTCGCCTTTTGCGGACGTGTAACAAACTAAATGTGTGCATTTGTGCCGTGTGCAAATCATGGGAAGCACACGGCGTGTATTGTACATTGAATGAGAACGACAGGAAACATGACTTGTATGAGTACAACCGGGTGTTTTTCGTCTTTTCTCCGGAACGGTATAATGCATCAGGTTGGTTAAATTTCAACCAGATGTTTGAAAAAGGAAACAATCAAAAATATGATATTTGGGTGGATTTCAGATCATAGTACCCCTTTAACTAGAACTCAAGACATGTTTGTAAACTGTTATTTTTAACCATGTCTCGAACCATGGAGGAAGGTCCTCCATGCTCAAACTAAGCAACCAGATTCAGAACGTCGCGCGCCAGTATTCGAGAACTCATGCGCACAGGCAAAGGGAGGCAAATTGAGAAAAATCACCCACTCATACTCACACCCTAGTTAATATACTCTATAGTCTATTTCAAAAAAAAGGCTCAGGTGTTTTGGGACAATAAATTACAGGCCAGATAAACAAAAGAGTTGTTGATCTTTCTTGCCCGACCCTACGAAACACGTCCGACACTAAACTTTTTTTATTTTTTATTTTGAAAACCAAAACCAAAAAAACGATCTTAAAAAAAGTCCCGAAATAAGCCCACTCCTATGATTTTGTGACAAACTTAAGTACAATCAAAAACTTGTTAAAAGACCAGTTAATAAATTCAATCCATTAATCAGAGCTCATTCACTCTGACCTTTTATTCACATGACAACTAAATGAAAGTCAAAGGCTAAATATGCCAAAGTGGACAAATACACACTTGTACTTAAATAAGGAATATAAAGTTTGATAACGTTTTGTTCCCAAGTCGAGCACAGTGGGGGCGCATGATGATGCCGCCATGACTGAAGACGCACTCTACTGATGAACTCGAAGCCGGTACCCCTAATAAACTATTGGTACCACTTTGGCACAAGGTACATGCCAAAATCATCTGTTAATTTATCCATGCAATTTACCCAAGCCATGTGTAAACAATTTTCCCCTGTGAGTTAGAGTGAAGAAATACAATCATTTTGAGAAGAAAGTAGTCTTTATTTTATATTTTTACATGTCCACAAAACTCAATGAAAATTAGAAGAAAAAGAAAAACAAACTCCCTCCCTATACCTAAACTTTTAAAAATAAAGGACGCTCAACAACTTTTGTGTACGACTAAAAAGACAACAAACAGATAACAAAAATAAACTGTGGCAAACAACTGTTCCGTATCTTCACTTATAAGTCGGCAAAACCTTTTGTTTTTCTTTATTCGTTTAGGGCCTATGTTCCCCTACTGTTGTTTTGTTTTTTTGCGGGGGGGGGGGGGACTAAGACGTAATTAGTTTTTGTGTTTTCGATTTTGAAACATCAACGGGGTTTTGGGGTTGGTTATTCTAAAGGAAACAACATCTGAACAGGGCGTTCTTTAGATTGCATGCCCAAATGGAAAAAATGCCTGCCCAATAATACATTTGAATTACCGAATATACAGGTACGTCTCGAAAAAGCTCATGTGAATTTGAATGCTGTTTTGTTGAATTGTTAAATTGAACGGTTATTTTGTAAAATCGAATGACGCAACGGTACTTTTGACAAGTCATAAAACAAAATCAAATTATCATTTTTAGCAGCATTCAATTTTGCGCGAAAGAATAGCGCTGTGGTTAAATTGGCTACTTCTTTGCCGAAAATTGACCGGGAAAACCTCAACGACATACAGTAATGGATAATCCAATAGGAATGTTCATAGCAGACGTAGGCGGGGACGCGTGACGGAAGCAACGTACAATTACAAAGGGCCGTCAGATTAGTGGCTACTGGACCAGCCTTCTCAGATCGGAATCGTCCACTCTTTGAAGGGGTTAGGTAAACCCATCATGAGAACGTGACGACGTGAACATCCCGCATACTGATCTATTTCGAACAGAAGGGTTCGTTTGGTCACGACCAAAATTTTGCTAGCAAAAACTAAGAGATTTTGGTTTTCTACAATAAGTTCAACCCGAATATTTACTAACAGAATTTACCGATTTTCAGTTGTCCACTTTTGAGGCGTCAAGAAAAGTCGTCAAAGTAAAACCCAAATTTCTGCTAGCAGAAAATTGACATTTTTAACAACGTGTATTGCTACTTCTAAAATCTAAATTTCCGCTAGTAGAAAATCGGAAAATACGGTTGTCCACTTTTGGACCATCATATTATGTGCTAGTAAGAATCCGAGATTTGTAGTTGTCCACTTTTGAGGCATCAAAAAAGTAGTCAAAGTAAAATCCTAATTTCTGTTAGCAAAAAATTGAGTTTTTTCAAAACAGGTGTCGCAATTCCTGAAAACCTAAAATTCTACTAGCAGAAAACCAGAAAATACGGTTGTCCACTTTTGGCGCTCCATACCCATTGTTGGTCCCATCAAGTACAAATTCGCACCCACCCATACAAAATCCTGCGTACGGGCCTGCATACTTCGGGACCACACTAGCTGACCACTGATGCCCACCGTGCATAGCAATGCGCTAGCGTTAACAGACGACACGCACATTTTGAAAAATGCCGCGCGTATAGATACAAACGTTCTACGCGTACATTTTGTAGCGCGCAGTATCAAGATTTAACGCGTCCTTGTTACACGTTACCGCAGAACTGGTGCATTCGGCCAATCATGGGCTTACATGATGCTTGATTAATGCTGGTTCAGGGAACATTATTTTATTCGCTTCTTCTTGAAAGCCGGGTTATTACTAAGGGAATAAATGTGTGTTCGAGAGGTTTTAATCACTCTGTTTAATACCGATTGGAGTCTGGGTGCTGATAATTACCCGAGCCGAAGGCGAGGGTAATTATCAGCACCCAGACTCCAAGAGGTATTAAACAGAGTGATTAATACCGACCGAACACACATTTATTCCCATTCATAAATACCTTTTTTGTCGAATTCAGCCCAAAAAGCCCCGAAAATCCCGGGAAATTTTCGCAAGTAAATTTCGGTGTTTCGCCATTCTGTCTGTGTCAAATGACATGTTTCCGCCTCTGTCGCTCTCTACACAATACATGCAATAAAGCGTATTTACTGTGAACCAGACTATTACTGTCATTGGCAACCTCGTTCCCAAGGTGTCGAGCTGTACGCGCTCAACACTACCCGCTCTTATTATTGGAGACGAGGTACGGTTCAGGATTGGAAATAAAGTGAGCCCTGGGGACGGAATGGTGATTCCAGCTATGTTTAAACACTTCCAGCCATGTCTTTATCGTCCGTTTAATACCGGCCACGTGACGGGCTCTCGACCAATAGGAATGCCTAAACTGTCCCAGGTATTTATGAATAAGGGAATAAATGTGTGTTCGGGAGGTTTTAACCACTCTGTTTAATACCGCTTGGAGTCTGGGTGCTGATAATTACCCGAGCCGAAGGCGAGGGTAATTATCAGCACCCAGACTCCAAGCGGTATTAAACAGAGTGATTAATACCGACCGAACACACATTTATTCCCATTCATAAATACCTTTTTTGTAAAATTCAGCCAAAAAAGCCCCGAAAATCACGGCAAATTGTCGCAAGTAAATTTTGGTGTTTCGCCATTCTGTGTGTTTTCCCCTATCCATGTTCACGGGCCACTGTCAAATGACATGTTTCCGCCTCTGTCGCTCTACGTCACAATACATGCAATAAAGCGTATTTACCATTGATCTCCATTATATAGACTGGATAGGCCTCTGCGTCTAAATGGCGTACGCGCGCGTGTTTTTTTCAAAGGGAAAAGAACGAACGTGACGCGACCGCGTTTGTGCACGACTTATGGAATTTTTTTAAAAAGTGGAAGACTTTTTTTCTTAAATTCGTCATATTTGGAGGAAAACAGGATTTTGCACCCGAATGGTTCAAAATAGATAAGAACAATGGTCTGCGCAGCAGTGAAGTGCCCGGAGAAGGATGTCCATTGAGTTGTCCATGTGCAGGGGCTACTTTTGTTGCCAACTGGTTTTAAACACTTCTAGCCATGTCTTTATCGTCCGTTTAAAACCGGCCACGTGACGGGCTCTCGACCAATAGGAATGCCTAAACTGTCCCAGGTATTTATGAATACATAGTAATCCACTCCACGTGATCGAGTCTCGACCAATCAGAAGCCAGCAACTCTCCTAGGTATTTATTAATGCTGGTTCAGGGAAAATTTATTCGATTCTTCTTGAAAGCCGGGTTATTACTTGGGTAATAATTATCAGTGCGAGGATCGACCCGGTTATTACTGCGTGATAATGACCGGGTTGGAGGATGACCGTAATGGATCTGCCCTCACAGGTACCCATTGACTCATGGGTGGAGAGAAGCAATGAGTGACAAAGTGCCTTGCCCAAGGGCACATGCATCGTAGTCCCAGGCCGGACTCGAACCCACAACCTGTAGCTTATACCTACAGATTACAAATTCACTGCTCCGAACCACAAGGCCACGGCACTCCACACTTCAATGGAAATAAAGTCCAAGAGCCTGACTTGAAACTCACATAGGGACTTTACGGTGATATGCGCTATAGAAAGGTTAACTATTATTTGTATTATTATTATGTAATGAAGTGGTAGGGATAATATATCGCGGCCCGCACATCTAGCTATATGCCAAATCCGTTCTGAAGAGACCCCCAATAAGCCCCGGTTTTCATTTGACGTTTGAACTATAGACATATAATAAAAGATAGACACGACTTTTTTATGTATACTTTTATCGTTGTAGTCATTGTTCTGAAAATAGGCCGCGTCACAGAACACACGCGTTTTGCGAACGTGCGCCATCCCCGCGAACGCACTGTCCTTTATGAGCGTTTCGCGTACAAGTTTACATTCCATACGCGGATCAATTTTCCGGGCAGTAGTACTATTTATAACACCTCACTCACAGATTCTGTGTCTTGATTGGACGAGAGCGCGGCACGTGTCACTTGCTATTTTTACTATTTTTTACTTGCGCTATCCAAAAAGACTATACCACGCAAAAAGGACTATGCGCATAGCAACGAAAGCGTGACTGAAACCCAGACGTGTGTTTCGGTGCATTGCGTAAACATTGCTCTATCACCTTCGCACCCGTTCATCAAGGCAACAAAGTACACGTATGATCGAAAGACGTATAATTCGGAGATTTTTTGTCATTACTATACTTTCAGGAAGCTTAAATTGTGCAGAATCTGTGAGTGAGGTGTTATAAAACAAATATTGACTGCTTTATTTCGCGGTATAGTAAAACTAGCCTCCCTCGGTGATCCATGGAGCATTCTATTTTCCCTCGGCTTCGCCTCGGGAAAATAGAATGCTCCATGGATCACGGAGGGAGGCTAGTTTTACTATACCACTCAAAGCAGTCAATATTTGTATAATACATGTAGTGGAAGTCATGTCTATGGTTTGAACAAAAAGTGACTTTCATTTTTAAATGTTTTCCTGAAATATCCTTAAGATTTTGGATTTTTTTCTTAAAGTGTCATTAAGATTTTAGATTTTCCTTAAAACTTTCTTAAATTTGTCATTTCCTTGGAAATGTTGTCAGGACGTCAATGTAAAAAAAGGAGAAACACTCACTGGACACCTTATTTCTCGGACGAGCGCCCCCAACAGGATGCTGGTAAAAATGTTAGCATGGCACCTTCAACATCTCGGCCACGTACACTACGTAAGTTCGTACGAGAGGGAAGCGCCCAGGAACCAGTCAAGTTTAGTTTTTGGAGCGTTTTGGTGTCCTTTTTATTCCATTAACATTAGTTTACTGTGTAAGTAATCAATATTTATAAATGCTTGAGCTTTTCACTGTACATGCACTGTACTAACGTTAGACATAAATAAACCAGATATGGCGGACCGATGGCTGAAGAAGGAGGTCGAACTGAATGAAAAACACGAAGAAATGTAAGCAACCCTGCGGACATTCGCAGCAATCATTAACCCTAACTCTACAATACAATTCCTTCAAAATCCTCCAACTTCCTTTGTTGTGTAGGGAGTTAGGGTTAAACAAGTTGGCCAATACATAATACTAAATAACACATAATACTAAATAACTGTTTTGTCTTAATGTGTAAGTTATATATGTGGGGTGCCCTACTCGACAAGCTCTGCTTCCTAGGGACCCCCTTCGAAATTTATCCTAAATTAACTGGGGTTTGTTTGTTGTGCAACGTTATGTGAAAAATAAAGTAAATTGATTGATTGATTGAACGTCCACCCCTGGTAAAATGACAATTTCTACCACTATATTTAATTTTATTGGCGTTTTATGTACGTAGCTTTTTAGTCTTGTATGTTTCTTATTCTGTATAAGGCCATGAGAACTTAGGTATGAGTTTACCGTCCGAGACTTTTTGAAAAGTGATGAGGCTTTTTTTCATTATTCATTATTCATTATTCAATATTTTTCATTATTTCATTATTCATTATTTTTGTTAACCCTTTTTTCAAGCGAATTAAGTTTATACATAGAACCGACAATCACGGAATCAGGTAGAGAGGTAGGAACATGCACTTATTTTGTTAATATGAAGTATGGATAGTGAAGTACATAGAACCGGCAAGGGCCGCCCCGTATACTGCAATCACGTGACCTGTATCATGACGCGAGCATTCGTCTGCTGCGGCTGGGTCCTTCAAAAATCGCAAGATATCGTGTTAGATTTGTGCCATCGTTTGATGTAATTACATCTACGAGATTCATCAAAACATTATTCAGGTTTTCATTTGCGTATTTATGACTTTTCATCGTTTTAATGCTCGATATGATGAAAATACTTACGCACATGCAACACGGGAAATCCCACACGAAATCGGCAAATCGGTAAGCAACATCCGGGTCCCGGCCAAGCGTTGCCAAGCCGATGAAAGAGGACGACGGTGATTGGCTGACACGTTTGGCGCCCAGTAATAGTGTAACTACAAGTCGCTAGATTCTCACGGTCGGAGGCTGTTCCACCTATTGCACACGCCGTTGGGCAAAGGGGTAGCCCTCCATTCAATTTGTACAGGGAATTACGTGTTTTCTATGTTTTTGTTCAGCAATAAACCAAATGCATACTTTTCTTCCCGGTGTATCGTGGGAGATTTTGTTACTTTATAAAACAATGAAATTTGGAAATATTTCGGAGTAGTGTTTAATAGATATTAGACAATAATTAATTATTTAGATTTTTTTCACATAGACCACCACACTATTTATTGCTACTCATTCCCCTTTGAGTCCAGAGGGGGTGATAACTAACAGCCACCACTGACCAATCAGAGACAAGAAACAGGGCCCGCTGACGTCATGCCGACCGCGAGAATGTCTCCCTGAACAACGCCATGATCGTAGAGGAATAAGTGAAACAGACTTTTGGGATAAAACTGTGCAACTTTTTTTGAGAAATAATGAAATTTTTTTAAATAATGAAATTTTTCATGCGGTGGCGCCACGACCATGCGGGCGGTGGACGGTAAACTCATACTTTCATTCTCATGGCCTAATATAGAATAGCAAGGCTTTATTTCACATTCTGTACGTTAATTTCTACAATTTTTCTGATTAATTTTAATTTTTACGTGGGAGGATGAACATTTATGAGAACACCTCAGATGTCCGAGCGAATGGACCAATATAAATGCGCGTTGGGGTCAAAGTTGGTTCGCATGCCTTTGGCTGTTTTTCGAACCCCAGCTTTGTCTTCGTCTCAGGCTTCATTCATACAGCCGGAGACGGATCCAAAGCCAGGGTTTGAGAAATGGCCCTGGTCTGTTTGTAATGGAGGCTCTGATTTGGCGCATGATTTTTTGCGCTAATAACCACGGATCTGGCCGAATGTCCGCAGGGCTTTGAGCGCTATTAGAAAACGCGTAAAAGTGCTGCGTGGCTCAGGATGGCGTAAACCGTACCGTCCTAATCTAGACCTACATGTAGTCCGAGTTACTGGACTCTAGTTATCGCTTTTTCAACATTTGGACATTATCTGGCTCTAGAGTCCGGGGAAGTTCTGCATGCATCATGCCAAATCTCTTAAATGTCGCCCAAATCCAAAAAAATAGCTAACAAAATACCTCAAAATCACCTAAATAGCCTTCCATGTGTGTCCAAGAACGTCGTAATGGTCTACCGGGGTACTCGCGATCAATTCTTTGATTTCACTCCTTTTTCAAATTTTGGGTTTTGTCTGTCGTTCTACGCCCCAACGACTTCTCAACCTGCACTCTTGCACCACGAAATATGCAGACACATACATGTACATGTACATGAAACAGTCGTCTGGTACCGGTTCATTTGTGACGTTGTATATTGTCAATCGGTGTGTGCGCATGCGCGACATATCATTTCGTTCAAACATGGCGATCGTTGAACGATCCATGTGAGAAAATCTTTCTCATATTATTTCGCCTCGATTTTCACGCGAATTAAACAACTGAGCCCACCCTGGTAAACAGCTACTGTAAAGAATACACATGGACAAAACCACTGTAAGTGAGAATTTCAGCACTTGAAACGTCGCCTGTAAAAATAGTGAGATTTTGTGTTACCTGCTAAGTTTTTGCGTAGACCGCCATGTGGCCTAGTATAATGAACGGGGTTGCTTTGACAATTCCCCATTCAGATGCTGTGATTTAAAATCATCCTCACGGCACGATTGCATTCCATGCCCATAAAATACGAGTGAGTATACTTGGCAAATCCATTTCACACGAAACAGCCGTCGCATCTCAACTCGTGAAGCGCCCTCGTGAAGAGAAAATAAGGGAATCAGACGAGAACTTTTACTGTGTTAAAAATGGTGACGTTGGTGTATGGTAAATTCCAAAAGACGTACTCTCAGAACAACGTAGAGCTGTGTACAGCTGTGCATTTGCAGAGTCAACTACAATTTTCATGACATCAAAATGGTCAATATAGTTTAGGTTTTTTGTTTTCACTTTGTTTGTTAGTTACCTTTTGGGGAGCAGACACCCTGAACTGTGTGTTAACCAGTTCGCGCCGGATGACGTACATAAACGTTTTCCCCAAATTCAAAACGGATGACGCATAAACACGTCACGAGCAAGGCCAGAAATGTCTGTCAGCAGCGAGCAAGGCCGGAAATGCGTGGGTGTGGTTCCCGGCACAATCGGCCTGAACCCGCCTCGGATCGAGTTTCGTTAAAAATAATCCCGCCCCGCGGCTCGGTGATGTCAAAATAATCCCAGCGCGAACTGGTTTAACAGTTGTTTCTGTTTATACATCAATAGATTAGCCAGGCGTGAAGCACTTTTGAGACAGGCAGAGGTACGTCTTGGAGACAGCCAAGATCTCAGTGCATCGGTGGCACATCACTGGAGCCAGGCTAAACAGAGGAACCAAGACTTAATAGAGGTAGGAGTTAAGAAACTAGACTGATTTGTATTGTTTTTACCCTAAACAGCCTAGTGTATAACCATACCCATCCTTGCAAATTCCAACCCCATGGCAAACTGTACACACACTGTTTGACCTTAAAAAACAATTATTACTCAGGCCTAATTCTTTCTGGTAATGAAACCAAGGATCCCTCAAAAGTGCTCTAGACACTGTAGCTCGCAAGCCTAAAAAAAAACTGTAAAGAGAAGACAATGAGAATGTACAGTTTTAGAGGTGGGATGAAAACCCCAGAGGGCTATTTTAGGAGAAACACAAGGAATCAAACAGGGATTGAAAACCCAATGCACGAAGTAGCCCAGGCGAGATTCAAATCCAGGCTTCCAGCGGCGGAAGGCGAGGAAAGAACCGCTACCCCAACCTGACTTCTCTGATCCTAGAGGTACATGTTCCTATACCTAACCCAGTGTAAAAGAAATCAAATAAGTTAAGAGGGCCTAATATTTCGATCTTAACAAGATCTTCTCCAGTGTAAAAGACAATAAGTTTAGGGGTCCAGTACCCATCCGAACAGATTCCAACAAAACCTGGTGTTGGAGTTCGACTGGATGGGGATTGTCAGGGTTAAAAAAGCTACAGTACCTAGATCACAACCCAAGTCTACGAGGGATGATCGGTGATTGATAAGTTTTGTGGCCTGAGGTAGAAGGAGCCAGTTTTAGAAAATCAACATTCAAATTAATCCCCTTCTACATTAACACGAATAGTTCATTGGTTACGTACATGTAGCATACGAATCTCTTCTGTGTAGAAGCCATCATTTTTGGCCCCCTGGAAGTGGTTCACAGAATAACGACCTACTGTTGACCTTTTTTTCTTCTCCCAATTATAGGAGATTGTACAGTGCCAGACTGATGCTAAGATACAGGAAGCCAGACCGCTGTCAGTCACCCTGACAACCATCAAGGTATTAACTCAACCTAACAATTTAACTTGGGT
This sequence comes from Crossaster papposus, assembly GCA_037893245.1. Classification (NCBI taxonomy): domain Eukaryota; kingdom Metazoa; phylum Echinodermata; class Asteroidea; order Velatida; family Solasteridae; genus Crossaster; species Crossaster papposus. The sequence goes on along the minus strand of JBAIAA010000567.1, from coordinate 892,514 downwards.
GGTTTTTAAATCAGGGAATCAATATTTTGTCTCTGAAGATCTTGTTACTTAGATCAAAATGTTAGTCCCTCTTAACTTATTTGATTGGAATAAATATGAGGTTGGCCGATTTTAACCGGCTCATGGCCTGGACGCGTTAATGCCCGAGTCGAAAGTGAGGGCATTAACAATGTGGCATGGGTGGCTTGTGTGTAAAGCGCTTGCCTCTCACCAATGTGGCCCGGGTTCGATTCCCGGCCCGGACCATATGTGAGTAGAGTTGTGCGTTGGTTCTCTCCTTTGCCACGAGGGTTTTTTTCAGGTCATCCGGTTTTCCTCCCTCCTGAAAAATCAAACACTTTCGATCTCAGGCTGTGCTCCGTAGTCATATAAGTCGATGTGGCCGGCTGCCTTAGGCGCCTTTACGTGCCAGCGACTCGACCACGTTGTAGCCGCACCCTTCGCAATTCAGCACACCAGCTGCGAGTAAGGATGATTAGCCTCCCAAATTATTATTATTATTATTATTATAATGTTCAGGCCCATGAGCTGGTTTTAAATGTACATTTAAAGCATGTATATTCTTCGAATATTCTCACTCGCGTGATCGGACCGGAAGGCAAACCAACTCCTGATATGAACATTGGCGCATGTGTTCTGCGCAATGTTATACGTATTGCCGGTACAGCGTAAATTAAGGACTCTAAAATATATACTCGTTTGTGGTAATGGCTGCATTGCGTATGCCTTGTGAGGTTTTAACCAATAAAAGTGTAAGGCGACCAGATTTCAAGGACGTCCACATTTTATGTGACATCGGGAAAGTGTTTAAAACTGACGAGCTCTCGACCAATAGGAACGGGTAACTATCTAAGGTATTTATGAATGGTTGATAAAAATACCAACTGGTTTTAAACACTTTGGGACTTCTTCGAAATTCAGTCTACTTTACTCGTTTATTAGAGATCTTGGTTTCAAGACGACCTTCGCGGTGCGATGCATCACGCACAAGTTAACTCCTTAACCCTAATCCCCTAGGCCTTACTTTAGGCTAAAGAACTGCGTACTACAGAATACTACTTAGTATTTTGTAGCATTGGGTCTTTCCGTGACTGATGATTGGGTGTGTACTGACAGAGTACAGATACTGCCAACTACAAAATACTAATAGTGGCAATACAGGTCAGTAATACTTACCTGGCAAAAAATGCAGTAGTCCAGCCTTGACCCATTGCTGTGTCCCAAGTGACAATTTTTGCTGTAGAGTTTAGAACACCTTACACAGCATACATGGGCCATGCACACTCAGCAAGCAGAGTGACCCAATGCTAAAAAGTACTATGAGTGCAATTAGGGGTGAAGTACCAAATACTAAAAATTACTACATGCATTGCACATAAGTCAGTGAGAGTACTGCATACTACTTTTTACTACTAGTAGTAAAAAGTAGCATTAGGTAGGGTTAGGGTTAATGCACAGGTCAACCCTTTAACGCCTGAACACTTTGGCCAGCTGATAGAAGGATGAAGGATGCGGCTACAACGTGGTCGAGTCCATGGCATGTAGACAGCCACCATACGACCCTACATGTACATATGACCACGGAGAACAGCCAGAGATCGATTGAATTTTGCTGACATTTATTATCCCTGTTCATCAGGAACGAGATCATTTCTGCAGCAGCTCGACATCAGCGCAATTTGGTCTCTACCTTCACAGGTACTTATTTAGAAAGGCAATTACAGTGAAGTGTCTTGCCCAAGAACACAAGCAACATGTTCCCGTCGGGATTATACCATCACACACGAGTCAAACACCATAACCATTGGACCACAGCGCCCTAAAGATAGATGTGCAGATAACGCAGTTTGTTTACATTCAGTCTACATGTATTCAATAGCTACGTGTACGTGCGTGGCTCCATCTGTTTTTTTCTTCTAAAGTCTTCCACGGTGGTATTTTCTTTTAATTAGTCTGTCCAACAGTACCAGTACTTCACTTGATTCATAGTTAACTTTTTAAGACAACGAAATATCCCAAGAAATGTGAACACGCGCGCACACTGCCGTCCGAGTATCCGCAATCGAAGCTGCATGCTGCGCGCATTGATATATTGAGCATGCACGCATCATCGCGCATACAACACACGTCATATACACGTATACGAGCTAGAGTCGGTATGAAACTGATAAAGAGAGTCTACAAGTTAACGTTGCTTTTGAGGTTTTTTTCCTGAAAAATAAGGACACAAAGAATATGTGAGGGTGAAATTAGCAGAGTTGTATGACTCGTGACTCGGACTCGGACTCGAGTCCGACTCGAGTCCCATTTTTCGTGACTCGGACTCGAACTCGAGTCACGATGACAAGTGACTCGGACTCGGACTCGGACTCGACCTTGTGGACTCGGACTCGGACTCGGACTCGACCTGCGTGACTTGTGACTCGACCAAAAAATACCATAACAACTATTTCAGACTATTGTTAACAAGAAACTCACTTTTTGTTTGACCAAGAGGGAATAAAGATTGTTCACCCAGATCCGACGCGACGCAACGCATCTCTCTAGAAATGCACGTACTGTGCGGTTGGCTTCCGATATTTCCGATTAGTCTTTGGGCAAGACGTTGTTACTTTATATATAGATATACGCGATAACCAGCCGCCGCGAGAGGACGTTATCGCGTATCTGACATCTTGCCCAAAGACTAGTTTCCGATATATTGACTAGCGAAATCAATGTATCGAAACATGTATCCCGGCGTCCACATACGGTGATACTGCGTAATGCAAATTGAGATTGTCCGGATTATCCGTTCAGGCACAGACTGCTAGACTGGCGCTGTTCCAGGCAATAGCTTTGAATCCTGTGTGTTGCTAGCTATATTGCACGCGCTCATATCAGTGATGCTTGTCCTGCTAATGCTTATGCTATGCTGTTCATGTAAAGTAAAACGCTGTGACCGAGTGTGAAGTACAACAATACTCAAACTCAAAGTAGACATTCGTGGTCGTGGCTTCCAACCCAAGAGTCACAGTGTAGATCGAATAACTTCAATGGTTTATTTGACATAATCATGTACATTGTACATGATCTAGACAGTTGCTGTTTGCGTCACCAACTGTGACAATATTGCTGTTCCCCGACATCAGCTTCGGACGGGAACAAACTGTGATAATTGTGTAATATAATATTGCTATCCTGTGCTACCCGCTTCGGGCTCGGACAAACTGTCTTTACATTGCTTGCATTGCTGTCCCGTGCTATCATAGCTTCAAGCTGGGACAGCGCTTACAACAATAAACGGCTGCTCAGGCCTGAAACAGCAATTTATATTTAGCAATATTGTCACAGTTTGTGACGCAAACAGCAATTACATTCAGCAATATTGTCACAGTTGGTGACGCAAACAGCAATTTATATTCAGCAATATTGTCACAGTTTGTGACGCAAACAGCAATTAAATTTAGCAATGATGTCACAGTTTGTGACACAGATCTGCAATTACCATAATCCAAATAATTCAGATATAAATAGCATCATCCGCACATACGATGCCATATTCATTAGCAATTATGACATTTTATCAAAGCAAACCATATCATATATAACCATTAATCAATACCGTAGTGGCCAAGTAGCACAAGCAATACCTTAAGCTATTATTATCGTCGGCAATAAGTAAGAAATGCATTGCTAAATATAAATTGCTGTTTGCGTCACCAACTGTGACAATATTGCTGTTCCCCGACATCAGCTTCGGACGTAGAGGAAAGCTGTAAAAATTGAACTGTTTACACCGTTTACACCGTTAGCTTTTCGCTTTAGTACTTCACTAGTTAATGGTGACTCGTGACTCGGACTCGTGACTCGACCTTTGTGACTCGTGACTCGGACTCGGACTCGACCTGTATGACTCGGGACTCGGACTCGGACTCGGGAGGGGGGACTCGGACCCGGACTCGGACTCGATGTTTGGTGACTCGAATACAACTCTGGAAATTAGTGTGTCTACAATGATGCCTAAATTTTGAAAATTTCATCATAACTTTTTTCGCCAACTTTTAGTAGCTTCATATCCTGAACTCCCTCCATACGTAGGGAGGTGAGAGAGTCCATCTGGGCTAGGGTCAAGACTAATACATTGCTATAACTATAAAAGGTTCTATCAGCAGCTAGGATTTAGATACGGCAATACACAACATGTATACGTAATTAAATCAACAGGTACGGTACTCTTTTTAGAAAATACTACAATTTTGATTTTGATTTTTGGCTACCATGCAGTACCATACATGTGTACTTTTCGCCCATTTCATTGTAACAGGTCATGTATATGTACTTGTATTATGAGGAAACCTATAAAACCTTAACAAACTGGTATCATTCTGGTATCAAATGCATGTTGATAGTTTTTATGATGGTTTTACTCAGAATTTGAATTCAAACAGTAACGCCACATTTCACTGACTCTTCATACATTGGATGAGGTGGACCACAAGAGGGCGCCAGTCGCTGGTCTTGCACAAACCACCACCACTACCATTATCAATAGGTGTCGTCAGCCGTGTTCAGTGAACAATTGCTTTTCTAATATAATCACACTTTTATGGCATGGGTAAATAACCCTAATGGCAAATTTGGAGGGCAATGTAGCATGATGAACATTTGTGCATGAATGCGAAATTAATGCAGCCAAAATATTTCTTGGTATCTGTTGCATCATCCGTGGTAACTTGCATCTAATATTAGCATTAGTGCTAGCATTGGCATTATTAAAGGTCACATTTGCAAACATCCACAAGAAATCTTGAATAACGAATAATCGTGAATAATCTTGAATTTTGTCCACAAAACACCAGGTTTTGTTTGCAATTCATTACACACATAAATGCATATGCAAGCCATCTCTAGTAGTCTGGTTCCCTGACATTTTACAAATCTCCAACAAGATACTATGGTGTTTTTTGTTAACCATTGCTTCGGCTTCAGTTTTAATTTCCCCTCCGATTTCCGAATCACTAAGAAGCAAATAGAAATTTATGGAAGCAAATGGAAATATCCGAACTTTTGGGAAATTTGGGTTCATGTCAACCGATCGAATGTTTCTGAAGCACAACAAGATAGTACCAGAATGTGGCTAGAGTTCCCACAGTTGGGAGCCTAAAAATCCAAAGACAAAGATGAAGCCAGATATTCAAAATGACTGTTTCGTCTTGAGTAGGGTCAGGGAACCAGACTTCATGATTGGAATCTTTGTAAAAAAATGTACAATGTATGTAAAACTTCAAACAGGTCAGTGTGACAGTATAATTTGCTATACAAAAATTACTGACTCCCAAATCCATTCATTTCCAAAAATTACAGCAAGACCCTTGCACATGTCACACACTGAACCGAGACGCAATAGCGCCCAACTAATCAGTGTACATGTACTAACAGAAATTTCCAAAAGTGCATCCTGAGATGCATCTTTGGAAAGGACTTTTGTTTATAAATAACTTTCTTGAAAATGACAGCATGCCAGAATAATTTCACAGGGAGTTTATTAGTGTTTTCACAACAAGTACATGTAGCTCTTCAACAGTATTTTGGTTGGTTACTTTTTTGATGCTTTAGCTTTAAGATGTTAACCCTAACCCTCCCAAATCCTATAAAATCAATATGATTTTGCACACTCCCTAGGTGAATGTACATAAAACATGTACATGTACACCCTCGCGTATCATGTACCAGTACTCATATCGTGTACTCCATGTACCGGTATGTACAATGTACATGTGGAGTTATTGGGCTTTTTGTTAAGTGTTTTTTTACACAAAACAGAGCCTGTCATGCACAGTCTGTTGGTTAGCGTGCTCGCAAACATTATAAACCTGGCCATAATTGTTTATGTTTGCGTAAATGCAGGTATCGGGCTGTGAATTGTTTTCATCATGGCATAAGCCTCGTACAAAAATTCATTGTTCAAAATCTTGCTGGGGGTTGTGTTATACAAATTGTACACACACACATGCACCTAAAGCATGCACAATGTATACATAAAAATACATTTCGTATCATGTCAAATTTCGTTGTGCACACATACCGGTACATGCAGGTGCCGATCTTAAAATAGATTGTCAAATATCAAAATGAATTTCCTGCTAATTGAATTTTAACCATAAAAAAAAAAGAAACAAGCAATTTTTCATTTCTACATGTATCTCGGCTGAAATTGACCAGATCTTATTCTGCTGAACATTGAAAAAGTACTCGGTTTGTGGAGAAAACCCAATTTGGGCAATTTCACGGTGACTTTTGTTGCATTTTTAGGCATGTTGACATCCATAAATGTTGTCTCACAACTCAAAGGTCCATGTAGGATACACCATTTGTAGATATCAAAAATAAATAAATAATGATTCTAGGCATCCAGCAAAATGATTGCACTAGATATCATGTAACTGTAAAAAAAAATTGAATTAAACAAAACGGCGATTGCAAACAAAAAACAGAACAAGAACAACTGCCCGACGCCAGTTGAAACCGAACGCTGTTTTTCTTGCTTTTTTTCTCAGCATCCATGCTTGTAAAACTTCAGACAGGTCAGTTAAACGATATTTACCATAATATACAACCCCCCCCCCCCCCCCCCCAAAAAACAAAAAAAATCCACCCATTCCTGATTATTCAAACAATTACCAATGGCGTGTCCTACGTATATCTTTAATGCATTGCAGCATAATTTGTTTGAGCATGATACACTGTACATATGAATACAAACTGGAAAACTTTGGGTGGCAACAGTTTACTTCGGTTACTTTTGGACATACATTATGTGCATAATTCCTGGAGATTGATTTAAAACGTTATTCACATTGTTGGCTTTTTGACATTTGATTTATACATGTACTGGTAGAGTTCCCTGTTGATCAGACTATCTTCAGTGAACACACTTCCTAATAAGTATCTAAACCCACACACTTGCTTCAGACCTCTCATCATTGATACTCATTTGGTGAGTCTTATGTTTCCTGCTGATAACCATTAATTGTCTGTTTTTTCTGAATGCTCCATGCTGTATGAACATGCATTGATAAAAGAAAAAATATAATGTGCCCTTTACTTCCTTGTATATTTAACCAGTTCGTGCCGGGATTATTTTAGCATCACCGAGCCGAGGCGGGGTTCCCCTCCGTCTCATATCTTGCTTCATATGCCTCCACTAGTACTCTGGCCGTGGGAAGAGGGGGAGGGTGTGACTATTGCCATAAATGGAGACACTTGTTGGCACTTGTTGGAACTAAATTTATGAAATAAAGCATACTGTACGTACATAAGTATGCAGTCATGCATATTATATGTGTAGGATACAATCATAGTCATTCAGGGGCCAATTTCATACAGCTGCTAAGCAAACAAATTTGCTTAGCATGACAATTTGTCCTTGGCAAAAAAAAAGTTATAGACCAAATTTTCACCAGATCTTTATTGTTCTGGATTGATAATCAGCTGTTTTTTTGCTTAGCATGAAAAACACGTATCATTTTGGCTGGTAACCTGTTTTTAATGAGCAAGACTTTTTGTGCTAAGCAATTTTGTTTGCTTAGCAGCTCTATGAAATTGGCCCCCAGGTTGGTTTATGAAGCAATACATGGGACAGAGAGAACCCCTCCTCCTTTGTGGTGCATCATTGTGCTTGCGGAATGTTGTGGTTTCTTTTTAGGTTTTTAGGTAACAATAGTCTAGGGAGTGTATAGGTCCCATATCTCGCTCAGGTTGAATCATCTTTGCACTTTTTGTTGGAGCCAACATGTACACGTATGCAAAGCCAGCCACTCGGAACGCACTACCGGTACCCTCCTGGCTGTTTGTTCAGAATGTCTTGCTCCCTCTGGCCAATAAATTCTGAACTTTTATTTGTAGTGTTAATGCTTTATTTGCACGTGCCCACCGCCCCATACTGGGCACTGGGAAGTGCTGATGCGGCTTCACAGATGAAGGAAACACACAGCATTCTGGGTAGCATACCAAGGCATTTTGAATTGCACGCAGCGCAGCTGAGCAACGGAACTAGCCCTGGTGACCTATAGTTCACAGGTCACACAAAAATAACCAATCAGAGCTCAAAGCACATTGATCAGAACTTTCCAGTGCGCAGTATACATGTAGGCACGAGTGAAGGTTGATGCCCTAGCTGAGACGTAAGCATTATTGTTCAGGCCCATATAAGACAGTTTGAAACATACTTGTTTAAGGCGGCCAACCACAGTTTTATTACCATTCATAAATACCTTTTGGTCAAAAAGTCTTTTTTTTTGTTCAACGATTTTGAACGATTTTGTTCAACAATTTTACCTGTTTTGAGAAACACCCCTTCAGCGAATTTTAATTTGTGTATAAGATCATGCCCTGTGCACCTGCCTTGTAGACACATGGGTGACTGATAGACGAGTGATAAACGCATGTATTGGGAGTATTCATATTCTGTGCAACTTGAAGGTTTCAACCAATGAAAGGGTTATGAACCAGACTTCATAGGACTCCAAATTAATGTGCCAACAAAAAAGCATTTAAAACCGGCCAGGCCATGTTTGTTTTTTTGCCATTTAAACATAAACACGTGTCAAAATCTTTACTAATACGAATGGCGAAACTGTCTCAGGTAATCATGAATGCAAATTAATACATTGTGCTTTTTCAAAGAGTTAATTGTTAAAGAGTGAATGACTGTTTCCTCTGCTCTTCCAAGAGGGTGGAATTCTAAAGCAGGCACACTTTGTGTTGGTTTCTATATATTATGGGGTTTTTTTCTGCCAATTTTGTTTGCTAGCGATAGCGTACATGTATGTGTACATGTACAAATGTACAGTGTGTACTATACAATACTCATGGTTTCTCAGAGGATTCAACTGCAGTAGCTACACCATTTGTAGTTGTGCATTTTTAACCCTTGCTTTTGTTTACATTCCAACAAGCTTCAATGTATATATTCGCCCCAAAAAATTACTAACTTATTTATGGCTGATTTTCTATTTAGGCTGGTATCCGTGCTTCTTGAAGCACATCAGCTCTAGTTTAATAATGTACCGGTACAATGTAAATTCCTTCTTATTCCTCCTTGCTATAACTATTGAACTGTGAGTTAATCATTCATTTATTCATTTACAAGTATTATTTTGCAGGGTGCATCGCATACAAAAACAGTCGTACAAATAAATACAAGTTGGTAGAAACCTTGATCAGGATGTGTAACAGCTATAACAATACATGTGATCTACAGCTGTTTTGGATTTTGTTTTGTTTTATAATTGATTAAAACTTTATCTACTGTACTATGTAATGGTAATCAAACACATTTTGGGAACAGCCTTGTGATTGTTCACAGCCACTTTCTCTGGTTTTGGTTATTTTGGGTTTATTTCGGGGGTTTTCTTCAAATTGCACATTGTACATGTAGCAAAGTATGTACAAAGGCAGGATACACCATTGGTATAATTGCTTGAGTTATCATGGATGTGTGGATTTGGGGGGTTGTATTTCATAGTATAAAACATCGTTTAACTGACCTGTCCAAAGTTTTACAATCGTGGATGCCAAGAAAAGCACGGAAACAGCGTTTGTTTTCAACCGGCGTCGACAGTTATTCTTATTTTATTTTTGTTTTGTTCCCGATTGCCGGACGGGGATCGCAAATTTCTTTATATAAAATGATATTTTTTGGAATAATTACAGGACTATATCTAGCGCAATCATTTTGCTGGGCGACTAGAATCATTATTTACTTTCAAATAAGTAAGATATTTCTTAAAAATTCGGTAGTAAATATTTTCGATATCTGAAAATGGTGTATCCTACCGGTACCTTTAACTTACAAAGCTTGCTATCACTACACACAATACAGTAGCTATGGAAAATATTTTTAGATGGCGTGCTGACTGTGAAAATACATGCAATTGGGAAGGTTTGTCATTTCATCGTCATGGCAACCAGACAGAAGGGCACATGAGTCACTAAATCCCCTCCAAAGTAAGACAAAACAATGCCTACTCAGCTGCTCAGGATGATTAATTATTGAGGATTGTTTTAGGCATCGGGGGCGCGGATTCAGAATTTTTTTTGACGGGGACTGGAAAATGCGAGCGCAAAGCGCGAAGGACTTACGGTGAGGGATCCGTTGGAATTTTTGATTCTATAAGCTCCGAGGTACAATCTGAGGCGATTCCTGGCCACTTTCCTCTGAGTTTTTTAGCAAAAGTTTTTAAAATGATATGGAGAATTATGGAGATTTTAATGGAGAATATATAAATATATACTATATATAAATTTATGTGGGGCACACCCAAAACTGGAAAATGCGAGCGCGTAGGGTCCGGGGCCCGCTTAAGGGCCCCGACAAGTTTGGACTCCATATGCTTTGTGGTGCAATCTGAGGCGATTTCTGGCCACTTTCCTCTGTGTTTGTTATAGACGATGTGCCTCTGTTTACATCTGTATTCCGTCAATATGCGCACGCATCATGTTTTACATAAATTTGGTTGAGAGATGACATTAGAGGTCACATAATTCAAAGGCGATCTGACCTGCGACGTCACTCTTTAAGCAAATTTTATGTAAAACACGATGGGTGCGCATCACTGCCGGGCACATTTGAATACAGATGTAAACACATGACGTCAGAGGGCACATCGTCTACAAGTATAGTCAGGTTCATAATGTACATATTGAAAGTTTCGTCCATTTTTTGGTAGATTTGCTAAACTATACATTTTTGGAAACGTTAGGACTCAACATAAAAACCAATGTTCACATTTGTTTTTAGGTTCTTTTGAAAAAAATAGACCTTTAATGCCACGTGACACATGAAAAGTCATTGGGTGTCACATTAAGGGGGGAGTAGGGGGGGGGAGGGGGGTAGGGGGGGTAGGGGAGGGGGGTAGGGGAGGGGGGTAGGGGGGTAGGGGAGGGGGGTAGGGGGGGGGGAGGGGGGGGTAGGGGGGAGGGGGGGTAGGTAGGTAATATCCGTACCAGATCCAGGCCTGCATGGTGGTACATTCAAATATGGAAGGGGACCAGTGGTCTGTGACAGACCATCAGAACTGATCAAACTAGCATTCCATTTTCTTTTTATGTACTGCTTTGTTACTTTGTACATGTACCACCTCCTCTGTATACATGTACAATAATACACATGGTTTCCCCAGAGGATTCAAAGTGCAGTAGCTAGACCATTTGCAGTTGTGCATTTTTAACCCTTGCTTTTGTTTACACTGTTATGTTGTTCTTGAATTGTTTTTATAAAATTCAATTTTTCGAAACAATTACAGGATAGAACTATAGCGCAATCATTTTTATGGATGCCTACGATCATTAATTACTTTCAAATAAGTAAGATAGTTCTTAATAATTTGGTAGTAAACAAATTTGAAATTTGAAAATGATGTATTCTCTCTTTAACCAACCCAACCCGACCTGAAAATCACAAATGCAAAACCGAAACGGACCTGACTCGACCCAAATGATGGAAAAACCGACCCGACCCGATCCAAGGTCGGTTTTGGTTCGGTTTTGAACAGCATTAGTACACAGATAAATGTCAACAGTGTGATACATGTATGTTACACAATGTAATTTAAGTTTCTCAGAATAATTTTGTGCCATACTGGTACAACAGTAGTTTATTGCCGATCTTTACGGTGCCGATATGTACATTATGTACCGGTACATGTACTTGTACAAACATGTACTTGTACAACATACTATGTACATAGTTAGTATTGAACAATATTTTATTGGCAAATCTTAACTTAATACAAAGCTTGCTATTACTACACACTATAGGTGTCGAAAATATTTTTAGATGGCTGTGCTGACAATGAAAATACATTTCATTTTTTTTTTTTTTCATCGTCATGGCAACCAGACAGAAGGGCACATGAGTCGCTGAATCCACTCCAAAGCAAGACAAAACAATGCCTACTCTACTCAACAGCTGCTAAGGATGATGAAATATTGAGGATTGTTGGGCATAGCGGTACATTGTACATGTACATCCAAATATGGAAGGGGACCAGTGGTCTGTGACGGACCATCAGAACTAATTCAAACTAGCATTCCATGGTCTTTTCATGTAACTGCTTTGTAATACCACCTCCTCTTTTCATGCCTGTGCATCGGAACCGGGTAACTGAGTACCGGATGTTAATGTAAACAACTTCTCAGACAATGAAAGACAAAAGGTTGTGGATGTCATTTGTTGAGAATTTTCAAAATGAAAGCCAAGCTACATCTACATGTATCTACATGGGCAAAGAAAATATACATGTATTCAGTGTCGTGCTGTATTATTTGACTCGCAGATGTAAGAGTATTATCATGTGAACCTTTATGAACAAGCAGAACAGCAACTTATGAGATTTGAATTTTGGGTTGAGGTTTCTATAATGGTATCCGGGTACTTGTGATTTTATTTATCGGCCGGGTACTCGGTTCCTGTTCCCATAAATGAACACCACTATTTTAAACTACCGGTGGCATTCCATTATTTATTTTCATTCATTTGATATTTACTGCCCACACAATTTTTACAATTTATATCCTTGTGGAGACATGGCATTGTTAATATTACTATATTTAATAACATAGGCAATTCTTAGTGCAGTACCAAGACTGGTACTCGTGGCGCTGTTATTATCTCTGCTCAATGGGCCCACGATACATCTCAAATACCATCTCAGCTTCCTGGGGAGTATATAGCTCAATGCTGCCATTTTGTCACAAAGCAGCTAGTAGCGACCATCTCCGCCCTCACAGGTACCACTCCTGGGTGGGGAGAAACAATAAAGTACCTTGCCCAAGGGCACACGCACCATATACATGTAGCCCATCAGCATGGCATTGGAGGGGAGTTGAACGTTAGCAAATGAGGGCGAATATACATGTAATGCTCATGGCAATTTTGGAAAATGTGCCGTAGCATTGCAGCGGGGGCAGCTTTTTGGATGTTATCACTGTAAAAAAAATGGCCACCAATACATGTACAATGTATGCAGGGCCATTTTCCAAACCCCAGTTTCGTCTTCGTCTCAGGCTTCATTCCTGCAGTTTAGCAATTGGCTGGGTCTAGAAACGGAGCCGAAGACAGTGGTTTGGAAAACGGCCTAGATAAAATTAATCTGGTAACAAACACATTGGCGGCCATTTTAAAACCAAAAGTTTCCACCTCTTATGCTGCACTATTACACAATTTTCAACTCTACCGGTAGGTGTGCATGTACTGTATGTACCTTGCCAAAAATTGCTATGAACATTACTCCTCTCAATCATTTTATGCCGGTGGCCCAATTGTTAGACCGATGCTGATTGCCTCATAATTCCCAGGTCGGACTCGAACCCACAACCTGCAGCTTTATTTATACCCACAGATGGAAAATTCAATTCTCCAGACCACGAGGCCACGGCACTCCACAGTTCTTTTCTTTGTTTCTGTACTTTAAAGCCTCCCCATAAACTTTGTACTAATAATTCATTGCATGGAGACGTTCTCCTCTTAGAGACCTTCTCATTCTTTTGTCCTCTATTATCGTTTTCCACCATCCACAAGGGTAGCGATCGAATCCCCCCTCCCCCCCCCCCCCCCCCCCTCCCATCAGAGACATTGCACCGAACTGCATGGTACATGTAAATAGATTGAGGAGCGACTTGAGTCGAGCCCAATAGATTTTGGTTGCAGACTTAATTGTAATACAATGGAGGTTGTGTAAATAACAAATGAATCCCTGATTGTGCAACACTTTGGGGTTTGTGTGTACTGAATGATATCCAAGCCGAGACAATGCATTCAAGTATCAACTTCAAGCCCCAGAGTATCTAGTTAATCATTCACATGTATCCTTGTCTGCATTAGTCTGGTACTTCGCGGTGCTCTCCCTCCTTGTTTGAACTATTCCAAAATTAATCATTACAGGTACTTGTAGCTAGCTGCGACATTCATTAATGATGACATTATTCATTACCAGAATATCTAATATGTTAATACACGTATCAATGATTTTTAAGCATATTTGTACAATAGTGGGGCAGATAGGGAAAATATTTGTGCCTTTGACAATATAAAAATATTTCACACAGTTATGTATGTCATGTATATATGTCATAAGAAAAATATGTCATAAGAAAGATATATGGATTTAGGGCCATTGCAGATTTGTCCCATATAGAATAACAAGCAATGGCAGCCGTTTTGAACCATTTGAAGATTTCTTGTACAGTATTATCGACCTACATATGTACGGTAGATATTTTTTCAATAGAAAAACCTGCGATGGCCCTATATCCAAATATTGTTGTCATAACATACATGTACTCAAACGGTGTGCCAAATTCCATGCTGAGAGCACAATCCTGTCACTTACGGTACAGGTACACAATGTACATTTTTGTACTACAAGTGTGCGTGGTTTTATTGAACTCAAATGTTAGTTGACATTTGCCTCGCTTGTTGTTTGACGTAAGTCAGCGTACCAATATCAACACAGATTTGTAACACTAAGTCCTCACCTTCCTCAATCTCCCCAAATTATCTGGGCAGTTTTTAATCTTCTTAATTAAACACACAAAGTCACGATATACCGGTACTTGCATTTTTCATGTTAAAACGAGGTGCCAAAATTACTACCAAAAAATACATGATTTTATCTGGAAATAAACAAAACCACAGATTTTAGACCAAAACTCAAGTTTACAAATGTAACTCAATTCCATCGCATTAGCACACTACTGAAATGGAAGATCTTATCTTTAATTTGACACCAAATTAATTACTGAAACAAAATTTTCCACTTTTCAGCCCTTTCCATTATTTACATACGGAATAAATCAGTTTGGTTTTCCAGCTTGCATGTTAACCTGGAAAGATTTGATGATTTAATTGTCTTTCGAGATGAACATTTCATTATACATGTGTTGCACCCACGGGTGACTCGGACAAGTCACAGGTAGGCGTACTGTGAAGTAAAGAGACAGGGGGAAAACTGGTAATGGTTGTTCTTTGTTGTACTCTTCAATTCATCTAATGTAAGAATGATACAACTTATATATATTTAAAACTACAGAAATAACTAATAATTAAACTAAACCCTTTAAATACCTATTCCAAGACCTGGTATATCTGCTATCAAACACTTGTGCAGTGTAACGCTCATTAGGCACATAGGCCACTAGGAAATGTGTTTATTCTGAGGCAACAACCCTTAAACACTCAATAACCCATAGAGCATGGAACAGAAACCGAGTAAAGAAACACATTAACTCAAAACCACAATTCAGGGACCCTGGCAAAGTCTTGGTCCTATATAAACAATAAAGTCAACTTTGCTAAAATACCCAGTCTTCATACTAGCCTAGCCTGGCACTTGCCTCTGATACCAAAACCCGAGGGAGGTTATACATGTACCTGTGCATGCTGTAAACAAGAGGAAACTATCCCAGGCTATCCTGGCTACTACTGACCCTAGAGTGATATAAAATGGCATTGACCCAGCCCCCAGGGCTTGGAGTTAACGACTCTACCAGACCTGAAGGTGCCACACAGAGTCCTTATTGTTTCAGACCATTGGTCGAATGTACATGTAGATAGGTACAGGTGTATGCACATGTACATGTAGCTATACATTGAAAATTAATAAACTTCTAAAATTGAAAGCTACGCTGACTTTTCCTCCTCACAATACATAAACTTGGAAAAGTAATCTAGCACAAACCTTAGCATTAAGATATTCTATAAAATCTTCACTTCCAGAAACACAACTTAATTAATCAAAACTCCATCAGGAAAACAAGATATTCCTAAATCAAAATCATGACTCTGCAGTAGAAAGTCACAAACTTGTGTGTGTCTTCAGTATACTTAAAAGGATGGTCAAGGTTTAAATGATAAAATTACTATTTTCCCATAAAGTGAAACTTAACTAGAATGGCATCTAGGCAATCTATGAACATATTGGTATCATTTATGAAAAGAATTCAAATAAATCCCACATACCTGTGAAGTAAAGAGACAGGGGGAAAACTGGTAATGGTTGTTCTTTGTTGTACTCTTCAATTCATCTAATGTAAGAATGGCTTGAAGGGTACAAGGACTGCCACATCACCAGTTCTCTGTAGTCTCCTGGGTGTTGCCCATATTGGGGGACTAATACAATTTAAAAATAGGGGTGCTACCGTTTTTGGAAGGGGGGACCAGATCGGATCCCTACATGCGCCCCCCAAAAAATAAATGTTGTCCCCAACATTTCTGAAGAAAAAAACTACAATTAATTGTATATATTTAAAAAAAAATAGTAGAAAGTACACGACGAACTACATGTACGCGGTGAAAATGGTATGAAAAAGAATAACCTAAACTATTTACAAACATCAAACTACGTATGCTTCAGTGAACAAGTGGGACATAGGAAATATTTTGCTCAGAAATGCAAACAAACTGTATGCTATTCAGTAGTATTTCCCAAGCACCACATGAATATCGAATTCAAGGGTCCTAGAGTAGCTAATTCTAGGAGGCCAAGGACTTCTTGATCCAAAGGATCATTCTGTAATTTCTGAACCTTCCAACATCATCAATGTGATTGTAACACTGTGAAGCCTAACAAGTGTCTCTATTACTGGATGGCATTACTTCTAATGGAGACTCCTCATGTATGGGACTCGTAGGCGGTTGAACCACCATAGGTCCTCAAGTGTTTACAACTGTCTCCAACTACCCTTTTGCTGGCCAGCCTAATCCAGTCCATCCGTAACTCTTTTCCATAACTCTTTTCCACTTGTCGTGATCAACAACCGAATTACTGCGAGATCGCCTTCGGAAGTCTTTTGATGTATGGCTCCCCTCTACATGGAATTACATCGCTGGGACTGTCCCATTAGGAGGATGAGGCTGGTCTCTTCCTTCTCGTCTGGAGTCGAAGTTTCTGGGGAGCTCGGTGCCGGAGTGGCTGATTTGATAGCCTCCAGGACGGTACGTAACATGGCTATCCCACCATCTGGTTGCTCGTCAACTTCATCCTGGTCCAGGTGTCTCGTAATTCTTTTCACAAGCCGCAGCCGGGAAAAACCATCCTCGATTCCACTGATCTCCAACTCCTTGGCGAGTTCCGCGAGCGGTGTTTCTTCCAGCTGGTACAGAGCGGTGTTCACCTCACGGTGCACCGACTCCAGCTCAGATGCCATGGTCATCTCCAGCTTAGATGCCATGGTCCTTAGTGTCAGGCAGGCAATGTAGCGATGGCAATCATCTCGGGATGACTACTCATCGGAACCAGGTCCTGGCAAGATCGCCAAATGTTGCACCCACGGGTGACTCGGACAAGTCACAGGTAGGCGTACTGTGAAGTAAAGAGACAGGGGGAAAACTGGTAATGGTTGTTCTTTGTTGTACTCTTCAATTCATCTAATGTAAGAATGATACAACTTATATATATTTAAAACTACAGAAATAACTAATAATTAAACTAAACCCTTTAAATACCTATTCCAAGACCTGGTATATCTGCTATCAAACACTTGTGCAGTGTAACGCTCATTAGGCACATAGGCCACTAGGAAATGTGTTTATTCTGAGGCAACAACCCTTAAACACTCAATAACCCATAGAGCATGGAACAGAAACCGAGTAAAGAAACACATTAACTCAAAACCACAATTCAGGGACCCTGGCAAAGTCTTGGTCCTATATAAACAATAAAGTCAACTTTGCTAAAATACCCAGTCTTCATACTAGCCTAGCCTGGCACTTGCCTCTGATACCAAAACCCGAGGGAGGTTATACATGTACCTGTGCATGCTGTAAACAAGAGGAAACTATCCCAGGCTATCCTGGCTACTACTGACCCTAGAGTGATATAAAATGGCATTGACCCAGCCCCCAGGGCTTGGAGTTAACGACTCTACCAGACCTGAAGGTGCCACACAGAGTCCTTATTGTTTCAGACCATTGGTCGAATGTACATGTAGATAGGTACAGGTGTATGCACATGTACATGTAGCTATACATTGAAAATTAATAAACTTCTAAAATTGAAAGCTACGCTGACTTTTCCTCCTCACAATACATAAACTTGGAAAAGTAATCTAGCACAAACCTTAGCATTAAGATATTCTATAAAATCTTCACTTCCAGAAACACAACTTAATTAATCAAAACTCCATCAGGAAAACAAGATATTCCTAAATCAAAATCATGACTCTGCAGTAGAAAGTCACAAACTTGTGTGTGTCTTCAGTATACTTAAAAGGATGGTCAAGGTTTAAATGATAAAATTACTATTTTCCCATAAAGTGAAACTTAACTAGAATGGCATCTAGGCAATCTATGAACATATTGGTATCATTTATGAAAAGAATTCAAATAAATCCCACATACCTGTGAAGTAAAGAGACAGGGGGAAAACTGGTAATGGTTGTTCTTTGTTGTACTCTTCAATTCATCTAATGTAAGAATGGCTTGAAGGGTACAAGGACTGCCACATCACCAGTTCTCTGTAGTCTCCTGGGTGTTGCCCATATTGGGGGACTAATACAATTTAAAAATAGGGGTGCTACCGTTTTTGGAAGGGGGGACCAGATCGGATCCCTACACATGTACATGTACATGTACAATGCGTGCAAAAGCATAAAGGGTACCAGCAAATTTAGAGATCGTCGTGTTCATTTCTTTTTTAAATGGTTGGACAGCGAAGTGTTTTTAGGTGTCTTTTGTGTTCCCGAGTAAAGAAAAGAAAAATCATGTTGTTTACGTTTGACGCGGCAGACATTTTGGGGCATTTGTACACCACTTATACTGTATGTCGATAAGTCGTACGTACAACTTATTCCGGAAATATTTTTTATTTTTGTTTTAATCCTGGATTTAATCAACGTAATCAAGCCACCATGGTTTCTCTGCCACATATCGTGCTTTATACATGTACACCGATATGTTTCACCTTGAAATTTTTTTTAAAGACTTTACATGTACTTTATTTCTGTGCTAGCTAGTGAAGCTACAGTGTATGTATTTTTACCAATACTACCAAAGGGCTTCTTAAACAGTTCGCATCGGATGATGAATGTAACCGTTAACCTGCAAAGTTTTTCCAGAATTCAGTGATTTGTTAATACAATTCTGCCGCTATTTATTCACTCTGGTTTTTTTTTCTTTCTTGTAAACAGGAGCGGTACTGGGACATGGTCGAGAAGGAGATGGTCGAGTGGAAGGAGGAAGTCAAGAAAGCCAAGAAGGACCGGAGCAATCCTCCAAGTGCCAGGTGATGGGTTACCAGGAAGAAGTTGCACATGCAACAAATGAAGCAAGCGTAGAGCTTCCAGTAATCCACCAGCAAGGAGGAATTGTCTGCCGCCTCTCGCCCCGAAGACAAGATGAGACTGGAGCGGTACTTGCACGGGGGTCTTCTGAGAATATCAGGAACAAGGATTGACATTTTCCTGGATTGCTTATAGGATGAATGGTATTGCTTGGCACTTGCATTCTTTCTCTAAAAGTGGCACACACTTTTTTTATTTTTTATAAATGGTTTATTTGACTGTATCAATCGCCGCCAAAAGCGGAATTGCAAATACAATTTACAGATGATATACAAACAAGTAAAAATTAAATTAAAATGTTAAATACATCAAAAATACAAAACAAAAAAATCATAAAAGCGACATACCATATCGAAAATGTAGAGGGCAAATAATAGTTCATTAACATGAATTATTATAAGATAAATATTGCTCAGACCCGCCACGTAAAAAAAAAACTACTTAGTTGGTTATAATAGCATCATTAAGCAGTTTAATTAATCCTACAAGAGGACTGTTTTGATACCTCTTGGTTCGACAGAAATTTGATTTTGAGTACTTGATTTTGAGAAACTTGATTTTGAGTACTGGTGGTTATTCAAACATATCTTTTGATTGGTAAAAGCAAATAGGGTCAAACAAATGACATTTGAAAGCTAATGTACGGTAGTTATCAAACAACGATCAATAGCAAATGCTGAATATTCACTGACCAAAAGGACGCGTTCCACTTGCACTATTTCTGTGGGACACCCTGTACAATAGAAACAACTGACACAATAGTACCCAAAGAATCCGGGGCCAATTTCAGAAAACATGTAAGCACAACAATTTCCTTAGCACACAAAAAAGTCTTGCTCGGGAAAAACAGGTTATCAGCCAAAACTCCACATGCTTTTAATTCAAAGCAAAAAAATTGCTGAATGCCAGTCACAAACAATAAACATCAACTGAAATTTTGGTTTATAACCCTGTTTTTTTTCCCCAAGGAAGAATTTTCATGCTAAGCAAATGTTGGTGCTTTCCTTTTTTTACGAAATAGGCCCCAGGTTTAATCCTCTTGAACCAATTTGTGTCGTATGCTGTGTATGCACATGCACATGCAAAGTTTTTTCGGAATTCAAAATGGATGACGAATAAACGCATCGCGAGCAACGCTTGAAAAATATGTTAGTGACCGGCTCGCAGCGAGCGAGGCCGGAAATATCAGGGTGTGCTACCAACAGATACCGGCCTTAACATTTCTTGGATCGAAGTGTGTGAAAATAATTCCGGCGCAAACTGGTTAAGAAAAACAAATTCTTAGCATCGGACCGAAACCTGATTTTTGTGACTCGGGTCAAGTCTAGTCGCATTGTCAAGTCAAGTATTTAGCTCGAGTCAATTCGAGTCACAAATATTTGAACACGACACAGTAAATAAGCACAAACATATTAGTTTCGTATTCACCAACGAAATGACGTTGTGCTCATTTCTGAAAAGTTATATTGTAGGACTTCACCTATTGCTCATATACATTGTAATTAATATCGTACAGATTCTCTATATTGTGTTTTTAGGGGTTTGTGTAATTATTGTTACTGTTTTTTGTCAACAAATGAAATAATTGTTTTTCTCACTTTAGTAGCTTCGCGACTTTGGAGTTATTCTAAGTTATTCTATTTCTATCAAGTTGTAAAATAGGGTAATCTTAAAAGTAGGCAAGACACGTGGTTCGAGAACCATGGTTTGATAAACATCCTTGTTATTGGCGCCACTCTCGTTGTGCTGAAGGTTGTTGAAATAATAGGTCGCTTTTACCTAAATCCTTACTACATGTACACACAAGCACAAGGGGATTTATACTTATTTGTATTTAATTCAAGGGGCTTCCAATTAGGATGTGCTTTATTTAATTTATTGTACCAGATGTTTTTACAGTTTCTTTTAGAATGGAACCGAAACTCCGGCATGTCTGGACCGTTTAACTTTGTTTGGGTTCAATTGTTGAAGGAGCGATTAATAGTGGTTTGCCTTTAAAATCGACAAAACAAAACTAGCGGTATGATTATATAGTTACGTATTATGAAGCATGTTCTGATGTGTTTTTGTGGTAAATGCCACGCATGCCTGATGAGTATTGATGTGTATATTGACACAACTAATTTATTTGATGAGGTGAGTGGGTGGTCATGGATGAGCTAGAGTTGCCAGAAATTTAAACGATGTTTTGCACGCAATATTGTAAGCTTGAATTATGTTCAAGGTTAATGTTTCTATCAGTGTGATATACCTTCAACATGTGTCATCTGCCGTCTGGGTGTGGCACAATAAATGGTGCGGTAGAACATGCGAGCAGACATAATTTACATTTCCCGCGGTTCGTGCGGGAAATTAGTGTCTTGCTAATTTGAAGAGCGTTTAGCAAGAGTGTAATACGTAATCAGGAATGTCTAGTAGAATGGGGTTTAAAAGTAAGAAATTGCGTAGAGAGGTCATTCTAGCGAGCACACCCACAGACGCACGTTACAATTGTTGTGAAAATAACGTGGAATCAAATTAATATTTATGTACAGGTGAAGTCCAACACCAGCACGGAGGATACGCCGACTGTTTTTGGACACAGGTTTTGATCCCTGGTTTGTTCTGGGCATCGCGATCTCTGCAGAAGTGACACTATAATCAATAAAGAGAGCTTTAACGCAAAATATCACTAACGTTATCGCTCGGATGCATGGCTTTGCTCGGCAGATGTTGGCTACTAACTGTTAAAATTCACTATTATATCGGGTATATAGGTGCGAATGATTTATTTTTAGTTTACAAAATGTAAAAAGATCAGAACATGATCTTTGTTGGAGTTTCATGTAATGTACACAATTTAAAGAATTACAATGTTCTTGGTGAAATTATAAAGAGACGGTCAAAAATATACATTGGAATTGCCAAGTTTAGGCCAAATTATGAAGTTGATGAAGTTTGTCTTTTTCATCGTCAAACACATCTTCAAACACAAAAATAGTAGAGAAGTCTTAAGTTGCCTTCAATTACCCCTTAAAAAAACTGGTGGACCCAGGAACTAAATGTAACCCTACTGATGTGTGCCGCATGCGCATGTTCCTAAGGGCCTTTCCGAATTCCAGGCTTAGTTCATGTTTGGTTTAAGGCGAACCTGGATTTACAACTGCGGGAACTCCAGCCGCACATTTTGGTGCATGTTGTGCTTCAGAAACATTCAATCGATTGATGTGAACCCAACATTTTAAAGTTAGAATATTTGCTTCCATTTCTACATGTATTTGCTTCTCAGTGATTTGGAATCGTAGGCGAAGTCGAAGCCAAAACCAAAGACAAAACAAAGGTTTCGACCCCCCCCCCCCCCCCCCCTATGACAAGTGATCAGATGAGACTCGTTCATCTCTCTGTTTCTTTTGGTGTGTATGAAATAAGTCTTCAAACATAATCACCCCTAACAAGTAGTACTTCCGTTCTAAAACCCGAGACTCAAATAAAATCAACATGGTAAAGATTCCAGACCAGTTCATGAAGAACTTCAGGATAAATATACTTCTCAAATTCAGAAAAAAAATACCTACAACTCCAAAGGTGTTTTGATCATCTTTCTTGTTGGTGTTTAATGTTGTGGGCAGAGGGGAGGTAATTAACCAATCGTTTGTGAAAAAATCTTATCCACAGATAATAAAAGTAGTCCTATGTGGCCTATACGCGCGCTCCATTGCAAAATTGAACACTTTAAATATCGGACCGAATTGCGTTCGAATTTCACACAGTGATACAAACCAGAAGTCATGTACATGGCTTAATTCCACCCTTCCTTACAAACCCTTAAGTTCAGAAGAAGGCAACAAATTGCTTTAATACAAACAGATTGGGAGCATACACATCGTATCGTGATTTGGCCAGCTTAATTAGTGCACTAATATTTGCGACCATTTACTGGTTTGCACCCAGGCAGGTTCTGTTATGCATGCAAGGGTGTCGATCACGACTGTACTGATATAGGGTCATACTCCACAATGTCGGGGACTTTCCCCTAAAAATAAAACGTTTTACCGCGTGACGAAGGTTTTAGGGCTGTCAACAACTGTTGGACCTCTTTGTGCAAATACATTGTACAGTCGTCTTGTTTCGGTTGTAGCACACATCGTGTGTTTTAAATTTTCATTTCCTGGTTAAGTTTGAATTGTCAATATTAAAGAAAGAAGTACTGATGACCTACAATGTAATATCTATTAAATTATATTTATAGCTGTATGGATAATCTTATCTTTCCCTGAAACTGGTTGTCGGTTATGGCTTGACTTGCCAAGGGTTTTTCCCAACGGATCATTCACCCGAATTGTGTACAGAGATATCCAATTGCACACTTTGTATCAGTTGCCATTCTCCTTTTTGATATGGCTGACACAATAGGAGATTTTACCCCAATCAAACAGCGCTCTCCTAATTCAGTACCCACCTTCACCCCACCCCATTGCTTTAATTACGCGGGCCAAATCACGATGTGTATGCTCCCAATATGTTTGTAATTTGTTGCCTTCTTCTGAACTTCTTCGGAAAACACCTTTGGAGTTGTAGGTATTTTTTCTGAATTTGAGAAGTGGGCGTATATTTATCATAAAGTTCATCATGAACTGGTCTGGAATCTTTACCACCACATCAATCGATTGAATGTTTCTTACGCACAACATGCACCAAAATGTGGCTGGGGTTTCCGCAGTTGTGAATCCAGGTTCGCCTTAAACCAAACATCAATACTAAGCCAGTAATTCGAAAAAGGCACTTAGAAACATGCGCATGCGGAATACATCAGTAGGGTTACATTTAGTTCCTGGGCCCAACAGTTTTTCAAGGGGTCATTGAAGGCAACTTATGACTTCTCTACTGTTTGTGTGTGTTTGAAGATGTGAGAAGGGGGGGGGGGGGGGGGGGGGCATGGAAGACATTGGTCACGGATTTCTCAGAGGGTAAGTGCCGTACACAACTTCCAGTTTTCGATAGGTTTGCACAAGGCACACGAATCAGCGCGCTAGTATTATAATACTAATACTAAAACCATACCACCGGTACAAAATAAATTATGTAATATCTACGATTGAATTTTTAATTTTTGCATTAAAACGGACAGGCATATAATTGGCATTATGTCCGCCCGCACGTTCTACCACAACAATTATTGTCTCACACCCAGACGGCAGATGACACATGTTGAAAGTATCACACTGATAGAAACATTAACCTTGGACATAATTCAAGCTTACAATATTGCGTGCGAAACCTCGTTTAAATCTCTGGCAACTCTAGCTCATCCATGACCACCCACTCACCTCATCAAATACATTGGGTGTGTCAATATACACATCAATACTCGTGGCATGCGTGGCATTTACCACAAAAACACATCAGAATGTGCTTCATAATACGTGACTAAATAATTATACCTTCAGTTTCCTTTTCGTCGATTTTAAAAGCAAACCACTTTTAATCGCTCCTTCAACAATTAAACCAAACAGTTAACCCCCCCCCCCCCCCCCCCCGCCCCGACATGCCGGAGTTTCGGTTCTGTTTCTAAAAGAAACTGTAAAAACAACTGGTACAATAAATTAAATAAAGCACATATTAATTGGAAGCCCCTTGAATTAAATACAAATAAGTATAAAGACCATTGTGCTTTTGTGTACATGTAGTAAGGATTTAGTTAAAAGCGACTTATTATTTCAACAACCTTCAGCACAACGAGATAGTGGCTCTAATAACAAGGATGTTTCTCAAACCATGTTTCTCAAACCATGGTTCTCGAACCACGTGTCTTGCTTATTTTTGAGATCATCTACCCGGATCGGAGCATCTGGTTCTAGCTCCAGGAAAAGGATTGCATCCTCTGTCATTCAGTAGAAACGAAGTTGACTCGAGAAGCCAGACAGTAGGATTTAGTTAGGATAGGCTGTTAATGTTGAGATGCTGCATGTCCTAGATGTACAGACAGCTTTGCTTGACCAAACTGAACTCCCTGGGAGCCACGTCTGAAATCGTACCATGGATTACCCATTTTCTTTCTTGCAGGCGCCAGAGGGTTTGTTTTCAGTCAGCCCTTTTATGTTGGGAACATCTTACATGCGGTGTTCCTCAAGGGACAAAACTTGGACCAATTGTTGTTTTGGTTCCTGTTAATGATGCATATGCTGATTGCACCGTTAACAGATGGAAATATGTTGATGACCCTAACTTAGGTGAGATCAGATTGGTCTTTGTTTCACTAGGTTTGTTTTACTGGTCTTAAGTCGATAAACTTAATCTCAACCCATCCAAATACAAAACTATGCAACTTTACTTCGAAAAAAAATACGCCTGAACCACCTCATTTATTGTTTGGTGACAACGCACTTAAAGTAGCGACAGAAACCAAACTACCCCCTGTACTTGGAATATAGATCCAGAACAACCTAACAAGTGGAACACCCATGGTAATGGTTTCTAGGGGTAGCAGGCGACTACATATTCTTAGCCGTTTGAAAAAGTTTTGTGTACCTAAATCGGATCTTGTGTCCTTGCACCTTTGTGGCACTCTGGTCTCACTTATAATCAATCTTCATGCATTGAAGCAGTCCAAAAACGGGCCTTTAAAATAATTATGGGCTATAGTTACTCAAATTACGATCATGCATTGTTGACATCGAATGTAGAGACTATGTTTTAGTTTGCCAAATCGTGTGTTTTCTCTGAGCGTTTTAAGACTTGGTTAACAATAATTATACTCATACCATGAGACTGCGGCGGAAACGACAGTTCGTTGAGCCTAAAATTAGGGTGTGGCAAAATCACCATCTCCTACCTTACCAAATTGTTCAACATGCACATCACTTGACGATTGGGAGCATTGAAAAACACGAGATACATTGTGGTATATGTGTGTATAAAGTTTTTATCATGGTTGTTACAATTGTTTACAAATGTAATTTGTATATATATTTTCCCCCTTTATTTTACTGTATATTTTACTGTACATCGAACCGCAATTCGATCTTTTTAGCCGTGAGAGTTTGATAATTAAACAATATTAATATGGATTGACGTTCGGGGGAATTTTAGCCATCCATCTATTTTTAAGATTGTTAATCTGCTGAAAACTTCAACGAGAGTCACTCGTTCACTGCACAGACCATCGAGGCTGCCATGTTTGCTTGTATCATTTCATTTTCAAGATGGCGTACCCTGATAAAGGTATACAGCGTGGACAATAAACCTTGCTGCACTTGCGTGCGAAAGTGAATCCGTATCTCTTTTGTTTCAATCACGCATAGAATTCACACTCGTGATAGGAAAGGGCATGGTGTGATTTGGCATTAAAAGCAGACACGGTCCTAAAGATTTAGAAAATCTTATCCAAATTCACATCCTCGATCAAAAATTCATATCCACTTTGGATTCTAACGACTTAACCCAGGATGTGAATTTGGATGATGTGAATTGTGACCCAGCACGAGTAAATGAGACACTTTGAGGCAAAAATGAAAATTGAGATTTTGATTTCATCATTTAAAGCTAACAAGCTTTAAAGGATGAAATCAAAATCTCAATTTTCATTTTTGCCTCAAAGTGTCTCATTTACTCGTGCTGGGTCACAATAATTTTGGAGCATTTCGATGTGACTTTGGAAATCTGTTGTTGAAATCACATCCTGCTATAAGAATCGTGTCCACTTTGAATGTAAATACCACAATGCTCTTTCCTAGTGTCAACAACTTCGTCTCCGCATGCATGCCTATAGCCTTAGCCTCTGTGAATCATTAACGACCTTTGGACTCGGGCATCGCAATATGCCCCCCCCCCCACCCCCCACACGCACAAACCTATGTGCAATTGCATAAAATTACAATGAAGTGAACTTAGGGTTTTTGGTTTTTCATTACTGCAACCGTGTTCGCCGTGTGATTTTTGCGGTTTGTAAAAGTCACTTGGAAACTGGTTTGTCTGGTCGTAGCACTATTTTTCCCTTCCCTTTCCCTTATCCCACATTTGCGTCAATGTCTGTATCAGAAAGCAGGAAGCAGTATAGTTCAAGTCCTAATCGAGTATTGTTTTCTAATTAACTAGCTCTGGGGACAAAAATGGGAATACAGGTTTTTGTTTTTATATAAATTACGCCGGTGTAGTGCAAAACCCACGCAAATATTCATCTACATGTAATTTGAAACAAGTGGTATAGTTTAACTACAGAAAGAATAAAACGCGTGACGAGAAGAAATAATAACTTAAAAGTCGCCAAACTTAATTTGCATGAGTATATTATTACAGTTTGGTAAAGTCACGCCCATAAATGATTAATTCACTTTAATAAATACCTAGGAGAGTTGATGGCTTCTGATTGGTCGAGACTCGATCACGTGGAGGTCATTACCATGTAGCAATCATAACCGGGCTTTCAAGAAGGGGGGTGCGTATTTTTTTCTAGGAGGGTAAGGGGTAATTATCATAGATAGGCGTATTTACACCACACTGAGTGGAAGACGTATAGGTTCTCAGATCCTTACTTTCCCTTAAATTAAACTCACCCCAACAATAAAATTGGAGACCAAAAATAGTCAATGAAAAATAAGCAGGGACCGAATTTGAACCCCAGTCGAACGATTTAGTTTATAACCTAACCCATTATCCACTAAGCTACTGTGAGAGGTCGACAGAAGCCGTTTTTCAAAAAAAAGTGATTTAATGTACCTTTGGGCTACGTGTAACTAGTTGAATGAGCAATAACAATGTATTAGCGTCATTGTTAAAACTTCTGAATAATCATGACGCGAGGGGTCTAGAGCCGCCCATTTATGATAATTACCCCTACCCGTATAACAAAAATACGCTGGGGGCGTTTATGTCGCTGGTGTTACGCGCCGCGCTACGGTCATTTAATATCGTATAGGCCTACCAGTGAGTCTGTTTTCTGACTCTCTTCACTATGTACATCAAAGCAGGAACCATCGAATTCATGTAAGATGGCGTCGATATTGAGCCCCCAACTCGCCTTTTATTTTCGCTGAGGGAGTACTACTTGTGCACGGAGCCCATTGTGACGCGCTCTTGGGATCTCCCTTTTGTCAACAGCCTAGAGGGAGGAGCGACAGCTGACGGAACGTACGTTTTATTTCCGCGGTGCCGTTTTGTTATATATATAGCTTGATGTCCCGGCGTCGGTAGGCATTTTTGTTGTAAGCTTTCAACGGATTCGCACTGCCAACCTGACGCGTCGTCGCGCAAAAAAAAGGAATAAGTTCGCCTGGAAATCTACCAAAAGCACAGCAAATCACCATGTATAAGGTAAGCGTCCGGGTGGTTTTTTTTGCTGTTTTTATCTATTTTGGGCAATGCAAATTATTTTTTACTTTCCAATTAGGTTTGACGCCTTGATTGTTCATGTGCAGATCATAAAAAAAATGACAGCCTCACTGATTTAATGCTATAGCCTACTCCTGCGTGCATTCGCGTCGCATTGTGTCTTTATTGTTTTATCTCTGCAATATCGCATTGTATTAGTAAGGTTGGTTTGTCTGAAGTTGATTCCGCTATTTTTTAAAGTTTTATATCGAAAAGGCTGTTTATTAATAATAATTATATGTATAATTATACGTATAATTAAGTTTTTCACTTTTGAATAGAACAATTGCCTAAGTTTATAGGTCCGCCCTGTTTGGCGAAAGGGTGTAACTTGAAAAAAAAACGCATTCCGAAAAAAAGAATATATGTCAAGGTCTTATTTGTGTATGTTTTACTAACAATTAAACAAATTGTTCTATACCACCGTTTGTGGATAATGTTGTAAATATGCTGTGGCAATTTTGTTTATATTGAGTTTAAAAAAAAAGCAATTTGAAACCAGAATGCACCTTTTTTACCGTAAGGTATCCCAAACATAATTTGAAGGTAGTATACACCATTTGCAGACATCGAAAATATTTACTACCGAATTATTAAGAAATATCTTACTCATCTAAATAATGATTCTATGCATCCAGCAAAATGATTGCGCTAGATATCCTGTAATTATTCTGAAAAATATAATTTTGTAAAGAAAAATTCGCGATCGCCGGACGGCGATCGCGAAAAAACACAAATAACATAAGAATAACTGCTCGACGCCGGTTCAAAATAAACGCTGTTTTTCGTGCTTTTCTCGGCATCCATGATTGTAAAACTTCGGACAGGTCAGTTAAACGATATTTACTATAAAATACAACCCCCCAAATCTACCCATTCATGATAATTTAAGCAATTACCAATGGTGTATCCTACCTTTAAAGGAATTATTTTTTAAAGGGTGTGTCTTGAAAAGCATATCAAATGCTGTATATTTACACTTACACTGTACATAATGACGCGGCCAAAAGGTGTATATCTTATAGTTACGCCCTTGTACCTATTATCTGATCACATCTAGCACAAAACGGGTGTTATCCATTTCTCAATACACCCTTTTGCCATAGAAACTGAATCAAACGTATAATTTGGCACGAGATACGCCCTGCTAGCTTTGAAACGGATAGACTTGATGATTCGTGAAATGGAAACAGCGCCCCCAATAACCCCCAAAATGGTTAACATTGAAATTACACCCGCTTTTCTCAAAACAGGGCCGAGGTAGTATGTTTTCCAGGATATTTTAAAACGAGTATTGTTCGAATTCACTGATTCTAATAATTATTCAAATTCGTCCAGTTATCAATATAGTGCACTTTCAATTTTGTATTTGGCCATTTGTCGTTTATTCATCAGCCAAATTCAAATATATTGAGCACACGTTTTCGATTTCGTCTTGACGACGTTTTCAATTTTAAGTTTCTTTCCTCGTTTCTTCATCTCAGAAAAAGATAAGCGTTTAAACGGTGCGCCTTTTGGACCAACATTAACCAAAACTCATTCGTGCCCTAAGATTGCGCACCGCTAAAATGAAGTGCCATAGCTAATGAGGAATGCCCCCAATTCCGAAATTCGGGGAAAAAATACTTGCAGCTGTTTGAAACACATATGAAATTGTTCATAATCTTTGTAGCAATGCAGCAACAGCAGCCCGGGTTTCCGGTATCATATCCCAACAATGCCTGTGCATGTTTTTACTACATTGTACGTACAATTACAATAAGAGGAAGTAAATGCGAATAATGTATTGAATCCATTGTTAGCATGGTCGTTGTTGAGCCGTCACTTAAGATTCAGTTTCGTTCTGTCGGCATTATATTAGCGAGCTTTCGATTCGGAACTCTTTGGACGGTAAGCCAAGCGAAACTGAACATGTCTCCGTCATGTTGTATCTAGATAGGCTTGGGTAACCACGTTTTAAAGTGTTTTAACATGGATTTACCAAGCGAACTAGTCATTGTAAAATGTACCGCTTATATTTTGTTGCACCTGCGTCTGCCCTATAAAAAGTCCTATGGATATCAGAGGTCATTGTAACAAAGTTTTTTGGGGGTTTCCAAACCGAGAGACATGTTCGGTTTCGCGCATGCGCGGATCGATGTTTTTGCTCGGCTAACCGTCTTCTTTGTCTCCTGTCCCTGGAGACTAGCTATAAGGGACATCGAACGAAAGAGAAATGCAAGACAACGCGTCTTGGTCTTATTGACTCAATCACATACCAGACTAATTTACTTATAGCACGTTCGCTTGTGGTCTAAAATCATGTCCCATATGCAATTACGGGTACATTCGAGATTGTTGATGAAGCACTGTCAAATTGATGCAATTTTTCTCACCCGCAGAAAAGTATTTTCAGGGTATTACTTTTTTGGCCAAAATGAACAATGCACAATTGAATAGCCATTTATCCAACCTGTTTGTGGGCGGGCGTTTAATTAAAAAATAAAGTCACGTATCAAGACTTGTTGCTATTAGTCGAACAATTTAAAATTCGAATTACATGAAAAACCACAACTTGTGAACAAGCTCGCTCTTTTGGGGACACTATTCATAATTAGGGGGTAGGTAAAATAGAAATTACAAAAGAGTATAACATTAATATAAATTCATGTCATAATGTTGTCTGATTTTGGCCTTAGAAGTTTAAGCAATAAATACAAAAGCAACATTTCGAATTGTATTTCACTTTTTTAAGAGGAAGTGCACTTTTTACAAAAAGGGTACAATTTATTAGGGGGAAATGGGTTTTGATAAAAACGCTCAAATGTTTCCTTGAAATCCATTTTGTTTCAATTAATTGTTGCCTCATGCATGTCCAACCTATTCGCATCAGCTCCTCACTTCTCAAAATGGCGTCAGGGTGGCATGTTCCCCATACTCGATACTTATACTGTACTCATGCATTTAGGAACGGTTTCACGTGTAAAATTCAAGTCTGAGTTGTTCACCAAAACTGTACCAAGTACACGCAAACCAATCCCGGTGGATCAGTAGCTCTTATTTTCGCCTTTTCGAGGACGGTACCGTATAACGTAGGCGTCTGTCGTATGACCCGTTGCTAGTAAAACAAAAGACATATTTTACGGCGCATTTCATTTTGTCATGAACGATTTTCGCGGGGGGGGGTGTCATAAAACTTTACGATTTATCTTCCAAACTTATCCTTGCTGGCAATACAAAAGATACAATAGACTTAGGCCTATAGGCTATTCCCCGTGCTACTGCCATGCCGAACTCAAATAATTTGATTTGTATTAGTTCGGCGCTGCAATAGCACGCCGCGTTTAGAACCAATTCCGCTCGGCAAAGCCCAAGTTAGCTCGACAGGGCCTGCCGCGCTATCGGTGCTCGGAACGGCAGTGGCACGACATGGCGCCAATTAAGAACGGCGTTAAGTGCAACGCCGTGCTATTACCGCGCTATTTTAATTAAGCGCTTGTCATGATGATTTCTGATAAACAATAGGTGTTTGTAGCCGACCAAGACCGTTGAAGGTAGACTCGACTTGATTTTACCCTGCTTGACCCAAAAATGAACTTTGGCCATGACGATGGCAATATATTCATGCTTACCGGCAGTTGTGGCCTGTGGGTGCTGTTTGGACCTTTTCAATAAACGCAATCCTATTTCTCCCAAGTGTTTCTTTTGCATTCTGTTCTCAACAAATAGCAAATGTTCATCACGCGTTTACACACATCCCAATCCCAAACGTAATAAGAATGTTTACTTCCTTTCATTACATTTTTCCTCAAAAACTATTAAAAAAAACTTGACGTTCCTCGAATTGGTCATCGACTGATGATAAAAATAAATTTGGCCCTTTAGTCTTTTATTTTAGCAGTTCTGCGTATCAAACTACACTGCAAATATAATTCGATCTACGGCGTTTGTCAGTGACTATTAAATGAACTATTTTATTGCCTATGTTTGGTTGTCAAAACTAAAAAGAATTACAGAATTCAGCTTGTATAAGCAATAAGCATGCGCTCTATCGCGCTCGCGTTATGAGTATTGAATAAGGGCAAAGTCTTTTTTGAGGGTACGTGGAACGCCACCTTCTCTGCCACATTCATATACTTACAGTATTCAGATGTCAGTCATATCATGCCACCGATATTGTGTATTAGGCTGGACCCTATTTTTACGATGCTCACCTAGTCGGCCACACGAAATGGTTCCTTTACCACGCGGCTGTACTATGCAGCTGTACTCTTGTTAAAAGTAGGATACACCATTTGCAGATATTTAAACAAAATTACTACCAAATTATTAAGAAATATCTTACTTATTTGAAAGTAAATGATGATTGCAAGCATCTAGCAAAATGTAATTGTTCCGAAAAATTGAATTTGATTTAAAAAAAATACGATCGACGGAAGATGATCGCGATAAACAAAAACAACTTACATTAGAACCACTGCCCGACGCCAGTTGAAAACGAACGACATTTTTCTTGCTTTTCTCAGCATCAATGATTGTAAAACTTCGGTCAGCTCAGTAAAACGATATTGACTATAACCCCCACGTCTCCCCCCCCCCCCCCCCCCCCCCCCCCCAGTGAGTGGGGATGGGGTTAGGGGGAGAAGGGTTGGAGCTTTAAAAATAAATGCACGGTTGTACTTGCAACGCCCCGGCCCTTTCACCTAATTTCATGCCAGGCGCCCAGTGTCCGGTGCGTGGTGGCCGTTGGCGTAGCTAGCCTGTCGCTCAAAATTGGATAGATGATGGTACCCAGACTCCGACAGGTATCATTTTTGCACTGTGCGGAAAGGAGCCTTGCTAATTTTCCGTGACATCGTGTTCACGTTTTAATTGTGTGCATCAACAAAACAATTATGCTGGATAATATTACCTATGACGATGTTTAAGACATCAAGAAATAAAAGCGAGAAATACTGGACAAATTTATAGAAAATTACCCGAATGATCGGACGCCTGCACATTCTCAATGGGACCGCAATTAACTTCTGCCTCACGGGCCTCATTTACATAAAGTCATATTAGGGTGAAAAGGTCTATGCGATGTGACCGAAAGTTCGGTTTCTCGTAAAGTCTCGTACAGTACGTTCTCGAGGTAAACTTACACCCTCTATATCGCACTCAGTGAACATCAAATACCAAATAACCCCTGACCTTGGTTCACAAAAATGGCGTTGAAATCACAGCTTCTGTACTGAATCGAATCGGAAGTTCTTGGCATAACTTTTCCTCTAAGAAGATGTCCTAGTCATAGGCCTAGGCACACAATGGTTTAGGTTCCTGGATATTGGAAGTACGAGGTTGCAGTTTTTACTGTATATACTCGGTGAATAAAAGAATTGGAATAGAAAATTGGGCGATGCTACAGTTTCGATGACTCAAATGCTGTTTTTTGTTTTCTTGGTCATTGTTTTCAGGTTATCATTGGACTTCTTGTCAGCGTGTTGCTGTTCCAATTCGTCACGTGTCAGACTACTATGCCCACGCCGGTCGCAGCCACCACGCCAGACGCAGCCACCACCGCAGCCGTAGGTGGGGGGACCGATGCGCCCGTCCTGAAAACAACCGAAGCAATTAGCCCCACAAGTGAGTCCGGCTGATTTTCTTTTAACCAGTTTGCGACGGGATTATTTTTACATTGAACAGGCCAATGCGCGGGATTGTTTTTTTACGAACCTTGATCCGAGACGGGTTCAAACCGGCATATGTGGGTAGCACACCCTAATAAAGGATTCTCCATCCATTGATATACATGTAGGTAGTTTTGACTTTGGGTGGTGCTCCTTGTCTAGAAGGACTTTCCATTCATTTGTATAGGTAGTTTTGGCTATGGGTGGTGGAGGTGTGCTTGTCTAGAAGGATTATCCATCCATTTGTATAGGTAGTTTTGGCTTTGGGTGGTGGAGGTGTGCTTGTCTAGAAGGATTCTCCATCTATTGGTATAGGTAGTTTTGGCTATGGGTGGTGGAGGTGTGCTTGTCTAGAAGGATTATCCATCCATTTGTATAGGTAGTTTTGGCTTTGGGTGATAATAATAATAATAATAACAACGTATTTATAGAGCGCTTTTACAAGATAGATCAAAGCGCTGTACAGGAGAGGACTATGGTAGCGGCAACCTGACGGCGCACAGCATACATCCAGCAGGAGCTGATCATTTGGGGCCCTCAGAAGAGAGAAGACAATGAGAAGAAGGTACAGTTTTAGAGGTGGGAGGAAAACCCCAGAAGAATATCCTGGGGAAAACCCACGGAGTCAGGCAGGGACTGAAAACCCAATCCACATATTGGCCCAGGCGGGGTTCGAACCCGGGTCATAGTGGTGGAAGGCGAGGAAAGAACCGCTACGCCAACCTGACTCCCATGATGGAGGTGTGCTTGTCTAGAAGGATTCTCCATCCAATAGTATAGGCAGTTTTGGCTTTGGGTGGTGGAGGTGTGCTTGTCTAGAAGGATTCTCCATCTATTGGTATAGGTAGTTTTGGCTTTGGGTGGTGGAGGTGTGCTTGTCTAGAAGGATTCTCCATCTATTGGTATAGGTAGTTTTGGCTTTGGGTGGTGGAGGTGTGCTTGTCTAGAAGGATTCTCCATCCATTGGTATAGGTAGTTTTGGCTTTGGGTGGTGGAGGTGTGCTTGTCTAGAGGAATTCCCCATCTATGATATAGGTAGTTTTGGCTTTGGTGTTGGAGGTGTACGAGCCTCCACCTATATAGTTTTGGGGACAGTCTTTTTTGTTTGGAAAAAACAGACCTAGTAGTGGGGACATTTTCGAGTAGAACAAGGTAAAATTGGGTTAGGGTATAATAAAAGAAATTGTAGACGAAGACAAAATTAGGGTGATGTTGAACATATTTTAGAATTTTAGAGTGTTCTGAGTTTGAGATTAAAGAGATTTCACTTAGCACACAAACCCTATGGATTGTCCCCATAACCCAATGTACCAAAATACTTGATGTGCTTGTCTGTTGTTTTGTTTTTGTTGGTGGGCCACCCTGTATAATTACATTGGTATGAACTTAATTGTACCAAACATCGACTAGACAGAAATATCAAACATTATCACGATAAAGGAAGGATTATCCATCTATTGGTATAGTAGTTTGGTTTTGGGGTGGTGGATGTGTGCTTGTCTAGAGGGATTCTCCATCCATTGATGTAGTTTTGGTAGTTTTGAGTTTGAGATTAGAGAGATTTCACTTAGCACACAAACCCTATGGATTGTCCCCATAACGCAATGTACCAAAATAATTTATGTGCTTGTCCGGTTTTTTTTTTTTTTTTTGGGTGGGCCACCCTGTATAGTTACATTGGTTTGAAATTAATTGTACCAAACATCGACTAGACAGAAATATCAAACATTATCACGATAAAGGAAGAATTTTGCAAATTGGGCTTTCGAGTTACGCAATTCAGTTGGTGAATTCTACCATATTCTGTTCAAGATAGCCGAAATATGATCGTAACATATTTTATTAAAGCTAAGGATGGTGGACCATTACCTAACAGAAGTATAGTCATCAACACAACAAGAATTGTGGTTTTTTGGGGGGACGCCTGTATAATCTTTTTTATTCTGGCATAATTGTTAAAAAAATATATTTGGAAACAATTTGAACAACGACTACGGTTGGGTTATGTTTAAATCATGTTGTCAATGTAGGCCTATATTCTATAACCAAACAGCTCACCGCGCGGCTATGATTATGTTCACATATCAGGACAACACTGTGTAAAGTGTTTAAATAATGTCGGTGAACGGCAAAACCCAATATTAACTTCACGTCAACCCAGACACGAACATTAAATCTTTGAAATATTGGCCACATATGTTTGTTTGCTAACTGTTTAGGAATTTATCAGTTTCCATGAATTTAATTTCAGGAAACGTATCTAATGTGGAGAGCTTGATGTAAACAACTCGCTATAATTTTGCTGACAACATTATTGTACGGTTTTGCAATAAAACAGTTTGACACTCAAATTTGATTTTCTCATTTTGAGACCTAATGAAAAGCGGCATATGTGACACTGAACTCGTGAAAATAATCAGTGGACACTTAAAATAAACAGGCAAGGGTATACACTTGCGGGCTAATTAAGCAACGGCAGTGAATCATTACCACATTTTAAGACTAGGGGCTGTAACTACGAAAGCTGTTTATCTTTATACGAGTGTAGCATATAGACGTGGATAAATCCAAGTTACACGCGTCTTCCTAAACACCTGAATTAAACAGCTCTTACTAAATATCTTAAATGGTTGTTTAGTTATCCTCGTGTAACTTGGACAGTCTAAACTTATTGACCGTGGACCCTATTGTTAATTACATTGTAATAGAGAGGATTGCGCAACAGTATGAACATACAATAGGCCTCAGTAGATAAATCTTCAGCAAGTCTTTACTTAGATACTCTACAGCCTGAGCCATATGGCTGATACCAAAAGGCAACGCAGTGACCGTTTCACTGCTGACGAAAGGATGGCTCTTGTTGAGACCATGAGGAACTTTAATTCCATTATTGGTGACAAACGATGTGACAGTAAAGCCAACCAGAAAAAAAGCTGATGCCTGGAAAGCTAACACTTCAGAAATGTCCATCTCGTTTCCTGACCGTAAAAACCGATCTGCTTTAAGGACAACAAAGAATTGGGTGTTCTAAATACAATCCGAGAAGTACAAGTAAATCCTTCAACGTGTCTTTGCAAACTCTGAAAAAACGTCTGATGACATGTTCCTCGTCATACTCTTCTAAGGGATTCACCTTGTCCCTAAAAACTCCTGATGCACGTTGGTGTTGGCGACCATGGTGATATTCTTGTTAATTGGCCTCCTCTTGTGCAATTAAGAAGATTTGAAGCGCATCCATCCTGCTTTCTGTGTACATATCTTGCTTCTAAATGGCTCAGAATACTCACTAAACAACCCCCGTACCATGTTTAAGAATTGCTATTGTTTGTTATAAACACATGTTTAACTCCAATGGTCATTTAAACGCGGCTAACTTAAAACAAGCTTTGTAGTACTTGTTTGAAGTTAGACACCAGGTTTAAACAGTGACTACTAATTTATAAGCATCCAATGGCTTAAACAACTTTCGTAGTTACAGCCCAAGGTTTTCAGACTGTACACGTATACATTACATGATGGCCGAAAAAACGGACAAGCACATCCCCACTACACAAAGCCAAAACTACCCAATGAATGGAGAATCCTTCAAGAAGAAAAATGATACCAGACATCCCGATTTGGTCCAGTAGTTTTAGCTCTATCAGACCCTATCTGGGTATTTGTTTCTTCTTCCAGAAAGATTCCACATCCGTTATACCACTGTGGCCTCGGTGCAGCGAAAGCCCACTCTGTCCGTTTTGTGGGCCACCGTGTATAATCCGTGCGTGATGATATTCATTGCATCTGACGATCGTTGCTACGAAAGCTTATGCAATTTGCCCTAGTTAATCATTATACATGTAGTGCCAAACTTTGCCATTTATTACTGTCTGACGAATATAACTCGATTTAATCATTTGAAACTTTCTTTTCAGGTGGCTCTTCACAGGTTTCGGCCACTCTTGCAATTCTTGTGTCGTCTGTACTGATGGCGGCTTTTGCAAGGCAGTAGCTTCATGATTCATCTACATATCGAATGGGCGTCAGTCCTTCAAAGTGAATGTGCGCACACCCTCGATGTGTACTACATATTGCTACTTGCACGATCTACCATCACAACTTATGTCCGAGTGTCTCTTACTATTTCCAGCGTTTTTAAGTGAGCATTTTTATGCAAACAGTAGTTTTGGATATTACACCGGCGAATCAATAAGAGCCAATAATTGAACACTGTGGACAAAATGAAGCTATTGTTAGTTGCCTGTTTTTTTTTTTAATTTTAAAACCACGATGGAACTAATGATACGTGGATAGTTCATGGCAAATTATTTGTGGATTTCGTCGGTTACAATATAATTAATTCTATACACCTCATTCACGGGTCGGCCATCGTAAATTGAAAGTGAAGTAAAATCTTCGTTTTGGGAACTTGCAAATATAAATGAAAGTGATGAAATAAAGTTATTACAAATGACTATTAGTCTGTTTTTAAAACAGTTAAAACAATCATTCAATTCAACGGTTTTGGCCTTTATTTTGCCGCAATGTTACACGCGCGCGTGTAAACGAACAAAATAGTGCGCGACGGTTGCGCGACTTTTGAAAATATTAGCGTGATATAAGGCGCACGACTTTGTCGCGTAATGGAAACGCGTTTTTTGGTATAATACGCGTGTCTATATCATGTGACCCAGCGCGAGTAAATGAGACACTTTAAGGCAAAAATGAAAAAAAAAAGTTTGCCTCAAAGTGTCTCATTTACTCGCGCTGGGTCACATAATACGCGAACATTATTGCTCGACAAAATCGCGTATGTGATCCAGGGAGCACGTTAAAAAATTACTTCACCGTGAATAAGGTGTATAGGGGAACCCTGCAACCATTAAAAAAGTAGCCACGACGTGCCGTGGTCATCAGCATTATTGCGGGGCTCCTCTCCGAGGATGTTTTTTTAGGGCGTAGGGAAACAAAGGTGGTCGCCTCGTTTCTGTTAAGATATTGTTTAGGTGTTAATAAATGTTGTTTGTATTGTTGTATCGTATTGGTGTATATCTTCAGATTGTAAGCACTCCTTAAAACAACCTACTTTGCGAGTTTAAACCGTTGTTAATCATCTGTATAGCATGAATTTCAAACTATAAAATACGAACTCATTGGTATAGCGCATGTTTAATTAAAGGTAGGATACACCACTGGTAATTGCTGGAATTATCACGAATGGGGGGTTGTATTTTATAGTAAATATAATTTAACTGACCTATTAGAAGTTTTACAATCATGGATGCTGAGAAAAGCAAGAAAAACGGCGTTTGTTTTGTATGTTGTTCTTGGTTTTTTTTGTTCACGATCGCCGTCCGGCGATTGCGAATTTGTTCCCATAAAATATTGTTTCGGAACAATTACAGAATATCTAGCGCAGTCATTTTGATGGATGCCTACAATCATTATTTGCTTTCAGATAAGCAAGATATTTCTTAATAATTCGGTAGATTTTTTTTTCTCGAAATCTGCAAATGGTGTATCCTACCTTTAAGTGATGGGCATGATAATAAGGGAAATGACTGGTCACGTGAGAGGGTTTAACCAATAAAAGGGAAAATGGGTCCGAATTTCACAGGGGTCTGATTTTTATATCACACCTCCACATTTTATTTAGCTGAAATGTTGTGCATGAATTTGTTTAAACCAAGTAATGTACTTTAATTGGCATATACCGCAGGTTGAAATATATACGGTCTACGTGTTTCACGTTTATATTTATTGTTTGATTGGTAGATTTGGTAGATAGAAGTGTCAGTGGCGGGTCTAGAGAAGGGGGGCGTGCAAGCCCACCTCTCCGCCCTTTGGCCCGGACTAATGTTATAAAGATACAAAAACCCATGGGGCCATAATAATAGACGGATACTAGCCTGCTGACAAGCTGACATATGCCCTTAAA
Organism: Crossaster papposus; assembly: GCA_037893245.1. NCBI lineage: Eukaryota > Metazoa > Echinodermata > Asteroidea > Velatida > Solasteridae > Crossaster > Crossaster papposus. The sequence goes on along the minus strand of JBAIAA010000567.1, from coordinate 852,281 downwards.
TACAGGCCAAATCATTGGAGATTCCTAAAACATTTCGGGGGCATGCCCACCCAAATACCCCCCCCCCCCCCCCCCCTCCCCCCGGCTCACTGCTCAAAGCTAGATGCGCTCCTTAATCCCGAGTGTCTAGGCGGACTTGTAACACTGTTCAGCAATCGCCGTGCATCATCATGACCGTACACTATTGGCAGTCTGTGTTGTTGGAATAATTATGTATAATCATGAATTATTGTATTAATTCTTTGTCTATTTTGTGAATCACTCAGATCTTGGTATGCTACTCAGTTCTGTTTTTTGTGTTAAATAAAACACATAACTGATGGAGTGGAGTCAGTTACTGTTTCTCATTTACAATGGTGCCTTTTGTAAGAAAGCTTATCAAAATGGAGATGGTGTGTGTATAACGCTGCGCGTTGAGGAGAGGGAAAATTGATGTGCAACTAAACGGGGAGTCTTTGCCAAAGACGTCGCGTATAGACCATGTGCCCTCTGTTTACATCTATATTCAAATGTGCCCGTCTGTGTGCGCACGCATCGTGTTTTACATGGTTAAGAGGCGACACCAGAGGTCACATAATTCAAGCGTGGTCTGACCTGTGGCGTTACTACTCAACCAAATTTTATGCAAAACCCGATGTGTGCGCATATTTGAACAGATATGAACACGTGACGTCAGAGGGCACATCGTCTATAGACACGATTATAGACTAGCTCTTTCTACTTATCTACAGTTGTCTTTGCAAACCTGCGCCAGCGGTTAAACTTTTTCTGTATTTCTTCTACAAGCTTTCCCAGGGAGTTAACCAGTGGAAAAACAAGACTGCGCGAACAAAAAGACCAGCGAGGGGCTTGCCCCAAGCGCCTTGCAATTTTTTTAAAGTTGGCATATCGGTAAAAAAGGACAAATAAATCCGTTGAACATAGCTTTATTTCGTCTTGGGCGTTGAGCACGGCATGCATTATGCATGACATGTTCTCAACCAAATCGGTAGATAAATGTAAAGAAAAGCATAAGCGCTCTGCACGAGATAGTAGCTCAAGATATGCAAGCCCCTCCCTGGTCTTTTTCTTCCACGCAGCATTTTCGGGGCGCGTCGTGCGTCCGAGTAGCCTTGACTAAAGGCTAGTCCTACCCCTGCTCTTCAACAAGATTAATTTGTCCTCCCCAAGTTCAAACTCGCATGTTTTATCTATACGAATGGGAAAACCGGCTCCCCTCCATGAAAATGTAGCAACCAACGGATAATGTATCACCACCCGATAATGTTAGACAAATTGACAGATTGCATGATGGGAATGGCGAATCTGGTTCAATTCAGTGTTAACCCGTCTTGTTGTTCAAACAAAAATACCTAACGAGAACTCCCCAGAAATGACGTCATGTACCGTGAAGAAATTAGCCATATACCAGCGGCCCCTCCCCGGTTTTTTTGATTTTCTGTTGTCTATTTGTTGTCGATAAGATCATCACGGATATAGCACAATTACTACTACATGTACCAGTATACGCTACTGTATTGACCCAAGTGGGCGCTGTATATAATAATAATAATGTGCGGTGTTTATATAGCGCTTAACATTAACACCCCGGTCATTGGGCCTATGAACAATTCCAAATACCACCTCAGCTCCTTGGGGAGAAAGCAGCTCAATGCTGCCATTTTAGCGCAAAGCAGCTAAATTCAACCACAATAACGGCGGAATAACCATATCTACCCTCACAGGTACCTATTTACTCCTGGGTGGAGAGAAGCAATGAGTGACAAAGTGCCTTGCCCAAGGGCACACGCAGCATAGTCCCAGGCAGGAATCGAGCCCACAACCTGTAGCTTTACCTACAGACTACAAACTCAAGGCTCAAGACCACGAGGCCACGGCACTGCAAAACGAATTGCGTGTGTTTGGAATCGGTCAATGGAGCGAATTTGACGGAATCGCAACGGACACACAACAAACATTTGTACGTTTCAATATCGACGTAAAAAAACGCAATTGAATATGAAACGCAAAAAGGGCCCCAACTGCTAGTCCGAGTAACTTGGACCCAAATGTCACCTTTTTCAACATTTGGACATGGTCGGGTGATATTAATATCACCCGACCATGTCCAAAATAATGTTGAAAAAGGTGACATTTGGGTCCAAGTTACTCGGACTACCCAACTGCAACGCAGATTATGGAAACATTTCACGCGGAAGTGTCACCGACAACGCAAACTACCTCACACACGATCGGCAACGTCACATTTTCCTTGACAGAATGCGTAATCTGCCTAATATAAATAACGTCGATATGGAAATCGGGCTTTAAACCCAACGCAACACTATACACAAATACATGTAAACGCTCACACTATAGTATTATACAAAACATCAAACGGGTGTTTTATTTAGAGGACAGTGTAGGTTACAAGTTTACAACTTCAAATGCCAACTCGATATGCCTACTGCTCGTTTGAAAAGAACTTGTGTTGCAGAAACACGACCAAACATGTAGCAGGTCTTTAAAATGGTTCTACAAATGAAACTGTACACCTAAAGTAATAGTATACTACCTGGCCGTTGGACATTTGACATTACATGTATTACAGTTTCACAATCATGTCAACTTTATTAGATACCTGTTTACTTGGGTATAGTATACACCATTTGCAAACAAACAAAATAAAACTTATGTATTACCTTGACTGTAGTGAATAACAGTTTCAAGCATCCTGTGAAATCGCCTCACCTGATTTGATGTGATTTTCCAGAAAAGTGAAATTCTGTACCAATTTCAAACGATTTCCGGCCGGCAATCGTAAAAACCCGACTATTTTCAAACAATGCCTCCAATTTATTAAATTCGCCTAAAGAAATTCAAGGTACCAGACTGCAAGAACAGCATTTTTGTCTTGATTTTTTTCCCCAGCTTCTATGAACACAAAACGTTAAACAGGTCAGTGTCACAATTATGCCCTAACCATTCATTTTTGCAAGTTGCAGCAGAAACAATGGTGTCAACTACCTTTAATGTATTTCTAGACATTGTAAGCGCCTTCTGCATGTTGTCAATTATCAACACTATTAAACTATTAAACCAGTAATACAGTGGAACGCCGCTATACTGAACGCAGCTATACTGAACATCGCTATACCGAACACCATTCTTGGCTCCCGATGTTGTGTACAAAAATACCAAACAATGTTGTTGAAAAAAATCAACATATCTACTGTACTTTGCTTCCATTGTTTATGTCCAAACATACTAAACCATTGTTGTTGAACAATTTTCAATATTTTTAGAAATCGACTGGGTATATCGAACGCTAATTTGGTCGTTTATTAATTCCTAACCTTAAACTACCGGTGCTTTATGTTAAAGAAGGCACCTGATGGACCGGCGGCTGAAAAAAAGCTATACCGAACGATGGATATACCGAACAAAACCAGTGGATCACGTGATGTTCGTTATAGCGGCGTTCCACTGTACATGCAGTGCAGACGCTACCTCGTTTGCTAAAAGTTGGCTGGCATCACCCGACAACATCTAATTTCGTAAACAAATAATGCGACACGATCCACAGCTTCCAAGCCTTTCACACAGTGGTGAATGTGAACCGCTAAAAACGTGTTTTCCAACTAGTCCATGACCCAAGAGACATTGCTAAAACATCTTAAAATTTCAGCATGAAAACAAATGTTAATATCCGACATGCATTAAAATGTCAGTGGTCTTCCTGTTTTTTTTTAAAGCGATAACAATCATATCTTTTCGGTATTTAATTTGTGCCTGAACTGTTTCCAGATCATTAAGTTGACTAACCAAACCATGAACGGTCCTTTAAAAACTGATGCATAACTTTGTACATAACAACTGTTTGGTTTCTATAACACATTTTTTCATTGAAGATCAATAGGAAAACAATAGCCAAATGAGGGTTGAAGGTTTGCATGGCGAAAAGCCAATGAGATAAGTAGTTTGTGGTAACACCAGGATAATACTCTTTTGTGAAAGGTAGTATACACCTTTGGTAATTGCTTGAATTATCACGAATGGGTAGATTTGGAGGGTTGTATTTTATAGTAAATATCATTTAATTGACCTGTCCAAAGTTTTACAGTCATGGATGCCGAGAAAAGCACGAAAAACAGCCTATGTTTTCAACCGGCGTCGAGCAGTTATTCTTATGTTATTTGTGTTTTTTCGCGATCGCCGTCCGGCGATGGCAATTTTTTTTTTTATAAAATTATATTTTTCAGAATAATTACAGGATATCTAGCGCAATCATTTTGCTGGATGCCTAGAATCATTATTTACTTTTAGATGAGTAAGATTTTTCTTAATAATTCGGCAGTAAATATTTTCGATATCTGCAAATGGTGTATACTGCCTTTAAATGTGTGGTTCTGAAATAAACCCGAGCAAAATCAACTTGGGGAAAATTTGTTTGTACATGTACTCAGTATTTCAACGGTGGCCTTCTTTAAACAGGCGAAAGAGTATGTGGGGGAAAAAGTAAGAATCTACTTGGGGGGAAAACTGGCAAAACTAAGTCTATAAAGGACAAAATAAGAATAAAAGTATGACTTTTTCGGGTTTTCAGGAGTAGTTTCTATTCACCCCTGTCTACTGCATCATAAGCCTCACTTGGAATGTTCTGTACTCGCAACACTTGTGCTCCATGCTCAATCAAATACCGGTACATGTGTGTATACGTGTAGCTCTTGGAAGTACAGTGGCAGTTACTCCTGTGCAGAAGCCCAATTTTACACTTGACAGCTTGTATCATTGCTACATCTACCCTCTATGGTTTAATACTTGTATTAAAAATATTCAACAAGATTTCATTTTTCGGATTTATGTGGACACAAAAAAGTAGGAAACAGTAGGAATTTCAGAACAAAGGAAAGTATATGAGCAAGTAAAACAAATTAGGACAAGTAGGAATAACCTGTTGGCCTAAAATCTCTGAAATAGCCATGAAAACAGGTTCTTCTTTTCTTAAACTGGAAAGTAAACTTCTTAAAATGCCTATTAAGACCATAATTAGGGAAACCTTAGAATTTAAATTCCTTGTACTTCTTGGCTGCCTTGCCACTGTCTTGACTCTGTTTCTTCCTCTTGTTCTGTAAAGGAAAAAGATAATACAAAGAAAAGTAACAATCAAAGAGAAATGCAACAAAACAAAAATGAATTCAATAAGATCAGTGTTAGAAATAAACACTGTTGACTACAATACAGTGTCTAAATTGTGGTTCCATTATCCCATGTATAAAAAGCAGAGTGAGTGAGGGATTTTGTTGGATGTGGTCCAGTACCCAGGCAGTAATAAGTACATTTAAATGTGGAGTCAACGACACGTTCGGTGTATGTTTGTTGTATCATGGAGGAAGGAAAACAGTAAAGTCCACCTTCTCCCACGAAAAACAAAATATATAAGTTAAGGGTCCAACAGTGCAACCTTGTGCAACAGTGCAACCTTCTTTTTTTGGCGTCCTGGTTACTCCTGACCTGTGTAATTTATCATGCAAGTGTTATTAAAATTGGCTTTAAAATTTGGATTTGCAGATACTTTGCTAAATATGTAATAACTCTTATAAGGCATCAAAGAATGCGACCTGAATTGAGGGAAAAAAAAGAGTCAGATGTAACAGGGACACAAACAAATGTGACCCCTAATTTATGGACCCACCCTTGTCAGAGCAATAACACCGTCATGCATAACACAATGCAAGTGCTCGTTTTCGATTTATTGATGATTTACAACGGCTATTGTTCTGTTGTTTTAACTCGACAACCATCACGGAAATACAAAATAAAACATCACAGTTACTCCCAGTTTAATTTCAATGACCTCGAGAGGGTCAATAAAAGCTGATACTAAAGGATTAAAGGAACAATAGCAGTGATATATATATATATATATATATATATATTTCCTTTTAATGGTTACTGAAAAAAACCATTTTTTTAAGGACTCTAAACCTACTGGTGTAACAAATAAACTTTTCAGGCCAAATAAAAATGGTTTCTTGTCCAATTTTTTTAGAGAAAACACAAGGCTGGGATGAAGACACCCCAGCCTTGAGGGGGGAGGGGCTGCCCTATTTGTGTAGATTATTGAGAATTATATAGCATCGCATCATATGATAATATACTTTTTTTGTAGAAATCTGCCGATGTAAAAACCCTTTTTCATGTCGCAGTAAAAACGATTGTGCGGGGAAGACAAATATTTTTTGTTTAAATTATTTGACCATTACATTTGTTTTCTTCTGCCTAAACAATAAATGACCCTTGTGCCTGGCAACAAAAAACCGACTTCAAAATGGACAGAAACAGCATCAATATCCCGGTACCTGCACAATTTGTGTCAAGCATGTTTGAAGAGGACTATAAATCCTACCAGTATACAGGGCGGTCACGATGACTGACCAGGAGACAATTTCATGAAGCTAAGCACAAATTAAATCGGCAACAAACAATTTTCATTTTCAAAAAATTTGGTTTGAACACGTAACCCTGTTTTTCACCAGGGAAGAATTTCCATGCTAAGCAATTTGTTTTTGCTCGATAAAATCGGCCCCTGCAATAAAAGATACACGTAATTGTTTTGTTCGTTTGAAATGCACATTTTTTCCAGGAAGCGATTGTAGTCATTATGCCTTTTGACAAGACAGATTGTTCACAGATAAAATGTGATTAATCACTGTTATGGAGACCGCGCGATACAGATGTTAATTTATTATTATTTATTATAAAACAAGAAGGGAATAGAACGAGAGTCAGCCAAATTGAGAAGACAGGTGGTACACGTGTCAAAATGCACTGGAAAAATACAAAGCAAATAGTTATTGATTAAAATCTAATGCTAGTCTTGCATCCTGTATTCATAATAGAATAGTAATTTCCGATAGCTGTACACAGGCTGTGAGAGACATGTTTAAACCAATTCATCTGGCATAATGCCATCAACTACAAAGACTCGTGTGCATTAATTAACCATAACAACGTACATGTAGTTATGGGAACAGTCCCCAACCTTGCGAATTACAACACCATTATGGCAAACTCGACATTGAAAACTGTGGGAGTCTGGTGGTACATGTACATGTACACGTATTCAAAACCCAATGCAAATGACAATCGTTTTGGTTTTTTAAGGTGGATTACATGTATACTGTTAAAAGTGTGAAATCATAACAAAAATTGCATGTTTGGAGCATGTTCGTTTTGGGCCATATACTAGGTTTCACGTGTAAATGGGACATCAAATGGTGTCCCCAATACGCAATCAGGCATTGAATTGGCAGTCTTAGTCTACTCAAGATATTTTCACAATAAACCTTGATGTGCTACATGTACATGTATCTTGGGTAAGACTAAACATTTAACAAAATAAATAAACGCACTACATTTAACATTAATTATCACAAACAAATATTTTAATAAACCGTCAATGGGGTTTGACCTGATATTTTGGCATTTCTGGAGTAAATGTCTGATTTTGACTAATTAATGAAGAATGGCTATCTTTAACTTAAGTTTTACTGAACTTCAGAATGGTGCGCATGCATGCGTGCGATGGTGTGCAATTCAATTTTTAACTCAGTAATTTGTTTTAATTGAAATTTAAACAGTTAGAATATTGTTTTTCCATATTGTTTACAGTAGCATTCACAGAGAGAAGACTTTATCAGTTTGGTTATCAAGCATCTGTCTTTAGATTTGGAGCATGTTTGCTACTTCAAAACGATTTAACAAAATGACAAACGGTCTAATGTACCGAAACACCGTCGTAAGTGGCTGTATAAGAAATGTTGGGCCATTAATGTACCAGCAGCATCGAGAGTTGCAATACTCGGTGTGGTTTGGTTTCCGACAAAGCAAACAACCTTTGGACCCAATTAACAGACCGAATCTTGGCTGGTTTTCATGAAAACAATGCGCTTGCAAAGCAAGAGTCATCTTAAACTGGTTTCGTATCGCCGTCATGTATGTGTTTTACATGTATGAGTCACCAACGATGGGGGAAAACTGACACCACTTCACTGAAAAAGGGATGCAAAGATGACGAATACAAATTCAGTAACGACGGATAAAATGCAATCACTTTACATTAATCCACTTTAAAGTGGCAATCCCACTCTTTTTTATAGCAATACACAGATTATTCAATTCCAAGGGACACGGCCATAAAAAAAGGCATTATACATTGTACATGTTATTGAATTAGCTACATGTACATGTAGTTTGAACATGTAAACAATTTCAATTCACTTGAAACCCAACAATTATTTCATTCACACGGTACATGTAAATGTAGGTTGGTTCGTGTCCCACAGTCAGTATCGATAAAGTACAGTACAAACGGGAACAAGTCTTCTCGTGTATGGCTGATTTGTTCGTGTCACAAAAAAACACCTTATTTACAGAGAATCACATGCCACCAAAACAAAATAATAAAAAATAGAGTATAATAAATGTACCGGTACACGATTGAAAAGTCTAGAAATAAGCTTTCATTTGGTTCATAACTTCGAGGCTGCGATTGCGAAACGCTGTGGTACCATTCATTCTCAAAATAGGGGGTGAACAATTTTTTCGGGAAAAAAATGAAGAGTTTTTGGCTCCAATCTTAACATCTTGTCTTTTGTAGTTGAAAAAAGGTTGTTATTTACCTTAATTGTTATCAACCAATGACAAAAATTGTATTGAAAATGAAAAAAGAGGCGAAAAAAAAGGAACGTTGACGTACCGTTGATGCACGTGGAGATTGTGCACAAATACCCAAAGGACGTTAACAAATACATGTACCTCACCTAAAAAGGGCAATAATAATCAATAAATTGTGAACAATCCTGCTTCGAACCCACTCATTTTTTTCCATGGACCGATACGTTAAAAAAGGATGTAGCAGTGATTTACTTAATTTTAAAAAAAATCTGTCTGTGAAATGGCAGAAAATAACATCTCCCCAAACAAATTTCGTGCAGATCGTGCCTGTGTAACTGGCTTTGCGGACGTAGCGGAAATAAATGAATTCGGGGAGTGATGCACGGAGCTCGTCGAGTGCAATTCTGTACGTGTTTCAATGGTGCGCTTCGAGGTAGCGATCTATATGTATTTACTGTATGAGATGTGCGGCTCGTGAGCGTGGTAGAATGAATGAGATACATTTCAACGTTGGTGGCGCACTTTGTTGGGCCCCCCTCCGCCCCTCCCCCCCATGATGTTGATGGACTTGATACACATAACTTTTACAGCAGTACTACATGTACATGATGGGTACAAATCATTAGGATTCCCAGCAGGGTTTGGGGCCTGCCTCCTGGCCCAAGTCTATCATAATTCATCACAGGCCTGCAGGACCAAGTCAACACAAATCCAACAAAATGGGGGGGGGGGGGGGGGGGAATTTAATTAGGTTCGCGTTAATATATACTGTACTTCAGACTATTTTTGACCAAGCCAATGATTATTCTACTGTGCAGCAACATCCAATTATTATGTTGCATCCTCGCACCACTTGTTCATCATGCATCATCTCAATGAAGGCCAGTCATTGCAAATTATGTTGAAAAGGCATTTTCAAGTTTGTTAAAAAAGAATTTGAAACTCTTCATAGACGTCCGCAAATGTGTATCCTTTGTTCTCATGTACAAAATGGTTAGAAAGTGAAGCACTTTTTTTAAATGCTTCTATTTCAACCACAATTTATTTCCTGGTTTGAAATTTCAACCCAATATACCCTACAACTGTATGTGACCTGTTTCAACGAAACCTGGACTAAGTCGCACAATGTGTTTTATTACAATGTACTCCTGAAGTCATTCCGGGATGGATTTTACCATTTTGAGTTTTCCTGTATCACAAACTATTAATCTACAATCTACCAAAATTTGAACATAATCCGTCACCCAGAATTGTGTTTTTTGTTGATTTTTTGAAACAATTGTGTATAAACTTCAAAGCTGTTTATCTCATAATTAGGTTGTCAGGGTTTTATCGTTAAATCCTTCCCCAGGGGAGATACATGTAGGGTGGGGTGGGGGTACAAATGTAAATAATACATCATTTTAAAGCCGAGAACCTGGAGAATTTGAACAAGAAAAATCTAAAACACAAAAAATGTCAACTTTGTCCAGGTTTCGTAGATCACATGAACTGTATTATACCTCAACCCAAACACTAACCCCAACCATCATCCTAACCCTAGTTTTTGAGTTTTTGGAGACCTTTTGACTCCCATTGTCCCCATTGTGTTCACGTCTCCACATGGTACCAAATTTAAAAACATACTACCACATCCAAGTCTGGCAGTTTGTGCATATATGTGACCTGTCACCACAAAATGAGAGTACTTTGTAAAGTCGGAAATATTGAAAATTGAGATATTGGTATTTTCAAATTCTTGAGAAAGAGCTTTCCAATGGTACATAACACTTGGGGGTTTTATGATAAATACTTTTTACAGCGCTCTCGAAAGTCATGGGTTTCCCAAAACGTAATTGTGAGAAAACTTACTTTAAACATCTTAAACAAAACATGCAAAAGATTACAAAACGGGACAAGTAAGGTTCGGTTGAGCGTAGCAACAGCTATGTTCTAATCATTATTTCTTCAAACTATACAAACTATTGTATAAACAACAAAATATCAACATTTCAAAAACGTGGGATAGTTTACAAGGACCTGATGTGCATATTTAATTACCGTGTTAATTAGACCACTAATGGTCTTTAATCCAAACACTAACTACACAAAATCGCGTAATTTAAGAGGTTTTCAATCATCTGATCTCACCCAAAATATGGGAATATGCAGAGGACTTGGGCTTTCCAAATTACGCAAAATCTCTAAATTGACCACCCCTTCATATTTTGACTTTGGATGGCCATAATTCTGAATCACATTGTGCGACTTTACTCTCATTTTGTGGTGACAGGTCACATATAAGTTGGCATGCTTTAGGTATGGTGTTGGATTTTGAGAAAGTATCTAAATTTGCTAACTTGCTAACGAGGTTGATAAACAATAGATGACAACAAGCATGAAAAGGTCTAATGATATACTGGAAAGAATTCGTCTTCCGAACCATAAAAGCAAAATTACTGAACCAAAAATTTGGTGATTGCTATACACCTTATTCACGAGTCGGCCATCTTAAATTAAAAGTGAAGTAAAAATCTATTAATAATTATTAATACGCTAATGTTTTAAGCCACAGTAAAAGAAAAAAGAAATAGTCTGGCACCATCCAATTCAACAGTTTACAAGGCCTTGATTCTGAAACGAAGAAGATAATGCACAACGGTTGCGCGACTTTTGAAATTATTAGAGCGATGAAAATGCATTCGTTGGTTTATATGCGCGTCTATTAATACGCGGAAATGATCGCTCGACAAATCGCCTATGTGATTCAGGGAGCACGATCAAAAATGAATTCACCATGAATATGTTTGTATTTCTATAAATTGCTTTTTACTGGAGTACCCAATTTTCTAACTCGTATCATTCAGTCAGTTTATAGTAAATAAAGCAGAGACTCAATTTATTTAATCACTGCGTCACTCAGTCACTTAAGTCATAAACTGGTGCATTGGGGAGAGCATAAACCTGACAATTATTAGAATATCTCTTCAAAAGTGAACTTGATTGTGGGCTACAGTGGCCTACATGTAGTCGTTTGGAGCATTGAATTCACGTCTGTGGGTAAAGCTACAGGTTGTGGGTTCGAGTCCGGCCAGGGACTATGGCCCGTGTGCCCTTGGGCAAGGCACTTTGTCACTCATTGCTTCTCCCCACCCAGGAGTGAAATGGGCACCTGTGTGGGCAGAGATGGTTGCTAGTTGCTTTACGTCGACACGGCAGCTGTATACTTCCTAGGAAGCTGAGATGGTACTTGGAAAGTTTCGTGGGCTCAATGAGCAGGGATAATAATGACACAGCGCCTTGAGTACCAGTCTTGGTAGATATGTGCGCTTTATAAGAACTGCCTATTTGTGTAAGTCACTAGAGGGTGGGAATGGAAAGTACATTTCTGAGACTGATAACAGATTGAAGGGTAAATGAATATGAATGAACTGACCTTCTGTTTAGCGGCATGCTCAGCCACCATGTCACTGAAGTCTTCTTTCTCTAGTTGGTTCTGCTGCTCACGGACTTGTTGCTCATATCTGAAAGAAAACACCACAACAGACCAGGTGAGTTTTGAACACTCGTTGTGGTTTGTTCATTTCATAATTGTTTTGTGTTAAAGGGAAATTCCAGGCTCAATAATATTTTACCTAGTCTAAAAGAATATATGGTAACATACTGACTCCGCAGAGAATTTGTTTCGATTTGTTATTGAGAGCGACACACGCGCTTATTATATTCACGATTTCTTGCCATTCAAGAGTACAAGGGCGCGGCCATATTGTTCAAATGTCCCGCCTCGCCCGGGAAATTATGACGTAGTGTCTGCACCTCAATGCACATCGCTTTATTGCCTGTTGTTCGCACTGGTATCCCACCTTGACGTTATGCAGACGTATGTTGTACGGCGCCCGACTATTGCGAGTACATGTATTGCATTTCTGTGCATAATATCGACTTGACGGGCCACGAACTATCGTCTATTTTTGTATTTTCTGTGAAGAATAGAAAATCTGTGAGCTAGTAATTATGGCATCAGGTCTTTCTCCGTATGATTTTGAGCCCACTTTCACATGTACAGTACACATTTTGTATACACTATGCAGTACACATTTTGTATACACTATGCCGTACACAAAAGGGTCCACTTGCATTCCTTGCGCGTGCAGGGCCGCTATCAATCGGGCTTCGCGTAATGATGGTGCAGACACTACGTCACAATATCTCGGATGTACCGATAAACCAGAACAAAATGGCGGCTCGCATGACGGTAAGCGCAGTGCGAGAAAATCTGTTTTATATGATTACCGAAACCGATAAAAATGAAATCAAAATCAAGTCACAATGCCAATTGACACTCTTTAACACTGTGCAATTATAAACTATGGAGTTTCCCTTTAATTCTTGAGTCAAGGTGGTTATTGAAGATTATTATGCCTGTGTCATCTGTTATGTCATTGGTGGTCAGCTGTACAGTCGTGTCTCAAAGTATGGGATATAATAAAACACATTGAAGAGACAGGGTACCATGCATAAGTTAAAACAAGGCCCCCGAACAAAACAAATGAAATATCGCCGAATAGAAAAGTCACCAAATTTAGAGCATTTTAGCTTTTGATGCTGTGATGTGGGGTATGATATTTGTAACCCCTACTAGAACGTATAACACCCCCTTGGCTTTGCCTTGGGGGGGGGGGGGGTATGTTTTTAGTAATGGGAATAACAGTGTGAGGACCCGATCTTCACTTCATGATAATGACCAGGTTGGGAAATGGCTCGATCCATTAACATCAGCCATCCCCTAACCGGGTCATCCTTACGCAGTGAAGACCAGGCTCTCACACAGTTCTTCCCTAAATAAGCTGACCCATTGAGCCAAGCATAAATCCGACTTTTTGTGGCTCACTAAACAAACAAAAAACTTGATAATCCAAGTTTGACTTACTTGGCGGCCATGGCTGCAGTATCCAAGTCCAATTCACTGGGATCCAACGTGATAGCCACACCCTCACCGGCACCTCCTACTTTCTTGGCCTACGGAACAAAACAAGTGGCTTAGATTCACAACATAAACATACAAATGTAACTCGCCTCAAATTTGTTAAGCAACTCGGCTCAGGTAGAAGCGAGAAAGATGCACCCACAGCCACGAGCAAGTTTGGGTGCTGTTGAACTAGTCCCTTTTGTCGATTTCTGATTCAACTTTACGCATGCGTGGTCTTATTTTTACTCGAACGCGTCTAGTCGATCGATGACGTCAAAGTTTGTAAGCAGATGACAGGCCTTCACGTTGTTAACGAAGCAAAATGTTAGCACGTAAGATTTATTTCTATTGTTTTCTCTACTTAATTTAGTGCAATAAATAATTATCTTATTGCAAATAGTTATCATTGGAGATATTTTCGTAAACTTTTGCAAAGCTTGCCCTAGTTTACTTTTCCTCCATCTTAAAGCCGCGACGTAACTCGCGAGTGACTAGAGAAACCATGGTCCTTGGCTAGGTTGATCCAGTTGGACTAGCTAGTCAAACCACACAGCGTTCAAGTGACAACTAGATTGACTAATGGTTATGTCTAGTCAATCTAGTCGCCCAACCAAACTTGCGACTAGGTCAACACCTGTGTGAGTACGATGGTAAGAAGAATTTCATGAGGTGACACAGATGGCGCCGAGTGGAATGGATCATTTCATCTGTCACCGAATGAAACATTCATTATTTGTTTTATACAACTCCTGGATAAATCCTCGCCATCTGATTGGTCAGAGCGCTACTATGCAATGGAAGTTCTATTCACCGTAGTCTTGGTTGCAAGACGTTCTAATCGCGGTATGCAGCGTGCGTAGGCTGCCGATCCGGGAGCCCTCTAACGTACACCGTAGACCACGCCATGACCTTCAAATATGTTATCTTGGCTAACTCACATAATCGCTTGAAAAATTCCGAGCAGAATTGTGTCACATTTGCATGTGACGTTGCGAACATAATCGCGTGATGTAACATGCATAATAGCCGACTCATTGGTCAAGTTTCTGTTACGTCTCGTAAGAACCATTAAATAGAATTGTTTTTGCAGTGCGGCCGTGCCGTTGTGGCGTGAATTCCAGACTTATTGAATGTATTGCGCATTCTTAAGAGGAGATAATGAGAAGAGTGACTGGTGACATGAGAGGGTTTAACCAATTATAAGGAAAGGGAGTCGATTTTCACAGGAGTTTGATTTATATATCACACCATGCGATGGGATCAACATGTGATCAACAATCCACCAATCAGATGACAGGGATTTATTCAGGTGTTGTATAATGTCCAAGGGCCTTTTCCAAATACTCACGGCTGCGGTATCGTAGACGTGGGCGGATCCCATCATAGCCCCGCCCACCGAGGTACGTTTCTCTGGCAGGATGGTGTAGAGCGAGGGCGTCTCTCCGCCCTGGTCCATCGCATCTTCAATCTTCTTCTTACGGAGTTCAATCATTTCCGGCGTCTCCATTCCAGTGGGCATCGACGTCAGGCCACTCGGGGTAATCAGACCGCTGCAAATATAAAAACAGACCAACAAAATTAAAATCTGATTTACAACAGGGTAATTCCATGCCAATTTGACAGCAGTTTGACCGTTCACCATCTC
This sequence comes from Crossaster papposus, assembly GCA_037893245.1. NCBI lineage: Eukaryota > Metazoa > Echinodermata > Asteroidea > Velatida > Solasteridae > Crossaster > Crossaster papposus. The sequence continues at coordinate 837,030 of JBAIAA010000567.1, read as the reverse complement.
TGTTCTATACTTATTAACTCTTCATCTTAAGTTTTTTGTTTGACTTCAATAATAAAGAAGTCATTGTACGGTACAAAGAAAATATTTCTTATTTCTCTCATTCTTGACAATGTTCGGCGATTGGTAAATTAGGTAAGGAGCCAGAATTTCATGCAATTGTTCTGCTAAGCTAACGAGCTAAATACCAATCATTTTGGGGAAAAAAGGGCTTTGAAAAAACATACGAGTTTGTACCACCAATCATCATTTTTCCCCACATTTTTTGGTAATTTTCCACAATAAAAATGCAGTGTGAATTTTGGATACCTTAGCAACTCAGAAATAAGAATCAGAATCAACTCGGAATCAATTTAAAAACAAATTTACTCGAAACAAGGTTTTGGGGGACATTCCTTATTTAGCCTCAGTAGGCCACAAATTATAAGATGTCAACATGAGTGATACACCAAACTGAAGAGCAAATGATGTGCTTTTCACTGCATGTAAAAAACTAATACCTGAAAACTTGTTCTTGACCTGTTTGCGCCGGAAGACATGTATACACGCAAAGTTTTCACCAGATTCAAAACGGTTGACGCATAAACACGTCAAGAGCAAGGCCGAAAATGTCTGTCAACCACGAGCAAGGCCGGAAATGCGTGGGTGTGCTTCCCGGTACCATCGGCCTGAACTCGCCTCGGATCGAGTTTCGTTAAAAATAATTACACGTCTCGACTCGGAGATGTTAAAATAATTCTGGCGCTAACTGGTTAAGACTCTTTTTGAAGGATTTGGTCACATTTGTGTTCATTCGTGGTGAAGGTGACGAATTGTGACCCCCGATTCAATGGTTTTTTTTTACTGACCCGTCTGCCGGTGTGATGAGTCCCGTCTCATCCACCTCTCCTTCTTCTCCTTCCTCCTCTTCACTTTCCTCCTCGGATGACGACTCCTCTGATTCACTCTCCAGCTCACCCCAGCGGGTACGGTCCACTTCCTCCTCTTCTTCCTCCTCCTACAAAACAGGAGAGAATGACACAAAATTGTCAAGGTATTGGGCAAACAAGTAAAATGGCAAGTCTGTCTCAAACAAATATGGCTTCGCCTCGTCAAGTCAAGTCAAGTCCCAAGTCAATTTTTGAAAATATTACACGTGTGTACACGTACATCATGTACCGTTTCTTTAAAATTCTGTATTGACGTTATCTTTCTCAATCTTGAACACTAAACAAGCACTGATAACAATGTGTTAATGTCAGCAAGTCAAATATATTCAAGTCCAGTCAAGTCGCATGTCATAGGTCATATTTGTCCAAGTCAAGTCACAAGTAATATTTCAAGTCATTAAGGCAAGAAACTCAGTCAGTGTCCAGAAATGTTGTGATCAATTGACAATTGTGTAGTGATGCGCGACTAATTAAAACGAAACTCAAGGGAAATTAGGTCAAGGATATAAAGTATAGTCTGCACAAGAATTTCAACCATTTTTTTGACTTTATGATTTTGTAGTTGTTTAAAAAGAGTCGGGTGGACATTTTTTTGGGGACACCCTATAGTTTATAGATAGTTTGCAATCGTAATAGTGTAGGTAAAAATTGAGATAGGCCAGACAAGTGATTGTTCTAGGTCAATCAAATCACTATCTATGTAATCACACGATATAACAAATAACAATTATTGACTGCTGTGGTGTGGAATACGACAGTTAAACACCAGAGAGACGGCTTTAACACCAGAGAGACGGCTTTAACACCAGAGAGACGGCTTTAACACCAGAGGGACGGCTTTAACACCAGAGAGACGGCTTTAACACCAGAGGGACGGCTTTAACACCAGAGGGACGGCTTTAACACCAGAGAGACGGCTTTAACACCAGAGAGACGGCTTTAACACCAGAGAGACGGCTTTAACACCAGAGGGACGGCTTTAACACCAGAGAGACGGCTTTAACACCAGAGAGACGGCTTTTACACCAGAGAGACGGCTTTAACACCAGAGAGACGGCTTTAACACCAGAGAGACGGCTTTAACACCAGAGAGAGGGCTTTAACACCAGAGAGAGGGCTTTAACACCAGAGAGACGGCTTTAACACCAGAGAGACGGCTTTAACACCAGAGAGAGGGCTTTAACACCAGAGAGACGGCTTTAACACCAGAGAGACGGCTTTAACACCAGAGGGACGGCTTTAACACCAGAGAGACGGCTTTAACACCAGAGAGAGGGCTTTAACACCAGAGAAACGGCTTTAACACCAGAGAGACGGCTTTAACACCAGAGAGAGGGCTTTAACACCAGAGAGACGGCTTTAACACCAGAGAGACGGCTTTAATACCAGAGAGAGGGCTTTAACACCAGAGAGACGGCTTTAACACCAGAGAGAGGGCTTTAACACCAGAGAGAGGGCTTTAACACCAGAGAGACGGCTTTAACACCAGAGAGACGGCTTTAACACCAGAGAGACGGCTTTAACACCAGAGAGAGGGCTTTAACACCAGAGAGAGGGCTTTAACACCAGAGAGAGGGCTTTAACACCAGAGAGACGGCTTTAACACCAGAGGGACGGCTTTAACACCAGAGAGACGGCTTTTACACCAGAGAGACGGCTTTAACACCAGAGAGACGGCTTTAACACCAGAGAGACGGCTTTAACACCAGAGAGACGGCTTTAACACCAGAGAGACGGCTTTAACACCAGAGAGAGGGCTTTAACACCAGAGAGAGGGCTTTAACACCAGAGAGACGGCTTTAACACCAGAGGGACGGCTTTAACACCAGAGGGACGGCTTAACACCAGAGGGACGGCTTTAACACCAGAGAGACGGCTTTAACACCAGAGAGACGGCTTTAACACCAGAGAGACGGCTTTAACACCAGAGAGACGGCTTTAACACCAGAGAGACGGCTTTAACACCAGAGAGACGGCTTTAACACCAGAGAGACGGCTTTAACACCAGAGAGACGGCTTTAACACCAGAGAGACGGCTTTTACACCAGAGAGACGGCTTTAACACCAGAGAGACGGCTTTTACACCAGAGAGACGGCTTTTACACCAGAGAGACGGCTTTAACACCAGAGAGAGGGCTTTAACACCAGAGAGAGGGCTTTAACACCAGAGGGACGGCTTTAACACCAGAGAGACGGCTTTTACACCAGAGAGACGGCTTTAACACCAGAGAGACGGCTTTAACACCAGAGAGACGGCTTTAACACCAGAGAGACGGCTTTAACACCAGAGAGACGGCTTTAACACCAGAGAGAGGGCTTTAACACCAGAGAGAGGGCTTTAACACCAGAGAGACGGCTTCAACACCAGAGGGACGGCTTTAACACCAGAGAGACGGCTTTAACACCAGAGAGACGGCTTTTACACCAGAGAGAGGGCTTTAACACCAGAGAGACGGCTTTAACACCAGAGAGACGGCTTTAACACCAGAGAGACGGCTTTAACACCAGAGAGACGGCTTTTACACCAGAGAGACGGCTTTTACACCAGAGAGACGGCTTTAACACCAGAGAGACGGCTTTAACACCAGAGAGACGGCTTTAACACCAGAGAGAGACGCATACCACCCAAGGCAAAGCCGAGGGTGTGCTATACGTCCTAGTAAGGGTTAAAAACGTCATACCCAACATCACAGCATTAAACAATTGTTTAGAAGTTGATAAGGCAAACATTTTTATTTCCATTTCACTACCCATCCAGTTTGTAGGACGATTTCAACATTCTTGAAACTTGCATCATTGCGATGCAAAAACGGTTTCTTTTGAGTGCCTCGTTTTTAGGTTGTTTTTTTTGTCTCACCTTGAAGTCAGCTGCGTTGGTTCCAAAGACGTCTCCATAGAGTGGCTTGCCTGTTTCATCTACTGGAGGCTTCCCCCAGCCGCCAGCGTGGTAGCCAAAAGAACAGGTCTGAAAGAAAAACGACAAAGGATATCAACAAACAAACTGATGTAGTCGGGTCTTTTTTCTTGGGTTATTGGGTCGAGGTAATCAGGCCAAACGAACCCCAAACATTATAGATATCAACTGAATCTGAACCGAAACCTATCTAAACTGATCAAATCTATTGGCCGGCCTGACATAAATTGAAGGAAATGTGACGCAAACTGATTCAAACTGACCTGAATCTTCTACCCCCTCCCCCAAAAAAAACACCAAAAAACAAACAAACAAACATTATCTGTGTGCAAATCGTCTTACAAATCGTCTTACAAAAAACATTTGTTTTGTTCACTTTTTGTACTGAACTTGGCCCACATCGGATAATTTGTTTTAATCGTTATCCTTCAGTGAGAATATATACAGTGATTCTTCTAACTGTTTTAGCATTTTTCACTAGATATTGGTTTCTTTCAGGTTTTTTACAAGACATGTGACCTACCGGTTTGTCTACATGTTACAAACTGTGTTAAGGCCGAATTTCATGAAACCAACAATTGAAGTTTCATTGCGACGTTCCTCGTTGCCTAATAACAAATTCATTTCGCATACACATTCGCTTTTCCGTATGCATATGAAGCAAGATACGAGACGGAACCCCCTCCTTTGTGGTGGTCATTGTGCTTGCAGAATGTTGTGGTTTATCAGAAATTATTCTTAGCTTTCTTTTTTCTTTTTTTGTGGGGGGGTACGTTTGGGTAACAATAGTCTATCGAGTGTATAGGTATGGGGGCCTAAGGGGGGAGTCCCTTGGTCTTATATCGTGCTGGGTTTAGAAGTATGAACCAGGCTTTAGACAGCAAACTACATGGACAATCGTTTAGGGTGGGTTTTCACTAAGCTTAGTTTTCACGGGGCACGCGAACAATTTGCAAAGGATGCGAATTTCCAACAACAAAAAACATTCGTATTTTAGGTTCCAAACGTTCGCCAAACATGCGCGGGGGTCGTCAATTGTTCGTGGAAGTCGTTTTTAGTTCGGCGGGAAATTCAAAAAAGTTCGAAATTTCTTGAGAACTTTTTCCAGCATCCCGGGTCGTGATTTGCTCGTGATTTGCCCTCAAATGTCTAAATAGCTTCCTCATATGCGTACTCTCGTGATCTTCGCAGTACCAGCCACTGTTAAATTCGGGGGGTTTTTTTTGTTGTTTTTTTGCTTTAACCAGTTTGTGCCGGGATTATTTTAACATCACAGAGCCGACACGCGGGATTATTTTTAACGAAACTCGATCCAAGGCGTGTTCAGGCAAATTGTTCTGGAAAACACACCCACTCATTTCCGGCCTTGCTCGCTGCTGAAGAACATTTCCTGCCTTGCTCGTGGCGTGTTTATGTGTCATCCTTTTTGAATCTGGGGGAAAACTTAGCGTTTATGTACGTCATCCAGCGCAAACTGGTTAACCGACCCAAAAATCACAAACGCAAAACCTAAATTGCCTCGACCGATCTTAAATGATGGTAAAACGGACCTGACCGAACCAAAGTCGATTTCAGATTAGGTTGCTTCAGTTTCGAGTTCGGTTGGCAAAAACATTGATTTAGTTTATAAAGTAGGAACAAACCTGTCATGCAATAGGGTTAATGTAATTTTGGCCTTAGAAATATTGGATGAACAATTCCACTATCTGCAGTGACCTTAGTAGTCAGCCTTCCTAAATCTTTTTTCAGTTTCTTATATAAATGACTGAATATGATACAGGCATCTAAAATGCAAAAATGGGAAAGGACTCGGTAGGAGGACCTGCAAAAACATCCTTTTTAGGGTCTTTTTGTTTGTGTGCGAGCAACAAATCTCTGTTGGCCATGATTGCAAATAGCTCATAAGTTAACCTCACTTATAATACATCGCGTCACGGTTTCTGGCGGACTAGCTTACCTCTGGGATAGGGGCGTTGAGACCGCTAATCTTCAGGTTGGGATAGGACGGCGGCGGGCCGTATCGCTGCATCGCAATCAACCACGGTGGAGGATACTTCTGAGAATTCTGTCACCAAGAACAATTGTAAATCAGTAAATCGTTATTGATTTATTTATTATTTTATATATACTGGGTAGTCCATTCAGTAGAATGAATTCTTAACCCTTTAAACTCAGGCCTGTTTTCGAAGATTTTGTTCGTGTTCCTAGTTTGTATATTCAAATATCATTTACAGTGTACAAATCAAAAAAACTATGTATCATTGGAAAGCTTACAAATATGGCTATATTTTGGGGGAATAATTGGACCCCAGGAGCTTTTAGGGGACTTATGAGTCAGATGTAGCGTGGGGCTGAGTGCAAAGGGTTAAGAAGCTCTCTAGTCATAGCTTTTTTACTCACAGGGCCTATGGGCATGCCCAGGGCTGTTTTGAGATCATCCGACAACTCTCCTGGCTTCTTTTCCTTCAGTCTGGTCTCAAACTCTTTGCCTTCGTAGTACAAATCACCGTGGATGGTCATCTTGGGCTTGGTTTGCCATCTAGGGAAAGGAAACAAAAGGCAGCCGGTATAAAGTGTAGAAAGGTGACGGTGGAATCTGAGAATCCATCTTCTTGGCTGAATTCAGTAGCACTTTCAATACAATGTAGATCCTAAACCTGCCAACAAAACTCCATAAGGCATAACCTTCACACTTGTCGATTGTTAAAAATTGAACCCTATTTCCCACCCCTCCTTTCCTACAGTACAAGTAACCTGAATCATCCAATATCCAACAATATTTGTTACTAGAGACACTGCCTGAATCCTGCAATATCCTCCAGCTCTATTGAGAATGTTGGCCAAGAAACAAATAACCTTTATCCTCTGAAATCCTGATACTTTTTATCGACTTGGGCGTGCCAAAAATATAATGCTTGTTGCAGGATTCTTGATCATGCAGAGGACTTGAAAAGTGCCCACAGAAAAATCTTCTTGACTAAAAGAATAAACTGTTTCCGCAGGTAACAACTTACTTGAAGAAGGCATCGTGTAGTTTCTGGTAGTCAATGTCTATCTTTCCCATCTTGGGTCGTACCTTCTGTCGCATCTTGGTCTTCATTGTCTGCTGTTCCTCCTATGGGCCATAAGATGTACCAGTCATTACTTGTCTTGAATAATACAATTTGTACTAGTCTGTAGTGGTCATTTATTTGGCAAGGTTGTGAAAACAAATGCGACATTCTATCAAATTGTTGACGTTTATATATAAGAAGCATATCCATGTATCAACCCAACCATCAGAATACCCCACAGTACCAGTCGATTTATTCTCCTGATCTATAATGAGCTTATTATCTACCGGTTACTGCACACCAGCCAATGTCATAACATTATGCATGACTTTTCCTTTCATTTGGGGTTATAATTAGAGACCAATTACACATGTCCTAGTAATCTTACATGTAATTACCCTATTAAAGTTAATACCCTCAATAAAAGCATTTGCTATATCGACACTCTGGAATTAATTCCCTAGGGTAGTTGACTCATTCTTAACCCTAACCCTGCTGAATCCAACAGGATCCAACTATTTTACACAGTCCCAAATCAAGTTGGACTATCAGTAAGCCCCTGTTAAAACCTGTTGGATCCTGCAGAATCAATCAAGACAAAATAGTATTCTGTTCGTTTGAGTATGCCAGTAGTTATATATGTTCAGGTACTCAACAACTTGGCAACTTGGGTTGTGTGCGACTAATAGTTGATTTATCAGGAAACTCATTAGAGTCTCTGATGGAACCTGTTAAATTTAGCAGGATAGTCCTCAAGAACTAGTAGGGGTTTAGGGTTAATTAATTACCCTGTAGGCCAGGCTTGGATGGCCTCTTGCATATATTTATGAGTTGAGCTCAGGATTTATAAAATGCTCAGAAATTGAAAAATGTTCAAAAACCACTAGGAAATGTTGAGTACAGGGAGGTTGGATAGATATATACTCTCTTTAACACAAACACACTGTAGTACATGCTATGCAATAACAGTTTTCATTGGCGAGAAAAGCTTATTATAAAATCTCTACATTGCCGTGATCTAATTCATTTCTTGAAATGGAGGTTACATCTATTGACGGCGTATTCCCCCTCAAAAAAGACAGGTTATCAATGTGGTAGTGCTACACACACAAAATCTCATGTTTTCTTTTGAAGTTTAGGAAAACCCACTCGTTCACATTCGGAAGTGTGGAATATTACAAATCTATATTACAAAATGCTTAATACCCAATTGAGCTAAAACTGTCAATGAAGTATTACACTGACAATCATTGCATCTCGGAATAATTCCATCGATTCACATGTAAATATCGGTCACTTTAACCAGTTTGTTCTGGGATTATTCTTACATTGACCGGCCCTCAAAGGTACCTATTTACTCCTGGGTTGAGAGAAGCAATGAGTGACAAAGTGCCTTGCCCAAGGGCACACGCACCATCCCATAACCCAAACCTGCAGCTTTTTCCACGAAGGACAAATTCAATGCTCCAGACCACAAGGCCACTACACTTCGTGTCATTTCCTTTTTCTTTTTACCTTTTCCTGCAGGGCCTGCCTCATTTCCATGATTCCTGTTCGCATAATGAATTCCGGCAGCTCAAAGGCAGGCTTTTCAATGCCTCGTTTTCCCTGCAGGTACTTCCGCTTAAAACACCAGTGTCTGGGCACGGGAACAGTGTTCCTATAAGCCTGTCAAAGCAAAGGGGTTGAGAGATAAGGCGACAAATTAATATTAAAAAGGGAGCGCACCCCGAAAGCTGAACCTCAAAAGGTTCACTTACCTGTACTTACATGCATCTCAAAGTTTTCCTTGAGGTTTCCATCAAAGTTTACAGAGTTTTACCTAGTAATACTGTTGAATCTTGTATTTTTTCCTAAATATATTCAGTAAGGATCCTGCATTGACTGACTAGTTGACCGACTGATGGACTGTCCGTCTTTTTCTGATTAGTTGTAGGCAGGCTAAGAGAGCCGGGCTAGATCCAAACAATTGTACAGACCAGGGGCCAATTTCATAAAACATGTAAGCACAAAAATGTGCTTAGCATGAAAATTCTCCTTGGCTAAAACAGGGTTACAAACCACATTTTCAGGTGATGTTTATTGTTTTTTACTGGTATTCGGCTGGTTTTTGCTTAGCATGAAAAATACATGGAGTTTGGCTGATAAACTGTTTTTACTGAGCAAGACATTTTTGTGCTAAGCAAATTTTGTTGCTTACATGTTTTATGAAATTGGCCCCAGGGGCCAATTTCATTAAGCACAACAAAATTGCTTAGGGTTACAAACCACATTTTCAGGTGATGTACATGCATTGGTTGTGACTGGTATTCAGCTGGTTTTTAGCACAGCATGAAAAGCACATGGAGTTCTGGCTGGTAATCTGTTTTTTTTACTTAGCAAGACTTTTTGTGCTAAGCAAATTTATGTGCTTTGTAGCTCCATAAAATTGGTCCTTGGCTCATAAAAAAAGACGCAATAAGAAATTCTTTATCAACCGAACAGAACTGTGTACTCTGTGTACTCCTCAGCCAACCAGCCTACCTTGAGGTACACCAGTAGTTTGGGGTCTCTAGCCGTCACATCATGCATCTCTACCACGTCCGGCCTATGTACCAGCTGCTTCAGCTCGGCCACACTCAGACGATTCATCTTGCGCATCTTCTTCTTAGACATCTTAGGGGCTTCGTCTCCCTTCTAACAAGAAAAAAAAATTTAAAAATTGTTGGCATGTGTTCTTCACCAGTTTGCGCCGGATTTATTTTCAATTTACCGGGCCTAGGTGCAGGATTTTTTGTTCAGTAAAATATTTCTGTTTTGGTAATGTAACTACAACAAGATGTTAAAACTAGTTTATTTGCCCTGTTTTTTACAAGTTTACAATTTTTTGCCAACATTGTCGCTTAGGGCATTTTTTTTCTCTCTGCAGTCAGGGCGTGATATTACGTCATCTCCTACCCGCCATACAATTCTGAAGTGTGTTTAGACGCCAGCCGGGGACAATTGTCCGCTGCATCAAACCACCCATGCCTGACGGGTTAACGCATCAAATTCACCAATTCTCACATTCAATTTCGTCAGTAACCAAATTTCATTCACAAATCTTTCAAGAGCCCTCTTCGATTAGAGATTGTACCTTTTCATTGTCCGAGTCCGAGTCCGAGTCGGAGTCATCTGAATCCTTCTTCTTAGGCTCCTTTATTTCCGGGGCCTTCTCGGCTTTCAGTTCCTTGGCCGATGGTTCTGCTTTGGCTGGCTCCGACAACTGCAATTTTTTTTTGTAATGTAATACATGTAGATGCAAGATATTTCAGACATGCCCCCAAAAACATCAATTTGACCACAGAGATATGAAATTTGCCGCTGAGAATATATACTTCAAAGAGACATTTTCTGCTCTGCAACTCCGACTTGAGTCGATGCCCACAACACTCTCTGCAACTACCCCCAGCCAGGAATTTGAACACCAAGGGCGTGTTCGAGCGCGTTACTTGTGTTAACACGAGCATACTCCTGAGCCATAAACGGCTGGAGTACGACCCACGGATTAGCAATAGTATACTCGGTCACATCTCACAGTACACGCAATGAGCGCCAATCTACATATTAGTTGTTCACAAGCGAGACTAATCACACGAGCGAGGCACATACCATAACGTAAACATTTTGAACAAAGTCTTTGACAATTTTTGTCCAAAAACAGCGGCCATTTTGAAAAAATCCAAGATGGCTGCCATTCATTTGGACTACACCATAAACAATTATTTACTTTGATTCCTTGGTATCAAAAACATGGGTTTGCCAACAAAATAGACTTCATATAATAATCAGGCCCAAAGTTATGTTACAAATTAGGTCCAAAATGACGGCCATTTTGAAATCCAAGATGGCCGCCACATAGTAGATGGACAAAATGGAACCAATGAATTTCTCACTTAATAAGGTAAACTCTATCCAAATATTATAAAAATTCCTTCTTTAGCAAAATAAAATGTAAAATACATAACAGCCTAGACTATTGGATGTTTTTACTTTTTGACCAAAAGGCATTTAGGAATGGAAATAAATACGTGCTTGGCCGGTATTAAAGTATACTGAAAACTAGCGGACATGATAATCAACTTCACGTCCACCAGTTGTAAATTTTTCAAAATGTCTATTGCGCGTGTCCAAGTCCTACCTGGAATGCCTCAAAGATTCTGCTGAACTGCCTGACGCTAGGGTCACTCATATCCACCGGTTCAGGAATGTACTCCACTTCTACCCCATGGTCGCTGTCCCATGTCTGGCCCACCGAGGGACCCTCCTGGGCCTGTACCAACTGCTCCAATTTCTTGGCCGCCTTGCGACGCTGCTTCTTCTTCTTACGCCTCTGGTTTTTGGTCTGGAGAAAGGAGGAAGACCATTTATGAATCAGTGATGTGCATTCAAATCAGGTACCAGACTGTAAAAGGTATCATATATCTTTCGCAGCTATCCAGTAACCAAACAAAGTACTGTTGAAAAGCTTACTTATTAGTAAATATATTAATGATTCTAAACTCCCTGTGAAATTATTCCATCTGGCATGCTGTCATTTGGAAGAAAATAACAAAAGATTGCCATTTCCAAAAATGTGTTTCAGAGACACACTTTTGGAAATTTTGGCAAATAGTGCACGCAGGTACAGTGCGTGACGCGCGAGTAGCAGCAATCCGCTGGCTCAGAATGTGCCCATTACGCAGATTGTGGTCGCAATTCAAACCGTGACTCTGCAAATTTTGATTTGAAATCAAAATCTTAGAATATTGTTTTCTAGGAATGTGCAGCATTACAGCCAAAAGCTTCATCAGGTTGTTTTTCAAGCACATTTCTGTATATTTTGAGCACTTTCGCCGTTTCAAAATTTTGCTGTTTCATAAAATGCACAACCGACAAATGGTACATTGTCCCTTTAATGTTAGGAACCTGTCCCAAAAGGGGTGTGCCTTTATGGGTAGTACAGGGTAACCAGGTACCCGATTGAAGCAAGCATACTATCACCAGGGTACACCATGTTTATACATGTTGCTACTTATTCAAACATGTAGTTAAAGGGATCGTATACGTTTGGTAATTACTAGTACAGCAGCTTTGGATAGTATATTGCATTTTTAGAAACTTTTCACTTCGAAGTACTGCGGTTATGAAAAAAGATATAATTTGTTATCCCCCAAAAATTTGAATCTGAGAAGCGTTACTGCAGTGACGTTTCTCAGACTGTGTATTCCAATGCAGATTTATTTTCCGGCGTGGACATAACCGCTCCAGATTTTCGGCAATATCTCAAAATCGCTACCACCTTTTGAAATGAAATTTGTACAGGTTAGTTGTATGGTATATATGACTATATAGGATTAAAACAAACAATGGGTTCCAATTACCAAACATGTACGATGCCTTTAAACATGCATCTATAGACAACAAAATGTGTAGTGACATGTAGAAGTACTGAGGTTCTGGACATATTAGGAATCCCCAAAGACAAAAATTGTTTTCAAGCCTCGTCGGTGACCACATATTTCCACCGCAATGCACTGTACTAACACTGCTTGACACCATAGGTAGGGCATTGAGCCTGCCTGTCCTTTTTAGACAGATGGAAGGAAGCACAGATTGAATAAGCACATGTGCACATCAAGAATTCACGATTCTACTTTTTAAAATATATTTCATCGTATGCGTGTAAAAGCATATTGGGAACCAGCAAATTTAAAGAGATTGTTGTGTTTTGAAGTAACATTTTGTTTAAACCATTTGGACAGCGAAGTGTTTTGTGTGTTTTCCAACTTTTGTTTGCACGAAAAAATTGCACAGAATGCAGATTCGGTTCCCACATCCCCAATAACCCTGTGCGCAGTTATCTGCCATGTTTCACTTCCTGTTCATTTCCTCTTTTCCCTTTCCAAAGAGAGAAATTGTTGAATCTTGTTGAAATGCGCAGTTGAAATACAGAACTGGTTTATCAAATGGGTTTCCTAACCAGTTTCTTAGCTTGCCGAGGCCCCTCTGACGAGGCCTCCTCAAACCCTTCATCATCTTCTCGGTCGTCATCTTCTCTTTCGTCATCTTCGTGTTCGTCATCTTCTCGTTCATCATCTTCTTCTTCCTCAGGATCAGCCTCCTCTGTTTCGTCAGCCCGCATTCTAAACCCAGCCAAATCTGCGAGTTGAAATGGACGGGTCAAATATGAATTATTGTGCATATAACATTAAACAAATCCTCTTTAATTGATCCCTGTTCGTTATTTCCCAGGTTTGCAACATTGCTAATATTGTGTTTTGGGACATGATCCCTGGCCTTCCAGGACAAAGATCAACAAATTTGGAAAACCACCCACTTAAGACTGGCTAGCTCAGTTAGTAAAGCACCGGATCAATAATCCAGAGATAGCAGGTTCAAGCCCCGCTCAAGTCAATTTCTTAGTTTGCACTTTGCACATACATTGTATCCATCCATATTGGTGCTCAAAGAATAACATTATCCATGCTTAGTGGTCCCCAAAAAAATTCCAAAGAATACATGTATCTCAGCAAACCAAGGTAAAAAGAAAAGTAGGATAACAAAAAAATTAAAAAAATTGGAGGACAAATGTCAAGAAACAAGTACAACTTTTGCAGACTTTCAGAAGTACATGTAGTTTATATTGATGCTCAGCCATCTGGCACTTGTGCCCCATTCTCAACTAAGCTCTAGGAAGCACAGTTGCAGTACTCTTGCTCATAAAACCTTCATTGTGTGATTTACATATACCAGAGTGCAACAGAAGTCAGAAAAAAATGGGAATACTTGAAAACCCGTAATTTAACCCCAACGTCTCCAATAATACCAAATAATTTGAGTAAACGGCAGTCTTCTTTCTACACTGGCCTGTGAATGATAATTGAGTCGTATTTTGTGGTACTGTATACTGTACCCCAAATGAATGCCTAGGATGTTAGGGTTAATATAGCTCTAGGCATCAAATCAAAATATCTTGGCAAGAAACTGCTCTTGCATCCACCCTTACCTTCTTCCTCCGTGACCCCAAGCTCCTGGGCGCGAACATTCTTGAATTCGAGCATTTTCTCAAGGGCCTGTGGTAGCTTAACACTACCCTTCATCATCATGTCTTCATCATCTATGATAACAAAATAAACAAAATAAACAGTTAAGTTGTGTTAATGCAAAACAATACCGCAAAAAATTTCCACAGCATGTAATTATAATTAGGGATGCTAATCATCCTTACACAGGGATGCTGAAATGCGAAGGGGAAAACCATAGGACCCGGAGAAAAACCCTTTGTGGCACAGGAGGATAGAATCCACGACTAATTCTACTCACATATGGTTCAACCCGAGAATGGAACCTGGGCCACATTGGTGAGAGACTAGTGCTTTTACAAACTTACCACCCATGCCACCATTTCATGTTTAGAAGGCACTGTTCAACTACAAACAAAACGTCACTGTCGTGCGGCGTTGGTTACGCAACATCGTTGTGGTCCTTAAGTTGCTCTCTTTAAGTGATTACCAAAAAGTTCTCGGATGTCGAATTTGGCACAAGAAGAAGAAAACCACCACTACCGGTAGGTGCTTATAGAGGATACAAATATCCCCCTACCTTGGTCATTTTCATCCTCACGGCCATCTGGGGTTGGGCTGTCGATATCTCTATCGGACACTCCTGGAGGTCCAGGCATTCCACTGGGCCGATGCATGAAGGGTCGGTGTAGCCCTGGGGGTACAGGTAAGCCTCTATGTCCCATCAGAGGAGTTGACAGAAGCGGTGCTGAAAAACAAAACTAATTTTAAAGAAAAAGCAGCTACCGGTACAAACACAGCTCTGGTCAAGGCGTTTGACGATACTGCCAGACGATCGATGGTCGTCCATTAACGATAACCCTCCTCTAACTTCCAAAAGCCTCCTTGCGGCTTTGGAGGATTTTGGAGAATTAAGAATGAATCCATTTTGTTTACATGGTGGCGATTGGGGGATTTTGCAGGGTTACGTGTAATATAAACAGACATACATGTATAGACAAAGGACCAATTAGTCAGGCAGATTGGTGTACAATCTGACAGAATTGTTCACTCGATGATAAAAGCCAAAAATTATCGTGGGCAAGATATTTGACTATACATGTAGGGCCATCGTCGATTTGAACTTAAAGGAAATTATAGGTAGAATAACAATGCAACGGCAGCCATTTTGTTTAAGAACAAATCTGCGATGGCCCAATAGCCAAATATCTTTTGCATGACATAATTTGATTGTGTGCAAATTCCATGCTTTTAAAAATGTTTTAACGATCTGCCTGACGAAATGAAACCACGTAAGGTTGCGACTCACGTCTGATCTGTTCACGTTGTCGCTCCTCTTGCTCCTGTTCTTCCAGGTGCTGCCGCTGCCGGTGCTCTTGCTCCTGCCGCTGCTCTTGTCGCTGCTGATGACGTAGCATCTCTTGCTGCTGCTGTATCTTCTCGTCCTCTTGTCGCTCCATCTCCATGGCAATCTGCTGTTGCTGTAGCAACTCCAACTCCTCGGCTTCCTCGTCTTCCCTCTTCTGCTCTTCCAGGCGCATCTTGGAATTGTTGATGAGACAAAACTAGATTAAAACTGGAAAGAGTTCCATACTTGGACATAACGGGCCACCCTGTGTACAAACCCTAATAAGACTGGTCTGAAAAATTCCATGTTGTTTTCTTAGTAAATGATTCAATATTTTCTGAGCTCAATTCGACTTTTTAGGACATGTTATTGCTTTCTAATGGCTGATAGTTCGCAAAGTAGGGAAAAATTTGTGATGTTTGTGTATCAATTTCTTTTCTTAAAACTCGCCAGATGTTTGGCATTCCTTAAAATAATACCCGCAATATGAAATTTCAGACAAATGTGAACCAAAACAACTAAACAATTGACTAAAAAATAAATATTATTTTACCCTAGCTTGAATGTCGATTCAAAATATATTTGTTAATGTGGCTTTCTAACTAAAGGCAAAAGTTAATTTAAGACACTGGCCCTGTTTTCTGTTTCGAGCCAATTGTATTGGCCACACATGTGTACCTGTCGCTCCTTCTCAGCTAGCTGCTGCTCCTCCAGCATCTGCCGCTGTTGCAGGACCTTCTGCCGAGTCTCTTCATCCTGACGCTGCTTCTCTTCCTGTCGCTGCCTGATCCGTTCCTGCTGCTGTTGCAACAGTCGTTGCTTCTCCTTTTCGATAAGCTCCTGCTGCTGCTGCAGAATTATCTCTTCCTCTTCTTGCTCCTTAGCCGCCAATTCGGCTGCCGCTACCAGCCGCTGGGCTTCCATCTCTGCATGATGCGCTCGCATTCTGTCCTCTTCCCTGGCTGCTGCCTCTTGTTGTTGCCGGCGCTGCTCTTCCAGTTGCATACGTTCCTCCCGCTGCTGTTGTTGCATTGCCTCCTGCTGCAGACGCCTTTCTTCTTCCATCTGAAGCATAGCATGCTCTTGCTGTCTGCGATTTTCCTCTTCCTGCTGCTGCATGGCTTCTTTCTGTTGTCTGCGTTTTCCCTCTTCTATCTGCTGCATGGCTTCCTCCTGTTGTCTGCGTTTTTCTTCTTTCATCCGATGCATGGCTTCCTCCTGTTGTCTGCGTTTTTCTTCTTCCATCCTCTGCATGGCTTCCTCTTGCTGCCTGCGTTTTTCTTCCTCCATCCTCTGCATGGCTTCCTCTTGCTGCCGGTGCTGCTCTTCTAGCTGTTGCTGGTGCTGCTCTTCTAATAATCTCTGCTGTTCTAGAATTAGCTGCTGCCTTCTTTCTTCCTCTTCTTGCTTCCGCTGTTCCTCGAGCAACCTCTGCTGCTCTGCGATCAGCTGCTGCTGGCGCTGCTCTTCCAGGCGTTGCTGCTGCCGCTGCTGCTCTTCCAACTCTTGTTGCTGTTGTTGCTGCAGAAGCCGGTGGTGTTCCTTAATCAGAGCGTTTTGCCTTTCCTCTTCCAGCAGCTGCTGTTGATGGCGCTGCTCTTCCATGGCCTGCAGCTGACGCTGGCGGTGCTGTTCTTCCGCAATCTGTCTTTGCCGCTCTTGCTCCTCTGCCAATTGAGCTCTCTGCTGCTCAATCAGCTGCTGCCTCTCTTCCTCCTCTCGCTCTTTTTGACGCTGTTGCTCTAGGTGCTGTTGGTGTTCAAGCTGACGTTGTTGTTCGATCTCCTGCAGGCGGTGCTGCTCCATCATTTGCTGCTGTTGCTCGGCAAGTTGCTGCAGCCGCTTCTGCTCCTCTTGTCTGAGTTGCTCCATCTGCTGTTCCCTAACTTGCTGCTCGAGCTGTTGCTGGCGTTGTTGCTCTAAGAGCTGCTGCTGCTGCTGCTGGTGTTCCTGATCTGCCATCTGCTGTGCACGTAGCTGTTCCAAGTGCCGGCGTTGTTGCTCCTCAAACAGCTGTTGCTGCTGCTGCTGCTGTTCCAAAATGTGCTGCTGTTCTTTGAGCTGCTGCTGTCGCTGCTGTTCAGCAACAAGGAGCTGTTGCTGCTGGTGTATCAGTTGCTGCTGGTACACCATTTGATGCTGCTGCTGTTGCTGCTGCAGAAAATCGCTTGACGTGCCTGGCACATCCTGTTAATATAACAGGCAATTTGTTTTTATTAGAATATCATCAATGTAACGAAACAAGGTATTCCTTTTTATTTTTGATTACTAACACCCGATTGCTGCATTACATTTTATAATAATAATTGTCTTTTGTTTGTGTTCCGGTTACGCTTGACCTGTGTAATTGCCTATTCTTTCCATGCAAGATGCAGTGAAATTAACTTCAAACTTGTTTTGCTTTAAGTAAATGCTATTGGAGATACGGTATGTAGGAGGCATCAAAGAAAGTGTTCTAAATACAAAATAATGTATGTCATATGTACTACCGTAGTCATACTGGTACGTGTACATGTACATGTACCATTAGGTGAACAATTTCTATACAGTGGCCAATCTTATTTCCGTCTATTTTTAATACCCTCAACATAGTTAATTTTAGTACACATCCACTGAGAAACAGCCGAGTACATGTATACACTGTAGATGACATTCCACATATTCTAAGTACAGGTATGCACATGTATATATGTATGCATTAATTCAATCATAATTCTTTTCTAAAATAGTGAGTTTACAAATGGGTAAATTAGAGTTCTAATTGTTTGTGTTCCGGTTAAAACATCTGAAATATAATTTATTTTTAGCTAAGCACATTCGTTGATACTTTTTATCTCAAAATTGATTACATAAATAAAGTACAGGCTGCAAAACAAATACAAAACTTTGAAGTCAATTTCAATGACACTTGAATAGGGAATTAGTATGTCTGGTGTTTACAACCGGCACAAATGTCACTTTCTGACAACACATTTATGGAGTGACCCACGTGTATTACCAGTATACAGTACTGTAGTAAACCCACAATAACTAAATTCAGACAATTTTAATCTTCGCTTATCCTGAAGTTGCGTACACTTCATTGCCATCAAGAGAATGAAATATTACCCGGTACATACGTTACATGTAGTATGCACAATGAATACTCTCTCAACAATAGTAGGGGCTATACAACAATTGCTTTTGTTGTAATTTTCAAAAAAGAATAAGTTAGGGACTTAGGGTATTCATATTTTACAGTAAACATTGTGACGCCGACATGTTTAAAGTTGCTGTTCTTGCAGTCTGGTTTCCTTGACTTCCTTCGGACGCATTCAATAAATTGAAGGCCGTGTTTAAAAAATAGTAAGGATTTAACAACGATTGCCAGCCGGCAATCGATTGAAATTAAACAAAATTACACTTTTCTTGAAAACCACATTACATCAGTTGTCGGTATTTCACAGGATGCTTAAGAACATTATTCACTTAAAGTCAAAAAAGGTACATTTGAATTTTATAATAGCTCAATAGTTTTGTTTTTGATGCGTGCAAATGGTGTATACTGGTAAATGTACTACTGTTTGTACCTTTAACTCGAATTGCCGGCACCGGTACCGCTTCAAGGTAGGATACACCATTTGCAGATATCAAAAAAAATTACTACCGAATTGTTAGGAAATATCTTACTCATTTGAAAGTAAATAATGATTGTAGGCATTCAGCAAAAGGATTGCGCTAGATATACTTTAATTGTTCTGAAAAAATTAATTTTATAAAAACAAATTCACAATCGCCAAACGGCAATTGCAAAGAAAACAAGAACATAAGAACCAATGCCCGACGCAGGTTGAAAACGAACGCCGTTTTTCTTGCTTTTCTCACAATCCATGATTGTAAAACTTCGTAAAGACCAATTAAACGTTTTACTATAAAATACAACCCCCCAAATGTACCCCGGTACCCATTCATGGTAATTTAAGCAATTACAAATGTACCACTGGTCTATCCTACAGTACCTTTAAGTCAAAGTTTACACACAAAACCGGCTGCCAAAATGACTACAAAAAAGTGTAAAATTATCGCGAAACTTTTTCATGGGGGTATACACATGTGCATTGTACAGTGTGCCATTGTAATCCGAACAAATCTTGCCATTTAACCCTTAGCACGCTACCATTCATATACACACAAATTTCCATGGCGCTGGATTTCTTGTGCAAGTCACTAAGTAATGCACACTATCATTCCGAAGCTTTTTACTCTATGATGGATGTGTTTTACAGGAAAATGCAACAAACTATTTAAACTGTTCAGTATGAGATTTCTTCTCCATTGGTTGCCGTAAGGATGGATAAAATTGATCAGCAAGTCATGGTGGTACAGTGTAAGCCTTCCGAAATGCATAATTACGAGCTGCGATCCGAGCCGCGTTAGGAGCCGCATTATCTCCCGCTTGCTGGCGAACTACACCAGGGCCATCGTCGCGTTTTGTCCCATCACCGCTATACCGTCATCAATGGAACCTTCATCACGTTGTCGTACACACTGGCCTACATCATTGTCGTCACTATCGTTGACATAATCGTCCTGAGAAAGGCCTTCAAAGTCCGAATCTCCGCAGTACGAGTCCCCGAAAATCGTCCATTGAACACTCCTTTTAGCGAACTCTCGGACAGCGAAACGCACAGATTTTCAAGCGAAAATAGCACAGAATTTTGTAAGAAACGAGTGTGAATTTATGGTTGCGCAAAGTTAGCCTCGTAATCATCTATTCAAAAGTACCCGGATGAGGGTCAGGGGTCAATGGTTTAATATACTCAGTTATTTATACACAGAACATTGTCTCAGGCGACTGTGGACGCCGATAGCAGTGTGGGAATGAATGCGCTGGGCAACAGGAGTCGCCGATAGCGTGCTAAGGGTTAAGTTAGCCCGACACTCACAATGTAAAGATACTAGTATGTTTAAATACATACATGTACATGTAGCTAACTGGTTTACTTTTTATTTTCATACTCGTAGTCTTTAAATTATCTTTGCAGTACAAGTACAATGTACACACAGTACATGTACCGTATATCATATTAATATAACCATACTATCCTTGGGAAGAAAATAAACCCTCACATTTAAGAAAATAAACAAGTCTGAGATGAGATTTAAAGGTTTGAAAGGCAAAATAATGCATGCAAGTACATACATGTACAGTGTATGTAGTTTGCAGTAACACTAGTAGTTTGCTTCTCTTTAGTGAGAAGTGTGGTTCTAAAAAGAACCGGAGGGTTTTATTAAAGTCTCATTTTGAAAAGTAAACCCAGTGCCGTGTCAATATTACTTTGTACATTATGTATGCTAAAAACCATAAAGGTACACAGTGGCTATAAAAGAACACTGTAGCAGACCATGGAGCTACATGTACCTGTATTGCAGTGTCTCTGTAGCTCTCCACGTGTCCATGTGGGTTGCACAAATGCAAGTTTGAGGACCCAGTTCACTTCATGAACATGTGCAATGTACAATGTACAGTATCTATGTACATGTATGTATTATCCATGAACAGGTCACCACAGCCCAAAGATATGCAACACTGCCCTCATGTACATGTACATGAATCACCAAACACACTGCATGGAGCATTGTCTATTCACATTCAAAATCGGTTTAATCTGATTAGCCACTAGCCACTAGCCACTAGCCATGAGCCAATCACAATACATGTATGCAATCTCTTTTGAAATTCAAATTTAGTCAAGGTGAATAACTTTGACCCATTTTCCCTTTGAAAGAAATGTTTTATAAATTCTTGGTACCAGGTGTAGTTGAAGTATCTTTTTGTTTTCAACAAGGACACCTTTTACATCTTTTCAAAACCAAAGAAAAGTCTTTGGTTTCTGAACCATCCCGAATCAATCAAAACCCATCCTCTCTTCTTTTTTTTCTTTTTTTTTTTGGGGGGGGGGGACATGGTCCTGCAGGGAAATGTTTTACTTGTAAACCAAAGTTGTGATCCGGCCAGATTTCAGCCAATCACAGGGTCTGTCCATATTTATTAAATGATTATTCATCAATTCTGCTGGGAGTAGGAAAATAACAATGACTTCATTGTTGTTACTCACTCAACATGTTTTAGGCCTACTGTACATGTGTACAATGTACATGTACTGTACACTAATGTATTTTTGTTTAAATGGATTTTCTCTGACTGTCACAGTAGCATAGTGGTTAGGGAGTAAAGTTATAGACCATAAGATCTCTGGTTCTGAACCATCTGTGCACACTTTTTGTCAACCATTTTTAGCCACATCACAGATGGGGGTCTTACGGTAGCTTCTTGTTCTTCTTCTTGTGCCAAATTTGTTTGCACATGGCTCGCTGCAGTTACAGTCACGTGACAGTTTTCCTTAATGAAACTCGTGCAAAGTCTATCAGGCTGCAGGCTGTACTGTGGATGTGTCTATGGTCTAGGGAAAGACAACCTTTTAGCAGTCGCAAAATAATGCTGAGGTGTGCAATCGAAGAGAAGAGTTTGGAGGCCATGATCGGTACAAACATTCAATCCAGCTTTACTGATTCAAAGGTGAGTAAATTACATGTCATTTTGAGTTGTGTGAAATTTCTATCCTGGAAATTATGAAATGAACATGCTAGAAGGAATTTTTGGCGATATTGTTGTGCATTTGAACTACATGTACGGTAGACCAATGCATCTATATCTTTCTCGTGGATTTTTGTATTTGGGGTGGGGGGGGGGGGGGGGGGGGGCACAAACGACGTGGGTCCTGCACGACGTTGTGCTTGCTAGTCTCCAAATTTGTTGTTGGGATGAGCTTAATTTAAAGGAAATCAAGGCTCCGAGATACTAAATACAATTGAATTAATTAAATTAATAAGAAATATCTTTCTTATATTTGAAAGTAAATAATGGTTCTAGGCATCAAGCAAAATTATTTTGATAAATATCTTGTACATGTTGTGTAATTGTTCTGAAAAATTATCTTTTATAAAAAAAAAATCACGATTGCCAGACTGCGATCGCGAAAAAAAAAAAGAACAACTGCCCGACGCCAGTTGAAAACAAACGCAGTTTTTCTTTCTTTTTTTCTTGGCATCCGTGATTGTAAAACTTTGGACAGGTCAGTTAAACAATATTTACTATAAAGTACAACCCTCCCCAATCAACGCGTTCCTGATAATTTAAGCAATTACCAATGGTGTATTTTACCTTTAAGAACTTCAAACATTTTGTACAATGTATGTAAAATTGCATGATTAGCGGAAATCTGGTGGATGGGCAATCTGTTGTTATAACTAAAGTCATTAAATGTGCACATTGCGCATACTGCGTAAGAGTGGCATGACGAACCGCAGAACACACTGGTGCCGGTGTTGTAGTAAAAAGAGGACTATTTATAAAGGACTTGTTGGTAGTTTTGAACATGCCGTGAGAGAGTTCAACTAATGAAAGGGCAAAACGGACTAGACAGCCTAGGGCTGCAACGGTTACACAGTTAACCGACCGTTCAAACGGTTACACAGTTACCGTAATTTCCTGTGGTAAAGACGCGGCTTATCTGACTTTCTAGACAACAAAAACATTGCCGCGCCTTATCTTTCAGTGCGCCGTATATGATGTCGCTTGAGTTCAAAGTGACGGTCTTTGTGTGAAGAATTCTTTGAACGGCGCAATCTTACTCAATAATGCGGTCAACCAATTAGCTCAACTCTCCGGACATTGTGACTGTGTTTCCATTCTAACAATGCCGCAATGTGTTGATCCCATATGAACGTGCTTCCCTTCCAACAATGCCACGATGTGTTGATCCCCCCCCCCCCCCCCCACCCCCCCCCCCCCCCCCCCCCCCCCCCCCCCACCACGACCGTGCTTTTATTCCAACAATGCCGCAATGCGTTGACCCCCTTTTTCTTTGTGACCGTTTTTTCATTCCGAAAATGCTAAAACAGAATTACTTAAACGTTTGGAATTCGTTTGTGACTGAGTGGTGACCCGACCAAGTTTCTTGAAAAGACCAACATCAAAGCCTCAGCACCGCTCACTACTTCCCCAGTGACAAAATCGTTATCCAACCCTGAAGTCCAGTTAAAAAAATCTTCATTACCATTGGGTGTTGACGTTCTCTCAACACAAACTGCTTCTCAATAAATGTTGTCCCGGACCGCTTATCTCCAACAAAGATACATTGTATTTACTTACACTAACCCTCGCCTGGCAGTTATTTAATTTATTTAAAAGGCGTTGGTCAGTGTATTTCTCGAGCGAATTAATTTATTTCGCCATAATCGTTCCCCTATACGAATCTGGCGATAATTAAGGGCGCCCTCAATAAGCCCGGATATACGGACGGCGCGCCCTCAATAAGCCCGGATATACGGACGGCGCGCCGCGGAGGTGTACGATTGTTTTTTTCTGCAAGCCTGAAGATAAAGATGAAATTCGGCGTATTCTTTCCACCAGCCACCTGACATATAGCTTCCAATAAATGTTGAAGAGTCCAACAAAACAAACCATCTTTATCAGGGGTGCGTTCCGCTTAAGCGAACGTTGGCCAACGTTGGCCAACGTTAGCATTGTTCGCTTGAATGGAACGCAATGTGCGCCAATTATGTTGGCGAACGTTAGCGAAAACGGCGAACGACATTCCGAGCTGTTCGCTGTTGGCCAGTGACGTATTTTAAAGATGGCGGAGAGGTTAGCAGCCGATGGTTTTCTTTTCACGGTTTTGATTTACGTTTCATACTTTTCGTTATAAACGGTGGGTTGTTTTGAGCAGTCACAGGGATCTTTTAAAGAAAAATAATGAGTTGGACAAAAAGCAGCCAACCAAACGATGTCACTGTCACTGGGCGCCGCCATTTTGAAAACGTAGTTTTTAAAATATCGTTCCACTTCAACTAACGCAAACTCAAAACGTAGGCGAACGTTTGCGCAAACAGTTCGCGTAAGTGGAACGCACCCCTGGACGACCAAACGAGAAAAGAGATGGTTCATGTGTCTGTTTCGTTTATTTTATTAGTAAGATATAAAATAAGTTTAATGATCTTCAAAACAAAACTAACACTAAGAGAAGTGATGTATTAAACAAATATCTTATGAACGTGATTAACAAATTATAGGTTTAAAATAAAGGAAAAGAACTTTATTTTTAAAAAAATCCCCCTGTAAAAATCCCTTCCATATATTAAGTCAACTCTATGTTGTCTGATTACGTTGTCTGGAAAGAAACTATATCACTGACTGACTGAACTTACCGGTACTACTGAATTAATTTATAATCCCACGGACCAAAACATTAAACATGGTTTTGAAACCCGATATCTGTGGGGGAGGCACGTGTATCAGCTTCCATTGTATAAACTCTGCGGTCAGGAACATCTGGGGTTGGCGATTGTTGATACATTTCGTGTGGGCTCACTCAAAGGTTTTAGTTCATTGAACCTTATTTCTTTTGGAAAAAGACACACCATTGTAGGGTCAGAAACCGCAATCATGCACAGCGTTGGCTCGATGGATAAAGGTGGGTAATTTACTTTGTTTTTTTCTTCATGAGACCAGCCCATGGGGTTACGGTTTAATTCATGCTTGGAATAGTAGGATCGTTCTAAGGTAACAAAATGACCCCTTTGTGGCGATGTACCTACACCGGGTGGCGCCTGGTGTTCTTCTGGGTGCGTTCAAGCATGCGCCTTATTCTGCAGTGCGCTTTATCTGTTGACGTTTGAATTTTTGGGGGGTGATTTTAGGGACCTGCGCCTTAACCACCGAGCGCCTTGTCCGCAGGAAATTACAGTACATTTTTCCGGTTCGGTATATTTTTTTTTTTTTTTTTTTTTTAAATACAAAAACTTACCAATTGTCAACTTTGTCCGGGTTTCGTTGGAGCTTTGGTTTGGAAAATGGATGGTTTCGTTGGAGCAGGTCACAAATAGTACAACTGATTAAATTGTGTATGGACTATGGACTGATAGCTTATCTAACATATAGTCGGTCTACATTACACAAATTGATGCAGACAATTAGCAATCGCAGAACTGCGCAAATTAGAAGCGCTAATTAGATATGCATTACAGGCCCGTGCATTTTTTTAAAATTTAATTTATTATTTTTTTATTTTTTTTTTTACATTGGTTACGGTTACGGTTAACCTTAACCGTAAAACATACGGTTACACGGATAATTTAATAACCGCAAACTGACAAGCTTAAGACAGCTATAGGAGTCTAAATTTAATAGGGATAAGAGTCATCCCTAGTTTAACCCTAACCCCCTAATGGTTCCCCAGGACTTGCTTGCTAAATCCAACAGAATCCAACAGTGACTCGTACGACT
The DNA here is from genome assembly GCA_037893245.1 of Crossaster papposus. NCBI lineage: Eukaryota > Metazoa > Echinodermata > Asteroidea > Velatida > Solasteridae > Crossaster > Crossaster papposus. The sequence continues at coordinate 811,440 of JBAIAA010000567.1, read as the reverse complement.
TTACTGCTAAATCCAACACAGTCCAACTCACCAAGTTGTGTACATGAACATATCAAATGACTTGCCTGCTAAATCCAACAGGTTCCAACTGAAATGTCAACTGGTTGGATCCTGTTGGGTTAGGGTTAAAGTACTTTTTGTTTGTTCTCATTCCTCTGGTTTCTCCCGTCCATTTTTCTTTTACACCCCTTTTTTGTAATACTGTTGCCTACTCTTTTAACTTATTTGACTTTATTTACTTGTGCGTTTTAGTTTTTTCTTGTTTGTACATACCTCTTGCCTCACTCCACCTGCAAGCACATCTTCCTGTGGTTCAGGTCGATCTACATGACAATTTAATAGAGAAAGGTGCATTAGTTTAGTGAGCATACAATGTAGTTTGGAATGAGTTCCATACACAAACACCACTCACTCACTGTAGTCAACTCTTGTTAATAACAAACACTGTTTAAAGGAATAAATGTGTGTTCGAGAGGTTTTAATCACTATAGACCATGGGACGAAGTCACAAAATCCTTTCAGAAAGACATTTGGTACATGATAAAACATGATAAAACTTTCACAAATTGATCTTTAGGGCATACCTAACAACGTTTGGGGTGTTCATTTTTGCAAAAGTGGCACTTTGGAGAGTTATTTCACGTAAAAAAATTGATGGGGCGAAAATAACATGGGGCGAGTTGGTTTTTCTCGCCTAGTTTTCATAACAAATTCGCCCCAAAGCCAGTTCGCCCCATACTTTTGTTAACCTATATTGTATTGACTCAAGCCAACTCGCCTCATAGAGCATGTACATGACAGGAAAAAGTTGACAGTGACAAACATGAACTATTAAATGTAAATCACTCTTGATGGGTTCCCAGATGGATCCATTTAAGTGTGTTATTATATAATTGATTGATAAATAAAATGGCTTATATTCAATTTGCAATGTTTTTTTTCTATTTTTTTTTTGTTTTTTTTTGGGGGGTGGGTCAATCAGCTCAGTGTTTTGTTTAAAGGGGAATTTTAATGGGTTTCATGCAAGGCGAGCTTGTAATGAAATACATAATAATGAAATACATCAAAAGATAAGATTCACACAATATGTATTGTTTGTCATTTTATTCTTGTCAGCACTAGTACATAAACTTCAGTACTCACTCATTTTTTTTTTTATGGAACATAACTTGCAAAGTGACATTAAAATAAATAGAATCACATGGAAATTGAGAATTAACAAATGAATGTTCAAAATTTGTGGCCCTGTACCCACGTTTTGGTTGCTGTGGTCCAGGAGTGATAGTGCCTGCCCCAACCCTACAGTTTATTTTACAATGGACCTGTAACATTACTGGGAAGCTGAATTGTTTGTGATTAAAGTCATGGTTGTAATAACATTTCAAATTACAGAAATGGTGAATTGTATGCACCATTTGCAAATAATAATTACATTTAAATTTGTGTAAATGCCTATTTGAGTACCATATTTTCTCAGTAAGATGGGTATTTATACTCCATCATGGATGTTTCAGTATGTAGCTCTAATAAGTTTTAACTAGGTTACACTTTTCAATTAGAAAAAGCCTTGAAAATAGTTGCCCTCATTGGAACAGGGATAGTGGAAGTTAACTGAATGAAAAATGTCAGAAAAATGCTCCTGACTTGTCTTAAATATTTAGTCATTTAGTACACAAAAACCAGTTCCAGCATAATTCTCTCAGCTTTTCCCTCTAAAATTAAGAATTATAACAATCACAAAATCACTGAAGTGAGCACATTATTGTTACAATTATTCACAACCCATGCGATTTGGGGCAGATAATGCACATAGCCGGTACGACATGCTTCTAATGTTGGGGCTTAGATAGTAGGCTGGCACTGGATCTGAGTAAACACAAGTCTTCTGTGGAGGTCTGTCATTAGCACTGCTCGTCTCCTGATTAGCAACTGCATATAAGGTTAAATCTAGAGAGAAAAAAGAAGGGAAAAATACAATCAATGAGTGAATTTGGAAATGACTTGTTACAAGAATTTTTTGTTAGCTCGTCACTTGTCCCTATTTTTTTTTTTTTTTAAATGTTCTACACAAAAATATGGAGCCAAAGTTGCACACGCTTCCCACCCCCCCCCCCCCCCCCCCCCCCCCACCCCCACCACAAACAAATTAATTGAAATAAAATTTCTTTAGTTGAACGGAATTTTTACGATTTGAAATGCAAACTTGCCGTACAATGCATTTTCCTGAGATACCGGTATGGTCTTATTTGTAACCTTGTACAAACAAAAAATTGCTCACACCTAATGTTTTCTCAAACACCCCCCCCCCCACCCTTATAAAAAGGGGATAAAAGATAGGTGTATACATGTACTTAGCCAGAGCTGGCTAATTTTTTTTGACATAAACGAGATTTGACGAGCTACATGTATGCGTAGCTAAGTTGTCGTGAATCCAACAATTTCATTTATTAAATTAGCACGCGGAGTTTCTGTAGGCTGTGTCCGGATTACTTCGCTGCGGCTTGAAATCATGCATGAGTCTATGGTAGCAGCTACAACCACATTTTATAGACTCGTGCATAATGCCAAACTGCAGCCAGAAGGCAAAATAGCGGCCAACGTTCATGCTGGATATAGAAAACAATTCGCGTGAAAAAAGATATCCATTTTAAAAATGAATTGTAACCTCGAGTTGAATGACAATCTTTTGACTTTTTGTATTGTATTATTACAGTTCACTTCCTCTGGTCAATATCAAATATGTTTTGTATGTGTTGTCGGTGCTGTGCGTGTTGTCGGTTATTAGTATGACCCCCGACAACATGCATGCACAGCACCGACAACATATTCATTCCATAACATATTCTACATTGACAAATGACAAAAGAAAGAGTTACAGAACTATAATAACATAAAGCGTGTTCGAATGTGTGGCCCGGGGTTAATATCATAGTTAAGAGAATATGGCCTGTTGGCGTAAATGTCATTTAAGAGCATCAGAATCTTTTTCGGAACCACAAACAAACACTGAGGTGAAAGCTTCACCCTGAACGAAGTCTGAAGTCTAGGCCTGAACGTTACTGCAACACCTACCGGTTCCAACGATTGTCCTTTGTCGTTTCTCTTGGACAGCTGTGACTTGCTCTATCATATTGATGTCCGTAAACCGGGCGTAGCAAGATCGATAAAATCCAACATGTTTCGGTTGTCCGCGGCCGCCTAGCCTGCCGATGCTAAACCCATCCGCTCTCTGCAACGCGGAGTCATGTTTGGCCAGTAATTCTCTCGCTATATCTGACTGTTTTCCCTTCAAACTCTTCCATTTGTCAGCAAACTCGAGGAAGCGAGACCAGCTTTGATTAGAAAAAGGTGAAACCCTGCCTTTGGCTCCAGAATCACAGTGCAAAATGCACATAAATAAAGGCTCGGCGTCGTCTTTAGAAGCCGCCATGTTGGATTGCTGTACACCGGGTCAGAAACTGTGCGTAACGATAGCGCTGATTGGATGCCGAAGGAGATTCACAACACAGTATTTCCGATTGGTCACAATTTAGGTTTAGTCACGTGAGTGCCGTTTTGTTAAATGAAACTTTGTTTCAGTTTTGGCTTCAGTTATGCAGTTTGGCAATAACGCTGGAGCCACGTACGGGCCAAAGCCTAGGTTCATGTAACGGCAAGTTTTGTAAAAAAAATAAAAATCGGTCAATATTTTTGCCAAAAATACACCAAAAGTGCCACTTTTGCAAAAATGAACAGTCATTTTTGTATTTAGCAACAACAACTTGAATGAACTTCGATGTTTTCATTTTGTACCAAAATGGGGATCACGAACGAACACAATAATCGCACTCGTCCCATGGTCTACTATGTTTAATACCGCTTGGAGTCTGGGTGCTGATAATTACCCGAGCCGAAGGCGAGGGTAATTATCAGCAAATTATTTACCTTCTTTTGTAAAATTCAGCCAAAAAAGCCTTGAAAATCACGGAAAATTGTCGCAAGTAAATGTTGGTGTTTCGCCATTCTGTGGGTGTCAAATGACATGTTTTCGCCTCTGTCGCTCTACACAATACATTCAATAAAGCGTATTTACTATGAACCAGACTATTACTGCCATTGGCGACCTCGTTCACAGGGTGTCGAGCTGTACGCGCTCAACACTACCCGCTCTTACTATTGGAGACGAGGTACGGTTAGAAAGTGAGCCCTGGAGACGGGTATAATGCGACATCGCGTTGTTGCCAGCTGGTTTTAAACACTTCCAGCCATGTCTTTATCGTCCGTTTAATACCGGCCACGTGACGGGCTCTCGACCAATAGGAATGCCTAAACTGTCCCAGGTATTTATGAATACAAATTTAATATACAGGCATGTGAGTAAAGTCTACCAATGAAAAAAAAGAAACCTGGGCAAGAAAAAAAATGAGGAAAAGATTAAATTTCCTGTACTTTTGTACAACAAAAGTGAAGGGGAAAAATAAGAAAAGTCTAAACCAAAACATACGCAATCGGCTTAAAAGGTCTAGGGCCAATTTTACGGCGCTGTTTAACCAGTTCGCTGCGGAGGACGTACAGTGTATATACACACGCAAAGTTTTCCCCAGATTCAAAACGGATGACGCATAAACACGCCACGAGCAAGGCCGAAAATGTCTGTCGGCAGCGAGCAAGGCTGGAAATGCGTGGGTGTGCTTCCGGTACCATCGGCCTGAACCCGCCTCGGATCGAGTTTCGTTAAAAATAATCCCGCGTCTCAGAAAAATCTGCTAATCTTAGGCGCTATTTCACGGCGTTTTTGTGCTAACGTTTGCGGGCGCATGGAGATTCTATTGTTACGTCGCTGATTTAAGCAAATTATTAAGAAATATCTTACTCATCTGAAAGTAAATAATGATTCTAGGCATCCAGCAAAATGATTGCGCTAGATATCTTGTAATTATTCTGAAAAATTAAATTTTATAAAGAAAAATTTGCGATCGCCGGACGGCGATTGCGAAAAAAACACAAATAACTTAAGAATAACTGCTTGACGCCGGTTGAAAACAAACGCTGTTTTTCATGCTTTTCTCTGGAGGGTAAATTGCTACATGTACCGGTAGGTCCGGTCGAGTTTGTATTAATGACAGCCTAAACAGGCAAAAACGGCCTAAGCAGTAAATCCTTTTTCAGATGACCTCAGGTTTGGCAAACATAAGACTTGTATCGTCTTCTGAAGGTCAATATGTAAAATTATTTGTTTTTTATGGCAAAAAAACAGTAAGTGGTGTCGTGTATGGAACTTCAATACACTGTACATCAAATCAATGTTGAAGTAGGCATACAGTTTGCAGTGGAGTCTGAATCCCTAAACACCTGGAAGGGAGCAGCTATCATCGCGGCCCGCTAATCCGTCAGGAATGCTGTGGCCAGCTACATGTAAATTATGCCTTAGAACATGGCTTGTGAGGCAGCTGCACGCTCAGTCTATTGTACAGTGCAGGTACTGGACAAAGGCTGCTGACAGTGCTGTGCAGTTATGCATACAAATCCAATGCAGTGAGGAATGAGACGCCGGTTATACCTGTATACCGGCGTCAAGGGGTTAACTTGCGCACTCTAGTCATCCCACACGCTGGTTTGATTGATTTTGCTAGAGGTAAACCATTATCAATTCTACCTTGACCTTGTACATCCTGATCCTTGTAGGACTTTTGCAACCTTTCCACCAAATCATTCTTTAAACCTGCAACAAATTTGAGAAAGAATACAAAATTAATTGGGAGTGGAAAAGGCACATTTTTGCTCTTTTTGTCTTGCTACTGTATGATAAATAACAATTGCAGTTGTTGAGAGAAAACACTTAAGTACATACATAGCTCTACAACAAGCCAAAGGTTGTGTTTGTTTATTTTTTGGGTTTTTTTTCCTTATTTTTTTCGGATTAGGTTATCAGCTTCGGTCGAAAAAAATAAGAGGGCTATGTGGCCTATACAATGGGAATGATTGTAGAAAGTTTTGTGGAGATTGAGTTTTTGTGACTTGTGTCTTCCAACTTGGGAGATTTTACATGGAGGCAGGGAGATACATTTCAGGCCTTATGCGGCCCAGGGATTGACGATCATTGCAGGGGTGGTTTGAGGGGAGGGGTATTTAAAATTTAAAAAATTTGGTCAACCCTAGTAAAATTGAAAAGAAAAACTGCTGTATTGGTCTTAATCTTTATTTTCCAGTGAATAACACGAAGCCAGCCTACTTACAGGCATAGATTTCTGGGGGGGGGGGGGGGGGGGGGGGTGGGGAGATGTAATCATCGAAACACCTGACTAAGAATTAAGAATTTGACATATTTGACAAAAAAATAGAAAATATCTCCATTTTTAATTCTTAGTAATTTGTTGGGGGATTAATTTGGGGCATTTATTCTTCAGATGAACAGCTTTCATTGGTAACTGCCATTTTGTATGACGTTTTGATTATATATTTGACCTGTGATCGTGACGTCGGGTTTTGCAAATCTATCTTGTTGCCTGGTGCAGCGCACGGCCAGAATTTGCAATATGACAGCTGTTTCATGTACAAGAAGCTTGCATGTTTTACATGTATGACCATGGGTTGGCACCCATGGCCATACATTAATGTTTTAAATCGATTAGTATTTTTTAGATAACAAAAAGGTATTTGGTCCGCGTACGAGTTGGACTGCGTACGAGTTTCAAACTAGTACAATTTCAAACTGCTACAGTTCAAATGCAGAAAAACAAGTTCGGCTTATCTATTCAACCAATTCAACCAGTTTCACACAGTCACGGTGTGGCATTAGTACATGTACATGGACTGGAGGAATTCCTTCTTATTCCTCTATGGTACATGTATATTGCAGCATACGGGGGCATATAAGCCTTATCGCAAATAGGCCTACTGGCTGCTTGGGTGAATTTGAACAATGGATAACAAGAATTGTGGGAAGAGAAGAGCAGCACAAGTACTGCTCCCTTTTCCTTCCCACAGTGCTTTGTATCTATTGTGCAAATTCATTCAAGCAGTATTTACGATAAAGCTTATGATGGTGGGGCAAGCATGATGGAATACAGGTCAACTCGTACGCGGACCAACTCGTACGCGGACCAACTCGTACGCGGACCAACTCGTACGCGGACCAACTCGTACGCGGACCAACTCGTACGCGGACCAACTCGTACGCGGACCAACTCGTACGCGGACCAACTCGTACGCGGACCAACTCGTACGCGGACCAACTCGTACGCGGACCAACTCGTACGCGGACCAACTCGTACGCGGACCAACTCGTACGCGGACCAACTCGTACGCGGACCAACTCGTACGCGGACCAACTCGTACGCGGACCAACTCGTACGCGGACCAACTCGTACGCGGACCAACTCGTACGCGGACCAACTCGTACGCGGACCAACTCGTACGCGGACCAACTCGTACGCGGACCAACTCGTACGCGGACCAACTCGTACGCGGACCAACTCGTACGCGGACCAACTCGTACGCGGACCAACTCGTACGCGGACCAAATACTTTTGTTATTTTATAAATACTAATCAAATGAAAACATTAGTCCGACTAAGTATTACAAAAAGTTATCTCAAACAATGATCACATAATTAAAACCAAGATGTAATAATAATAAATAATATTCCTAAAAATCTTACACAAATGCCTTTGTAAAAAGAAGCTTATTCTTAAAAACTGAAAGAGATGAGACTGAACAGACTGAATCTCATGCAATTAGTACTCTTTGTACATCGTTTACATAATTAATGGAAATAAAATTAATGACGAAAATGTGCAGGCAGCAGTAGGTTAATGCCAAAAATCGTACAGATTCGACTTGGATGACCCAGTGGCCCAGAGCCTTTTTATTTTAATTAATCAATGGCTGCCACCCGTACCCGTGAACCACAATTTTGAACCGCGTACGAGTTGGCTGGCGTACGAGTTAGTTGGCGTACGAGTTGGTTGGCGTACGACTACGAGTACGAGTTGTCCCGTGTACGAGTTGACCAATCTGCGTACGAGTTGACCCGCGTACGAGTTGACCCGCGTACGAGTTGACCCGCGTACGAGTTGACCCGCGTACGAGTTGACCCGCGTACGAGTTGACCCGCGTACGAGTTGACCCGCGTACGAGTTGACCCGCGTACGAGTTGACCCGCGTACGAGTTGACCCGCGTACGAGTTGACCCGCGTACGAGTTGACCCGCGTACGAGTTGGTTCGCGTACTCCCGCATGATGAATGGTCATGCCCAATAAAATAAGTACCAACCTGAGGTGGTCAGACCTAACTGCTGCAATCTTTCTCTAAGATCCACAACTCGGAGCTTTCTTAGCTCCGTTAATGAAGGAATCATGGCGATGGGGCGCTGAATGAAGACTACAAACAGAGTTTTTTGTTCATATTTTGAGAAACGTTAACGTTGCGTTATAAACCGTGTAAACGTTTTGGTTAGCTTGGCGCAAGTAGGTAGACGCGTATTCGGCCGGATTTCTGGCTGCGATTCAGCCACTTAGAAAAATGTATAATACATGCTGCAAAAGATGTCCCGTTTTCCAAAAAGTTCACTTCATTTTATTCAACGAATGTTTCAAAATAAACGGCAAACAACAACACTTTTTTAAACCATACCAAATCATATAACATAAGCCACCTTTTAACCTTTTCTGTAATTTTGATGAACAATTACAGTTAAATTGTATCCTACTTTGAATTATTTGTCAAACCTTTTAGAAATAGAGGAAAGGGATTGTAACATTAAAACAAAATGTATAACAAAACTCATACTTTTATTTCATCATCTACAAGATTCATGCTACTGGGGACACTTAATGTTGGTATAGTCTACAGCCGAATACTAATTGGTGCCTAATTATTCCCTTAAATAGAACCCTTTTTACTGCAGCTTTGTATTGCGGTTTTTTTTCGGCTGCGAATATAGCTCTACCTCTTTAAAACAAATGCATGTTATCGCATGTTATCCCAAATTTAAGGTATCCATTTAAATGATCGCTTTTATAGGATAATTAGGCTCTAATTAGTGTTCGGCTGAAGCCTATACCAAAATTAAGTGTGCCCAGTAGCATGAATCTTGTAGATTATGAAAAAAAGTACCAGTTTTCGATAACCGTGAGGTACATTTTGTGTTAAAGAGGTACTGATATACGCATCTGAAAAGAACCCATTACAATACTGCAATCGATGGATACAATGAATTATGCATTTATGCAATAACAATTCTTGTCTAGTAAACTATGTGGTGTACATTTACTTTTAAAGGGGTCTTATTGTCAGCCGTATTCATTTTTCTGCACTTGCATATGTAGTAGACAAATTAAGCCTCCTCATTAGGCCTTTAATGAACACCTAATTAGTGGACCAAATTGGCCCCCTCCAACAGTTAATCTGCCTAATAGACGGATCAGTTAGATTACACCGTAAAAGATAACATATTTTTATGAGAAGGGAACAATTTCGATGTCATAGCCTCATATAACTCCTGATAAAATTAAATAAAACAGTTTGAACACATTTTACTCTATCCAATTGAGATTTGGAACCCTCGGCTGAGACCGCGGTTAAGAACGCAGCTTGAGCGTCGATAGGTATTAGGCCTAATACACGGCTAGCTTCAGCCTGGTACAATACAAAGCGTTCTACATCAACCTCGTTCCCAGGATGTCGAGCAGCGCCCTCACCGACACAAAAGTTGCACTATTGGAAATCGTGGTTGAAAATAAAGTAAGCCCTGGGAACGAGGTTGGTTAAACATGTATTATGCACTGACCTCACCTGACTTAAGGTAGCCGCGTATTGGGCCGAATTTCTGGCCGCGGATTCAACCGCGGATTCAGCCGCGCATTCACCAAAAACCGACAAATCTAGAATACATGCTGCAAAAGGTGACGTATTTTCCAGAAGGTTCACTTACTTTTATTTAAACGAATGTTTCAAAATAAAAGGCAAATAGCAATACTTTTTCAAACCATATTAAATCATATAACATAGCCAACACTTGTTCAATCTTTTCTGTGATTTTGATGAAAAATTAGCTACCTAATGGAAGTAATCAAGTATTTTTCAAACCTTTTAGAGATGGAGGAAAGATAATGCAATATTTAAAACAAAACGTACCTCGCATGTTATCAAAAACTCACATTTTTATTGTATAATCTACAAGTTTATGCTACAGGGCACACTTAATTTTGGTATAGGCTTCAGCCGAACACTAATTAGTGCCTAATTACCCCGTCAAATAGATCCCTTTTCACTGCAGTATTGTAATGCGTTCTCTTTCCGATGCGTATATAAGTACCCCTTTAAAACAAAATGTACCTCACATGTTATCAAAAACTCATATTTTTATTGTACAATCTACAAGTTTATGCTACAGGGCACACTTAATTTTGGTATAGGCTTCAGCCGAACACTAATTAGTGCCTAATTACCCCGTCAAAAAGATCCCTTTTCACTGCAGTATTGTAATGCGTTCTCTTTCCGATGCGTATATAAGTACCCCTTTAAAACAAAATGTACCTCACATGTTATCAATAACTCAAATTTTTATTGAACAATCTACAAGTTTATGCTACAGGGCACACTTAATTTTGGTATGGGCTTTAGCCGAACACTAATTAGTGCCTAATTACCCCGTTAAATAATATAACTTTTTTTACTGCAGTATTGTAATGCGTTCTTTTTCAAATGCGTACATAAGTACCCCTTTAAAATAAAATGTACCTCACATGTTATCAAAAACTCATATTTTTATTGTACAATCTACAAGTTTATGCTACAGGGCACACTTAATTTTGGTATGGGCTTCAGCCGAACACTAATTAGTGCCTAATTACCCCGTCAAATAGATCCCTTTTTACTGCAGTATTGTAATGCGTTCTCTTTCCGATGCGTATATAAGCACCCCTTTAAAACAAAATGTACCTCACATGTTATCAAAAACTCATATTTTTATTGTACAATCTACAAGTTTATGCTACAGGGCACACTTAATTTTGGTATAGGCTTCAGCCGAACACTAATTAGTGCATAATTACCCCGTCAAATAGATCCCTTTTCACTGCTGCAGTATTGTAATGCGTTCTCTTTCCGATGCGTATATAAGTACCCCTTTAAAACAAAATGTACCTCACATGTTATCAAAAACTCATATTTTTATTCTACAATCTACAAGTTTATGCTACAGGGCACACTTAATTTTGGTATAGGCTTCAGCCGAACACTAATTAGTGCCTAATTACCCCGTCAAATAGATCCCTTTTTACTGCAGTATTGTAATGCGTTCTCTTTCCGATGCGTATATAAGCACCCCTTTAAAACAAAATGTACCTCACATGTTATCAAAAACTCATATTTTTATTGTACAATCTACAAGTTTATGCTACAGGGCACACTTAATTTTGGTATAGGCTTCAGCCGAACACTAATTAGTGCCTAATTACCCCGTCTAAAAAAAAACCTCATTACAATACTGCAGTAAAAAGTGATATTATTTAACGGTGTAATTAGGCACTAATTAGTGTTCGGCTAAAGCCCATACCAAAATTAAGTGTACCCAGTAACATGATCTTTTAGATTATATAATACAAATAGGAGTTTTGGATAACATGTGAGGTACATTTTGTTTTAAAGGGGTACTTATATACGCATCGGAAAGAGAACGCATTACAATACTGCAGTGAAAAGGGATATTATGTAACGGAGTAATTAGGCACTAATTAGTGTTCGGCTAAAGCCCATACCAAAATTAAGTGTGCCCAGTAGCATGATCTTTTAGATTATATAATACAAATATGAGTTTTTGATAACATGTGAGGTACATTTTGTTTTAAAGGGGTACTGATATACTCATCGGAAAAAAAACTCATTACAATACTGCAGTAAAAAGAGATATTATTTAACGGGGTAATTAGGCACTAATTAGTGTTCGGCTGAAGCCTATACCAAAATTAAGTGTGCCCTGTAGCATAAACTTGTAGATTGTTCAATAAAAATATGAGTTTTTGATAACATGTGAGGTACATTTTGTTTTAAAGGGGTACTTATATACGCATCGGAAAGAGAACGCATTACAATACTGCAGTGAAAAGGGATCTATTTGACGGGGTAATTAGGCACTAATTAGTGTTCGGCTGAAGCCTATACCAAAATTAAGTGTGCCCTGTAGCATAAACTTGTAGATTGTACAATAAAAATATGAGTTTTTTATAACATGTGAGGTACATTTTGTTTTAAAGGGGTACTGATATACTCATTGGAAAAAAACCTCATTACAATACTGCAGTAAAAAGAGATATTATTTAACGGGGTAATTAGGCACTAATTAGTGTTCGGCTGAAGCCTATACCAAAATTAAGTGTGCCCTGTAGCATAAACTTGTAGATTGTTCAATAAAAATATGAGTTTTTGATAACATGCGAGGTACGTTTTGTTTTAAATATTGCATTATCTTTCCTCCATCTCTAAAAGGTTTGAAAAATACTTGATTACTTCCATTAGGTAGCTAATTTTTCATCAAAATCACAGAAAAGGTTGAACAAGTGTTGGCTATGTTATATGATTTAGTATGGTTTGAAAAAGTATTGCTATTTGCCTTTTATTTTGAAAAATTCGTTTAAATAAAAGTAAGTGAACCTTCTGGAAAATACGTCACCTTTTGCAGCATGTATTATAGATTTTTCGGTTTTTGGTGAATGCGCGGCTGAATCCGCGGTTGAATCCGCGGCCAGAAATTCGGCCCAATACGCGGCTACCTTGAGTCAGGTACTGACCTCTCAGTGGTATTATGGTGCCTGCCTAGTATCTAGACGTAATTATTGATTGAATTGTGCAGCGATTTACGCGATTAAGGGGATCTGATCACTGGTTACAAGATGGCTCTAGCCCGTCGTAACCATTTTTTGGAGGAGTACGCTCCCCAACTACATGCACCTGCTTAAGTTTTGAAAGTGTGAACAATGCCCTGGGGACGCTATTAAGCTTGCGCATTCTCGGCCCGCCGGTGGTCTCACTTTTCCGGCGTGCTAGCTTCTCCAAAAGGGAAATGTCGCTTCAACACGCATGCGCAAAATTGCGCAGTGGTTTACATTTTTGCCAACTTTATTCTGTGTGCCGAGTTCATTGGTGATGTACTGGTGCACGTAAGATTGTAGGATATACATGTGTCTACGTTACAGGGTACCAGTATAATATCCAGGATTTCTGCGGCAACGCGTACGGGGCGCGTGCGGCAAATCTGTATTACTGTATACTAGTACATGTACTAGTCGGTCTTTTAATTTGCTTCGACATGGCGTCGACAGACATGAACAGGCCAGACTCGCTTCTGACAAGAAAAAGAGCGACCGTATTATCTTCTAACTATCGGATGACTATTGCATTTATTTAGAATAATAATAATAACGAATATTTGTAATATGCGATGTCATCCCTCAAAAAAATTATACCGGGGGGGGGGGGGGGCAGAGGGGGGCCCATCGAGGCTGTGATTGCGAAACGCTGTGGTACGTACCGCCCATTCTCAAAATAGGGGGAACAATTTTCTCACGCGAAAAATAGAGTTTTTGGCATCCAATCTTAACATCTTGTCTTTTGTAGTTGTAAAACGTTGTTATTTACCTTAATTGTTATCATCCAGTGACAAAAATTGTATTGAAAATGAAAAAAGCAGTCGAAATTTGTTTACGTTGACGTACTGTTGATGCACGTAGAGATTGTGCACAAATACTCAAACGGGTTGACAAATACCTCCCCTAAAAAGGGCAATAATAACCGATAAATTGTGAAAAATCGTGCTTCGAACCCACTAATTTTTTTTTACATGGATACGTTAAAAAAGGATGTAGCAGTGATATACTGAATTTTTAAAAAAATCTGCCTGTGGACCCCTTGCGTTTTATCGTGTTGTTTTCGAACGAAAATGGCAGAAAATGACATCTCCCCAATTGTTTTTCGTGTAGATCGTGCCTGTGTACCTGGCTTTGCGGACGTTGTATAAATCACTGAATTCGGGGAGCGATGCACGGAGCAAATTTGTACGTGTTTAAATGGTGCGCTTCGAGGTAGCGATCTATACGTATTTACTGTGTGAGATGTGCAGCTCATGAGCGTGGAAGAATGAATGAGATACATTTCAACGTTGGCGGCGCACTTTGTTGGGCCCCCCCCCCCCCCCCCCCTCCGCCCCTGAATTATACGTAGTCCGCCTCATGTAAGTGCTCAGAGATATAATTAAAACTTCCTCTCAGTTCAGTCAATCATCCCTATCTGATGAAAACAATTGCTACAATCTTCAAATTAAATTATTTTCAAATCTTTGTTGATCCTGTTGCCCAACTTGGTTGTCTTTTTCCTATACAGTTATCTGAGTGACCAGTTAACGAAAATTGGTCCTGAAATCAAAATGTGGCTGATTCCTGCTCACCAATACAAGTAGACCATTAAAGGTATAGTGTATGTACACAGCGCGCGCGAAAATACGATCGTGTACGCCGACGCGTGCACATCCACGTGCACATCGTACATAAAGGCTGGCTCACACTATGACGAATAGGGGGGTACGGCAAGCTACGGTAAGCTGCGAATTTCAATTTTGAATTTGCCGCCACTCATCGTGTGTTGCCGTCAGTTGTTGCTGACAAATCCGCTAGCGACCGCAGACGACGGAAATCATCAGTCGCGTCCGTCGGCAAATTTTGAGCTTGTTGGAAATTTTGTGGCGGCAAAAAATTAGTTGTGATTCCGTTCAGATTTCGTTAAAGACCGCAACCCTCATTTCCTTGACGTTTCCATGCCGTGCGATCCCGTCTCTAGTCGTTTTAAGGTCGTCACAATTTCGTTGGTAGTCGTTGTCAACGACCATTGACGGCAAAACAACGGCAAGTGACGTCACATCTCGAACCCTGACGACACATTGCGGCAAGTAACGAAATTGTAACGACCTTGGTGCGACGATGGATTGCGAATTTTGGCCGGAGGGTGACGGGTGATGACTGTTGATGGCGGGTCGTTTGCGAGTACCTGCGGCATTGCAACGGTGGCCTGCGATAGGCTACGATTTTGCAACGATGGTCCACGATTTTAAACTTTTAGTGCGATTTTTCACGTTGTGTGACGCCAGAACGTTGTGAAGAGTGGGAACGCCAAACTCGACTATTTATACGACCCGCACATACACACACACACATGCTTTGATATCGACCGCAACCCACCGTCAGCAACCGTTCCTTGCCGCCAGCCAATCCGCTGCTAGCCGTCTGACTTCGTTCCTTGTTGCCGGGCTCCGTCGAGACATCGTCACTCGCCGCCCAGACAACGTCCGAGTTTGGTCGCTAGCCTCCGTTCCCTGCCGCAGCCATTCGTCCCTTGCCGTCGTGTTGTCGCTGGAGGTCGTTCCCAACCGTCAGCGAATCTTGGTTTTCCCCTTTTGCCGTCGCTTTGCCGCCAACATTTTTTGATTTTCACGTTCGTCGCCCTTCGTTGGGTCTTTGCCGCTACTAGGTGAGCCAGCCTTTAAACACACAATTATGGACTTAAAAACACATTTAACTCAAACTACACACAAACGGGATGAACACTCACGACCCTAACCCTCCCAAATCCTTCAAATTCGATACGATTTTGCACACTCCTTAGGGACAAGTGAGCTGACCAGACTTGAACTGTGGGTGGCGCTGTGTATTTCGCGCGTAACGTGTGATGGGTACACGCACACGTACACGCACCCCTTAGTCCAGTCAAAATACCAAATTTTGTGTTGTTGCCCTCAAACAAATTGTAACAAATATTTTTCACCACAGTGAACTTCTATAAGGTCCCTAGAATTACATACTAAAAATCTTTAAAAATCCAAGGGGTGGAAATATGTCTAATTTGCATAAATCGTTAATCCCTGCCGTGTAATATGTTTATTTCCATAGTTGGGTATATATATATTTATTTTTTTTCGAAAAGTTTATTTTGGTGATTCTACTTACACATCCTTACTTCAATAACATTTTCTAAAGCATGTAAGTGACTGAATAATTTTGAAAATAGAGTAATGGTTCAAAATGACTATAATTTTAGACTATAATTTGCACGCATTTACCTTGTCTCCAGATATCATCAAGTAGTCAGTATGGACGAGCTTCAAATTCACCAAGTTGCTTACTGGCACCGTTATCCTATTAAAACCTTAAGAAAAATCATTATGAACAATGATAACATTGTGATATTTAGCCCAGCAAACAACAACTGGACAAATATTGTGTCCATAAATTGGGCTAAAAAGTAGGTGAAGGGTTACCTAAGGTGAGAGACTTGAACAAGTTCAAGGAAACCCCCCAAATTAAAGATGTTTGTTGCTTACAATAATCATACCTACGTTAGAATGTATTTTGAGAATTTTCTTGAACTTGTTCAAGTCTCCCATGTTAGGTAACCCTTTAAAAAAAATGTTCGCCTAGTTTATAAACAAACCATTTTCCCCCAGTTTTGGTTTGCTGGGCTAAATATCACTATGTTTTCATTGTTCATTTGATTTTCCATTAGGTTTTATTATAATAACTGTGCCAGTAGCAACTTGGTGAATTTAAAGCTCACCAATACTGACTACTTGATGATATCTGGAGACGGTGTAATGTACGCACATTTATAGGGTCACGAAGTTGTCATTTTGGATAATTACCATGTTCTCATAATTATTCAGTCACTTATACGCTTTAGAAAATGTAAGTAGATGTAAGTAGAATCACCTAAATAAACTTTTCAATTTTTTAAATATATATTACATACCCAATTATGAGAATAAATATATTACGCGGCAGGGATTAACGATTTATGCAAATTTGTCATATTTCCACCACTTTAATTGTTAAAGACTTTTGATATGTTATTGTAGGGACCTTTTAGAAATGCATTGTGGTGACATTTGTTTTGTTACAGTTTGTTTGAGGTCAAAACTTATTTTGACTGGACTACCTACGCATCGGTAGGAAACAACGCAAAATTAGACAGAAACAGCGCCGCCTCCGTCGCGACGCTCAGGGGTAGAGTGGCAATGTATTTTTCACTGAAAATTAAAGATTAAGACCCCTAGGGCAATTTCCTTTTTAATTTCACTTGGAATATAATTGTTGTTGTAGTAAATCAATCCTATAAACACCCCTAAAAATGGTCGTCAAACCCGCCTCTATGCCAACTGTGCCCACATGTTGGTCTTTTTTGGTGTGAATACAATTCCCCAAGCTGAAAAACACAAGTTACAAATACTTGATTTCCGCTAACACTTCTACAATCAGTCCCATGTATTCAAAACTATCTGAGGGATCACAAAAGATTAATGAGCATTGCGCGTATAGTAATTCAAGTGAATTTTATATGAGCACAGTCGACGAAGTCAAGAGCAGGTCATTATTGCGCCCTCAAGCGATGCTTGAATTTGTGTTTGCAAAATGATGACGTAGAATTTACAAGAATTATCTTCCGCTCGATGTTACGCAATGTTTGTTTACATCCAGTCGAAATACCTGATGATATTGACGTCTTTATCGGTTTGTTATTAGTTGTAATTCAATACACTATCATTACAAAATTATAGGAAATTTGTTGCTCCCAAATTCATTGTTAGACTGCGCAATAGCCGTAGCCTTGTTGCCATTTTGTGATTGAACCATTAACGACGTTCGACTAACAGTGCGTACGGGTACGCGTATTTTGTTCTTTCAAGATCAGTATTTCATCATCTTTCAAGATCTTTCAAGCCTATGTAAATCAGTACACGACCGAGTGTAAACTTAATAAAATACATGTACCCTCACATATACTTTTACATATAATCTTTCAAGATCTTGAATGATCTTTCAAGCAGTGGCAACACTGATGGATGTAGATACGTATGGTGGCCCTGAAGGGACTACGCAGACCGTGAATATTGACGTCAATATTCACGGCAAATTTCACGACTTTCCTCAAAGTCGCGAATATTGACGTCAAATTTGACGTCGATATTCGGGTCAAATTTCACGACTTTCCCCGAAAGTCGCGAATATTGACGTCAATATTTGCGACAAAATTCACGACTTTCCTCAAAGTCGCGAATATTGACGTCAAATTTGACATCAAATTTCGCGCCTTTTTTTCAAGCAAGCTCGGTTTTGGCTAGTCTTGCTCCAAGACTGAGTTGTTCATTTGTCCGGGGCGGCTGTCTATGCAGTTAATTAATCCTCCATACTCCGAAAACGGACTTAAGGGCGCCCTCGATTGTCACGAGAGATCAGTGGATTTGTTGACTACCAAATTATTAGGAAATATCTTACTTATTTGAAGGTAAATTATGATTTTAGGCATCCATCAAAATGATCGCGCAAGATATCCTGTACTTATTCCGATTTGTTTTCTTTATAAAACTAAATTCGCGATCACCGGACGGCGATCGCAAAAAACCCGAATACATGTAATAACAAGAATATTCAACTGCCCGACGGAGGTTGAAAACAAACGCAGTTTTTTGTGATTTTCTCGCCATCAATACATTATTGTAAAGGTCAGTTAAACGAGATTTACTATAAAATACAACCCCCCAAAATCCACCCATTCATGATAATTCAAGCAATTACCAATGGTGTATCGTATCCTACCTATACCTTTAAAACAAATCCACTGATCTCTCGTGACAATCGAGGGCGCCCTCAATAAGCCCGTTTTCGGAGTATTGATGATTGATGAACTGCATAGACGGACGGCGCTCCCGATCCCCGGAACAAATACAAAAATCAGTCTTGGAGCAAGACTAGCCAAAACCATGGATGAATAAGAAGACAACCTAGCCTGCTGGAAAAGAATTCGCGTCAAAATGTATGTCTGGTCGTGAAATTTGACGTCAAATTTGATGTCAATATTCGCGACTTTGGAGGCAAGTCGCGAAATTTGACGTCAAATTTGACGTCAATATTCGCGACTTTGGGGGAAAGTCGTGAATATTGACGTCAATATTGACGTCAATATTCGCGACTTTCGGGGAAAGTCGTGAAATTTGACGCGAATATCGACGTCAAATTTGACGTCAATATTCGCGACTTTTGGGGAAAGTCGTGAATATTGACGTCAATATTGACGTCAATATTCGCGACTTTGAGGAAAGTCGTGAAATTTGTCGTGAATATTGACGTCAATATTCACGGTCTGCGTAGTCCCTTTCAGGGCCACCATAGATACGGGAAACTCATAAACTGTAAAATTAATAAATGACAATAATAATTAACATACCTCCAAATGGGCACTTTGGGAGACAATCCCATAGAGTCGTGCACAATCTTTATTGTAACCTAACCCGTTTTTACCTGGAGCTTTTTTCACGAAATTTCATATTTATGCTATTTAGACCCAAATCTGTCTTCTCCGAGCAAAAATAACTCCCAAATATCGTTTTGTGGGGTAGCTAGACACTTAGGGAGACACTGAAATGTCTCCCTAAGTGCCACTGTCTCCCAAGTGAATCAAAACTATCGCTAATTTATTATTATATGTTATTATTATTATTATTACCATTATTATATTCATGCCATAAAGAACGATATCACAATAAAGATGGGCATTTAGAAAACATAGAATGTCATGGCCCAGTGGTTACGGTGTTCGACTCAAGTACGATGGTGCTTGGGTTCGAACCCGACCAGGAACATGGTGTTTGTGCCCTTGGGCAAGACACTTAACTACAATTGCCTCTCTCCACCTAGGAGTATAAATGGGTACCTGTGAGGGTCGAGGCCGATTGAGCGCCTATAAACGGCTGCCGCGTGGTCCAGGGCCTGATGAACGGGGTAATAATTGTAAAGCGCTTTGAGATCGTTGATACGATGTAAAGCGTTATATAAGCACAAACATTATTAAAACAAAAGTTATAACAATCACTATGGTCAAATACCTGTCACCCCACATCAAATTGTGAAAATAACATTATAAAATTAAAACATTAACATTTCACATTATATAAGACTATATAGGCCTACATAATCTTTAAAAAAAACACGAGACAAGACAGACAGACAAACGACAAGACAAGACAAGACAAGACAAACAACAAAACAAGACATGACACAATGCCCCACAAGTCAGGATACAAAAGCACACCACTAAAACAAACAAACAAAACAAGACAAGACAAGACAATGCACAACATGGGGCAAAACATAAAACAAGACAAAACAAGACAGGACAAACACAAAGACAACAACAAAAAACAGCACGTAATTAAACAAGACAACAACAAACAAACAATTTAAAAAGAAAACAAAATGAAAACTGTACAAAACAGTGCAAAAAACATTTGTCAAAACCTGTAAAAAAAACACCTGTCAAAACCATTACCACATGCTGTCAAGTGGCCATCCCGTTGATCTTTAGATACATAGCGCAATTTATTATAACCACGTGTTTTTTACTCCTGACCACTAAACACTAGGCTTCTATGTTCCACTTCGTTCGCCTTATCGATAGGTCAGACAGGATCGGAAGTATAGGAGTTTCGCTATTTTTCCGTTCCCACTTTCGAATTTTGAAATGGTGCCTTAGGTGTCGAAAATACGTGCCTTTTATTATACATTGTGCATTTAAAACAAATAATTAACATGTTTCCCCAAGGTTGACATTGGTTAACATATTTATGGGAGGTAGTTATAGAGTCCCAATAAACAAATTGCACTACAATTTATCTCGGTTAACAAAAAATGTCTGGGTACTCGTCAATTCTTAATGGACTATAACATCGTCACCATTTTCACGCAGAGCCACACATTTAAACAATTATCATTTTTTCAATTTCAGTTTTTTTTCATTACTATTTTGCTTTAAAACACTGTATTTAACAATGTTGACATGCTTCTGTAGGCAACACATCATTAATTATATTAATGACATTAATAATGTAATTAACCACCGTGTCAATACTGGGTTCATACTGGGTTCATTCGCCTCTCATAGAATCATGTGAAGGTTTTCTTACTGAAAAAAATTGTTGCAGAGTAGTATTTTTTGCAGTTTTCTTTTAAAACGCTTTTCAAAATCCCCGTCTCCGTGAAAGCGGTGACAACATCACGTCGCTGTTATGTAGAACTACATGTTTTACGACAGACCTAAAACATACATTAATCTCAGTGAGTTTACGAGTAAATTGCTGTAATTGTAGTTATTTTAATACTAAGACAGAAGTTTATAAGTACATCTATGTGTGCCCTTCTTCAACTCGTTATCAACCACCCTCATTTTCCACCCGCCCGCTTTTAGTTAGTTTCTCGCTATCTTGGTTTCTTCCATAACTAGTGACTTCCATAAGCACACGTGTGAAAATAACTGTGATGTTAACTCGTCTCAGTCATCTACTGAACTGTAAAAGATAAAATTCCTGGCAGTTTAATAGGGCGCCACTATATTTAACGGGACGAACTGTGCCCGCCTTTTCAACTTGTTATACACCCTCATTTCTCCCGCATGCATGCCCTTGGTTTCTTAGGCACAGAATTGATTAAACACCCATTCCGCTGGTTCATGGTCCCAAGAACCTATACCAACGTATACCGGCGTTGATATGTTGCGACGATAATGCGCAGGGGCGTCCCACTCCAGGAAAGCCTCCACCTGTCCTCCTTTGCCGACGGTCACCACGCCCCGTTTGTACTCTACCCAGAAGGGGCGACGTTCAGTGCCATTGACGATACCTGCCTCGCGGTATTCTGAAAACCGCTTAGGATCGCATTCGGTTGAGTTTGGGTCAGAGTAGAAACAGGCTCGGATAGCCGACTTCGAGTTCGACCAGCCACCTATGGCTATAGAAACAAACAAAGGGCGAGTGCGTGTGCAAATTATCACTAATAATGCATGTGTATTTCTCAATGGCCAATCACAGATCACGTTGGTTTGCATCAAACTCCTGAATTATGGAATTTCAGAATGTTCAATCAGCTTCTTAGAATTTGCAACGACGGGGGCGACATCTTAAAGATTTATGACGTCATGACGTAATTATGACGTCATAAAGAACTCTTTCTATATCATCAGATTGTTTTTTAAGCTTACTCTCTTTTTGATCGTAACATTAGCAAAGCTTTGTTAAAAACAGTAGTGCTTTTTCCCACCGTGTAACATTCCGTGGCAGTTTTTGTTTTATATGTAATTCACTAGAAGTTGTAGGACCGATAAAACTCGGTAGGAAAGTGTTTGTTTCTGTCTAATCAATCTCACATTCACGTGGACTTGGGCAATAAACATATTGAACGCAAATAAGTTTCAAAGGCTCGAAAAATCGAAACAAAGATTGCACCCACCCCCCCCCCCCCCCCCCCCCCCCTCCCACCACCATTAATTTAACGAACTCCAGACCGTCGATCTCATGCCTTGTGGCTTTTTCGATACAACCCTTTCCCTGAAAAAAAGTCAAATGAGTAACCAAACAATAGCTTACTGACACTCACTTATTGAGGCAAAGACGGACGCTTCTGTATTGTCCTCCGCCAGATTTATTATGGCATCACGGCGTGTCTTCACATCGAAGTCCAACCGGAAAAGCGCCCTCAGCGGCTGCAAGATGAACATGATACCTTGGGTGGACGCCTCCAAAGTGAACGAGCAAGCTGTGTGACACCCCAAGATAAAAATACATAAATTACCAACCAAACCGAATTGTAGGGCTTGTAGTCAACCTGTAAATAGACAGGTATATCGTCATGTGTACATGATATGAGGAGAACCTTCCATTAAAACTCCCTTACGTATATGGTGACCCTGGAGGGAGTACATGTACGTATCATGAAAATTGACATCAATATTCACGACAATCTTGTTGCGCGAATAATAGGTTCTGGTGCCCATTTCTAGAAGCTTGTAATAATAAACAATTACGATCAATGGTGAACCAATTAACACTTTTAATTATAATAACCAAACCCTCTTTGATCCAAGTCCAATTGCTAATGCTTTCAATCTTTCTTTCCAGAGTAACTTTTCTCCACAGCAGTCCTCGTACCGTCTTCCAGACTTCGAATCCTGCACTGTCCATCCTGGTATTAGTCCTCTCCATAATCTTCATGTTTCTCAAGGAGATGTGATGAAGGCCATCGACAAACTTAATTCATCCAAGCCCCCAGGCTTGGATGGCATATCTCCAAACATTCTTAAACTAGCTGGGATTTCGATTGTTCCAATGTTAACTAACATATTTAATCTCAGTCTTTGTACAGCTGTAATTCCCCACAACTGGAAACAGGCGAACGTAGTTCCTTAAACATGGCGATAAATCTCTTATTGTTAACTATAGACCTATTTCCCTTACTTCTGTTCCTTGTAAAACGCTTGAAGGTTTTATAAGTAAGAAACTACTCGACCATTCTTCTCAACATCAGATCATTCCAGACTCCCAGCATGGATTTCAACCCAAACGTTCCCGTAGTACTCAGTTAACCTCTCTCTTTGACACATGGTCCAGAGCCCTTGATGTTTCCAAACCTCCTCGAATTGATGCAATCTTTCTTGATTGGGCCAAAGCATTTGACAAGTGCGACCATTCAATCCTACTTAACAAGCTTCACCACTATGGAATTTGCGGTAACATACTTTCATGGATCAGTAATTTTCTTTCAAATAGAGAGCAACGTGTTATCTTTTCAGGAGCCAGATCTGACTGGATACCAGTAACTTCAGGTGTCCCCCAAGGCTCAGTCCTTGGTCCTATATTATTTAATTTCTTCACAGCTGACTTGCCAAACTATGTTAAATCTTCTCTTCCACAATATGCTGATGACACAGTTTTGTATAGGGTTATTAGATGTAAAGACGACAGTTTAATTCTACAAAACGACCTTAACTCCATTTCCAGATGGTGCTCCGAGAATCGAATGCAGCTAAACTCCACCAAATGCAAAGTCATGCACGTCACCCGCTCAAGAAGGCAATTGCTAACTTCTTACTTTTTGGCAAACTCTGATGAACCACTTGATGTCGTTACATCTTATAAATATTTTGGTGTTACTCTTTCCAACGACCTCACCTGGACCAAACATGTAAATGTTGTTCGTGCCAAGTGTTCTAGACTTGGTGGTTTCATACGACGCACTGTAAAATCCAGAAATGCTGCCGTTCTAATCAAATTATATTGTTCTCTTTGCAGACCCATCTTAGAATATGCCGCACCGGTTTGGCTACCTCACCAAAAGAACCACATTCAATGCCTTGAGACAATTCAACGCCGCTTTACTAAATCTTGCTTTCCCTACAATGTTGCTATTTCTCTTTCCTATGAACAACGCCTGTCCAAACTTCATTTGCCTCCTCTCTACAACAGACTTATATACCTCAGTGCATCCTTTGTCATTAAATGTCTCTATAATCACATTTCAGTCTCTTCACATTTTTTCCCACAAACCAATACCAGGAAAACTGAAACCCTGCTCTTCAAGCATCAGTACAGCCGGACTAACTGTGTCAAATTTTCTTTGTTCACTTTTTTTCCAAGATTCTTTAATTCCCTTTATGGTGAAGATCGAGACCTTTGCCTGGAACAATCACCTAAGCCTTTCATTAGTTCTTTACGTGATCATCTTTTCAGTCTGGACCCCATTTCTCAAGCCTTTTAGAGTATTCACCCAGTGTATATAGTATGCGTGCCAGCATTTATTTTAATCATCTCCTCACTTTGTGTTTTTAAAAACTCAAATTTGTCCTTTTGGAGGCATTATATATTGGATAAACATATTTTAAATAATTTTTTATTTTTATTTTTATTTATTTTTTTAATTATATTTTTTTTATTTTTTTTATTTTTTTTATTTATTTTTTATTATTTTTTTTATTATATACATGTATATATATATACACATATATCTTAAATGTATTATCCAATTAGTTTGGAGAGCCCCTCGACAGAAACTTGTTTCTTTTGGGTAATCCTGCGGGAGCTATTTGGGTATTGTCTTCTGTTATGTTTTTTGTTATGTTTCTTGATCAGTGTTTGTTATTTGTAATTGTTCTCTAATTCGGTAATTTTGTATATCCCGAAAAATGAAATAAAGATAAAGATAAAGATAAAGACAAAAACAATAACAACAAAAAGTAAGTGAAAACAAGCTTGTTTTAAACAATTACATCCCTTTCAATTTTGCAATGTATTCATTATAGCTTGTCCCGATCGCGTATCGAGGGATAAATAGTCTGTTCAGCCATCCTGCACTCAATGCACGCTGCCGCATTGTAGTCTCCCGGTCATTTGGTGCTAATTTTACTAATTCCTTGCCTTTGTTTGCTCATTTGACTCATTTGTTGCACATTTTACTTATTCTGTTGCTCTTTTTTTGCTAATTTCTCTAATTTTAGTGCTCATCTCTTGCTCTTTATTGCCCATTTTGCCAAAAATTGATGATGACAAAGATGTCGATAAAGATGATTCGGAACCCGAAACGGAGGTAGAATATGATGACGATGGCGAAGATCAATGAAGATGATTCAAAATCCGAAATGGAGCTAGAATATGTGACGAAGATGTCGATGAAGATGATTATTTATTTATTTCGACGCCAATCGATAACAGATTCCTCCCACAACGACGTATAATGTACGTCTGGAAATATATTAAATGCTTAACATTGATAAACGTTTTTGTTGTATTTGTATGGTTTTTTTTCTTTCATGTATACTAAGATTAATTGATACGTATGAAAAGTAACGTTATCGATAATATAAATGTAGGTCGTATTTTTGTTAGTAAATATCGTTTAACTGAAAATCATGAATGCCGAGAAAAGCAAGAAAAACGGCGTTCGTTTTCAACCGGCGTCGGTCAGTTGTTCTTAAGTTGTTCTTGCTTAGTTATAGGGCGATCGTAAATTATTTAAAATAAAATTCAATTTTTCGGAACAATATTACGGGATAATAAAAAGAAGGTAATCTAAATATTATTTACCGTATTGAAAATTGAGAAAAAAGGTGACCTTCGTACATGGTAATGGCTTTCCATAATTTCCTAGTTACAAATTACATTTCTAGATTTAATACAGAAAAAAACGCCTTTATTTCATCCTTTTGAAAAAAACAATTCTTGATAATGATCCATAATAACAATTAGAGTACTTCGCCTCCTAATTTGAACTTTCAATAATGTTGGCAATCGTGGCATTTTTAAAAAACTTGGGGTTTTTTTCTGCCAAATTCACTAATAGAGTTTTAGACTCAAGTCTTGCATAATAGTCTTCTAATAAGACTGTTGTATAGTGCCCGCCATTTGTTATGTATCGTGTATATAAGAACATGCTAGAATTAACCACTAACAATTTCCAGTTTTCTCTGATGTCAGTTGGGCTTGGAATTGCAATTTCAATTTTACCGAAGTGCTTAAGAGTCACTTACATTTGGTGTCGTTCAGATTGCCTCGTTTACCACGGCACTCGGTTCTGAAAGCCGCGAAAGCCTTGTCACGAAGCGTGGTCAGATTATCACCGGCAGAAGCCTTGATCTTGGCGCTACACATCTTCCCTCGTACGGGTTCCAAAGAGAGGGAACTAAGAAACCCAAAAGCTAAAACCAACACCAACATTTCACGCGGGTTTTTCATTTCCAGCCAACAGTTCCTGACTTTGTTATCTGCGTTAAAACAGAAACCGCACCACTCCCTGGTACGGTATGGTGAGCATTGATCGCGTCTACAAAATTACCGTTTGTCGTCCTAGGTTTCCACGGTAACCGTGACAATAGCTATTGTGTAGGAATTGGTTTGCATGAACATTAATTTATTAAATGTTGTTCACGATTCGCCAGCCTAACTGCCTTTTTTTAGAAGGAGATACTCGCCGATCGATAAGCGTCTTTTATTTGCCTGCAGGTAATAAACGGGCGGGTCTTATTTCTTGACGTCACCTCTTGTTTGCAAGGGCAAATAAAAAACATAACATGTTTAGCGTCATGCCTTTTAGGGAAAAAAAAAAGGAGGAGGCCCTTTTTTTTCTTTTCCTTTTTCTTAAAATAGCTGCCCGACACATTTTAATGTGAGCCGTGTAGTGAACATGTCACACCCTATCTTCCTATTTGAAATTAAAACATGGCTCACCCATGATTAAAAATCAAAATTCATGTGGGTCGATCATGTATGTACCATACACGTCACACCCTGCCTTCCAATTAGACAAAATATATTTCCACAGCATGTACACAGTGATGCTAAAGTCTAAAATATGATCTTTAAATTGTATTATCTTTTTGAATTTTCTTTATTTTATTATATTATATTTTATTATATGTATAAAATGTATCATTGTTTATTTGTTTTAAAGCCGGGAAGCGGCCTCTAAAAAAGAAGCGATCGATGACGCTAAACATGTTTTTTTTGTTATTTGGCCTAATTGCCTATTGTTTGTATGGATAAGAATACCTGTTCCACGTCAGCGTGTTTTTCTTAGCGAAACGGTACTCAACCTTGGTGCGCATTTAAATACAAATTGATTGATAACTCTTCTGTTGTCTAGTCAAATAATCATAATGTATGCTGCCAAAAATAATTCCCAAAGACAAACGTGTCCAAATTGGTGATAGACCATGGGATGAACATGAAATAGGCATTCACATTTTAAGAATTGTGACCCCCCTCTAGAAGCTACCTGATATTTTCCAGAAATACAAATATGATCCTATTGAATTAGAATATCAGGTTCGCCAGAGAAAAAAAATGCACATTAATTAGGCTTAACCAATTAAAATATCAAGCTTGAAAATAGCGCCCTCTGTTGGTCACTTCGGGAGAGGTGTGTACAAAACCTATGAGGAATTGAAATGTACACAAACAAATGGCAGGGGGCGATTTGAGCTCGTCTGGACAGAAATGACTGCTGTTTTTGTTTTCTCGATTTCCTGTATATTCCTTATTTAAAAAATATTCCTAAACCAAGATTGTTATAGTTTTTTTCATGTTGTCAACAGTTCAGTTTTTGTTTTCATAATTTTTTTTTTCATTTTATCAACTGAATGTTTGTATCTTGCCTGTGTTTTTTTTTGATTTTGGGACTCCCCCCAAAAAACAAATAAAAAAACAAAAAAAACTAAATAACAGAAGAAAAGAAGAAGAAACAGTTATAAGAACAATGACAAATATTTATTATACATTATTGCAAATTTTCACAATAAAATAAACGAGACACTTGTTTTGATACAAATTTAGTATCATTATTTTTGCATTTTTTTTAACAATATCAGAACTTCATTAAAAACCTTTTTAGAATGGTATACTTTTAAACGCCACGTGATTGACAATCTTCAACCAATTGTTATCCTGAAATATACAGCAATATTGATTATTGCTTTGTAAGTTATATCTGTGCAGTAATTGTAATTCAATGATATTTTAAAGTTACAACAGATTTGTGTAGATAATTATGCTTAAATGAGTTACAGGTAAACCAGCACATCAGCTTCCATCAATGTGAGCAAGTGCTTTGTTTCAACATCTGAAATTCATTTAAAAATTTTGTTATGATGCTTCCGTAAACAAAATTATAACTGCATTTATATACCTGTAAAAACAAAAGGATTATCTTAATCTGAGGTGAAATTGAAGGAGTGAAAATTAAAATACGAAATTATGTGTCGCGATAAGTAATTATTTTTGAGGGCAAGACTTTCACTTTTACGACACTGAAAATTAGTGCCATTTTACTGATGTAAATCTTCTCAAGTTTTTTTAATTTACATACTCCCATAGAACATGCTATGAAATAAGATAAGGCAGGTAAATTAAACCAATTTTGATTGGATAAGCTTCTCCATTCTTGAAATGACAGTTGATAATCTTGCTGCACAGTGTCATCATTTGCTTTTGACTTGTACTCCCTAGCTACTTTGGTGTACTTTGGTAACATGTACGGTGGTATTTTACCTCTATTGCTACTACATGTAGATCCGTACCCTGAATATCAAGTAACAGTAGCTCATCCTGCCTAATATTTGCTGCTTTAAGCAATTTACCATCCTGCATTGTTTCGCAATTAACTAGCCGTTGCACCTTACGCTTGTGCGTGCGTTTTTCTTTGTTAGTATATATCTTTACAAATGATGCACTGAACAGGCAAAACATGTTTTCTGCCTGGAAGTGGTTGCATGTGTTGGTCACCAGAAGTTAAGGAACGCAGACCAGCTTGAACAAAGGCTCCCAATCTTGTTTGTCTGCCGTTTTCTTCTTCAGCAGCTCAAAAATAACAACATATTACATAAATAAACTACAACAAGCTTTAATTTTAACTTGTTATCCATTTATCCACTCCCCCCCCCCCCCCCCCCCCCCCAAAAAAAAAAAATAACATGTACTTCATCTAAAACCTCTAATGAAAGTGGTTAAGAATACATTTTGTTTGCCTTTAACTACAAAGTAGTATGCATGTTTTTCTGTTATTTTATACTATTTTAATATTTCCCCCCAATTTTTTTTATGAATCTTCAGTTAATTTAAAGTTAGGATACATCATTGGCAATTGTTTGAATTACAATGTATCAGGGGGCAGTTGTTGTCTTTTCTTTCGCGATCACCCGAAGACCATATTGAATTTTTGGTAATAAAATGCAAATGTTTGAACAATTATGGGATATCCAGCGCAATCATTTTGCTGGATACCTAGTATCATTATTTACTTTCCAATAAGTAAGATATTTTCCTAATAATTCAGTAGTAAATATTTTTGATATCTGCAAATGGTGTATCCTTCCTCAAGTCCTATATTTATATTTGAATCTATTTATATTTACATACAAATTACATTATAAAGCAGATGCCAAATGCTATTTTGTGCTGTTTTATTTATATAAGGGATTTTCCTACTTTGTTCTATTTCTCTCTGGTCTGCCATTTTTTGTCTGTCTTCAGCCCGTTTGACTTGCAGAAGTGGTGGAGATGATCCCTCGGATTGTCGCTGTGTTTCCTACAGAATAATAATTTAAAACTGTTAGTACAAACTTAGCCCAATGCTCAACGTAACAATAAAACACCAAGAACTGGAATTAGTTTCATACTCGGCCACCACCACATTTTATGAACAATAAATAACTTTCTAAAAAGGCTTGAAAAAGTGGTGACATTTGGGGAGTTTTAATTTATGAAATAAAATGCGGTGGCCAAATACGGAGTTCTTGCCCTATAGAAAAAGACACTATTTAGTAAGGCCAAGGGACACTTTGTTGTACACAGGGGTTAAGAACCCAGCATCAGTCTCCGCTTTGCATAGAATAAATAGGCCTACAAATAAAACAAATGGCCACTGACTTGAAATCGAACCTTACAACAATGATAAGGCCTGTAACATAACATTAACAATAAATTAACCGAATATTTGCCATGTTGTCCCATTCCTCCATGGCTGTCCTAGCCACAATATACAAAATCTTACCTTCTTTGGGTACGTCCACGGTCCTGGAAAGCACTTGAAAGAGCAATGGGGTGGCTGGCGTCTTCACTTCCAAGAGGCACGGCTTGGCCTCTAATAATAGCTTACCCGGCTTGCCGATGCCGAATACCCCCGTGCGTGGTCTATTATCAATGAACGACAAAGTAGTGGCAGTTTGGGGCAATTTAAAGCTTTGCCATAGCGTACAACACTCTCTGAATTTAGCCTAGCTCTTCACGCTGAATTGTATTACTTTAGATTTGGAATAAGTTGTGTGCATACAGCAATACAAAGGACTTTCGTCGCCTCCCCCTTCATTCAGCTAAATTCGCGTCCGATGAAGACGCCATCTTGCACAACGTGATCACACCGACTCCGCTGAAACAAGTCGTGACATTGGTCAACGTTGCATGAGAAACTCGTTGTGATTGGTTAGCAGTAAAAGTCATCGATTTATCTTTATACATGGTTCGGGAGTATTTTTCCAACTCAAATTAACTATTACTTGATAATGCGAATGTTTTAGGCTTGGCGAGTTTTAGGGTGATGAAAGACGGAATTTACACGAATTTTAAGCCCAAAATGTAATAGCTTCTTGAGGGGGGTCACAAAATCAACGAATTTGTGAGACCATCCTGCGGCCTATGAAGCTAAAACTTAAAAAAAAATGTTTTGAAGAATTTGCATCACGGGTAAAACTCCATGTTTGTTCTTGAATAGATGAAGCCCCATAAATATGTGAACTAACACTGGTTACTCCGCCTCCAGATCAAATACGGTTCGTATACGCAGAGGCGTGTGCAGGATTTTTTCCTGCGGGGGGCTGAATCAAAATCGTTTCGGTAAAGCGAAGCGAGCGGAGAGTCTAACAGCGTTTGGTCCAGGAGGTCTGGGCCCCGGTGGGGGTCCACGATTTTAAGACCTGAAATTATATTTTCCTATTGAATAGCAGGGAGTACTCGCATAGCAGTACTCTTTCTTATGCAGATAAGGAAGCGCTACGCTTGGGTAGAGCAGCAGTGATGCTACAAGGCATGCAGTAGTCACTTACGGTATTCACGACAGCCTGAACGGACGTCCTTACTTTCGTTAACGGCAGGGCATTCTGCACCGGAGTAGGCAGAAGGCGGTTGGTATACACACCTAGATAAACTACGCCCAAGGTAACAAACTTCTGTAGAGAAGTCATAGGCCGGCGAGGTAAGTTACAAGTAATAATAATAATAATATTTACGCAACAGTACTTGCGTAGTTTGCCGGCACTATCGGACTCCGTAGGCTGCTCGTCGAAGAACCGTGCTCCCAGTACCGTACACATTATTGTGCATTTATAATGTTCTTTGTTTCAGATTATAGAGACGACTCGGGCGCAATAGGAAATAATTTATTTACGTTTGAGCTGGCGAATTAGGAAATAATCGCCTTTTCTTTCAATTTTTAGACAAGTTTTGCTGCAAAATCAGTTGATATATGATGTAAGGACTCAGTTATAGAGGTTACTCGTGTGCCCTATGGCCAAATATTCATTCTGTCAGCAAAAGTTTGTTGGGTACCATTACTGTCAAGAATATCGATCGCATGGGTTGCATAAGCTTTTCAGATTACACCCCGCCATGACTACGTACGGAGAAGGACATTACGAAGAGAGCCCCCATGCGTTGTAACTTTGAAGTTTGTGCAATAAGCCTCTATTGTATTAGACTTGATCCAAGTCGGGATTATGTGGTAACATTGCTCATGGTCATCCACACTGTGCGCCTCGCGTCACGTCCACGCTTATCAGTAGCGCGCCCTCATGCGCCACCCATGCTCATGTGTGGTTCAGAAATCCCGACTTGACGGATGTGCCACACGTTTGTACACAACCTATGGGCTCATCTACCAAAAACGGTAGCGGCCAATCAAATTGCAGAATTGTATAAATTAGCATATATCTGTAATAATATGAACTTTGACCCAGTTGTGTGACAGACATACGTGGACATTGTAATGTACAATGTACATACACATGTGCATAGTGTATATTATGTGTAAATGTACAAACGGTTTAATAGTCTTGCTATCGTGTACATTGTCCGGCCGTTAAGTTTTCACCCTACCATACTCTAACTAAATAAACGAAGTATGGACGCAGTTATTTAATTTGAAAAAGGCATCTAGTGACAGTACTGCCTACCATTCCTCCATAGTCCGTTAGCGGTCTAGCGAGTCCGTACCGATTGGCGGACTTATTTGGCATACATCGCGCATAACCATGTGATGCGTATGCAAATAATTTATGAATAACTACATATCACCGCGGGGGGTTTGATTGGCCAATCCGTCAAGTCGGATTTACTGCACTGACATGGTGACATCGCGTTGATGCCGATAGCGGAACGACAACCAGATGACGGCGCCTTTTTTTCTAAGGCCAACAAAGCACATAACTATTCGGCCGGATTGACGAAAGCAAATTGGTAGTCTTAACTCCATGGTAAGTCCGACTTGGGTCAAGTCTACTATTGTATCAAAGTCACTCTGCGACCAGCCGAGCATTTTGCGGTCGGCTTTTTTTGCTACATTTCGTGTCGGCTCACTCAAAGGATTTAGTGTCGGCTCACTCAAAGGATTTAGTGTCGGCTCACTCAGAGGATTTAGTTCATTGAACCTTATTTATTTTGGAAAAAGACGTGCCATCATTGTTGGCGTGCAATTATGGGGAGCAGCAAGTCAATTCATTTCCTGTCAATTCATTTACAAACATTTATTACAAGCTGAAAGTAAACTCCACGCAATCCGGGATCGCTGTTGACAATCTGGCTCTGAAAACGGCGCACTTAACTTATCTTGTCATTTTTTTCACTAGACCGCCGGACTTCTTAGAAAAGGGTTTTGACTAGACCGCCGCTGTTTTGCAGGGGAAGTAAGCATGCAATGCCAGCGCGGCAGTCGCGCTGCAGCTTGCTAGCTGGAGTAAGCAAGGGGATGTATACTTGCACGTGCCGACGCGGTGTATACTTTCGGGTTTTTGTTATGATCCTAATAATAGTCGCGGGTACCTGGGTACCCGACCGTGACGGGAATAGGGTACCCGGGTCCCGTACTACCCGTAAACGCACACCCTTACTTGCAAGTGAGCTCAGTGGGTTTATATTGAGGCCGTTAGGTCATCACTTCTATGTCATAAGCTATGCGTGATGGTCTGTGCTGGAGAATAGACAAGACATCACAAGCAAATTGCACAGAGTAACATGACAATTAAGAAAAATAAATACCTCGGGTCCGAGTGAAAGTGCACACAAAATCGCAGTATCCTTGAATGTTTTCTAGTTCAGGAATCCGGATTTCAGTAGTACGGCATGTGTCAGAGCCCCCCCCCCCCCCCATGTGTCAGAGCCCCCCCCCCCCCCCCCCCCCCCCCCCCGCAGATGGCACGTGGTGGTGAATGGACCAGTGAGAGTTTGGCTCTCGCTCATGGTGGCAGCTAAAATAGTTCACATGGCCAGCGCACTCCCGCACAATTACAATTATTTTCTGAACTAACCTCGGGGCTAAGTTCAGAACCCAAACGAAACTGCACTACGTTCTAGAGATCAGTATTATATGATACTCTCAAACACTTGAGGAGTTGGGAATCCAATAATTACAGGTAATTGAGTGAAATTACCTCTCATCGTGGGCCCTCGACCTGTCGCATCTCTGGAAAAGCTGAGGCCGGATTACTCAATCGACTTCTATATCTATGGGCCGTTTTCCGAGTGGCCAAATATACATTCAGACAAAGCTAAATTACAGATAATCGTTTCAACCCCCTTCAGATCTAACCGAGGAATAAACTATTTAACAGAATGAGTTACAACATACAATAAGACCCTGTACCTAGGTTATTTTTAGCGGAGGGCCACCACCGCACCCGTTGTGATCCGTACGTTGTAAACAGCTTACATTGGTAGTTTGTGCTCGTTGCGCTTAAGGAACTACATGTAGGCCCACATGTCAAATAACCCATTGCCACACAATATTATACGGCAACGTTTTATGTATACTCTAGGCCTACAAGTTTAAACAATTTCATCGGATGCAATCCGAATGAGTGAAGGTCTTCTGCTAGGTGGGATCTAGGTCTAACATCATTTATGTCAAGGCATACACATACTTGTTATATGGAAAGAGGTAGGCCCCCATATAATGATTAAAACAATTGTTTTACTTACCGTTTAACGCTTGCTTGAATAGAATGTTTCGAAGCAAGTGGCTATATTTCGGAGAATCTGTTGTGGCTATGATCAAGTTAAGTTCCAAATCTCCTTGACATCTTACAACCATGTGGACAACGATGAAAACACGTTGAACAATGAAAATCATTCAGCTCGTATTAACGTCATTATAGCCAGCACGTCGCCAATTAAAACTATCAACCAATTGGATCATCATGTTCAGTCAAAGCCGATTGGTTTGATCACCAGTTTCTGCCGATTTAATAATTTTTCTTTCTTTCTCTCTTTCCTTTTTCGTTTATATATATATATATATACTTTTTTTCGTTTTTTCTTTCGTTTTTTCTTTCCTCCTTTCCTTCTTTTTTCTCTTTCATTTGTTTGGGGGGGGGGGGGGGGGGGGGGGGGGGATCCGCGCGTGCGGGGGGCTTCAGCCCCCAAAGCCCCCCCCCCCCCCCCCCCCTGGACACGCCAGTGATACGTATAACGCTAGCGAACAGGTCATTTCAGTTTATGCTCTGACGACGGGTAGAACGAACTGCCCGAAACGTTGAGTTTCCTCTTGTTCTTTTTAGAACCACACACATTTACACAAGATATTGAACGCATGATGCTACAGTACCGCAAATAATCTTATTGTCATGTCTTGTTACCATGCAAACCTTCAAATCTCACCTAGTCTACTGAGTTTTGCTAACCAATGATTTTATATTGCCTTTCTATTTCTTACAAAGTGTATGGTTCTCGTTTTGTTTTAGAGGAAACTAGTACGATTCTGCAGCCCCGTTAGACGACTACAGTCATGTACTGAGTGGCTATATAATCCCTCGTGCAACGAACTTTAGGTGGTGTTAGGAGAGTGACATGTGACAATAGCATGTACCATTAATTTGTGGTTACAATGTATAATCAATGTGTAATGTGAGGGTCGGAACTGATTAAAGTGTTCGCGTGGGACTGATAATCACTCCGACACTGGGCCAAATACATACAAAATAGCAATTGCTTTTTTCTAGGAGTTTCTAGGAGTTGCTTAAGTTGTTATACATGAAAATAAGAAATTGCTAATAAACAACTTTGGAAATTCAGGGGGAAACTCTCCAAGGTGCGTTATTATTTCCCTCCCCCCCCCCCCCCCCCTCCCCCCCCCCCCCCCCCCCCCATTTCTTCGTATATGTAAATGTATAAATAAATAGTTTTTAGTTTAACTTTTTGTGCTTCGAGGATTTAGGCCTACTGCTTTGTCATTAATTTCCACCATCACAGCATAGGAGGAAGTTGGTCTAATAATTAATATTAATTTCTTTTTAAATAGGAGCCTACAAATGGTTTACCTCTTGTGGAAGCGGCTTCAAAAGATAGGCCTACGCATGATGAGTTGAACATGAAATGTTATACATTAGGTGAATTATTTCAGATGCATTAGTAACACACAAAAAACACATTAAACGTACATGTACAAAAGGATAAATGGTCGAACATAATTCGAAGGGACAATTCGGGCAAACATCAATATTTTTTCGATCGACATTTTTTGGGGGGCCGAAATCGATTAAGTGGATTGAAACGAACATCTTGGAAAAGGTATTTTCTAAAGCTCAGATAAAAATTAATCGAGATCATGCATGAGAATAAATCAAGGGAAAAGTTTACTTCGTATTTGCAGTTGTTCTATGAAGGCAAAACAGCGCGCATGTGGGACTTATTTTTGTTTTAAGTCACACACAATTATGGACTTAAAAACACAACTAGGTTTACCTTACGTACTGTGGACATTCCTTTGTCTTCGTGTAGTTAACAAACTTTTACTAAATACTCATTTTTCTCGCTTCCCCCCAAAACGGGATGAGCACTCACGACCCTAACCCTCCCAAATCACACACCTTAGGGAGTTCGGATTAATTAAATGAAACAATTATCCAGGGGGCGAGTCGGCTAAGTGGCGAGTCGGCGTACAACTGGCATTGCTATAGGACAAGTGAGCTGGCCAGACTTGAACTGTGGGTGGCGCTGTGTATTTTGCGCGTAACGTGTGATGGGTACACTCGCTACACGTACGTACACCAAATACGCGCCAGTAGGAAACAACCACAGACATAAATAACATATAGACGGACAGCAGAGTGAAATTTCATGAACGCCGCCATTTAAAAAAAATCTTGGGCAAATTGTTCGTGTATCCGGTCACATCACGGGGGTTGCGCAGTGTTTTTAGTCGACATCAGTACGTTTTCAACCGAAATTACCGATTTGTGTCCGTCGATCCTCTCGAAGTTTTTCCATAGATAGTCTTGCACATTTTTCAACCACTTCCGCTCATCAAATGAAGCGCGATCATGTGGCAGAGAAACCCCCCCCCCCCCCCCCACTTTTGTGTTGACCATTGTGTTCCCGGAATCTCAGGAATTCCTTTTAGGTTTCAAGGGGGATGGGTTAGGTACAATAGTGTTGAGTGTGTATAAAGTATAGGGATAAGAGGGGGTACCCCTCTGCCACATATCGTGCTGGGTATACTTCCGCTCACGATTTAAAGTTATTCAGGCGCCGTCGAAATTACGGTACCTGGACGTTGATTTCCATAGGTGCTGTCCGTCTATAGGTTATTTATGTCTGTGGAAACAACGTGAAATCAGACCGAAACAGCGCCGCCTCGCGACGCTCAGGGGTATGGTGGCAATGTATTTTTCACTGAAAATTAAAGATTAAGACTCCTAGGGCAATTTCCTTTTCAATTTCACTAGGGTTGACTTACTACAAAAAAATTACATTCCCCTCCCCCAAAACACCCCTAAAATGGTCGTCAATCTCCTGGCCCAGGTCTAATGTAGGCCCCCGGCCCCCCGCCCCTATGCCTAATATTCCCACATGTTGGTCTTTTTTTGTGTGTGAATAAAATTCCCCCAGCTGGAAAACGCAAGTCACAAATACTTGATTTCCGCAAACACTTCTACAATCAGTCCCATGTGTGTTCAAAACTATCTGAGGGATCACAAAATATTAATGAGCATCGTGCGTATAGTAATTCAAGTGACTATATATGAGCACAGTCGAAGTCATGAGCAAGTCATTATTGGGCCCTCAAGCGATGCTTGAATTTGTGTTTGCAAAATGATGACGTAAGAATTTGCAAGAATTATCTTCCGCTCGACTGTTACGCAATGTTTGTTTACAGCCAGTCGAAATACCTGATGATATTGACGTCTTTATCGGTTTGTTAGTTGTAATTCAATACACTGTCACTACAAAATTATCGGAAATTATTTGCTCAAAAATTCATTGTTAGACTGCGCAATAGCCGTAGCCTTGTTGCCATTTTGTGATTGAACCATTAACGACGTTCGGCTAACAGTACGTACGGGTATGGGGGTCAGTGTGACCACTTGTTATTTTTTTTCTTTCAAGATCAGCATTCAACATCTTTCAAGATCTTTCAAGCCTATGTAAATCAGTACACGACCGAGTGTAAACTTAATAAAATACATGTACCCTCACATATACTTTTACATATAATATTTCAAGATCTTGAAAGATCTTTTAAGCAGTGGCAACACTGATGGATGTAGATACGGGCAACTCGTAAATTGTAAAATTAATAAATGACAATAATACATTATTATTATTATTATATGTTATTATTACTATTATTATATTCATGCCATAAAGAACGATATCACAATAAAGATGGGCATAGAGAAAACAAAAGTTATAACAATCACTAGTGTGGTCAAAGACCTGTCACCCTACATCAAATTGTTAAAATAACATTATAACATTAAAGGTAGTATACACCATTGGTAATTTTTTGAATTATCAGGAATGGGTGGATTTGGGGGGTTGTATTTCATAGTAAATATCGCTTAACTGACCTGTCCGAAGTTTTACAATCATGGTTGCTGAAAAACGCAAGAAAAACGACGTTCGTTTTTAACCGGAGTCGGGCAGTTTTTCTTATGTTGTTTTGGGTTTTTTCGCGATCGCCGTCCGGCGAGAATGAATTTTGGTTTATACAATTCAAATTTTTGGAACAATTACAGGATATCTGGGGCCCTCATTTTGCTGGATGCCTACAATCATTATTTACCTTTAAATAAGTAAGATATTTCCTAATAATTCAGTAGTAAATTTTTTCGATATCTGCAAATGGTGTATACTAACTTTAAAACATTAACGTTTCACATTATATAAGACTTTATACATATTCTAAAAAAACAACGAAATAAAACAAGACAAGACAAGACAAACAACAAAACAAGACATGACACAATGCCCCATAAGTCAGGATACAAAAACACACAACTAAACCAAACAAACAAAACAGGACAAGACAACGCACAACATGGGGCAAAACATAAAACAAGAAAATATACTGCAAGACAAAACAAGACAGGACAACCACAAAGACAACAACAAAAAACAGCACGTAAATTAACAAGACGACAACAAACAAACTATGAAAAATATAATAACAAAATGAAAACTACATACACACAATGTAATAGTGCTAAAAACATTTTAAAAACCTGTAAAAAAAACACCAGTCAAAACCATTACCACATGTTGTCAAGTGGCCACCCCGTTGATCTTTGGATACATATCGCAATTTATTATAACCACGTGTAATATACTCCTGACCACTAAACACTAGGCTTCTACGTTTCACTTCGTTCGCCTTATCGATAGGTCAGACAGGATCTTCCGAATTTTGAAATGGTGCCTTAGGTGTCGAAAATACGTGCCTTTTTTTGTATATACATTGTGCATTTAAAACAAATAATTAACATGTTTCCCCAAGGTTGATTTTGGTTAAATTATTTATTGGAGGTAGTTAGAGTCAACAAAAACAAATTGCCACTACGATTTATCTCGGTTAACAGAAATGTCTGGGTACTTGTCAATTCTTATTGGACTTTAATATCGTCACCGTTTTCACGAAGAGCCACACATTAAAACAATAATTATCATTTTTTTCAATTTCAGGTGTTTTTTCATCACTATTTAGCTTTAAAACACTGTATTTAACAATTTTGACATACTTCTAGGCAACACATCATTAATTATATTAATGACATTAATAATGTAATTAACCACCGTGTTAATACTGGGTTCATGTACAAATTCACCTCTCCTAGAATCATGTGAAGGTTTCCTTACTGCAAAAGTTGTTGCAGAGTAGTATTTTTTGCAGTTTTCTATTAAAACGCTTTTCAAAATCCCCGTCTCCGTGAAAACGGTGACAACATCACGTCGCTGTTATGTAAAACTACATGTTTTACGACAGACCTAAAACATACATCAATCTCAGTGAGTTTACGAATTAATTGCTGTAATTATAGTTATTTTAATACTAAGACAGAAGTTTATAAGTACATCTATGTGTGCCCTTCTTCAACTCGTTATTCACCACCCTTATTTTCCACCCGCCCGCTTTTAGTTGGTTTCTCAGTATCTTGGTTTCTTCCATAACTAGTGACTTCCATTAGCACACGTGTGAAAATAACTGTGATGTTAACACGTCTCAGTCATCTACTACACTGTAAAAGATTAAATTCTAGGCAGTTTAATGGACGCCACTATATTTAACGGGACGAACTGTGCCCACCTTTTCAACTTGTTATACATCACCCTCATGCATTTCACCCGCATGCTTTTAATTTCTTAGGCACAGAATTGATTGAACACCCACTCCGCTGGGTTATGGTACCAATTACTTATACCAACGTATACCGGCGTCGATATGTTGCGACGATGATGCGCAGCGGCGTCCCACTCCAGAAAAGCCTCCTGTCCTCCTTTGCCGACGGTCACCACGCCCCGTTTGTACTCTACCCAGAAGGGGCGACGTTCAGTGCCACTGACGATACCTGCCTCGTTGTATTCTGAAAACCAATTATGGAGGCATTCGGCTGAGGGTGGGTTAGAGTAGTAACAGCCTCGGATAGCCGACTTCGAGTTTTCCCAGCCACCTATGACTATAGAAAAAAACCAAAGGGTTTCGATGTTATGAACTTATAAATTCTGGTGAGTCATTGTGAAAACAGGCCCGGGTGACCGACTTAACTTAGCCCAACCGTCAATAGCTGGATGATGAAAGAGTTTTAAACCACATTTTCGGTGTGGTGTATGAAGCCCAGCAATGTCTCTGTGATTTGCCAACCTGATTATAGGCTTTAACTGAGGTAAAGACCTCATTGATACCTCATGTCTCGCAGAAAAACGCGACGGGGTCGACATTAGGGGTCACGTGACGTCATCTTAAATGTGTCTAAATTTAGGGATCCTATATCTAGAGAACAGTGGGTCCGATTGGTTCAAACTTGATATGTATAGACGGGGATGTGTTATAGACAAACATTGAAGTGACGTCATGATGGCGTCATCGTACGATTTTATATGAATTATTCACTTTCGTACCTTTATGTTGTAAGAATTTTTGTAATTCCTCGGAGTAACCCATTTAAACAGCTGAAAGAGTGTTATGTACAATTACATAATAACAGCGCCTTTAATATAGGCCAAGTTGCCGTGTTCGGTTCAGTTAGTCCATGCATGGAGCTATAAAGAAAAGGAGGTCGAACGATCCGGAGATCAAACAAACAAACAAACACCCCCTCACGCCGCGCTAGATTACCCGCAAACCAGCCATTGCGTTCACGGCCTTGCAACCGCAAAGAAAGCAATTTTTTTTTTTTTTATAATATTTAATTTGTTGAAACAATTACAGGATATAATTAAGATATTTCTAAATAATTCGGTATTCGATATCTGCAAATGGTGTATCCTATAAGTTCTTCAGTTGTAGTTTCATTAATAAATTATTTAGACCCGACCTACGTTTCACAAGTCTCTTCTTTTGAATTATCGTTTGCATTGGTCCCGGTATGGTGTCTCAATAACTGACACAATATTTATGTCATATCTCATCAACGGAACCTGCTAAATTCAAAATTCCTTTGGTAATTGTGTCGAGTGTATATATGACGCCATGATGACGTCATACCAAAAAAATGCAATCTTTTTGATCGTAACACCCCAGTCGGCAAAACTATGGGCGTTTACCAAATGGGGCTTGAGGCTTGGGGCTTGGGGCTAGGCTCGGGCTTGGCTTGGGCTTGGCTAGGCTCAGGCTTCATCACAAAGTAAAATGGCGGCCAAAACGATTCGTACGGTCAGGCTTCGGGAGGCTTCGGCTGGCGTGTGACTTCGGTTAAAAATAAGGTTGTTTCACGTTCCAGTTGCGCATGCTCAGTAGAGCGCCCTCTGTAGGCCTACTACATGTAGGAGAGGGGAACACCCATATAAACACGCTATCATCCGGGTAAGTTGCGTACCCCTTTTGCGCTGAATCCAAGATGGCCGCGGAACGTGAAACAACCTTCATACTCGGCTCGGCGCGCGTCGCGAACTGTAAATGTGTTTGTTTATCGCTGGTGATATGAAATTTCGTCTGACAAAGTTTATTCTTCGAAGGTTTTCAAAATATACAATGAATTTTAGTAGGTATTTTTAGGAAATACGGTAGGGGGGTGGGGGGGGGGGGTGGTTGAAGTAGATGCTGAGTTGAGTGCTTCTACTTCTAGATTTTGTCCAATGTATTTTTTAGTGTCTTGTAGGCCTATTTATATTTGTAGTGTCTTCGAGGTGGGGTGGTTGAGTATCAGTACTTAGTACGAAGTACTTCGAGGGTCACGTCTGAAGCACCAATTAATAAACAAACCCCTGTGATAAGAATTCTCAGTTAACACAGTACTGCATTTCACTGGTGCAGGATTTTGTGCATTAATTAATACAACAATAATTAATTCCAGCAGTCAGTATCAATAACATTTTCAATGTCAATTTCAATATTTGTTTTCTTCTCTTTTTAATTAATGCTGTTTTATTCAATAAATACAATTTCAATTACATATTAATGTGTGAAGACAAAGGTTATTTGAGCATGACATGGTAATGAAATAATGTTTCTTTTTAAAGGAATACTTTATTATGAGGTAACTTATTAGCATATCTTCCCAATTAGTTTGGTTTATCCTGAAGTTTAGGAAAGGCGTTCCAATAAAGTGCATTTTTACTGTACATACATGTACTGTTACAAATAAG
This sequence comes from Crossaster papposus, assembly GCA_037893245.1. Classification (NCBI taxonomy): domain Eukaryota; kingdom Metazoa; phylum Echinodermata; class Asteroidea; order Velatida; family Solasteridae; genus Crossaster; species Crossaster papposus. The sequence continues at coordinate 768,762 of JBAIAA010000567.1, read as the reverse complement.
AACATACCTTGTTCATTTTTAGAATCTTCAAAGTCATCATGGTTTATTCATTGGTCCAAAGTGTGACGCAAGATATTCATTATTTAATGCAAGTAGTGCATTCACATTTCACAATAAACAATATTTTCATATTTAAAATGACATTAGGGGTGATGCTTTTTCAGAGGTGGAGAACAAGAATGACCCTTTATATACACTGTAATGTATAATTGTTGAGAGTGTAGAATTCAAGTTAACAAACATCTTGGGGTGATCATGTGCCCCCCCCCCCCCCCCCCTCAATCTCCAGTACAGTCTTTGAAGTTGTGCTGCAATGTCAGCCCTTATATTGGATAAACTGTAAACATTTATGTTGTCTGCCCTAAGATATTCCTTGTAGTATATTTGTGTATTAAAATATTCCTGTTAACTTGCATTTTTAAGCTCAATCTATTAAAATAGGCTATGAAAAATAAAGCAATGGGACAACTTTGCAAGTAATATTGTGGTGCTTTTTTAAACCCCAAGAAATATGATCTATCTTTGAATTGAGATTTCCAAAAATTTGAGAGATTCAGAGTTGCTGGAGACTGATGGCATAACCATTGCTTGTGTCATTTCTCCCTTGAACAAACAGTGGTACCATTGTAGCATGTCTCTCCATTATATGTAGCCTCATACACACAGCTGCCAGCCAGAAGGAGTTCAGTGATGGTGCCTAGTTTAGGACTCTTGATTTCTGAAAAGAATATACAAGTGAAATGTTTAAATGATCAAAAAGTAATATAAAAGAAATGAATACAATGGCTGCTTGTTAGCAGTCTAGTTTTCAATCTTTCTGCAACAAAACGTAATCATCATTGCTCTATTTTCAAAGATTTTCCATTCACAATGCTCTCATACAAGGGAAATTTTGTTTCGTCACTATAGTCGAATGATGCTAATAAATCAGTATATACATGTACATGTACATATTTAAATATCATTTTTTTTTGGGGGGGGGGGGGGCGTAAACAAATATGTAATATTATTTTTAATATGTTAATTAAAAAATGCCACAATGACTGGAATTTTTACCCTGCTGAGGTATCTGCCAGATTGTACAGGTGGGTTTATATTAATTGTGAATTTGTTTCTTCTCACGGAAAGCAGTGTACAGAGCTGACATACAGTGAGCACATCGCTAAAGTAAAGGGCAGAGCCCGTTATCTAATTTGCTTTATTCTGATGCAAAATTACATTACCTGTGGTCATGTCATGGTGCATAGCCCTGTTGTCTGTCACCAACATTCTGAAGTGCTGGCCGTATTCACTCCAAAGTCCAATTTCCACGTTTCTTAAAGAGAGAAAGTGAACTTAACTTAAGTTAAGTTCAGTTAACACAAACTAATCAAAAATTGACACAACAGTTTATTTAAAGACCATGGTCCTCCTAGTCTGGATGGAAATCGTGTACATGTCCTGTAGTTTCACTCCCATTTTTTACAAGTTCTATTCTAAAATTGCTTTTGCGTTTGAAAGCCGTTTAAAAAGTGACTTTTCCAGCAGTCATTGTTCTTCAGATTTGAACCCATGATTTGTTTATTGTTGATAAGTGGTTTTGAAGAAAATGTGACTCAGTGTCTTACCCTTTTTGCACAGTAATGTTTATTGCAATCTTGTGTTTTTGTGTCATGCCGGTTGTCGGTTTTTCCCCAAACCATAGGCCCAACCCTCTTTCCACGAAGTTTTGCTTGCTGGTACATGTAAATAATTGCATGATTCCAAATCATGATTTTTCCTACTTGTATCATCGTCAAATTCATCCTCATAAAATTGCCTTTTTTGTTTGTACTAAATTGTAGTCTTATTTCTACGTTTAACTGTACACTCACGCAGTGGACTTCCCTGTTCCCAGCATAGGCGTACGACAACGGAATCAAACACACCGACAAAAACGCCGAGTTGTGGCCCAAAATATTGGCAAAATTAACATGGCAAGTCACTTACATTGTACACTGGAATTTCGCTTTGCCTGGCTCAGCTCCTGTGGCTAAAGGGTTGTTCAATCGACGTCAAAATCCTTCAATGTCGACACAAACGAGAAATAAATGCCGCACACAGTGTTTTTCAAGATGGCGATTCGCTGAAAGTTTTTACACCGTGACGTCATCAAGCCCGGCGTTAGCCAGCTTTCGCGAGGCTTGGTGGGGCTTCGGAATACAGCCTGAAATCTAGCCCCGGGCTTACTTCGCCTAGCCTAGCCCGTCGTTTGGTATGAGGCTTCAAAATGGCGCCGCAAAAATCTAGCCCAAGCCTAGCCTCTAGCCTCCGTTTCGTAAAGGCCCACAGTTTCCAAAATCTTGGCAAGGTAAATGTTAATATCCGAACACGCGTTTCAAATGGTCACGTGTTTAATATGTTTAACAGTAGTTTCAGACACGCATATTACATTTTAATAAATACCTAGGAGAGTTAATGGCTTCTGATTGGTCAAGACCCGATCACATGGAGGGCATTATTCTTGTAGTAATTGCCCGGCTTTCAAGAAAAAGCGAATAAATGTCCCCTGAACCAGCATTAATTAAGCATCATGTGAGCCAATGATTGGCCGAATGCAACAGTCCTATGGTAACTTGTATACAAGGACGCGTCAAATCTTGATACTGCGCGCTATAAATGTACGCGTAGAACGTTTGTATCTATACGCGCGGCATTTTTCAAAATGCGTGTGTCGTCTGTTAAAGCTAGCGCGCTAGTCAGCTAGTGTGCAACCTCGTACCCATGGCTACGATCTTGCTGCGCCATGTTTTCCCATCATGCCTTGCGCGATCTTAACCAGTGTGGAATTATTGTCTAATTTAAATGTGCCATAATACTGGCACATTTAAATTAGGGCTGCAGTCGATGCGTTTAACGCGCGACGCCATCTTTTACATTTTGTAATTGTCATTTTGTAGAATTAATCCTTTCAAACATGATTTTTTTGAAGTCGCTTTATTTAGCAAGGATTTAAATTAAATTTACGTACCTCTGTCGTCCATCTATAACGTTAGAAACGTGTTTTTTTTGGGGGGGAAAGGGTTAGGCTTCCAAAATTCAGGGCGTACAGTTTACGAAATGCGCGGGCATTACGCACTGACTAGCCAGTCAGCCTCGTTTACGCATTCCTATAGTGAAGGAACGCACACGCGCCCATAGAGTCGAGGCTGGCTAGTGTGGTCTCAAAGTATGGGTAATAATAACACATATTGAAAAACAGGGTACCATGCATAAGCTAAAATATGGCCCCTGAACATGAAAACAACAAACTGGAAATATCGACGAAAGAAAAGTCACGAATTTGAGCATTTTCACAATTGTTCTCGTTAAAAAGGTATTTATTAAAGGTAATAAAAGTGCGAGGGCCCGGTCATTACTGCGTGAGAATGACCGTGCTTAGTCCATTACCAGCGGTCATCCCCCAACCCGGTTATTATCACGCAGTAATGACCGGGTCCTCGCACTGTTATTCTCTAAGCAATACGTCTAGAACACATTATGAAACACGTGTTTATATATCATTTTACCTCGCTAAGACAGGCGTTTTTTCTTACTTGTTAACCCGTGTTAGAAACATAGTTTTGCCGACTGGTAATAACAGTAGTGCTTTTGTCCACCGTGTAACAGTCCGTGGCATTTTTTTAAGATAACTCACTAGAAGTTGTATGACCGATAAAACTAAGTAGGAAAGTGCTTGTTTCTGTCTAATCAATTACACATTCATGAGGACTTGGGCAATAAGCCTCTAGACTGTCGATCCCATGCCTTGTGGCTCTTTCGATACAACCCTTTCCCTGAACAAAAAAATCAAATGAGTAACCAAACAATAGCTCACTGACGCTCACTTATTGAGGCAAAGACGGACGCTTCTGTACTTTCCTCCGCCAGATTTAGTATGGCATTATAGTCTGTCTTCACATCGAAGTCCAACCGGACAGGCGCCCTCAGCGGCTGCAAGATGAACTCGACACCTTGGGTGGACGCCCCCAAAGTGAACGAGCAAGCTGCGTGACACCCCAAGATATAAATACAAAATTGACCAGTCAAACCGAATTATATCATAGGACTTTTCAAATAGAGATGAGTATTTAATTGGATTGGATTGGATTTGATTTATTTATTCAGGTTAACAATATGACAGAAAAAAATACGAAACACAAAAGCAGTTGATTTAACCTGGGATAGCCCCATAGAGCTATATTAAATTTAATATAGCTCTATGGATAGCCCCAAAAGCCAATTTTACAGGCTTATTTTCATTGGGGTCTCAACATTAAAAACAGAACAAGAAACGAAAAAACATTAATTACAAGGAAGACAAATATGCCTATTTAAAACATGACGTGATAAATATACATGGCACCCCCCCCCCCCCCCCCCCCCCCCACGCAAGATCGATAACAACACTATTTGGTCTGAATACCCCAAATTAATTAAGAAATCCAATCTCAATAAAATATGTACCCGAAGAGTAACCCCTGTAATTACCGATAGCTACATCAGCAGCCGTGGCGAGGGTATAATAAAAACATCAGTCGTTTTATATTGTGAGAATCTAGTAAAATTACCATTAAGATATTCTGGGGTTATATTGTAAGCTATTTTATACACATGATTCAGCTTCAATTGAGTAACTCTATCTGTAACATTTAATAGCCCAAGTGAATCGAATTCTTTTTTGCCCAATATGATCTCTGGGTTTTCTGTTTAAAATAAACCTAACCATTTTATTCTGCATAACCTGAAGCTTATTCTGCAGTCTGATGGAGAGTGCAGAATACCATGATGAACATGAATAAATAAATAACATTGAATCAAAGCTGACAATACGATTTGTCGAGATTTTTCGTTGAAGAAAAGGGCTCGTCTGTACATAAACAGCACTTAAGCCTGTCACCTGTTTTTTAATAATCGAATTGGCGATATCCTCACCAGATAACGATTGGTCATGCGAAACCCGATATTTCACATAGAAGAGGCAGGTTTGATTGGTTCACCGTTACAAGTAACTAACAAATCATTAACTTTCTTCCATTTGTTTTTTGTTCCAAAGAGAATGGTCTCAGTCTTGCCGGCCCAAATGCAGAGAGAGAGAGCTTATTATCAATAAGCCATTGACAGCGTAATTCTAATTCCATGCTAATTTTTTTTAGAAATATCACTAGGATCCTTGCCGGAAACCGGCGGAACACTGTCCGCATAAAGGAGTAGTTTACATTGAACACTGATTGGCATATCATTGATATAGCAGAAGAACAAAAGTACTATACTTGATTGCCACTTGTACGCCATAAAACAAAAAAATGCACTGTTTCTTGAAGAGAGTACACTGTAAAAAATAACCGTACAATAACGAGTTTTTCCACCTGTAAAAAAAAGAATGTGATATTTTCAAGGCACACTACCGTGATTTTACTTTCAAAATCCGTTAAAATAAAAATACGGCGATTGTTTGGGTTTTTTTACAGGTGAAAAAACCCTGTTATTTTATGTATATTAAGTATATTAGGTGTGTAAAACCCGAAATCATCCAAGGAAAGATGATGGCATTGTAGGGCATTATTTCGAGACAGGTATCGTTCGAACGTGTGGACAGCCATCTTGTATGTCTTGTTCATGTAGTGAGGTGTGTGTGCGATGCGGATATGAATAAACAATAAACGTGGTTTGACCAAATTCCAGGATAAGGTAAAATGCGGGTTGTGTTAGATAAAGCATATAGATAAAATGTTTTAAAAAATGGGTTAATCGATAAGAAGGGGATTATGGAAATAATTATGATGACACGAACGAAAATAAGACGACCGATAATCGATTACCAGGCTTCGCGCGGGAGGGGTTGATGTTGAAAATAGTTCATCGTAATCGTCAATTATGAGGTTTCTGTCGGGGGTGTCATCAGCCTCGACTCTATGGGCGCGTGCGCGTTCCAGATCATTAGCCTCTGTCATGACCTTTCTAAAAGGTCAACGCGAGGAAAATTGTCAAAATGTCGGCGCTTACCAACAGCAACACGTGTGTCGTCGATGTCAGAACTTTATGGCTTACGACGGAGCTCTAAAGGCTGTGGTTATTTCGAAAGGATAAATCGTAGGCATAAGGCTAAATGTCATCCAAAACCGTAAAATTACGAAAGAGAAAGAAACAGCGACTGAAAAAATGGTCAGTTTGTGAAAGCGTGCTGCGCTATATACGTACGTGCGTAGCTAGCAGATGTCAGACAAGTCGACCGTTGAGACAACTCGCCCGTTGAGACAACTCGCCCGTTGAGACAACTCGACCTTTGGGAGAGCTATAGCTGTACTTCGACGTTTACATTGTTTATAAACAGTTAATGTTGGGCCGACTTTCCTCATGCAATGTTGCCATACTTCTTTGTTGACAAACTGCAAATTCATTGTACCTTTACCATGTTAATGTTATTAATGCTTGCTATTTATCCTCTGTTAACAATTTAGGTGTAAGCTTAGTCCGAAAAAAAACACCAAAACGGTGGCGTCCAGAAATTGTGCACACAATCGACCGAGTGCTCCCTAATTGGTCGTGGCGCAATTGAATAATTCTTGAAAAATTCAAGTTTAATATTTACGAAGTTCTTTTAATGTCAGGTTTCAGTCAATAAAAGGGTAAAATATTACTAGATTTCACAGGCGTCTGTACATTTAATGTGACAGTATTTAAAACTGGTTTTTAAATTAACATTGCAGGATTAGGAATGTTGAGGTTTAACGTCCATATAGTAATTATGTGAACCAAGTGCTTGTGTGTAAAGCCCCAAATTTATATTTGATGTCAAAAAATAATTAAAAATACAAAAATAATATTGCTTGTACATGTATCAAGTTGTATGAATTGGCCCCAGAATTTGTTTACTGTTTGGCATTCAAATATGGCTTTCAAATAAAGCTTCAGTTCAGTGCCACTGAATTTTTTGTTTTGTTTAAATGTTAATTGGGCCTAACCGGTTTTCTAAGGAGCATAAATATACGGCGGGTCTTTTCAAGTGCAGGAAAGAAAATCTAGTTTTATGATTGGCCATTTTTTATTAAGTATTTCCCCGCAATTCACTAACTATCTATTGTCTTTCCTCCATGGTATAGCTACTTACGTTAGTTTTACGCGCGAGCTCGGAAGCCATATTGACAAATTTCCTCAAAACGCCCTCTTCGGTTGATTTTCGTCATTTCATGACAGAGGCTAATGGAGGGGAAACATGGCGCAGCAATACTGTAGCCATGGTAACGAGTCTGGGGTGTCATGTCTACAATTGTACTAAAGCTGTCTTCAACTGTTTCATGTTCAATTTCTGGGAGTCGGGTTGAACGCGCAAACAAAGGTGCCTTTCAAAATCTCTGCGCATTGAAAATATGCGTGTTTTTTCGCTCAGGCAGCTTGCACAGTTGTAGAGACTCAAGACAAGTAAAGAAACAAAATATCGAGTTGAATTCGCATTCACAAATTAAAAAAAAATTAAAAAATTGAAAAAAATATTAAAAGCAAAAAAACAATTCCTATCTTTCTGTCTTTACAAAACACTTCTCAACAACCAAGTTGACGTCAAATACTCTTGTTTTCCGACTGTTTGTTTGTTTTCCTACTTACGTGCATTCGTTAATTTTTTTTTAGCGATAAAACCGGCGTTACATTTTTCTTTGGTGCGCTATTCGTTAAATTCACCGCTATTCGTTAAATTTAACCCTTTATCTGTATACGACATCTATAAATATCATTTGTGTGCTCTGATGTATAATTTTGAAACCAAAATAGGCCTAACCGATCTGATCATCGATTATGATCATGATCCTCCATCGCAAAACGAGGTCAAATACGCACTCTACACTATACTGGCGTAGTGGCGTAGGTTCGAATCATGGATTATTGAAAAGTGAGAACGAATAATATGAAAAATAGAGAACAAGAGTCGGAAATTGAAAAAAGGGGAAAAGAACGGAACTTTTACCGTATTGAAAATAAAAAAGTGGCCTTCGTACATAATAATCTTTCCACATTACATTTCATAATTACATTTCTAAATTTAACACAGAAAAAACGCCTTTGGTTGGTCCTTTAAAAAAAAACAATCGTGGATAAAGATCCATAAGAACTAAAAAGGGTACTTCGCCTTCTAATTTGAATTATGTTTCAATAATTTTGGCAATCATGGCATTTTTGAAATACCCTTTTTTTCTGCCAAATTCACTAATAGAGTTTTAGACTCGAAAGTCTTACAAAATAGACTTCAAGACTGTTAAGAGCCCGCCATGCTTAGCTCCCCATTTGTTATTATAGGAAAATGCTACCACTAACAATTTTCAGTTTTCTCTGAATTCAGTTGAGGTTGGAATTGCAATTTTACCGAAGTGCTTAAGCATCACTTACATTTGCTGTCGTTCAGATTGCCTCGTTTACCACGGCACTCGGTTCTGAAAGTTGCGAAAGCCTTGTCACGAAGCGTGGTCAGATTATCACCGGCAGCAGCCTTTATAATGGCGCTACACATCTTCCCTCGTACGGGTTGCAAAGGGAGGGAACTAAGAAACCCAAAAGCTAAAACCAACACCAACATTTTACGCGTTTTTTTCATTTCCAGCCAGCCAGCAGCTCCTCACTTTGGTATCTGCGTCAAAACAGAATCCGCACCCTGGTATGATGATCATCAATCACGTCTACCGTTTGCCATCCTATAGGTTTCCACGGCAACGGTAACAATAGCCATTGTGTGGAATTGGCTTGCATGCATTGTCAATTTATAAAGGTTCGTTCAAGCCTAAGCCCCTGTCACACTTGCCCGAATAGTCACTCCGTTCATGTTCTGAGTAAAACATTGTGGATTCGGTGTTTAATCGGTTTGAATTGTTCAAGGTTTGGCATGATCGGAGAGGTTCTGAATGTAGACGGATTGCAATCGGAATAGCAACTTATTAGATCCGGAATAAGACCGGATTATGATCGGTGTATTTTTATTTCTGGCTTGATTTTTGACATTTCTATCCGAACGTGTCCGAATTAAAAATATTTCAGATCGATTTATGAATGGAATTATAGATTCGGACACCGTCACCACGAAGTAACACTAATGTCACGTGATACGCGCGACCACTTTCTGGCGTTTACACGAAGTAACGCAAAGCCCATAGCTAATACACACGAATAGCGTCACTTCGTGAAAACTCACAAATCAGACGCCGTTCACGAGTTTTCACAAAGTGACGCTATCTGTGTGTATTAGCTATTATGGGCTTTGTGTTATATACTTCGTGAAAACGCCAGAAAGGGGTCGCGATTCAGCCATGACATCACGTCACCGTTTTCACGAAGAGGCAAATTGAGCCTTTCACGGTCTATACAAACTTTCGAGATAATCGCTTGTAAAGTTCGTCCTTTTTTCGTTTGGCAGTTTGAAACATAAATATCCACAGAATATACAAGATTAAGGTATCATGGGAAAAAAGAGATTTCAATCTTCTTAAATATAGCAAACGTTAAGAAAAATATGTGATTAGTTTTGCAGAATTAATCAATTAATAGAATTGTCTCTTCGTGAAAACGAAAAAACGATACATTAGCAAATTCGCCCGTGGCTGTGAGAGTCAGAATGTATACATTTCCCCATTGCGCCCCCAATTTGTCTCTTCGTGAAAACGCTAAAAGCCACTTCGCGCCCAATTCGCCCAAATCGCCTCTTCGTGAAAACGCTAAAGTGACTACGCGCACCAAAGAGCCCCTTCATAAACACGTTGAAGTCAACGCTATTTCGAATTTGCCTCTTCGTGAAAACGCAAAAGGGCACTTGAGGACCAATTTGCCCATTAGTTAATTAGGTTAATTAGGATTTTAATGATTTTTTGGATGTATAACTTCACCAGGTTGTAGAAATTGCAATATTTAATCGTTTTCATCAATTTTGTTTTTTTCGATAAATAGACAATTTTTCATGAAATTCGCCTCTTCGTGAAAACGGTGCGTGTTACTTCGTGGTGACCGTGACTGACCAGAATTGAACTGTTGGTGGCGCTGTGTATTTCGTGCGTAACGTGTGTGATGGGTACACTCAACTGACCACTACAGAGGTCGGTGGCATACTCACTACACCAACACAGTCTCCTTCTTAAATTTTGTACATATCACAATTAACCAATTGTGTGTATATCACAATTTAAGAAACTGTACGTGCGCAGTAATGCTGACAAAACGGAGGTTGTTCTTAAAGAGTTAATAAACAAGTGTATGATGTTCTTAATTACTTGAATTAGTTAGTTTAAGTTTGGGGTAGAATAAGGGAAAAGTCGGGTTAGGGTACATAGAGAAAGAAAAAAGTTCATAGTATCGCATTAACGGCAATTCTTAACCTAACTAATTCAAGTAATTAAGAACATTATACACTTGTTTGTTCACTCTTTAAAACCAACCTCCGTTTTGCCAGCATTACTGCACATGTACAGTTTCTTAAATTGTGATATACACACAATTGGTCAATTGTGATATCTATATATCTACACTATCTATACTATAAAAGATGACAAATGCGCCATCTTGTCCCTGGACGCCGCCATCTTGGAACGCAGGGCCGCGCCATCTTGGAACACAGGGCCGCGCCATCTTGGCGTGTGGTTTGCGCCATGTTGGCTTTTGGTCGGGCGACACGTCACCGCGCGTGTGTGCGGCGGGGTGCCGGATCGTTCGCGACGGGGAATACCCCGGGGAATAAGATTTAAAAAAAAATCGTATTCGTCCGAAGTGCGATTTAAAAGAAACGGACGTTACCGATAACCGCGTATCCGCTTTTCGATTGCCTGTTGATGTCTGTGGGCCTTTTTGCGTGAACTATTGCGTTATTTTTGCATTGTCCTTGCCCGGAGTTCGGGCCGAAGCCTTCCCGAAATCGTACTACCGTAACTCGGTTACCAAATTGTTGGCTGTTTGCGATTAAGCGGCGGCTACATGCGTTACACGAAGCCTTCGCACATTAATTGTATCCGCCTTGCTTGCGCGGTTGTCGAGTTGGTGCCGAGTTTGTTGTTCGCCATTGAGCGGCCCCGTCACGTGTTATTTGAGCTGGTGCCCCGATTTATACTTCCTTGGTTTACTGCGGAGTAAACATAGTACCAGTTGAGCTCCGGCTTCGTTTTCGGGTTCGAATTCGTGCACGTCTACCACGTTTCAGTCACAGCTTGGGAACGTTAACAAATGATTTATTCCTTTCGTGTTGCTTTTTGGGCAAATGTCTTTGCTTCACATCGTCGATACTTAAATATTACAACATTATCTGTCTCAAAACACTCCAAAACATATCGCTATTGCTACAATTTCAACTTTGATCGCGCAAAAATGTCGCGAAATTGTATGGCGATGGTGGATATGAATATGCAATTTAGAAACGTGACTGCATTACGTCAGTTGAGGGCGCACTGTCAGGTGGCCGGCCTGTAGGTTTTTTTAATCAGGATTTTCACGATGATGTAAATCAGAAATCCCGAAGTGGTTCGTATTGTTTCCCGTACGATTCCTGTTAAAAAATCACGAGACGCAGGCAGCATGCAAGCGAAGATGGACTGCCTATTGAGTATTATTAGTTCGGAAGTCGGGAAGTATTTTTACAAAGATTGTTTGTTATTCAGAGTCGATGGTATTCTACGGAGCCCCTAAAGGGACATATGACGAATAAAAATCACCGTTACGAAATAATTTGAGTATTTTATTTCGTGCACTCAAAATAACTTATTTCGTGAGCTCGAAATGTTTTCGTGGCCACGAAATGGTTTCCTTTTTTTGATACACCCTGTATAAAGAAAAACATAGGAATAGGGCAAAGGTCAACATCAATTTTTTCTCCTAATTTGCTTAAATTGAATTGACATATCTTAAGAACCGCTTTGCCAATTTTGAAAATAAATACATTTTTAGAATGCTGAAGACATGCTCGTTCGCCTCATCTATGTATTGAAGCTCTGTGTAATATATTTCAAGATCATCTGAAATACTTACCAGCCTTTTACATCCTCCTTCTGGATTGATTCAGCCTTCCAAATCAAATCTACACACATTACCCTTCTCCAGTACTATTAACCACTACCAAAAGGTTTTATTTTAAGTACATTTACTCTTAATTTCACACTATTTTATTAATTTATACTATTAATTTCGGTTCTTTTCATTACCTACCCTTTTGGTTCACCTTTCCTTTCCAGAACAGCCACTACCCCAGATCCTCTCAAAACAAAAATTACTTAGCACCCCCAACCGCGCGGCCGACCCACCTACACAACTTCATTTTACCCTTCACTTGCAACACCTCCCCCCCCCCCCCCCCCCTTCTTTGACAAACACAGTTCCAATCAAAACTCCTACCAGTACAGTCCACGTAGCCACATCTCCATTTTCTATTTATACTTTTCACCGTTATTTGCATACTACTTTATACGGTCCACTCACTAGCGGGTGCCGCGCAGTTGCTTCAAATCGAAAACTTTCTGATTTATGTACAACTTTTCAAAACATGAAACAAACATTTTCGTCAGATTTAAAAAGCATCATGGAATGACAAACAAGCAAGTTTATACACACATCTAGCTGGTACTCTATTCGCTATGTTTCTCGGTTTGTTTGTCATACAATCCATTATGTTTTTAGGACGTCAACAAGGTTTATCTGTAAGTTACAATTTCAGCCAGCTAGCGGGTGCCGCGCGAAGCGCGGCATCCCGCTAGTCTATACTATAAAAGATGTTAAATGCGCCATCTTGTCCCTGGGCGCCGCCATCTTGGAGCGCAGGGCCGCGCCATCTTGGCGCGTGGTTGGCGCCATGTTGGAGAGACGCGGCGCTTTTGGTCGGGCGACTCGTCGCCGCGCGCGTGTGCCGCCGGCGTCGGTGCGGCGGGGTGCCGGACCGTTCGCGACGGCGAATCCCCCGGGAATAAGATTTTACAAAAAAAATCGTATTCGTCCGTGGTTAGATTTAGGAGAAACGGACGTTACCGATAAACGCGTAATTGCTTTTCGATTGCCTGTTGATGTCTGTGGGCCTTTTTGCGTAAACTATTGCGTTATTTTTGCATTGTCCTTGCCCGGAGTTCGGGCCGAAGCCTTTCCGAAATCGTATACCGTGACTCGGTTGCCGAATTGTTGGGTGTTCGCGATTAGGCGGCAGCTACTGCGTTACGCGAAGCCTTCGCAAATTAATTGTATCCGCCTTGCTCGCTCGGTGGCCGAGTCGTTGCCGAGTTTGTTGTTCGCGATTGGGCGGCGCATCCCGTGTTATTTGAGCTGGTGCCCCGCTTTATACTCCCTTGGTTATTGCGGTGGAAACATAGTAACAGTTAAGCGCCAGCTTCGTTTTCGGCTTCGAATTTTGCGCGTCGACCGCTTCTCAGTCACAGGTTCTGAACGTTAAAAAGATGATTTATTCCTTTCGTGTTGCCTTTTGGGCAAATTTCTTCGCTTCACATTGTCGATACTTAAATATTACAACATTATCTCTCTAAAAACACTCCGAAACCTATTGCTACTGCGCAAAATGTAACGTTCATCGTGCCAAAATTTCGCGAAATTGTCTGCCGATCGTGGATATGAATATGCAATTTAGAAACTTGACTGCATTACGTCAGTTGAGGGCGCACTGTCAGATGGCCGGCCTGTTGGTTTTTTGAAATCCCGAAGTGGTTCGTATTGTTTCTCGTACGATTCCTGTTAAAAATCACGAGACGCAGGCAGCATGCAAGCGAAGATGGACTGCCTATTGATTATTATTAGTTCGGAAGTCGGGAACGGTGTTTTTACAAAGATTGTTTTTATTCAGAGTCGATGGTATTCTACGAAGCCCCTAAAGGGACATATGACGAATAAAAATCACCGTTACGAAATAATTTGAGTTTTGTTCGTGCACTCCAAATAACTTATTTCGTGAGCTCGAAATGTTTTCGTAGCCATGATGATGACTTCGTGCGCACCAAAAACATTTGTTCGTGAGCTCGAAATAATTTCGTGCGCTCGAAATACTTTCTAGCTGGTACTCTACTCGCTAAGTTTCGTGATTTGTTTGTCATACAATCCATTATGTTTTTAAGACGTCAACAAGGTGTATCTATAAGTTACGATTTCACCCAGCTAGCAGGCATCCTGCTAGTGTACACAATTTAAGAAGGAGACTGGGCTGCACTACACGTACACCAAAATACGCGCCGGTAGGAAACACAAAATTAGACAGAAACAGCGCCGCCTCGCGACGCTCAGGGGTAGAGTGGCAATGTATTTTTTACTGAAAATTTAAGATTAAGATCCCTAGGGCAATTTCCTTTTCAATTTCACTGGGGTTGACTTACTACAAACAAAATATATTCCCCTTCCCCAAAACACCCCTAAAATGGTCGTCAATCTCCGGTCCCAGTTCTATGTAGGCCCCCGGCCACCCGCCTCTAGGCCAAAAATGCCCACATGTTGGTCTTTTTGTTGGTGTGAATAAAAAACACAAGTTACAAATACTTGATCTCCACAAACACTTCTACAATCAGTCCCATGTATAGGCCACGTAGACCTCTTATTCAAAACTTCTGCTTGACTGTTACGCAATGTTTGTTTACATTCAGTCGAAATACCTGATGATATTGACGTCTTTGTCGTTTTGTTTGGGTGTAATTCAATACAATTAACAAATAATCAAAATGTTGCTCCAAAATTCATTGTTAGACTTATAGCCGTAGCCGTAGCCTTGTTGCTATTTTGTGATTGAACCATTAACGACGTTCGACTAACAGTACGTACGGGTATGGAGGTCAGTATGACCACTTGTTATTTTTGTTTTTTTCAAGATCAGCATTCAACATCTTTCAAGATCTTTCAAGCCTATATGTAAATCAGTACACGACCGAGTGTAAACCCAATAAAATACATGTACATTCACATATACTTTTACATTTAATCTTTCAAGATCTTGAAAGATCTTTCAAGCAGTGGCAACACTGATGGATGTAGATACGGGCAACTCGTAAACTGTAAAATTAATAAATGACAATAATAAATTATTATTATTATTATATTTTATTTTGTCACCTATTTTTGTAATAATCGAATTGGCGTTTTGTTGTGTTTATTGGGAAGCAGCGTATACATGTTACTTACGTTTGTTTTTTGAAATTTGAACGATTCTCGGTCACCTTGGAAGGACATTAACGTGAAGGACGTGTAATACTGGGTTTTGTGGAATTTTCTTTCTTTTTCTGTGAGACTATTGGGTTTTTTAATTCTAATGGAGTGCTTTTGCAAGAAGGTATAGCACAGAGAAACCGGTTTATGCAGGCATACTTCAAGGAATGATTTTTGTGTTGTTTTTTTAATCAATTCTAGGGTTGAGTTATCAAGACGGCGCTGGGAGACATATAATATCTGGTTGTTTTTGTACTCTAACAGATATCGTGAAGGTTTTGTTTCTTTATTTGTAGGTGCTTTGGGTGCTTCTGACTTCTTCGTGGTGGTACCGTCTTACATTTTTGGAGGAGTTGACACTTGTTGAGACTCTTCTTTCTCGGGTTGGATGCTGCACGATGTTTGTGTCCTAAGTCGAACCTGATTTCGGTTCAGCTTCACTCTTGCTTGCCTTGTGCTCTGAGTTATAGTTTCTGTCTGTCGCCAACTTCATTCAAAACTATACGTTAATGTATTCGATAGCATTTGTGAGCGTAAAACCGGTAATGGTGACATATGCGCATGTTATGGTCCTGTGACGCAACTTTTTCAAGCTCTGCGTTTCTAGTCGTAAGAACCAATCGACATCCAAGAATTTCATTGTCTGTTATTAGTTTCATGGCAGCATCAATGTCGTCCTGGTCATTACAGTCGTCAACCAAAATTGTCAGGGTTGCTTTTGTCTCGTGCGTAGTGTGCGTCAATGGATTCGGCCGAAATGTTTGCATCTTTAGGAAGCATGCACTCAACGGCTAATCTGCCGATGATCTTGACTTTAATCAGCAACCAAGCTGGTAAATTAATTATTATATGATCACTGCCAAACAATTCACATTTTTCCATGGATCAATCACTTTGTGCAGAAACGTAGTCTTACCGCAGCCCCCTCTACCTTGTATCATAGCATGCTTACTAGTGAATTCTGGAATACATCATCAAAGATGTCAGACTAGGAGACTAGTCGATACTTGATTATTGTACCTCCATGTGGGACATTGGCGTACATCTCCAAGGGTTTATAGACCCTATCAATTGATGCAAAGCAAGCATCGGCATGGTCAACCCACGATGTTATCGGAATCCTGAACAATTTTTGGAAAGTGTCTTCAAATTCAGCTCCGGGACGGACTCTGTCAGGGTGGAAGTATGCTTATTCATTTTGTATAGGCCACCCTGTATATATTCCTCCCTTATGCCATTGTATTTATATAAAAAAATTCTTGCTGCCCACTTTTCTAAAACTTCTCCAAAACTATAGTCAGTCAAGAAGGGACCGGGCGCCAACCTGATTACCCCCCCCCCCCCCCCCCCCAGAAAAAAAAAAAAAAAAAAAAAAAAAAAAATTTGTTTCTGAACCCAGTCTTGACGCAAAGCTCGAAAAGACCAGTGAAATTCCAAAGACATAGCTCAAATAGCTACTCGCATTCGCTGTGACGTGCGATGGGTGCAAACTAACGCGTCTTGTACCCAGTGTTCTAATAACAAGTCGTCGTGGTGTACACCTGGGCTACGCATGTACAATTTACATGTATAATGCCAAGTTGTTTGGGCAATATGTTCTGTAATCCGTGTCGGCCAATTGGCCGGGCTACACTGAAAACGTGCTTTGATGATGTTCATCGGAAAGAGCACTTGGCGTTTGAGTGTTTTTCTTGTGTAGAACGAGTTTCGAGAGTCACAAATTAAAGTGGCCCCAAAACTCGAGTTGTTTGGGTATATTCCTTCTTTCTTGGGTGTAGTCGTGGTTTCATGGGAGCCGGAACGTAAAGAAACCTTATTGCGGACGTGTAAGAACCTTTATTTGCATTGGTGCAGCCTGTCAGCGATTGCGGGGGCGAGTAGCTATGCGAGCTAGGCTTGGAATGTCCTCGGAATTTTACGGGTCTTTTCGAGCTTTGCGTCAAGACTGGGTTCAGATTGCGTGTACAATGAGGGCGCCCTCAATAAGCCCGGTTTCGGAGTATTGATGATGATTGAACTGCACAGACGGACGGCGCGCACCAGAACAAATTAAAAACTAAGTCTTGAATCCCCATGGGCCGGTCCACGTACTGAAGTGGGCCGGCCGCGGCGGCGGGAATTGTTTATTTATCGTTTTTTTTAAATTATAATATTAAATGTACGTGCGATGCGGTCCACGGCCGAGCATGGGCCGGCCCTCCTTCTCTGGCACACTGGGCCGGCGATTGTAGTTTATTTTTTCAAAACGACATCCGTGAGCAAGTTCAGGCGCGAACTAAAGTTAACCATAGTTCGACTAACGTCACTCGGACGCAGGATAAAAATGGACTATCTAGTCGACTATTTGGAACCAGACCCCAGGGTACGGTTGCCGCTGGTTGGCAATAGCCTCTTTCCATAAGAACAGATAGAGAGAACCAGTGACGCTGAACAAGTGATGACAGTAGTCGGACGGAGGGAAAGGCAGTAACGATAAGTGAAAATCTCCCAGGCCTAATGTTATTGTTTTCTTGTTTTTTGGACCAACATGACTGTACCGTTATGATATATCCTACTTATATCATAGCCAATACCCATGCATCTCATTCATGTCGAAAATTTAAACAAAACGGTTGCCATCTTTTCAACAATAGTTCGACTGGAGCCGTTCGAACGAACTGCATTTGAGCATGCGCATTGGTAAAGCAGAGACTGACTAATGGTTGACTATAGACGAATCAAACGAAGGCGTTTTCCCTTTCATCATTGGCGGCGCTGTTTTACTCTTGGGTGGCCATGCGGTACTAACACGTTGAGAGTAAATTAGAAATAATGAGAACTTGATGCTTCTGCCCTTTTACAATACAAAGTGCAACCGAGTTTCCAAGATACCTTTTTCCATTTGAAAAGCAGTCCCCTACAAACTTTCTCACTTGCTACTCATCAGATCTATACTTTATTTTTAAAAATCAATGCTGCTGTACACATAAAGGTAATTTAGACAAAAATCATTAATAAAACATCAAGGCTTGTTTATACTGTTATTAGGGATTCCATTCTCTGATGTGAATGGACCGCCTACAATTGTAGGGCTTCTATTCTCAGCTTCTATAACATATTCTCAGTTAAGAATAAAGAGCAAACCTCTTGAATAACTAAAGTCTAAACAAATCACGAAATGAAATTCTGACCTTGATGGAAATGCAGAAATTATAACAGTAGGGCTTCCATTCTCAAAGGTGAAGGGAACATGAAGCACGATATGTGGCGGAGAAACCCCCCCCCCCCTCTTTTGTGTTGACCATTGTGTTCCCCGAATCTCAGGAATTCCTTTTAGGTTTCAAGGGGGATGGGTTAGGTTACAATAGTGTTGAGTGTGTATAATGTATAGGGATAAGAGGGGGTACCCCTCTGCCACATATCGTGCTGGGTATAGAAGGGAAGCTCTACAATTGTAGGGCTTCATTCTCAGATGTGAAAGCCCTACATTGGGGCTTCCATTATCAGAGGTGAATGGACGGCCTACAAATGTAGGGCTTCCATTCTCAGATGTGAATGAACGGCCTACAATTGTAGGGCTTCTATTATTATCAGATATGAATGGAAGTCCTACAATATTGTAGGCTTTCTATTCCCAGAGGTGAATCGACGGCCATCATTTTAGGGCAACAATTCTCAACTAACATATTATTGGAGTTTGTGTATGGACACCCTACAATTATTGTCGGACTTCCATTCACAATGTTTAACTTGAGGTTGTAAATGTTTGTATGGGAATGGAAGCCCGATATTTGTAGAGCTTCCATTCATGCTCAGATCAGATGGGAAACTCACACTTAACATTTGATGATATGAAAATCAGAGGTACCACCTATCGCGTGGAAAATATGTGATATTTGTACCGATTTAACTACAGAACACGATATGCTGTTAAGTTGCTAACAGCTGTGATATAAAAGCTTTCGTAATGGAAACTTTTCAAGGGAAATATGTCAAAATATACAAACAATTTTTGTAGGAACAGAATATGTTGAAGAAAGTATGCTTTATTGAGATTAATATCAATTTATTTAAATAATGAAGACGAGTCAGTCGGTTCTTTTTACACAATTTGCTTTATGATAAAAACATGAAATTGTGAGTAAGGCTTTAGTGACCTTTATAAAAATTTCTTTCAAACTTAATGTGAGACTTCGTTTGGATGAGAAATATTTGCATTATCAACGTCCAACACAATTTTGGTAAAAAAAATAAAAATTCCTCCATTTGAAAAAGGGCTGTTTTCTTCACAATGTGTAGCTTTCTAAACATTGAACATCATATTTTAATTGAAATATATCTTTACAAATGTTATAAGTGTAAGTTTGAACTTTTTGCTGAAATATCTGAGCTAAAAAATGGATTATTATGAATTGTAATGATTTTTTTCGTATTTTTTTAAATCTCATAGGCTACTGGCCCCCCACAATGGTCATGTGTGCGCGCGCTCAATGATAATGTGATTGAATCACTGACCTGGACGGATCATTGTCCATATTCTGCCGTGCTAACACTTGAAGTCGGCGCGAACTGGAAGTGCAACATGGCGGACCCGAGACGTCGCTGCTGTGAGCCAATGAAATGTCCAGGTGTAGAGGTCAGTGGATTTACTTTGTACATTTTGTATTTATAAACATTACGTAATACGTATCGTACCAACACCTGGACATTTCATTGGCTCACAGAGTGACGTCGTGGGTCCGCCATGTTGCACTTCTCCGCATGCCGACTTCAAAATGAAACAATGATGATCTGTCCATGTATAGAGGTCAGTGGATTGAATTCGTCTATAGTTCGTGCCCCAACTTGCATGTAAGCTGTGTGATATTTTGGACTAAATATTTAACCAGTTCGCGCCGGATGACGTATATAAACGCAAAAATTTCCCCAAATTCAAAACGGATGACGAATAAACACGCCAAGTTCAAGTTCGGAAATGTATGTCAGCAGCGCGCAAGGTCGGAAATGCGTGGGTGTGCTACCCAGCACTATCGGCCTGAACACGCTTCGGATCGAGTTTCGTTAAAAATAATCCCGCCCGTCGGCTCGGCGATGTTAAAATAATCCCGGCGCGCGTGGGCCGGTGTTTGTCCCGGGCAGAATTTTTATTTCAGTCCGCCATCATAATGGACAAGAAAGTAATAACACAATAAAAACGCCTGGTTTTGTTTTCACATTCGTAGTCGTAGCCTGTGATATACAACATGCATGTATTCCATTTATCACAAAATTATCCGAAGAGAACTAGCTACACATTGCCTATACAACGCTCGATCGACATGGTTGTAGTTTTAATGCTAGCCGCGATGGTTTTGCAGATTTCCCAAGGTGAGCTACAAAGACTATGTGTTATAAAATGAGCATTTAGACCCGTCTTTCATTCAAGCCTTCCTACACTTTTATGTATTTTTTTTTTTTTTTTTTTAAATATATATATTTTATTTCGGGGGTGACTCTGCTGTGCGCCGTAGAAAGCATCTAGCTTTGTTCATGCCAGGGCAAACACTGTCTAAACCATTATAAAGTGGTGCAAGTTTTCCCTCGCCTCCTCGGATACTCCACTGTGTGTTGTTAGCAAAACAAATGAACGTGGAAAATGAACGTGGAATATTCCTGGGATAAATCTATTTTGAGAGTCTCATTGGTATCATCACACTTTCTAGTTCGTTTTTCACACGATAATGTTACTATATTGTCCAATTAAATGTACTCTATATGTAGTTGTTTATTTCAGTTCCCTTTGAACTAAAGCATTCAGAAAAATGAACCTTAAGAGTGGGTCCACGTAAATATTTCATATAAGTGTCCTTGGCATTTTTTATTTATTGTTTTAATATGAAAGGACAACAATTGAATTTTGTGTTTTAGGCTTTTTTTTGCCAGTTTTGGGGCCGCAACAACTTTTTTTGCTTATTTAAAAAAAGTCGCCCAGCAAAAATACAAAATTGTATCACAAAATCAACTATATCATTACAAAGTATCATCCTTGCCCTTACTTGAGAAAAGACTTTAATGTTTTAAATGTCACCCTTATGCTATTTTTAGAACTTGCATTAACCCTTCTATGGTTTTACCTTTCAAAACCTTTCAAAATCTGCTTACTTGACAAAATGGCTGTAAATAAGTATGAACCTTTCAAAACGCTCCAGAATTTGATGCTACTGCACTACTACACCTTTCAAAACCTTTTGAAAGGTATTTTTTTCACACCAGTTTGATCAGAAAGTTGTTTTACCTTTCGAAATCTTACATAGGTTTCTTTTGTCAGACAGTTTTCTCACCTTTCAAAACCTTTCAGTCCAGGAAACTTGAAAGGTTTTGAAAGGTCAGACAATTCTATGGAAACTGTCCTATATATAGGAGCCTAAAGCATGTTTTAAGAACTTGTAAAATTGTAATTTTTAACTTATTTTTGTCTCTCAAAAAGTCACCTTACCGAGGTTTTCAGAATATTTTCTGTTGGGATTTGATAAGAGCCAACATTGGTATTTTCATATCTGGTGAGAAAAGTTTGGGGAATTGTATTCTCTTTGTCATTTTCAAAAAAAAAAAAAAAAAAATGAAATCTTAACTTTATCTTAATAGTTTGAAGTAATAATACAAAAAAAAAAATATTTGTATGAATCTGGCGCCTTTTTCCAATCATAAGAGTGAGTTGTAGGCCTGTGAATTACTCCTATGAATAAGCAGCATATTTGACGGCGAAAACCAAGACTAACCACGCCAACAACCTGATAACATTTTATTAGTGGCATTTACAAAGAGGAGACAATACTTGTTGTGAACTAAACAAAAAGTATTATTTCTACAGAACCCAACAGTCCCGTTATGCAACCAAAATGCAAAATTATATCACAGAATCAACTATTACAAAGTACAATCCTTGACCTTACTTGAGAAAATAATATTGAATGTTTTAAATGTCATCCTTTATTGCCTGCAAGTGTATCCAAAGTGGTACGTTATAGCGCTAATAGAGCTATGTTAGTTCGAAGAACAAAACATAGGGCTTTTTCGCACTTGTATTTTGTATTATATTTGAACTATTATACCATAATGACAACCCTTTAAAACCATTCAAAACATTATACAAATATTGACTGCTTTGAGTGGTATAGTAAAACTAGCCTCCCGAGGTGATCCATGGAGCATTCTATTTTCCCGAGGCGAAGCCGAGGGAAAATAGAATGCTCCATGGATCACCGAGGGAGGCTAGTTTTACTATACCGCGAAATAAAGCAGTCAATATTTGTTTTATAACACCTCACTCACAGATTCTGCCCAATTTAAGCTTCCTTGAAAGTATAGTAATGACAACAAATCTCCAAATTATACGTCTCTCGATCATACGTGTACTTTGTTGCCTTGATGAACGGGTGCGAAGGTGATAGAGCAATGTTTACGCAATGCACCGAAACACACGTCTGGGTTTCAGTCACGCTTTCGTTGCTATGCGCATAGTTCGTGTGTTGATATGCGCATAGTCCTTTTTGCGTGGTATAGTCTTTTTGGATAGCGCAAGTAAAAAATAGTAAAAATAGCAAGTGACACGTGCCGCGCTCTCGGCCAATCAAGACACAGAATCTGTGAGTGAGGTGTTATAAAAACAAATAATGCACATTTAGTAAGTTTCCCTTGTGGTTTATTTGTGTAGTATAAGATAAAAAGTCGTATTCTCATTGAGTGATCCCCACAATGTCGCTTCCCAGGTTGTATCGTAAAATTGAGTGTGATCCATGGCCACACGGCATTCTGGTATTTGTGACTTCTGACTGGCGCCCTCGAACAAAGATACTGAAAATCTGGGAGACTGCCAACATAGTAGTTGGTAGTTGAATGGCAGTTGACTGCGTGAAAAAGCTATGCCTATTATTCGAATGGTCGAATTTGTATTGTCACGCCCCATTTAAGCAATTTGCAAAGACCATTGCGTGATCGAGGGAGCTGATAAATCGTGTCGTTAGCGGTCGCACTGTCGAATGCAGTGGTCTTTGGCAAAGACTATTAAGGGCAAGATAGCTCAGTTGGTAGAGCGCCGGTCCGTTA
Source organism: Crossaster papposus (assembly GCA_037893245.1). Classification (NCBI taxonomy): domain Eukaryota; kingdom Metazoa; phylum Echinodermata; class Asteroidea; order Velatida; family Solasteridae; genus Crossaster; species Crossaster papposus. Next base: position 745,560 of record JBAIAA010000567.1, on the reverse strand, counting down.
TTCTGGCGGGCGCAAGTTCGACTCCCGCCTATAGGGGGCTCTATAACGCAACACTTTGGATACACTTGTTGGTGATAAAGCTGTGTTTTTGAGGGGTGACATGCTTAAAGGGGCAGTTGGGTTATGTCGAAATAATCCTTTAGTTGGGTTCTGTAGAAATAATGTTTTAGTGCACAATTATATTGTTTCCTCTTGTTATATGCCACTAATACAATTTTATCAGAAAATGATATGTAAGAAATGTTGTGGAGGGGATTAGTCTAGATTTCCGCCGTCAAAAATACTGCTTATTCAGTAGGAGTAATTTATAGGCCTACAACTCACTCTTTTATTTGTTTTTTGGGGAAAATTACAATTTTTGATGCAGTACTGCATTAAGAGGATGCAATACCCTAAACTTTTCTCACCAGATATGAAAAGACCAATGTTGGCTCTAATCAAATCCAAAAGGAAAATATTCTGAGACCCCTGGCAAGTTGACTTTTTGAGAGGCAACAATTTGTTAACAATTTCAATTTTTTCAAGTTCTGAAAACATGCTTTAATGCATGTTCTAAACATAGCACAAGGGTGACATTAAAAACGTTAAAAGAAATTGTAAGGGCAAGGATGATACTTTGTAATGTTATAGTTGATTTCGTGATAAGATGTTGTATTTTGGCTGGGTGAATTTTTTTAAATAAGCAAAAAATACTGTTTTTGCGGCCCCCAACTGGCTAAAAATGTTTAAAACACAAAATGGCCTGTTACCATGGCAACGGGCAATACAAAACAAAATTATTTCAATTTTGGTTACTTGCTTACCGAGCCCTTTCATGTTAAATAAAAAATAAAAAAAGACAAAAAAGACAAAATGGGGTTGTAAGTTGAAGGAATTTAAGTCAAATTGTTTCACGCCATTTGTCATGTTTTGGTTTTTTTGTTTCAAGCTGGAGCCGTTGAACTTCACATCTTGGAAGGCGTAGACAGAGAGGCTACAGTTGGATCCAATGTCACGTTTACGTGCTTCTTGGCCAGTTATGAAGAGCTTCTAGTCATAGCATGGCTTTTTAACGACAAAATCGTAAAAGAGTGTAGTTTGACGGATCTTTCCATGAATTATCGCACCGTATACAAGGCTTGTGTTTTGACCGTCAATCCCGTTGTGGAGTCATCAGAAGGCTTTTATACGTGTGAGGTCTATACCAAAACCCAACTAATGGGGATAACATCGAAGTTAAACGTTAAAAGAGGCAATGGTGAGTACACTAAAATAACACCAAACGGTTTCAAAAGTGCCTTATATTATTCTTTTAAAATCTTAACGAAATACATGTACTAAAATGTAATTGTAAAGTTGCGTCCAAGGGGGAACGCATGGTAGAATGTCGCAGTTAAAGTTACCGCGAGGCCGCGGAGAAAAAGTCCAATGGGCACACGGCTTAATTCGACTCGGTTATACCGCAATGTACAAATGCTGGGGAAGATTGCCCCACCACTGAATCCAGAGATGCTTTATCGGGTCAACGAAAAACAATTTCCGGGTCGATAGACCAGAGACCTAATGAATTTATGGATGTGTTTACATGCGCTTTCGTATGGGGGCAAAGTCAGGACGTCATACGAAGTATGCACAGAGTCGCTTATAGGAAAGCGCACATAATTATAAAAAATCGTGATATCATTATAGGTCTAAATAGGCCTATTATGACATTTGCTGAAAAGTTTAACTGGTAACGGATTCAAGTGCTCGATCAATGTACGGCCACGGTTTTATTTTCGCGCAAAAACAATTAAGACTCTCCTGCAGACTGGGATGCTTACGCCCAAATAAACCGAGAAACAGAATGCTGGTACATCGTAGTAGGAGACCAGCCTGTAGGTCCCTTGACCAAATTCTGGGAACAAAGGTTTGAAAGTGTTTTTGTGTTCCCTGGTGAATACCGAACAATTTTGACTTGGGCTGCCCCCTTGAAAATGCCGGGCATTTCCGGGAGGGGTCAACAAAGGTCACACAGGGGTCAAAATTCAAATATATTCCAATTGTGTCGATATGCATGTCAAATTACTCGTCTAGTCATGAGGATTCTAGAAATGTATAGTTTGCTATACCTCCGACCTTAAATGATGGCGCTGTGGTCAATTAAAAGTGCTTACCTTGACCATGAACATTCAAAATGGCTGGCAAAAGGGATACCGAAAGACTTGAATCGGGACCTTTGGCCAACAATGACACAGCTATTTCTAAACACATTGTCCAATGATGCTTTTCTTGCTTTGTTGCACTGTTCATCATCCTACTCTTTCACCGGTAATAATCAATCACTGAGTGAACTGAAAACAAAGGACCACTGTTGCAATAAACAAACCAGTCATCGCGTCGACAAAACCAGAGTTTAAAACTCCCGCTTTTAGGGAATGTCTAACCCAATTGGCCTGCAGACGTTTGATCTATTTGCCCACGGACTCCAACCACTGACTGTCGTCTGGCAGAGATAATGTGGCTTGAACTTACCCCCCCCCCCCCCCACCCCCACCCCCCCCCCCCCCCCCCCCCCCCCGCCCCCACCCCCCTAATTTATGCTAACCTAAGTTTTAGCAGCCATTTTGAAATTTCAAGGTTATGGCAACCACTTTTAATTTTAAAAGTTGTTTAGTTGAATTTTCCATGTCAGAAAACATATTATTAGACACTAAAATCATTAGAATCGGATAACATTAACTGTGTTGGTTTTTGACCACAGCGCCATCATTTAAGGTCGGAGGTATAGCAAACTATACATTTCTAGAATCCTCATGACTAGACGAGTAATTTGATATGCATATCGACACGATTGAAATATATTTGAATTTTGACTCCTGTATGACCTTTGTTGACCCCTCCCGGAAATGCCCGGCATTTTCAAGGGGGCAGCCCAAGTCAAAATTCTTCGGTATTCATCAGGGAACACAAAAACCTTTGTTCCCAGAATTTGGTCACGGGACCTACAGGCTGGTCTCTTACTAATCGTGACAAACCCTGGCCATGAGACTCGAGATGGTAACCTGACGTGCCTCGCAACGAGCAGCGATCAGTCACTGAGTGCTACAGTGCTGATAACATTTTGTGCAGGTAAAGTGTACAAACGTTATGCCTTTATTGGTTTTAGCCGGCCAGCCTTTATCTTGGGCAGAATCCGCGTTGTTTTTTCTTGTGACTTCATGTTGTTTTTTTATTTTGAAACAAATTTGTGGTTAAAATTTGTGTTATGATTTTGTCATTCCTTATGTCATGTTAATTTTATGCGGTTGTTTATTCAGTAGCAAAATTTAGCCTTTGACCAAGATATTTTATAAACAATATATTTGGGGCCTTTTTCGAAACATTTGCTTCGTCTTCGGCTTTGGCTTCGCCTCTGAATTCCGAATTACTCAGAAGCAAATAGCAATTAAAGCAAATATAAATAGTCTAATTGTTGGGTTCATATCAATGAATTGAATGTTTCTGAAGCACAACATGCATCAAAATGTGGCAGGGGTTCTCGCAGTTGGGAATCTAAAATTGCCTTAAGCCAAAAACGAATACGAAGCCAGGGATTCGAAAAGGCCCTAAGTGTTTGGACACTCTCCTTCCTGGTCCTGCAATAGGATTATAACAGCATGGACAATTTCCTCCCCAGAGAAAGAGAAACAATTATACATGTTGTTGTTTTTGACAGAGGGGTATCTCTTTCGATCTTGCCTCGGGTTTTCGCCCTTAGATTTGCGTGATTCATTTACACTGAAGAGAAAGAAAAAGTATTCGACTTTTTCTGTTTTGGTTGCAAGGGCGGAATTTATTTAAATAAGTTTTGAAACCATATAGTCAAAACCCGATCTAAATATGGACAAGAGAAAAATTGGGATTTTGTTTTAGAAAACAATGCTTTGTAGCAAAGTTACATAAAGTACAGGAAACCTCATATTTTGTAATATGAAAGCGCACTTGTAAACAAAGCGTGATATCATTATAGGTCTAAATAGGCATACTACAAGTTTAACTGGTAACGGACTCAAGTGCTCGGTCAATATACGACCACGGTTCTATTTTTGCGCAAAACAATTAAGACCTTTCTGCAGACTGGAATGCTCACGCCCAAATAAACCGAGAAACAGAATACAATTCCCCCTGTTAAAACAGTGAAGAGCACGGTACGCGGTATGCAACTTTAACTGTTTTAACCCATCATACACCCCTCCCCAGCCCGTTCACACTTGTATCATTATTAACCGACACATTCCCAGGTTTTTGTTAACTGTTTGATGTGATCGTTTTGTTTTCATTTGATCGCTCGGCGACGATTCCTCCCCACTTTAAACTCTGTTAGAATGGTGTTCGTATTGTATATCGCAAACTTTCTCAACGCATTAAATCTACTTAGAGTTTAATTCTAACAATCTGCATCCAGTCAAACATCGAGATGATGCCGCGTTCATCGAGATTCATCGAGATGATGACCCCACCACCGGAGCTGTGCTGGACGAGCCCGAGTATGACCCCGTCTGCGTCCAGTCCAACACCACACGGCGATTCGAGTGTAGGATTCAAGACGCCAGACCTGGGACCTGGAACTTCACGTGGTTGCTTGGCAACCAGACGGTTTCTACTCATCAAAACGAGGCTTGGACCGCGGCTGGGCTGATCGTCAACGTGAGTAGCTGGTACATCGTGACAAACCCTGGCCGCGAGACTCGAGATGGTAACCTGACGTGCCTCGCAACGAGCAGCGATCAGTCACTGAGTGCTACAGTGTTGATAACATTGTGTACAGGTAAAGTGTACAAACTTTATTCCTTTATTGGTTTTAGCCGGCCAGTCTTTATCTTTGGCAGAATCCGCGTTGTTTTTTTCTTGTCACTTCATGGTATTTTTATTTTGAAACAAATTTGTGGTTAAAATTGATGTTATGATTTTGTCATGCCTTATGTCATGTTAATTTTATGCGGTTGTTTATTCAGTAGCAAAATTTAGCCTTTGACCAAGATATTTTATAAACAATATATTTGGGGCCTTTTCGAAACATTTGCTTCGTATTCGGCTTTGGCTTTGCCTCTGAATTCCGAATTACTGAGAAGCAAATAGCAATTAAAGCAAATATAAATAGTCTATTTTTTGGGTTCATATCAATGAATTGAATGTTTCTGAAGCACAATATGCATCAAAATGTGGCAGGGGTTCTCGCAGTTGGGAATCTAAAATTGCCTTAAGCCAAAGACGAAGACGAAGCCAGGGATTCGAAAAGGCCCTAAGTGTTTGGACACTCTCCTTCCTGGTCCTGCAATAGGCTTATAACAAAATGGACAATTTCCTCCCCAGAGAAAGAGAAACAATTATACATGTTGTTGTTTTTGACAGAGGGTATCTCTTTCGATCTTGCCTCGGGTTTTCGCCCTTAGATTTGCGTGATTCATTTACACTGAAGAGAAAGAAAAAGTATTCGACTTTTTCTGTTTTGGTTGCAAGGGCGGAATTTATTTAAATAAGTTTTGAAACCATATAGTCAAAACCCGATCTAAATATGGACAAGAGAAAATTAGGATCTTGTTTTAAAAAACAATGCTTTGTAGCAAAGTTACAGAAAGTACAGGAAACCTCATATTTTGTAATAGGAAAGCGCACTTGAAAACAAAGCGTGATATCATTATAGGTCTAAATAGGCATACTACAAGTTTAACTGGTAACGGATTCAAGTGCTCGGTCAATATACGGCTACGGTTCTATTTTTGCGCAAAACAATTAAGACCTTTCTGCAGACTGGAATGCTCACGCCCAAATAAACCGAGAAACAGAACACAATTCCCCCTGTTAAAACAGTGAAGAGCACGGTACGCGGTATGCAACTTTAACTGTTTTAACCCATCATACACCCCTTCCCAGCCCGTTCACACTTGTATCATTATTAACCGACACATTCCCAGGTTTTTGTTAACTGTTTGATGTGATCGTTTTGTTTTCATTTGATCGCTCGGCGACGATTCTTCCCCACTTTAAACTCTGTTAGAATGGTGTTCGTATTGTATATCGCAAACTTTCTCAACGCATTAAATCTACTTAGAGTTTAATTCTAACAATCTGCATCCAGTCAAACATCGAGATGATGCCGCGTTCATCGAGATTCATCGAGATGATGACCCCGCCACCGGAGCTGTGCTGGACGAGCCCGAGTATGACCCCGTCTGCGTCCAGTCCAACACCACACGGCGATTCGAGTGTAGGATTCAAGACGCCAGACCTGGGACCTGGAACTTCACGTGGTTGCTTGGCAACCAGACGGTTTCTACTAATCAAAACGAGGCTTGGACCGCGGCTGGGCTGATCGTCAACGTGAGTAGCTGGTACATCGTGACAAACCCTGGCCACGGGACACGAGATGGTAACCTGACGTGCCTCGCAACGAGCAGCGATCAGTCACTCAGTGCTACAGTGCTGATAACATTTTGTGCAGGTAAAGTGTGCAAACTTTATGCTTTTCTTGGTTTTAGCCGGCCAGCCTTCATCTTTGGAAGAAGCCGCGTTGTTTTTGTTCTTCTGTCTTCACGTTCAGTTTCTTTATTTTGAAACAAATTTGTGGTTAAAATTGGTGTTATGTTATTTTCATGCCTTATGTCATGTTAATTTTATGCGGTTGTTGATTCAGTAGCAAAATGTGCACGTCTTGCAACATATATGCACAGTGAATATATTGATATAGGTTTTGCCTTTGACCGAGATATTTTATAAACATTATACTACTAAGTGTTTGGACACTCTTCTCTCTGGTCCTGCAATAGGCTTATAACAGCTTATAACAGGCTTATATTATGGACAATACCTCCCAGAGAAAGAGAAACAATTATACATGTTGTTGTTTTCGACAGAGGGTATCTCTTTCGATCTTGCCTCGGGTTTTCGCCCTTAGATTTATTTGCGTGATTCATTTACACTGAAGTGAAAGAAAAAGTATTCGACTTTTTTGATTTTGTTGAAAGGGCGGAATTTATTTAAATAAGTTTTGAAACCATATAGTCAAAACCCGATCTAAATATGGACAAGAGAAAATTAGGATCTTGTTTTAAAAAACAATGCTTTGTAGCAAAGTTACAGAAAGTACAGGAAACCTCATATTTTGTAATAGGAAAGCGCACTTGAAAACAAAGCGTGATATCATTATAGGTCTAAATAGGCATACTACAAGTTTAACTGGTAACGGACTCAAGTGCTCGGTCAATATACGATCACGGTTCTATTTTTGCGCAAAACAATTAAGACCTTTCTGCAGACTGGAATGCTCACGCCCAAATAAACCGAGAAACAGAATACAATTCCCCCTGTTAAAACAGTATAGAGCACGGTACGCGGTATGCAACTTTAACTGTTTTAACCCATCATACACCCCTCCCCAGCCCGTTCACACTTGTATCATTATAAACCGACACATTCCCAGGTTTTTGTTAACTGTTTGATGTGATCGTTTTGTTTTCATTTGATCGCTCGGCGACGATTCCTCCCCACTTTAAACTCTGTTAGAATGGTGTTCGTATTGTATATCGCAAACTTTCTCAACGCATTAAATCTACTTAGAGTTTAATTCTAACAATCTGCATCCAGTCAAACATCGAGATGATGCCGCGTTCATCGAGATTCATCAAGATGATGACCCCGCCACCGGAGCTGTGCTGGACGAGCCCGAGTATGACCCCGTCTGCGTCCAGTCCAACACCACACGGCGATTCGAGTGTAGGATTCAAGACGCCAGACCTGGGACCTACAACTTCACGTGGTTGCTTGGCAACCAGACGGTTTCTACTCATCAAAACGAGGTTTGGACCGCGGCTGGGCTGATCGTCAACGTGAGTAGCTGGTACATCGTGACAAACCCTGGCCGCGAGACTCGAGATGGTAACCTGACGTGCCTCGCAGCGAGCAGCGATCAGTCACTGAGTGCTACAGTGCTGATAACATTTTGTGCAGGTAAAGTGTACATACTTTATGCTTTTCTTGGTTTTAGCCGGCCAGCCTTCATCTTTGGAAGAAGCCGCGTTGTTTTTGTTCTTGTGTCTTCACGTTTTTTTAATTTTGAAACAAATTTGTGGTTAAAATTGGTGTTATGTTATTTTCATGCCTTATGTCATGTTAACTTTATGCGGTTGATTCAGTAGCAAAATGTGCACGTCTTGCAACAAATATGCACAGTGAATATAGTTATATAGGTTTGCCTTTGACCGAGATATTTTATAAACATTATACTACTAAGTGTTTGGACACTCTTCTCTCTGGTCCTGCAATAGGCTTATAACAGCTTATAACAGGCTTATATTATGGACAATACCTCCCAGAAAAAGAGAAACAATTATACATGTTGTTGTTTTTGACAGAGGGTATCTCTTTCGATCTTGCCTCGGCTTTTTGCCCTTAGATTTATTTGCGTGATTCATTTACACTGAAGTGAAAGAAAAAGTATTCGACTTTTTCTGATTTTGTTGAAAGGGCGGAATTTATTCAAATAAGTTTTGAATCCATATAGTCATAAAATCCCATTTCTCTCGTCAATATTTAGATCAGGTTATGAGTGACTTTTAACCCGATATAAATATTGACTAGAGAAAATTGGGATTTTGTTTTAGAAAACGATGCTTCGTAGCAAAGTTACAGAAAGTACAGAAAACCTCATATTTGTTTAGGAAAAGCTTATGGTTTAGCTGTGTCTAACCGAGTATACGACATAGTCAGGTGGTACATTTACTGTATTCCTGTGTAATACCTACTCTTAAATGAACAGGCGAGAGAGTTGACCCGGAATATTTGACGTGTACTATCTAAGGTCAACATGAAGCTTATCCAGTCACGTTTTACCTATTCAGGTGAAAGGGGCCAGGTCAACGTTGATCGGAAATCAGAGTCAAATGTAACTTGTACTGTGTCAAAATGAAGCTTTTATGGTCACATTTCTCTTGTTCAGGTTAATACCCACTCTTAAAAGAACCAGGTCAAAGTTCCGGAATAAGAGTCATATTTGACGTGTTTTATTCAGGGTCAAAATGAAGGTTTTTGTAGTTGTAATGACAAATCGTTATTAAACTAGAAAATGTGCTGAAAGTATTATTTTGACAAATAAAATTACCTAGAAAGTGTCAGAACAAAATTAATGTGGCCCCTGATTCTAGAATAATCTTATGCTGGATTATTGAACGTGTCAGCAAATAGATTGATATACATTTTCAGATATTTAAATATTATTTAAACTATAGATATGTATACATCTGCTGTCGTCAAAGGTACAATCAGACTGCTAATCGGCATATTAGCTGTGGTCAGTATATTGGTTGTCGTGGCAATCGTGATGTACATACAGTTTAGAAGGAACCACAGGGAACAGCGTAGTGTTTTCATCAAAGGTGACGTGCGATCGTCTATCGAAATGGTGAGCCTTTGTGGATTTTACTGATTTGTAATAATAAACAAGACGATATAAACAGAGATAACGATATGAACAAATGTAAACAATTATAATAACAATTGGAAGGTTTTGATATGAATGTAATGGTTATAAATTAAACTCAGAAGAAACAGAAACATTTAATTTCGAGGTCAGCGATTTCTGTAGAAACACCAACAAACAGTTTTACATTAACAAACTGAAGTTGTGCAAACAGCTCCAATACTATAGGACCTGACTGGGTTAGCTGTAAAACATTTTGACGAGCTTTAATTCGTGAAAGCTTTTTAGAATATTGCCAGATCCAGTCAAAAAGAGAGTAAAGCCTGGCTTGTTTGAAGATGAATTGAATGGTGATGGAATCACATGATAATTGTTTTTTTTTTTTTTTAAGGATGTTGCTTCTGACCAGGATGCTTTAGAACAAGCACTGGCAGGTCAGTCTGAGCTCAGTAGGTCACCGGATGTGGAGAACAGATTTACATCACACCATCCACACACATACGAGGACACAATTTTACAGCAGGTTGAATCATACGTACACCGTGATCATGAAGACAATGTTGCACCACAAGCTCAACACAGCTACGAGTACAAAATTTCACAGCAGATTGTACACCAATACGAAACAAAGCTTTCACCTGAGATAGATGATGACGAGTATGACGACACTGAACCACCACAAGATGAGACACCGGTGATCTCGGATGATGACAATCTACCTCCTTGGGCCGCGACGTGGAAGGTGCCTCGCTGCGACATCATTGTCGACGAGAGGGTACTCGGCAGTGGTAACTTTGGCGAGGTGCGATCGGGTGCCTTGATGAAAGAGGGAGAACTAACAAGAGCTGCCGTCAAGATGCTTAAAGGTAACCTATAACTATTACTCCCGGTCCCCAACTCTTCTTTTCTTTGCGCTGAGGGGGTGCTGCATGGTAAACGAAGCCTATTTAATTAAATGCTACATGTACTACTGAATTATGTTTGTTTCTCCAACAGGTCATACATCGACGAGGGAGAGATATGATTTCATGGATGAACTACACACGATGACCACTATCGGCCACCACACTAATGTGGTCTTGCTGCTGGGCGCGTGTCAGCATTCAGGTGTGGATTTTACCATCAAGTTTATTGCTCCATGATTTTACATACAATATTGTTCGTGTTCAATTTAAAATGGGGAGGTGCATGTGCGGGTGTTTTGTCTACCAAAGTACCAATGTTTATAATGCTTTCATTGGCCAAAAATGTGTCCACAGAACCGATGATTCACTCTATATCTTCAACCATACTTCAAATTGTGGTAAATCAATTTGGTTTTTTCGGGGTTTTTTCGGAGTTTTTCAATCAAGAAAAAAGGGGGGGGTTCGGGCCCTTGGACCCTCCCCCCTCCCCCCCCCTGTATCCGCCCTTTATGTTGTTTCTTGTTTAACCAGATGTGTTGTACGTGGCTTTGGAGTATCTTTCCCGCGGTGATCTGCGCAGCTACCTGCGGACCGCTCGCTCACAGTCAGACTCAGACGAAGAAGCCTTGTCTTCCGACCAGCTGGTCAAGTTTGCTCTGGACGTTGCCAAGGGAATGGAGCATCTAGCTAAAGTTGGGGTAGGGCAGTATCTTATGTGTTCAATGTTCATAATGAAAGTTTCCATATTTACACTCTAAATTCGTTCCGATTTTATCCAAATCTGAATACCGTTTGAACTGTCACCTTTGAGGTCAAACACTTTTGGGGGTCAAACGTTTTTGAGGGTCAAAAATGAAAGTTTATGGGTCATTCTCAGGGTCAGGTGGCGACCTACAATATTACAAGAATTTGGGTAAAATATTTGTCCAGGATCTTGGTTAGATTTGACCTGACATTCATCTGCGTCAAAATTACTTTATTGTACAAATTGACAGTTCTTGGTCCAAATGACAGCTTTGCTTTCAAACTGCCGTTTTGATTGAGGAGTGTCTCATACAAATAACTCAGAATTGCGTAGAATCTAACCAGGAACATTAAACAAATGTATATCTTAGATTAGGAATTGTCCACACAAAAAACAAAAACAAGCACCCCCAACAAACAAATGAAACAATTTCAAAATAAGTTTTAAATACATGGCATTGTATTTTGTTTTTGTTCTTTGAACATAAAAGGTGATCCATCGCGATTTGGCTGCCAGGAATATCCTACTGGGTGACGGGCTAGTTGCTAAGGTTTCTGACTTCGGACTTTCCAGAGGAGAGGATATCTACGTCCAAACATCAAGGGTCGTTTATTAAACTAATCTCTAAACTTGTATTTTAAGAGCGTACTTTACTTTGACTTTGGGGACTTTTCTAGACTATAAGCGCGTAGTTGTACTGTTTGCAAGTCCATTACAAATTATTAATTTTTTTATTGTTTATTACAATCACGAGAGATAGTGACAGGTGAATTACAAGTCGATCAATTTTGTCAGTCACAAATCAATCACAAGTCGCGCTCTCAGGTCAAATTCTAAATCAACTGACACATTAAGGCAATCCTTCGTCAGTTTTCACAAAAATAAAATGCGGGCTACATAACCTTGTAATTTGACTGATATCCACACTGCCATTATTTTGATGGATTATAATTGGTTGACCTCTTTATTTAAAAACTTTAAAAGGTCAGAACTAACTGACACTCGGGTCAAAATGACACTTTCCTGGATTCTTGGTAATTATATGAGTCATTTTTTAAACCCGGAAATGGGTCACTCTGTACAAATATTACCCGAGGAGTGCATTTTTGTTATGTTTGTTCATTTGCATTTCATTCTAGAGACGGGTTCCAGTCCGCTGGTTGGCCATTGAGTCAGTCAGGTATCAAACGTACACGACAAAGAGTGACGTGTAAGTAACACAGTCTTTTTCTTATCGTGTGGATTGTTTTCTGGGTGATATCAGGCCTAACCCTAGAAGGTAAAATTCATTTTCGAAATACTCGGCCCTGTTAAAATTTAAGAAAACCTGACCATGTTTTTCTTATCTTCAGGTGGTCTTTTGGCATTCTGTTGTGGGAAATAGCCTCAATAGGTAAGACACGTATTTTGTTTTTTCAAAATACCTTTTGCAGGTCAAATGCAACAATTCATACCAGATATCATTAAAGGATTTAAAGCAACTTTGCTTTCATCAATATCCTTACACAACTACAAAATATATATATATCTAATTCATATTTAACGTGTATCGCCAAGGTGGAACCCCCTACCCGACCATAGAGACTGAGTCACTGGCTGGGAAACTGAAGGCAGGATACCGTATGACCAAACCGAGCAACTGCGACGACAAAAGGTAATTAAAGCCGTGTTCCTATTGGACCTTTATCCCGAGGCCTACCGTCCGTTCCCACTGACGTTAAAGTAACAAAAATGTGATGTGTTGTCAATATATTCGGTTTACCTGTAAACAAATATAATTTTACATACTTTAACTGCTTTTTTTAACAGCACTCTTGATGTTCGGTTAAAGTTTCGCCAAATGTCTACATTATTCTGTATATTTACAGTGTACATTGTACATGTACGTCGGTTTCACGTTGACTTAAAGGTAGAATACACCATTTGTAGATATCCCTAAAAATTACTACCGAATTATTAAGAAATATCTTACTTATTTGAAAGTAAATAACGATTGTAGGCATCCAGCTAAATGGTTTTGCTAGATATCCTGTAATTGTTCCCAACAAAATGAAAAAAACAAACATCCAAATTCCCCCTATTCGTGATCATTCAAGCAATTAACAATGGTGTATCCCACACCTTTAATGACCCCGAATAAGCATAACATGCTGTTTAATAGCAATTATTTTTATTTCTCAGGGTAAGTGCTTTTGTCTGTGAAGTGTTTTATATCAAGCTATTCATAGTCTCAAGAAAAACAAATTGCCCACCGGCCACCACAAAAAACGAAACATTACGGATTTTCTCATGTATCAACTATAATTGCAATAGAGGAGAACGTTAATGCATGCATTTTATGTTCATTTATAACACTGTGGATCAGGTAATGTGTTAATCTGTTAAGGAATATATTACATGGTGCAATTATTAATATGAATTAATTCATCTTTGAAGTGACACATTGAAGGTCGCTGGATTTCAAATATTGCCCCCAAAAACATTACAATACACGCAGACTGTGGACTCAAAGACTGCACAATATTTTATTTACAGTTCTTATGATACCGTATTTATTTTTTTGTTTAAAAAATATTCTTTCATTCGATTTCTGCCTATCTTCTCAACAGGATCCGACAAATATAAAGCATTTTTCACTCACGATTTTCTTTTGACTGCGTTTAGTTACGCCCTGATGCGCAAGTGCTGGGAAGAAGATCCGAAAAACAGACCGAGTTTCATGGAACTTGTCTCTGTTCTAAGTGACATGGATGACAGTAACATTCAACATGTATGTATCAAAACAATTTTAGTAGATGGTATTTAGCACCCCACATCGTCTTAGATGTTTAGCTATAGGGGGAAATAATACAATATACAAACACAATCTCAATTTTATTTAGATACGTACATTGCAATTACAATTTTATTCTTGGAAGCAATCTGGATTTTAGAAATTTACCCAAATTAAATAGAAAGTTGCTTATTTTATTTACTTTTCAGACCTATTTTTCATTGCACCGAGTGCATTACAAGAATTTGAGTGCAATACGGCCCGAGTTTGATGACAACTGAGTAGTCAACATCAGCTGACAACCCCTGGCAACAGTGACGTTTTGTGTTTTCTGCTAGCACTGACTTTCCTTATAAGAATTGCAATTTCGAATAATTAATTAAGATGTACACCATTTGCAAACATCCAAAAACTAAACTACTGAATTACATGTATTCTGAAATACCTTATTTGAGACTAAGTGAATAACAGTCTCAAGCATCCTGTGAAATCACAGCTTCTGGTGTCCCTCTGGTTTTCAAGAAAAAATGAATTTTCTATTAATTTCCAACGATTGCCAGTCGTTGGAAATACCATATTTATTTCTAAACACCTCCAAATTTATTAAAACATTTTATTTGCAATATCTACGTCTGTGAATGGGTGCCAGCCAACTAGTATGGTTTCCTAACCTGATCATTCCAAGGTCTATAAATTGCTCTTCGGTTTTGTTTGAAGAAAGTCAAGAAACCAGACTGCAGAAATAACATTACATTTTTTCTATAAACACACAAATTCAAACAGGCCAGCGTCACAATGTTTTTTCTATAAAAATATGAACCCCCCCCCCCCCCTCTATAACCCTTCCATTTTTGAAAATTACCGCAAAGCAAATGATGATACAATGTACTATACTTTAAGCCGTCGTTTGCTCCCCTGGCAATAACGCTGGATACGCTATACTGGTAATGAGTATTTAAAAGTTAAACATTTCGGCTTTCAATAATTTTGGTGGTTGAATATTTGTGTTATTGCTCTGAATATACGCATTTTAATCATTTGAGTATTTTGATGTAAATTTAACCAAATTAGGATTTCATTTAATCTTACATTCATTATGTTGAAGAGTGGAATTTGTTAGAATTGCAAATACACCTGTCAAGTGTTGTAAAACAAATACAACAGTGTATAGATCTGATAAAAGGTTCTCTGTAAAATTACATATTTTTGTTTACAGTGTACACATTAGATCCACCGATGATAATGTTCAACTTCGATGTTATTCTCTTTATTTCCTAATTCGCCAGCTCAAACGTAAATAAATTATTTCCTGTTGCGTCTCTATATCTGGAACAAAGAACATTTTAAATACACAATAATGTGTACGGTACTGGGAGCGTTTATCTTCGACGAGCAGCCTACGGAGTCCGTGCTCCCTAGGTAAGACCAAAGAACGGGCAAGAGTGTACGGATTTTCTGTGTCAATTGTTTATTTCTTTAAAACGATTAAACAATCTACAGTCGTACCATGATAATGAAAACATTTTAATACAATATTCTGCTTATAACGTGGAAGAAAATATATACATGGATATTTATATATTTGTCGTGAATCTGTTCGGCTTTGTTTTCCACTGCTGATGATGCACGGTATCTGAATAATAAGTATTGAATCCAGAGGCTCAATGTTTGACTGTAGCAACATAAGTTATCATACGTACCTTTCAACAATTATTTATAATCCCAGGGTACTTGAAACGATAGACAGTTGAGAAATGTGTCTGTTTATGAAAACGCTATACTTTAATATTACAACCCAATAAAAAAATACATAACGACGCGACAATCCTTATTGCTTTTAGTCATTATTCAACGAGGAAGAATAGCATTTAAACAAAATAGCCACTCAGGGAGTAAATAGCAACATAATGACATTTCCGATGCCGCATGAATAAAGTTGACGCGATTCGTTGATAAATCGGTTTCTGCAGTTCGTGTTTTCAATAGCGGGTGCTCACTGCATTATATTATTCCTCCCTCACAAGATAATGAATAATTCGATTATATAGGGATTCATTACACAAAGACAATGCAAAAAATGCCTGTCTGGTCAGATGATTGTATCAATTAAGTCGCCCTCTGGCCGATTTGCCCCAGATTGGTTTTCATTTATTTCAACCCCCCCCCCTAATCAATTTTTCATAAAGTTTTGCAAGTCCACATAGCTAGTACAAGTCCACAACTTTTTGAAACATAAAACAACATATTCGACAATTTCGAAAAGCATCATGGGATGACAAACAAGCAAGTTTATACACACACCTTGCTGGTACTCTTCTCTATAAGTTTCGCGGTTTGTTTGTCATACAATCCCATTAGTTTTCAGGATGTCAACAAGGTTTATCTATAAGTTACGATTCCACCCAGCTAGCGGGTGCCGCGCAAAGCGCGGCACCCGCTAGTACCTAATAATTAACAAAATGTATTCACTGCCCCAGCGTCTATCTTCAAACAAAGCGGCTATCACTCGTCTATGATTTCAAACTCCCAGTTTAATTATTAACGACACAGCCATCTATCGCTGTCTGAACAATCGCTGCGCCTGTTTATAGAGACCGTGACAATTAAGGAAACGTGGTCAGGTACAACAGAAGACGTCACTCCAATAACATCTAACAACAAAGATGCATTCACCGCCACGACCCGTCCAAACATGCGATCACTTGTTTTCGATACTAGTATTATTCCCAACAAGCAGTTCGATGTATATAACCTTAATAAGCAACGAAGGTAAATATGCCCATCCAAAACAAATCCAGTCAGGCACAAAAATTGCATTATCACGCGCGGAAGGAGGCTGTGTGCTAGTAAATAATTGCAGTCAGTTCATTTAAAACTGGACTCTTTGAACAACAAAGCAGAACCATATTATAAGTATTCTTCAGATGGCTACTGACAGACTTGGTTGGTGTGAGAGAAGCTTTCACGGTCTCCTTGCTGCAATGGACAACAATTGAGGGTGACTATAGTAAATAACCAAGTAATTTTTGTAACAAAAACAATTGGAGTAAAGCCCAATCAACTATAAAAAATAAACTGTTTCTATGTTCCATCTGAAGTCAGATGTATACGTGTTACTCAGTGTAATTTGGTTGAACGGACTCGATAAGGGAAAATGAATCATTCGGCGCCAGATCCCTTGGGCGTGTCCCCGATCATTGTCGCTTTCCGTACTTGTTTCATCGGCTTTCTTGGATTGTTGATCATAGCTGGAAACATTATCTCCATTGTCGTGACTCATCGCGTACCAGACTTGGCAGACAGTACTAAGATCTTGATGACTTCTTTGGCAGTATCTGACCTCACATTGGGCTTTTTGACGGCGTTCCAGGTTGTCGCTTCAGCTTTGGACCGGTGGCCTTTCGGATACATCATTTGTCAGGCACATGCCTGCATTGCACTGTTGGTCATGCTTATGTCAGTATTTTCCCTCATGTGTTTAAATGTTGAGCGTTACATTGCCGTTACCAGACCGTACCAGTTTCCTATTTTGTGCGCACGGCGTCGTATTATTGTCAGTCTCATTTTGGCATCGCTAGTAATCATGAGTGGACAAATTGTAGCACAAGTTCTCGGAGTACATGTGATGTATTTTGAGGATATTGTTGTTTGTACTTATGCAAACACTTCTACAGTTGCAAACGTTTCGCTTCTTCTATTCTTTGACGTAATTCCGGTCTTTATAATGATGTGTATATACTATCGCATCATAAAGATCAGCAGAGAGCATGAGAAACGAGTCAACCAGAACGATCCCAACAACAGAAATAACATCCAGGTCAACAAAGCTCTCAAGACGTTTGTCGTCGTCACTCTGGCTTATGTAGTTTGTTGCACTCCGGCTGCGATTAACAGAACCGTTGAGTCCTACACCAACGTGAAGACTGCACCTTGGCTTTGGTTTATAGTGACATGGCTTCTAGCGTTCAACAGTATCTGCAATGTTTTCATCTATTGTCTTTTCAATCGCTCCTACCGTCAGAAGGCCAAACAAATCATCACCAACAGATGGCTCTGTTGCAGAGGGTCGGTGGAACCTGTGGACGATCGATAGAGAGCTAGTTGATGTGAGACTCAGGTCGGCATTCACTAAGAAGACGGCAGGTAAACAAAATCAAAATACGCAAAGGAACGGACGTACATTAAAAATACAATCGTATTCACCTAAAATATCTGCGGGGCTGTATTAGGGCCATTTTCAAATCCCAACTTAGGCATCATCTTGGGCTCCATCACCATTGATACACTGCATAAACGAAGCCTATAACGAAGACGAAGCTGGGGTTTGGAAAACGGCCAAGAAACGCAGCGCGGACATACTAACGTCATTTTGCAAAGTTACCCATAGTAGCGGTGGTCACATCTTACGGTCATGAACGTAGTTGAACGTAGTTCAATTTGACCGTAGTAGACCGTAGTTAACCGTACTCCAACCGCCTTCTTATTCCTCCATGCTACGGTCAACTATGGTCAACTTCGGTCCACACTACGGTCACGTAGGATCAACTATACGGTCCACACTACAGTCAAGTATGGTCAACCAGGGTTAACTACGTATATACTAGGCTCACAGTACGGTATAGGCATTCAAGGTGACCGTCGAAATATTTTCAACTTTCCTCAAGGCCGAAGTATGTTCAGAACTACAGTCCACTACGTTTAACTACGTTTAATACCTAGGAGAGTTGAAGGCTTCTGATTGGCCGAGACTCGATCACGTGCAGGACATTATATGTAGTAATATCATGGGTTTTCCAAGTGCCATTTTCTAAACCCCGGCTTTGGGTTGAATTCGGGCCACAATACATACGTTTTCCTAGTTCCGGATCGCAAAAAATATTCGATATGTATTTGAAAATACGACGTCAAATATACCGACATTCCTTTTTTAGTTGCGGATCAGTTTAACCAATTCCGGATCGAGTAAAAAACTGCTTCGTACATGAACAATTATCACACTAGAACCAACCCAAATCAAGCCTATATTTCTGATAAAGTTTTATTTATATAAATACAGTTTAAAATAAATTTCAAATACTTTCACTTCCAATAAAGTTTAAAAAGAGGACTTGCAAGGAAATGCTTTGAAATGTTTTGTCCGTGTACGTGTGTGGCGCGCGGCAACGAGCCGATAAACTTTGTCCTGTGTCTTATTTCTCCATGGTCCTACAGAACACGTCGTATGAAATCGCTTGCGCGCGTGTAGTTGATGCATCTATTTTACGGGCGATCCGGAACTAGGAAAAAATGAACGTGCTGTATTTGGCAGATTTTTTAGTACTGGAGACTTTTAGACTTATTTTTACTTATGTATCAAGAAGCTTGTATGTTTCTTTTCAAAATGAATTTCATCTAAACAAATAGTATTGGAGACCAAGCCATAACAAGGTAGGTTTTTATTTGAAGCGATCTGGAACTAGAAAAAATCCGGAACTAGGAAAACAACTGTACCACTGCTAAACTACATTAACAAACCCAAAATACGGAAACGAAGCTGCGTTTGTAAAACGGCCTAGAAGAAGCCGCGAAGTCGCGAAATTCGACATTCGGCTCGATCCATTACCAGCGGTCATCCCCCAACCCGGTCATTACCACGCAGTAATAACCGGGTTCTCGCACTGTTGTTATATTTAAATACGTTTAACTACGTTTGACCACGACTACTAGGGTCTACTAGGGCGATTGCAAAACTATTACGGACGGATACGTAAATGACCTACAGAACTACGTATCCTCCCAAAATCACTGTAATTAATAATTATTGGCTATCGGTAGCGTATCCGAGTATGCAATTGGTCGGTGATGGTTTCGCTTTTTACAAGTATGAGCGCTTGGCAATTACCATAATAATGAGAGGCACACGTAATTACTGACAAAAGAAATAAAGATAGAGAGGTCCCCAAGTCTCGCTAGCTCCCTGAAAATTTCCATAATAATACTCTTGTGATAGTGTATGGAAGGATAACTTCATCATTGTTATCCCTGGAAATGGTTTTCACCGCGTCTATTCCTTTTAATCTTTTACAAGCCAGATGTGATTGAGTATCGCCAAGTACAGTAAACTTTGACTGTCATACAGACAAAGTTTACTGTACTTGGCGATCATATGAAGCACGATATGTGGCAGAGAAAACCCCCCCTCTTTTGTGTTGGCCATTGTGTTCCCGGAATCTCAGGATTTCCTTTTAGGTTTCAAGGGGGGATGGGTTAGGTTACAACAGTGTTGAGTGCGTATAAAGGATAAGAGGGGGGTACCCCTCTGCCACATATCGTGCTGGGTATATTGGCGATACTCAATCACATCTGGCTTGTAAAAGATTAAAAGGAATAGACGCGGTGAAAACCATTTCCAGGGATAACAATGATGAAGTTATCCTTCCATGCACTATCACAAGAGTATTATTATGGAAATTTTCAGGGAGCTAGCGAGACTTGGGGACCTCTCTATCTTTATTTATTTTGTCAGTAATTACGTGTGCCTCTCATTATTATGGTAATTGCCAAGCGCTCCTACTAAAAAGCAGGACCATTACCAACCAATTGCATACTCGGATACGCTACCGATAGCCAATAATTATTCATTACAGTGATTTTGGGAGGATACGTAGTTCTGTAGGTCATTTACGTATCCGTCCGTAATAGTTTTGCAATCGCCCTACTACGGTCAACTACGGTCACACCATACTACGTTCAACTACGTTAATGACCGTAAGATGTGACCACCGCTTAGTACACGTGTTAATGCTAGGTTCCCACTATCACGATTCGCGCCACGATTGAAATCGTGGTCTTAATTGTGGAGTACTCGTGGTGATCCTATCAGATCTTATCAGATCTTGAGGTCAGTCGTGGCAATCGTGTTGATCGTAGAAGATGTTTGGACGGTTTAAAAAATTTCTACGATCAACACGATTAATTTTCAATCGTGATCATCGCATCAGATCGTAATGGATCGTAACAAAGCAGGACAGATCGCATCTAATCGTGCTTCCAAATCGTGGTGATCGGGATCAACCTTGGACAAGACAAACACTACCTCTGTTGAGATGCGCTGTGATCTGATTGTGGGTTGTAGTCTTCACTCTGTAAAAGTTCAAGAAACAATGAAGTCCATGGTCAGTCGGGCTGTATATATACCCGTCGGGGTCGAATCGTGGCTCAAATCGTGATCACTCTCGATCCCGATCGTGAAAGACATCGCGACCACAATCATATCTGATCGCAACATGTGAGTGCATCGGTTCGTGATGATCGAGTGGAACGTATCGGAACGTATCTACACGTACCAGATCGTTCCAAATCGGGGACCCCGATCGTGATGACCGTGTCAGATCGGGACCCAATCGGGACAATCCTATCGGAACGTATTTGATCGTATCTGAACAGAAGACCAGATCGTGACTATATCGCATCCAAGCGCACCAAATCGTACCAGAACGTATCGACTCGCATCAACTCGTGTCAAAACGTGAAATTTCAGAAAAGAAAACGAAAATTCCAAGATCATCTACGAATGGCCAATCGTGGCGTTCGTAACGGATCGCACGACAGTGGGAACCTAGCATTAAATTGTGAAGGGAACTCACCACCGCAGTGTAAGATATCCGAGCCCCCAACTATTTATGTGTTGTCCGACTGCGGGTATTTTGGTGACAAATATCGATCACTGATCTTGTGGTAGCATTGTATATTGCACAAAACTCATGGGACTTGAAAACTAAACGAAGATGGTCTTACGCATCTTCGATCTTCTTTGTCTTGGCAGTCACGCAGTCCACGTCGCAGTCGGCTGGTGATGAGAGGCTGGGGTAAAACGAGATATAAAGGCTTTGCACAATTGACAGAATGAGAGAGGAATGTCGTCGCCGCACTGCAATTGAAGTACTTGCGACTTGCCCACCAGGGTCTACGTACATCCCAACTATCAACCCACACTCGGCAAACTTCAGGTCCAAATGTATCCTTCTTCTGAACCTATATCTACCCTGACACTCTGGCATTTTCTGCAAGCAGAAATTTGGAGTTTACTTTAACTGTCTATAGGTGAAACTAAAGATTCCAAATTCAAACGAGCAGAATGTTGTGATGCCCAAAGGTAAACAAGCCTACTTTTGCATTTTCTGCTTGCAAAATTTTCTTAAATTTGAATTAACATATTTTTAATTGTAGATGGACAATTCTATCGGCGCCCTGAAACACTACACAGTGAGCCATCATAGGAGCTAAATTTGAATATAAACATCTGGTACACTGACTTGCTAAAAATGCTTGGCACCTAACTTTGAATTCTCCAGACCAAAGACAATGTTGCTACAGTATATCACGAGATTCGAGGCAAACCTTACGCTCTGGAGTGGTCTGGGGCCAATTTCATAAAACGTGTAAGCACAACAAATTGCTTGGCATGAAAATGTATCCTTGGAAAAAAAAGGGTTACAAACCAAATTTTCAGGTGATGTATATTTATTTACATGGTAACGGGTGGTAAACATTGAATTTTGGCGGGTAACCTGTTTCTACTGAGCAATACTTTGTTGTGCTAAGCAAATTTGTCCAGTCTTAAGGCTTTTATACTATGCACATCTTTGCTCCTTACATTTTAGGAGCCAATTGCCTTGACTGACTCTACGGCTTTAAGGGCAACTTTTGTGTTAAAGGGATATACATCTTACGGGTGGGCGGCTCTGACCTCACGGCAATCTCAAAGTCCGCGAAGATGCATGAGAGCACTGCGATTGCGGGCCCGTCGCTTGCCCCGTTAGATTTGACGAAGTTGACCTCGCAAAGACCGCTACATTCATCCGCATCGATTTCTGTACAGGAGGGTGGGCGGAACAAAAGGATGAAAACCATCCTGAAAAATGTATAACAAAGGTTGTTTCGTTTACACACTAAAAACCTTGCTTGTGAATTATTTGATATCTTTGAGTTACAAAGTGACGCTAAAGGCGCTATATTTGTATATCATTACACCTGCTTTATCGAATAATGTATTCAGTGCAACGTCTCGGCTTCCTGGGGAGCGTACAGCTCCATTTCGGCGTGCTCAAAGAAGCGAAACTACAACCCTCTCTATACCTCTACATTAACGGATACCAATTTCACAACTTTGCTGGGAGAAACATGATTATATACATGTCCTACACTAGACACAGGTATTGCAACCAAGAGCGTCACTCGCGAGCCTGGTGCTCGCCGCAAAAAATGACTGCCGCCGAATTGGTCTATTTATTTCATTCAACATCTAACAGCGCTTTAGCGCCAATTACAGGATGTAATAGAAAGTGAGAGAAGACAATGTGAAGGACTTACAGTTTTAGACGTGAGAGAAAAAACCCAGTAGAATATTTTGGGGGAAACCCACGGAATCAGGCGGGGACTGCAAACCCAATCCACATATTGGCACATGCGGCATTTGAACCCGGGCCATAGCGATGGAAGGCGAGCCGCTGCGCCAATCTGACTCCCTTGACAACCTGACTCCCTACTACTACTACATGTAGTATTATACCATAGTAGCGCGTTAATGCGCAAGAAAACTCCGTGCACAATCGAGCTTATTCTTTTGATATTTACGAAGGGGCACATTGCTTTGTTTTAGGCGTTTCCGTATATAAATATGAAATTAATATGGTTAGAAAGTGTTTTTAGAATATAACGATTCGCATAACTACTCCCCCAAATTGCGTTGTTTTTGTTTAATTTCGTGACAAATAATGGTCCGCCATTTTGTAAAACCACATTTTTAATTCAACAAAATGGCGGACTGTGTTCCGTTAGTCGTTTTCCAGTCGCAGCTGGTTGAACTACGGCTGAGCAATTATTGTTACGATAACCGTCTGTTTGTAATATTCAAAGAAGTAATATGTCTCTAACGGGCTCCCGTTTTTGGAATACTTGGAAATACATTAGTTGGAAATCATTATAATAATTTATTTAGTTATTTGTTCCGCATTGTTTGTAACTTGATCTTTGGAATTGTAATTAAATCTTATTGGTTTATTTGAGATCCAATATAGCACTGGTTTCTATCTTGAATTTTATTAGTGTTGTAACCAGGTGCATGATCCAACTTAAGTGTGGGATGGACCTACCACACACACACAGTGGCAACATTGCCCAGAAGTGCAGGATCCTTAAGGCCCAGTCACACCGGATCGTACGATTTCTGGATCGTGCGATTGGTGCGATTTAGCAGAGGTACGACCAATCGCCAATGTTTTGCGACGATCTTCATTGCGACCACTCGCACTATCAGTCGTGTATACCTAAAACCAGTTGCACGACTAATCGTGCGACTGTAGGACCCGCGATCATCTACGACTGGTGGTGCGAGCACGCACGATTGGTGGTACGACCATGTAAGACCTGTCTGCAACCTCTTACGATTTGGAATCGCAGGTCAGAAGTTTTGAACATGACCATCGACCTTGCTGCGACTGATTTTGCTGTGGCGATGACCCACGACCTCTGCGACCAGTCGCACGCCGGGCTTGCGACCAGGTTACGACCAAGCTGCGACCGAAAAATGTTGCAATCGCGGGCAAATCGTACAAAAAGCGTGCGACTGGTCGCAGAGGTCGTGGGTCATCGCAATAGCAAAATCAGTCGCAGCAAGGTCGATGGTCATGTTCAAAACTTCTGACATGCTCGCACCACCATTCGTGGATGATCGCGGGTCCCACAGTCGCACGATTAGTCGTGCAACTGGTTGTAGGTATACACGACTGATCGTACGATCAATCGTGGGTACCTAAGACTAGTCGCACAATTACCTACGACTGATTTTGCGATCAATCTTCTCCAATCGCTTGTGATCGCACGACCAAGCGTGCCACCAATTGTACGTACCAGTCTTAAGAGCAATCACAGCATACGACCGCTATGAAGATCGTCGCAAAACATTGGCGACTGGTCGTACCTCTGCTAAATCGCACCAATCGCACGATCCAGAAATCGTACGATCCGGTGTGACTGGGCCTTAAGCAATCACAGCATACGACCGCTATGCGGAGATCGTCGCAAACATCGGCGATTGGTCGTATCTCTGCCAAATCGCACCAATCGCACGATCCAGAAATCGTACGATCCGGTGTGACTGGGCCTTTACATTATGACAGATTTATGTATACATTAATAATGTAGCACATGGAGTTTAATGAGTTTGGTGTCTTTTACTAAATAAAATATTGTTTTATGTTGACTGTCGGGTCGCCATGTCAGACGTTTTAATAATGATGTAAAACATGTGATTAATAAGAATAAATATGTTAGCTCCTTCGGAATTGTTTTTACTAAATTTTAAATTTTAAATGTGTCATTAGAGTGGGGTGGATGTGTATGGGTTGTGGTGGATTTGTTGGGGTGGGGTGAATACGCTGGGGAAGGGGGGAAACTGAGTGACTAAGTATGGATAGAAGTAACACCTTGAAGCTGGTATGTTTTGCCAGAATTGTCCAATAATTATGGCTGACGTACGACCTATATGGACCATGAGCACACAAATTAATTTCCACGATTTATAGTCGTACCGAAAATAATTGAAGCTGAAAACTGGTTTCATGGGTTAGGTTTTCACGATTACGTAAATTGCGGAGGTGAAGGGTGCATTCAGCTAGTGTGGAAGCTATCTGGAACTAGAAATGAAAATGATCGCCGGAGACGGCCGGACATAGCAACGAAACGAGTGGGTTTTCATGTTCAATTAGGCGTATTTTTGTTTACAGTGTACGTTGACGTTGACGTTGGTAGTACAACTGGCTCTCTTGTCAGTAGACGTAGTCTGGGGAACCAATGCGTTTTCCTCCAAAAGGGGAACATGAGCACTCCCGCTGTCTATTTCTATCTTTTGTAAGACTCGGTCGATGAGAGAAAATGATGGAAAACAGTAATGCAGGTGTCACACATTCACGAATTGTTTGCATAGAACGATCTCTTTTTGGTCTGAAAAATAGGCTAAATACGAACTGTCCTTTCGAGGACTCACATGAACAATTGCACCTTTGTCATATGTCATACAAAGCTTGAATTTCATTATCCATCATTTTGTGACATAGGTTCAGAAAATTCGACTTGTTATGGGTGAACGTGATTAATAGGATATTTCCTTAAATTCAACATATGAAGCAATAATTAAAACATGACGCGAATGAGTAATATTTTTTTCAGTTATATCTAACCTGCAAACGTCAAAGTTGTTTCAGAGTTAAGCCACACATACCAGCATCAAATCCATACAGAAAAATCGTCAAGTTTCTCACGGAAGCGACCGGAATCCCGAGAGTCAGCAAATCAAGTCCACTCGACCAGAGCCGAGCGAGGGCAGTCAATTGGCGCATATGCATTGGGCAAAAATTCAACACAGACAAATTAAAACATGATGCGAATGAGTAATATTTTCTCCAGTTATATCTAACCTGCAAACGTCAAAGTTGTTCCAGAGTGAAGCCACACACACCAGCATCAAATCTATACGAACAAATCGCCAAGTTTTTCAAGGAAGCAACCGGAATCCCGAGATTCAGCAAGTCAAGTCCACTCGACTAGAGCCGAGCGAGGGCAGTCAATTGGCGAATATGCACTGGGCAAAAATTCAACACAGACAAAATGAGACGGAGAGTGGTCATTGTGCTTGCGGAATGTTGTTGTTGCTTTTGAGGTTTTAAGGGGGGTGCGTTAAGTTACAATAGTATATAGGTATGGGGACTAATGGCCCTGTCACACCAGAACATTTTAGGCCAACGCGTGAGTAACGTGTTGTAATTTTGGCAACACGTTGGCAAACGCTGACCAACGCTAGGCCAGCGTTAGCAACACGCTGAGCGCGTTACTCACGCGCTGTGACATGCTGTCACACGCTGAAAAAAAACATATTTTTTTCAACATACATACAATTTCCAGCGTTTGCCAGCGTGTGACTGCACACGCTAGCGGAGCGTTGGGGGTTTGTTACTCACGCGTCGAACACGCTAGACGATTGTTATCAACCCGCTACTCACACGCTGGCGTACGCTGGCGTACTCTGGCGACACGCTGGTTATGGCCTTGTCACCCCAGAACGTTTTAGGCCAATGCATGAGTAGCGCGTTAAAAATAGTTGATACGCTGGCAATCGCTGAACTTTCACAGAAAAAGTCAAGTGGAACCGTGATTTCAGCGTGTCCATACAGGTTGATAACGGGTTCATAGCGTATGCCAGTGCGTGAGTATCGTGTGAGGAACGCGCTCAGCGTGTGAGGAACGTATCACTGATTTATAGTAAAAATACGACAGCGGGTCGCCAGCGTGTGAGTAGTGGGTTGGTAACGATCGTCTAGCGCGTTCGACGCGTGAGTAACGACCATCCTGCGCGCCGACAGCGTGTGCAGTCACACGCTGGCAAACGCCGAAAATTTTAGGTATGTTGAAAATTGTATTTTTGC
Organism: Crossaster papposus; assembly: GCA_037893245.1. Lineage (NCBI taxonomy): Eukaryota > Metazoa > Echinodermata > Asteroidea > Velatida > Solasteridae > Crossaster > Crossaster papposus. Next base: position 718,262 of record JBAIAA010000567.1, on the reverse strand, counting down.
CTCAGCGTGTGACAGCGTGTGACAGCGTGTGGGTAACGCGCTTAGCGTGTTGCGAACGCTGGCCTAGCGTTGGTCAACGTTTACCCGCGTGTTACCGAAATTCCAACATGTTGGCCTAAAACGTTATGGTGTGACGGGGCCATTAGTGTAGTAGGGCGTCGGCTTTTTATACAACTAATCATGTGGTCATTGCAGTACGCTGGCGCGCGTTGGAACGCGCTACTCACGCGCTGGGCAGTCGTTCATCAGTCTTCGAGCGCGTTACTAACGCGTTACTCACGCAGTGGCGAACGTTATGAACCCGTTAACAACGCGTTATGGACACGCTGAAATCACGGTTCCACTTGACTTTTTCTGTGGAAGTTCAGCGTTTGTCAGCGTATCAACCATTTTTAACGCGCTATTCACGCGTTGGCCTAAAACGTTCTGGTGTGACAGGGCCATAAGGAGGGAGACACTCGGTCTCATGTCTTGCTGGGTATAAAATGCAAGGTGGGAATGGGATACAGTGTCAAGCATGCACGCATGCATCAGAAGTAATTGCTTTCCAATTCGACACAAAATGTAAATGGCAATATGAAGGGTGCTATACTCTCTTTTCCAGTGGCGTTGTGGGCCTATGTGTCTGTACTTGTCATTGACGAAGGCTCGTCTTGGTTAATTCCGCCATCTTGTTGAGATCTATGGCTGCCATAGTTAAAAGTGGAATGTCCTCTTCTGTATCTGTGATCGGTCGTTGGCCGGGTAAACCCGCCACGCCCACCCAAGTTGTCTGCGACCAAGTATAAAACTCGAGAATTATACCTTGTTACAGATTTTGTTCGTTTCTTGAATTGCTTTACACGACTGTACTCTAGGTCACTTCCAAATAGCAGGTCAGTAACTGGCTCCTGCGAGGAGCACAGTGGGGTATAATGGAGCACTCACATGAGTTGCCATAACCCATTATTGCTACCTCGTCAATCAGAGTTTTGATAAAACATGTGGTGTCTGTTGCGGTTTTTTTCACATTTAATTCATTAATTGTTTTGTTGTTGCAACTGATGTGCACACAAAGGCCTCTTGTAATTTTGTTCTACATCTGGCCAGTTCTCGTGTGGCCAAATCTGGCCAAATCTCGGGATGTGCCTTTGTCAAGGTTTTCACAATTTTGGATTTGTTCATGTGCCAAATAGTTTATAGTTTTTGCCAACAGTTCATTGATAGCAGGGCCTTCTTTATAATTTTTTAAGGGGTGCTACTATTTCTGAGAGTTCGTCGTCCTCAAATTGATGAGTACCTGTAGGTTGAGCCGAGTCAATTGTCAAAAGGGTATTTACCTCATCTTCCGAATAATAATCGCCCCTTTCGGGTACGACTGTATTGACACAAGATTGTTCGCCCTTTATAGGTGCGAATTTAACTAAAGGTGCAGCTATGTTTGCAATTTCGTTGGCATGGTGCCCTTTATGTTTCGCGGTTTCTCTGTCATACAGTCCCATTATGCTTTCAGGACGGCAACAAGGTTTATCTATAAGTTACGATTCCACCCAGCTAGCAAGTGCCGCGCAAAGCGCGGCATCCTACTACATGTATAGTACCTAATAATGACCAAAAGGTATTCACTGCCCCAGCGTTTATCTTCAAACAAAGCGGCAATCGCTCGTCTATGATTCCAATCTCTCAATGCAATAAGTAACGACACACTCATCTATCGCTGTCTGAACAATCGATGCGCCTGTTCATAGAGACCATGACAATTAAGGAAACATGGTCAGGTACAACAGAAGACGCCACTCCAATAACATCTAACAACAAAGACGCATTCACCGCCACGACCCGTCCAAACATGCGATCACTTGTTTTCGATTCTAGTATTATTCCCAACACGCAGATCGATGTATATAACCTTAAATAAGCAACGACAGTAAATATGGCCATCCAAAACAAAATCAGTCAAGCACACAAATTGCATTATGACGCGCGGAAGGAGGCTGTGTGCTAGCGAATAATTGCAGTCAGTTCATTTGAAACCTATATTAATAATTTTCAAACTAAAAGGACTGTTCTACCAACAAAACAGAACTACACTTATAAGTATTCTTCAGTTGGGTATTGATAGACTTGGTTGGTGTCAGACAAGCTTTCACTGTCTTCTTGCTGCGGGACAACAATTGATGGTGACTAGTAAATAACCAAGTAATGTCTGTTACAAAAACAATTAGAGTAAAGCCCAATCAACTATTTAATAAACTGTTTCTATGTTCCATCTGAAGTCAGATGTACGTACTACTCACAGTGTAATTTGGTTGAACGGACCTAATAAGGAAAAATGAATGATTCTGCGCCAGATCCTTTGGGCGTGTCCCCGATCATTGTCGCTTTCCGTACTTGTTTCATCGGCTTTCTTGGATTGTTGACCATAGCTGGAAACATTATCTCCATTGTCGTGACTCGTCGCGTACCAGACTTGGCAGACAGTACTAAGATCTTGATGACATCTTTGGCAGTATCTGACCTCATATTTGGATTTTTGACGGCGTTCCAGGTTGTCGCTTCAGCAATGGACCGGTGGCCTTTCGGATACATCATTTGTCAGACACATGCCTGCATTTTAACGTTGGTCATACTTATGTCAGCATTTTCCCTCATCTGTTTAAATGTTAAGCGTTACATTGCCGTTACCAGACCGTAGCAGTTTCCTAGTTTGTGCACACGGCGTCGTATTATTGTCAGTCTCATTTTGGCATCGCTAGTTATCATGAGTGGACAAATTGTAGCACAAGTTCTCGGAGTACATGCGATGTATTTTGAGGATATTGTTGTTTGTACTTATGCAAACACTTCTACGGTTGCAAACGTTTCGCTTCTTCTATTCTTTGACGTAATTCCGGTCTTTATAATGATGTATATATACTATCGCATCATAAAGATCAGTAGAGAGCATGAGAAACGAGTTAACCAGAACGATCCCAACAACAGAAACAACATCCAGGACAACAAAGCTCTCAAGACGTTTGTCGTCGTCACTCTGGCTTTTGCAGTTTGTTTTACTCCAATTACGATAACCAGAACCGTTGAGTCCTACACCAACGTGGAGACTGCACCTTGGCTTCGGTTTATAGTGACATGGCTTCTAGCGTCCAACAGTATCTGCAATGTTTTCATCTACTGTCTGTTCAATCGCTCCTACCGTCAGAAGGCCAAGCATATCATCGCCAACAGATGGCTCTGTTGCAGAGGGTCGGTGGAACCTGTGGACGATCGATAGAGAGCTAGTTGGTGTGAGAATCAGGTCGGCATTCACTAAGAAGACGGCAGGTAAAAAGGGATCAAAATACGCAAAGGATCGGACGTACAATGAAAATACAATCGTATTCACCTAAAATCATCTGCAGGGCTGTATTAGGGACATTTTCAAATCCCAAAATGGGTGTTCTAAACTGGATCGCCGACATGTTTTAAGAAATGACAGAATGCAAGTTCAAATGATATGGCAACTTCAGTTTCTCCCTGATATCTACATTAAGACGTTTGGTCATCCCGGAACTGTGACACTAAATGACAACTAGTACCCACCACACTTGTTTTTTACCATGACGTGGCTGGGCTGGCATGCCGTCTCCATGTCCTGTGATGCAGAAGGATTTACGAGGCACCCAGTACTCCGTATTCTCGTTGAAGGTCACGAACAGGTGTTTCTTATTGATGGCGTACTTTATTTCAGCTTACGAATCGTCTTACGCATCTTCAATATTCTTTGTCTTGGCATTCACGCAGTCCACGTCGCAGTCGGCTAGTGATGAGAGGCCGGGGTAAAACGAGATATAAAGGCTTTGCACAATTGACAGAATGAGGGAGGAATGTCGTCGCCGCACTGCAATTGAAGTACTTGCGACTTGCCCACCAGGGTCTACGTACATACCAACTATATTAACCCACACTCGGCAAACTTCTGGTTCAAATGTACCCTTCTTCTGAACCTATATATTTGCTCTACCGTGACACATTGGCGTTTTCTGCAAGCAGAAATTTGGAGTTTACTTTAACTGTCTTGGTACCCCGAAAGTGGACAAGCCTAGTTTTGCATTTTCTGCTTGCAGAATTTCTGAATATTGAATTAAAGGTGTTTATTTTTAATTTGTAATTTTACATTGACGATTCTCTCGACGCCCTAAAACACAATACAAAACGCCATTTGGGAGTTAAATTTGAATATAAACATAGGCTGACTTGCTGAAAATGCTTGGCACATTACTTTGAATTCTCTAGACCAAAGAGACTGTTACTATATCACGTAGTTCGGGGCAAGTCTTACGCTAGCAACCCCAGCTCTGAAATGGTCTGGTGTCTTTGTGCTATTCTCATTCATTCTGAACAATGTATTGGTGCGCCAACAGTGCTGTCAAAGTAAAATTTCTACTAGCCAAAAATTAAGGGTTTTAAAAACCAATCTTCTTATTTTCTGGTAGGAGAAAGTAAAACAAAATAGGTTTGTCCAGTCTTAAGGCTTCTATACTATGCCCATCATTGCTCCTTACATTTTAGGAGCCAGTTTCCTTGACTGACTCTACGGCTTTAAGGGCAACTTTTTTGTTAAAGGGATTTGCAACTTACGGGTGGGCGGCTCTGGCCTCACGGCAATCTCAAATTCCGCGAAGATGCATGACAGCACTGCGGGCCCGTCGCTTGCATTGCCCCGCCTCGTCGTACTGTCGCTCTGACAAGTTAGATTGACGAAGTTGACCTCGCAAAGACCGCTACATTTATCCGAATCGATTTTTGTACCGGAGGGTGGGCGGAACGAAAGGATGAAACCATCCTGAAAATCTTATCACAAAGGTTGTTTCGTTTACACACTAACCACCTTGCTTGTGAATTCTTTGATATCTTTGCGTTAGAAAGTGACGCTAAAGGCGCTACATGTATATCATTACCCCTGCTTTATCAGGTAACGTGTTCAGTGCATCGTCTCGGCTTCCTGGGGAGCGTACAGCTCCATTTCGGTATAGGCTCAAAGAAGCGAAACTACAACCCTCTCTATAGCTCTGCCTTAACAGATACCAATTTCACAACTTTGCTGGGAGAAACATGATTATATACATGTCCTACACTAGACACAGGTATTGCAACCAAGAGCGCCACTCGCGAGCCTGGTGCTCGCCGCAGAAAATGGCTGCCGCCGAATTGGTCTATTTATTTCCTTTAACGTCTAACAGCGCTTAGCGCCAATTACAGGATGTAATAGAAAGTGAGAGAAGACAATGTGAAGAAGTTACAGTTTTAGATGTGAGAGAAAAACCCCTGAAGAATATTCTGGGGGAAACCCACGGAATTAGGTGGGGACTGCAAACCCAATCCGCGCATGCGGCATTCCAACCCGGGTCATAGCGATGGAAGGCGAGCCGCTGCGTCAATCTGATTCCCTTGACAACCTGACTCCCTTCTAGTACTATACTATAGTAGCGCGTTAATGCGCAAGAAAACTCCGTGAACAATCGCGCTTATTCTTTTGATATTTACGAAGGGGCACATTGCTTTGGATTGGGCGTTTCCGTATATATACATATGAAATTGATATGGTTAGAAAGTGTTTTTAGAATATAAAGATTCGCATAACTATACTCCTTCAAATTTCGTAGTTTTTGTTTGATTTCTTGACAAATAACGGTCCGCCTTTGATTCAACAAAATGGCGGACTGTGTTCCTCTAGTCGTTTTCCAGTCGCAGCTGGTTGAACTACGGATGAGCAATTATTATTACGATAACCGTCTGTTTGTGATATTCAAAGAAGTAATGTCTCTAACGGGCCCCCGTTTTTATCAATGACATCTGTGACCCAGCACGAATAAATGAGACTTTGAGGCAAAAATTAAAATTGAGATTTTGATTTCATCATTCAAAGCTTGTTTAGCTTTATATAATGAAATCAAAATCTCAAATTTTATTTTTGCCTCAAAGTGTCTCATTTACTCGTGCTGGGTCACATTTTGTATCAATGATTATAAGCACTTTGCGTCAGTGAAGCTTAAACTATGGATTTAGCTTAATATTGTAAAACTTACAGGTTTCCCTTTTCAGAATGAAGATTTCCTATTAATATAAAACACTGTAGTATATCTCCACATTATGACAGATTTATGCTTTGAAATGTATACATTAATTATATTAATTATGTAGCACGTGTAGGTTAATTAGGTTGGTGTCTTTTACTGAAACAATATTTTGTTATGTTGACTGTCGGGTCGGACTGTCGGGTCGCACTGTCAGACGTTTTAATAATGATGTAAAACAAGTGATTAAGAATAAATATTTTAGCTCCTTAACAAATGTTTTATTGGAAAACATTTTTGGTAATGTGTCAAAATGTGGGGGTGGATGTTTATGGGTTGTGATGAATTTGTTGGGAGGGGTCGGGGAGCGGGGCGGGGGGTCGGGGAGCGGTGCGGGGGGGGGGGGGGGCGGGGTATGGGCGGGGTGAATACGCTGGGGGAGGGAGTTGGGTAGAAACTGAGTATCTAAGTATCGATTTGTTTAATTAGTCAAGAGATCGCGGGAAAGCATTTGAAGTAACACCTTGAAGCTGGTATGTTTTGCCATAATTGTTCAATAATTATGGCTGAACGTACGACCTATATTGACCATGAGCACACAAATGAATTTCCACGATTGATAATCGTACATAATTAAAGCTGAAAACTGGTTTCGTGGGTTAGGTTTTCACGTTTACGTAATTACGGAAGCGAAGGGTGCAATTACTTAGTGTGGAAGCTATCTGGAACTGGAAATGAAAATGATCGCCGGAGACGGCCGGATATAGCAACGAAACTATTGTGGGTTTTCATGTTCAATTAGGCGTCTGTTTCCGCATGCGAATACATCATATTTGTTACAGTGTACGTTGACGATGGTAGTACAACTGGCTCTCCTGTCAGTAGACGTAGTAGCCTGGAGAACCAGTGTTGTGTCTTTCAAAAGGGGAACATGAGCACTCCCGCTGTCGATTTATATCGTATGTAAGACTCGGTCGATGAGGGAAAATGCTGGAAAACAATATTGTGGGTGTCACACATTCACGAATTTTGTTCACGAGAGTGCTTCGCGAGAGGTCTTGGTGCACTTTACAAGCTCTGATATAGGACTTAAGTGGTCTTCAGTGTGTCTCGAAGGACGTGAGCAGTCGGCAAACTCTCACAAACATTTTGACCCTGCTCAAAACAATCGTGAGAGTTAGCCGATCAATCTTCGTTGGGCAGAAGACGCTAATCCGTCGTCAACTGCTCTTAAACAGACTTGACGGTCATGATTCGATCGTTACATCGTCTTAAAGTGGAATTAATGATGGGACATGGTCGGAAGCGATGGGAGTGTGGCGTTCCACTCGAGACCTTTCAGAGCGATACACGAGCAAAACGTGCAACTGCCGATTGCATCCCGAGGTATCGACGCCACAAAACGTGAGTTGGACTTCACCTCGTAGCATTTTTAATGTTGGTGCCACATTTCCTACGCTCTCCTCGCGATTTAAAAACAAATTAGATCGCGAAGGTCGTGCACTAATCGTAGTCTGAGAAATAGGCTAAATACGAACTGTCCTTTCGAGGACTCACATGAACAATAGCCTTTGTCATACATCATACAAAGCTTGAATTTCATTATCCATCATTTTGTGACATTGGTTCAGAAAATTGTTATGGGTGAACGTGATTGATGAAGCAACATATGGGACGGAGAGACCCCCCCCCCCCCCTCCTTTGTGGAGGTCGTTGTGCTTGCGGAGTGTTGTAATTTCGTTTAAGGTTTTAAAGGAGGGTGCGTTAGGTAACAATAGTCTAGAGAGTGTATAGGTAGGGGGACTAAGGTAAAGTCGCTCGGTCCCATATCTTGCTGGGTATACAATTCAATGTGGGAATGGGATACAGTGTCAAGCACGCATGCATCAGAATTAATTGCTTTCCAATTTGACACAAAATGTAAATGGCAATATGAAGGGTGCTATACTCTCTTTTCTAGTGGCGTGAGTAACGCGTGAGTAACGTGTTGGAATTTCGGCAACACGCGGGTGAACGTTGACCAACGCTAGGCCAGCGTTCGCAACACGCTGAGCGCGTTAACCACACGCTGGAACACGCTGTCACACGCTGAGGCAAAAATACATTTTGTCAACATACCTCAAATTTTCAGCGTTTGCCAGCGTGTGACTTCACACGCTGGCGGCGCGCAGGAAGGTCGTTACTCACGCGTCGAACGCGCTAGACGATCGTTACCAACCCACTCCTCACACGCTTGCGACCCGCTGTCATATTTTTACTATAAATCAGTGATGCGTTCCTCGCACGCTGAGCGCGTTCCTCACACGCTACTCAAGCGCTGGCATACGATATGAACCCGTTATCAACCTGTATGGACACGCTGAAATCACGGTTCCACTTGACTTTTTCTGTGAAAGTTCAGCGATTGCCAGCGTATCAACTATTTTTAACGCGCTACTCATGCATTGGCCTAAAACGTTCTGGTGTGACAGGGCCATAACCAGCATGTCGCCAGCGTACGCCAGCGTATGAGTAGCGGGTTGATAACTATCGTCGAGCGTGTTCGACGCGTGAGTAACGAACCTCCAACGCGCCGCCAGCGTATATAGTCACACGCTGGCAAACGCTGGAAATTGTAGGTATGTTGAACAAAATATGTTTTCCTCAGTGTGTGGCAGCGTGTCCCAGCGTGTGAGTAACGCGCTCAGCGTGTTGCTAACGCTGGCCTAGCATTGGTCAGCGTTTGCCAGCGTGTTGCTAAAATTACAACACGTTACTCACGCGTTGGCCTAAAACGTTCTGGTGTGACAGGGCCATTACGACGACATTGACGTCGCTTCCAGATCACAAACCAAAAACAAGAAGAACGACGGAGAATAACGGCACGCAAACAGCGACAGCCACGACATTGAATGTTCCTGGATCACCGTTGAAATCTAATGTACACCAAAAATCAAAATGACTGGTCTTATAATAACACACCGACTTTCGCTATGGAAGACCATAGGACTTTGTCAATATTAAACGACGGCCTCAGAATCCTAACATGTGCCGACCCACAAACTGTTTTAATCACTAATTTATTTTAAAGATGGTTGTGAAATAACGATTGTTTTGACATCACAGGGAAGATTAATGGTGTCTTTGCGCTTCTATTGTTTCCATGCTACGGTTGCGTGGCATTTACTATAAATTTGTTTTTGGCAGATTTTTTTTTATCAACGTTTCACATAATGTACAATCCTTTTTTCTTTCTTTAGATAAAAGTAAACAGACTTCTCATAGATATTCCCACGTATATGAAATGCGAAAAAAATATGGTACCAACATTTGTAACGTTATGGTGGATATGAACTCACTCGCTATCGACACATCCACGTGTGATCGAATCAAATCGTTATTTGCAGGGAAGACATGACACCAGTATCTGACGTCACCACCTAGGGAACAGTTGTCAAGGAGCAGAGCGCCTTCTATTGATATGCTGAGACGGCTATTGTCTCCAAGATTCATCATCGTCTTGTGTCCTTCCTGTTGCTTTAGTGTGCCGATTACATCAGGGGCGCCAAAGGACCAGAACAAAGTTGCTTTGGTTGTCTGCGAGAGCCGGACACCGAAGAGAAAATTTACTTTGGGGTTCAAAGGTCACATTGTCACCTTCTATGGCGATGTTGTTTCCAAGAGAGGAAATAATCATGAAATGTGCCTTGTGTCGATACCTTTCCTATGACAGATGCCATCTTTAGTGAAGTCGTTGATCCTTTCGCACCGAGAAATAACTAAACCGTTGGGTTTAGTTATTAATTGTGTTCGGTGCGAAAGGACCCCTGATGCATGTGCTTCACAAAATAAGGTCTAGAGCTAAAACTACTCGCCCAAATCAAGATAGCTTAGTATCATTTTTCTTCTAGAAATATTATTATTAATTATTATTAAAGGGTCCTAGAAATGTTATTGTCAAAGGAATTGTCAAGTGGAATATCTTCTTCAGATGTAGGACCTGATGATACTGCGGATATTTCGTCCGATTCTGTGGAATATGCGCTCCCGGCCCCGAACTGTCGTCTTCACTCGCCATGTCTGAACAAAATCTGCTGCGTGCGTACCCGCGTCCATGGCATCACGCATGACGCGGATCGCATGCTGCACGCACGCCGTGAAGCGGCATCGTACGGGGCTTATCTAGTGTCCAGACGTATTGTCAGGTACCAGACTATAATTTTGTTTCTTTTGGGGGGGTTGCCGAATGTTCGTCACGAACAGCGCCACCATTTGTCAGTGTTTGAACATTTTAATGAGGAGGCCAATTAGATTTACGGTGATTAACCCCAATTAATGTCATTTTATACCATTTTATCACCCCTGATTTTGTTACATGTACTTACACACCAAGGCACATTTTAAATTATTAATAAGCAATTCTCCTCGAATCGAAAGGTCTGCGTAGAACCTTTAAAACTAAGTGTGCGGTCAGTGACTACTCTTTAAAAGTTAAAATTTTAACCATTAAACTGATGAATTCAACACATTGAGTGTTAAATTCATCAGTTTTATGCATGGAATTTCAACTTTTACAGAGTAGTTACTGACCGCACATTACAATGTTGATAGTTTTAAGCATGTTACAATGTAGTTAGTTTTGGCCTCACGGTGCAAGTATGCTTGTTCATTTTGTATAGGCCACCCTGTATATACTCCTCCCTTATGCCATTGTATTTATATAAAATGTTTTTCTTGCTGCCCACTTTTCTAAAATTTCTCCAAAACTATAGTCAGTCAAGAAGGGACCGGGCGCCAACCTGACTCCCCCCCCCCCCCCACAAAAAAAAAAAAAAAAAAAAAAAAAAAAAAAAAAACCAACAACCTGAGCAGTAGTGGACAACATCAGTGGCGGACTGGCCATCGGGCAGGTTCGGGATAAATCCTTGTCTTGCTCCAAGACTAGGTTTTTCGTTTGTTCCGGGGCGCGCCGTCCGTCTATGCAGTTAAATCATCAATACTCCGAAAACAAGGTTATTAAGGGCGCCCTTGATTGTATACGCGACCTGTTTCTGAACCCAGTCTTGACGCAAAGCTTGAAAAGACAAGTGAAATTCCGAAGTTATTCCAAGCATAGCTCAAATAGCTACTCGCATGCGCTGTGACGTGTGATGGGTGCAAACTAACGCGTCTAGTACCCAGTGTTTTAATAACAAGTCGTCGTCGTGCACACCTGGGATACGCATGTACAATTTTACATGTATAATGCCAAGTTGTTTGGGCAATATGTTCTGTAATCCGTGTCGGCCAATTGGTCGGGCTACACTGAAAACGTGTTTTGATGATGTTCATCGGAAATAGCACTTGGCGTTTGAGTGTTTTTCTTGTGTAGAACGAGTTTCGAGAGTCACAAATTAAAGTGGCCCCAAAACTCGAGTTGTTTGGGTCTATTCCTTCTTTCCTGTGTGTAGTCATGGTTTCATGGCAGCCGGAACGTAAAGAAACCTTTTTGCGGACGTGTAAGAACCTTTATTTGCATTGGTGCAGCCTGTCAGCGATTGGGGGACCGAGTAGCCATGTGAGCTATGCTTGGAATGTCCTCGGAATTTCACGGGTCTTTTCGAGCTTTGCGTCAAGACTGGGTTCAGATTGCGTGTACAATGAGGGCGCCCTCAATAAGCCCGGTTTCGGAGTATTGGTGATGATTGAACTGCACAGACGGACGGCGCGCACCAGAACAAATTAAAAACTAAGTCTTGAATCCCCATGGGCCGGTCCACGTACTGAAGTGGGCCGGCCGCGGCGGCGGGAGTTGTTTATTTATCGTTTTCATTTTATTATAATATTAAATGTACGTGCGATGCGGTCCACGGCCGAGCAGGGGCCGGTGTAAAAGGTAATTCTGTCCCCCCTGGTAAATGTGTCCCCCCGGACAGACTTACCAGGCCGTGACCCGGTAAATCTGTCCGGGGGGACACATTTACCTAGGTATTTCTGTCCCCCTCCAGGTAATTCTGTCTCCCTGTCCAACGTTAAACGTGTCCCCCTGGTAAATTTGTCCCGTGCAACGTCACAAGTCTAGCACCCACTAGACGCAACAACCAGTGTAGTACAGGTTCACCCCCTCCATGGTGCATTATTTGTGGCAGACTGTAGGATGTGTAGCGTCCTACAAATTACAGGTGGTCAAAAGTGCTGCCTTATTTCGTGCTGGGTATCTAGAATCTGTACGCGTGCAAGAAGTCTAAAAATACTGATTACTGATATTTTCCCTTTCGCGCAGAAACGTAGATCGGTTGATTTAATTAATAAAGTTATTTGTATTTGTATTTTTGTTTTGATAAATCGATGAAGGGAACAGAAGTCCAAATAATAAATACCATGTAGGCTTTTCATTTAAATAACATCAAAATAACCACTTATGTGTGGAACATTGGGGGACAAAATTACCTAGAGAGGGGACAGAATAAACTGGAGGGGGACGGAATTAACGGCTCTAGGGGGACACTTTTACCTAGGTAATTTTGTCCCCCCGGACAATTTTACCGGGGGACAGAATTACCGTCCACACCGGCCCTCCTTCTCTGGCACACTGGGCCGGCGATTGTAGTTTATTTTTTCAAAACGACATCCGTGAGCAAGTTCAGGCGCGAACTAAAGTTAACCATAGTTCGACTAACGTCACTCGGACGCAGGATAAAAATGGACTATCTAGTCGACTATTTGGAACCAGACCCCAGGGTACGGTTGCCGCTGGTTGGCAATAGCCTCTTTCCATAAGAACAGATAGAGAGAACCAGTGACGCTGAACAAGTGATGACAGTAGTCGGACGGAGGGAAAGGCAGTAACGATAAGTGAAAATCTCCCAGGCCTAATGTTATTGTTTTCTTGTTTTTTGGACCAACATGACTGTACCGTTATGATATATCCTACTTATATCATAGCCAATACCCATGCATCTCATTCATGTCGAAAATTTAAACAAAACGGTTGCCATCTTTTCAACAATAGTTCGACTGGAGCCGTTCGAACGAACTGCATTTGAGCATGCGCATTGGTAAAGCAGAGACTGACTAATGGTTGACTATAGACGAATCAAACGAAGGCGTTTTCCCTTTCATCATTGGCGGCGCTGTTTTACTCTTGGGTGGCCATGCGGTACTAACACGTTGAGAGTAAATTAGAAATAATGAGAACTTGATGCTTCTGCCCTTTTACAATACAAAGTGCAACCGAGTTTCCAAGATACCTTTTTCCATTTGAAAAGCAGTCCCCTACAAACTTTCTCACTTGCTACTCATCAGATCTATACTTTATTTTTAAAAATCAATGCTGCTGTACACATAAAGGTAATTTAGACAAAAATCATTAATAAAACATCAAGGCTTGTTTATACTGTTATTAGGGATTCCATTCTCTGATGTGAATGGACCGCCTACAATTGTAGGGCTTCTATTCTCAGCTTCTATAACATATTCTCAGTTAAGAATAAAGAGCAAACCTCTTGAATAACTAAAGTCTAAACAAATCACGAAATGAAATTCTGACCTTGATGGAAATGCAGAAATTATAACAGTAGGGCTTCCATTCTCAAAGGTGAAGGGAACATGAAGCACGATATGTGGCGGAGAAAACCCCCCCTCTTTTGTGTTGACCATTGTGTTCCCCGAATCTCAGGAATTCCTTTTAGGTTTCAAGGGGGATGGGTTAGGTTACAATAGTGTTGAGTGTGTATAATGTATAGGGATAAGAGGGGGTACCCCTCTGCCACATATCGTGCTGGGTATAGAAGGGAAGCTCTACAATTGTAGGGCTTCCATTCTCAGATGTGAAAGCCCTACATTGGGGCTTCCATTATCAGAGGTGAATGGACGGCCTACAAATGTAGGGCTTCCATTCTCAGATGTGAATGAACGGCCTACAATTGTAGGGCTTCTATTATTATCAGATATGAATGGAAGTCCTACAATATTGTAGGCTTTCTATTCCCAGAGGTGAATCGACGGCCATCATTTTAGGGCAACAATTCTCAACTAACATATTATTGGAGTTTGTGTATGGACACCCTACAATTATTGTCGGACTTCCATTCACAATGTTTAACTTGAGGTTGTAAATGTTTGTATGGGAATGGAAGCCCGATATTTGTAGAGCTTCCATTCATGCTCAGATCAGATGGGAAACTCACACTTAACATTTGATGATATGAAAATCAGAGGTACCACCTATCGCGTGGAAAATATGTGATATTTGTACCGATTTAACTACAGAACACGATATGCTGTTAAGTTGCTAACAGCTGTGATATAAAAGCTTTCGTAATGGAAACTTTTCAAGGGAAATATGTCAAAATATACAAACAATTTTTGTAGGAACAGAATATGTTGAAGAAAGTATGCTTTATTGAGATTAATATCAATTTATTTAAATAATGAAGACGAGTCAGTCGGTTCTTTTTACACAATTTGCTTTGTGATAAAAACATGAAATTGTGAGTAAGGCTTTAGTGACCTTTATAAAAATTTCTTTCAAACTTAATGTGAGACTTCGTTTGGATGAGAAATATTTGCATTATCAACGTCCAACACAATTTTGGTAAAAAAATAAAAATTCCTCCATTTGAAAAAGGGCTGTTTTCTTCACAATGTGTAGCTTTCTAAACATTGAACATCATATTTTAATTGAAATATATCTTTACAAATGTTATAAGTGTAAGTTTGAACTTTTTGCTGAAATATCTGAGCTAATAAATGGATTATTATGAATTGTAATGATTTGTTTCGTATTTTTTTAAATCTCATAGGCTACTGGCCCCCCACAATGGTCATGTGTGCGCGCGCTCAATGATAATGTGATTGAATCACTGACCTGGACGGATCATTGTCCATATTCTGCTGTGCTAACACTTGAAGTCGGCGCGAACTGGAAGTGCAACATGGCGGACCCGAGACGTCGCTGCTGTGAGCCAATGAAATGTCCAGGTGTAGAGGTCAGTGGATTTACTCTGTACATTTTGTATTTATAAACATTACGTAATACGTATCGTACCAACACCTGGACATTTCATTGGCTCACAGAGTGACGTCGTGGGTCCGCCATGTTGCACTTCTCCGCATGCCGACTTCAAAATGAAACAATGATGATCTGTCCATGTATAGAGGTCAGTGGATTGAATTCGTCTATAGTTCGTGCCCCAACTTGCATGTAAGCTGTGTGATATTTTGGACTAAATATTTAATTAAAAGCGTGGGCCGGTGTTTGTCCCGGGCAGAATTTTTATTTCAGTCCGCCATCATAATGGACAAGAAAGTAATAACACAATAAAAACGCCTGGTTTTGTTTTCACATTCGTAGTCGTAGCCTGTGATATACAACATGCATGTATTCCATTTATCACAAAATTATCCGAAGAGAACTAGCTACACATTGCCTATACAACGCTCGATCGACATGGTTGTAGTTTTAATGCTAGCCGCGATGGTTTTGCAGATTTCCCAAGGTGAGCTACAAAGACTATGTGTTATAAAATGAGCATTTAGACCCGTCTTTCATTCGAGCCTTCCTACACTTTTATGTATTCTTTGCTTTATTAATTGTTTTTTTTTTTAAATATATATATTTTATTTCGGGGGTGACTCTGCTGTGCGCCGTAGAAAGCATCTAGCTTTGTTCATGCCAGGGCAAACACTGTCTAAACCATTATAAAGTGGTGCAAGTTTTCCCTCGCCTCCTCGGATACTCCACTGTGTGTTGTTAGCAAAACAAATGAACGTGGAAAATGAACGTGGAATATTCCTGGGATAAATCTATTTTGAGAGTCTCATTGGTATCATCACACTTTCTAGTTCGTTTTTCACACGATAATGTTACTATATTGTCCAATTAAATGTACTCTATATGTAGTTGTTTATTTCAGTTCCCTTTGAACTAAAGCATTCAGAAAAATGAACCTTAAGAGTGGGTCCACGTAAATATTTCATATAAGTGTCCTTGGCATTTTTTATTTATTGTTTTAATATGAAAGGACAACAATTGAATTTTGTGTTTTAGGCTTTTTTTTGCCAGTTTTGGGGCCGCAAAAACTTTTTTTGCTCATTTAAAAAAAGTCGCCCAGCAAAAATACAAAATTGTATCACAAAATCAACTATATCATTACAAAGTATCATCCTTGCCCTTACTTGAGAAAAGACTTTAATGTTTTAAATGTCACCCTTATGCTATTTTTAGAACTTGCATTAACCCTTCTATGGTTTTACCTTTCAAAACCTTTCAAAATCTGCTTACTTGACAAAATGGCTGTAAATAAGTATGAACCTTTCAAAACGCTCCAGAATTTGATGCTACTGCACTACTACACCTTTCAAAACCTTTTGAAAGGTATTTTTTTCACACCAGTTTGATCAGAAAGTTGTTTTACCTTTCGAAATCTTACATAGGTTTCTTTTGTCAGACAGTTTTCTCACCTTTCAAAACCTTTCAGTCCAGGAAACTTGAAAGGTTTTGAAAGGTCAGACAATTCTATGGAAACTGTCCTATATATAGGAGCCTAAAGCATGTTTTAAGAACTTGTAAAATTGTAATTTTTAACTTATTTTTGTCTCTCAAAAAGTCACCTTACCGAGGTTTTCAGAATATTTTCTGTTGGGATTTGATAAGAGCCAACATTGGTATTTTCATATCTGGTGAGAAAAGTTTGGGGAATTGTATTCTCTTTGTCATTTTCCAAAAAAAATAAAAAAAAATGAAATGTTAACTTTATCTTTATAGTTTGAAGTAATAATACAAAAAAAAAAAATATTTGTATGAATCTGGCGCCTTTTTCCAATCATAAGAGTGAGTTGTAGGCCTGTGAATTACTCCTATGAATAAGCAGCATATTTGACGGCGAAAACCAAGATTAACCACGCCAACAACCTGATAACATTTTATTAGTGGCATTTACAAAGAGGAGACAATACTTGTTGTGAACTAAACAAAAAGTATTATTTCCACAGAACCCAACAGTCCCGTTATGCAACCAAAATGCAAAATTATATCACAGAATCAACTATTACAAAGTACAATCCTTGACCTTACTTGAGAAAATAATATTGAATGTTTTAAATGTCATCCTTTATTGCCTGCAAGTGTATCCAAAGTGGTACGTTATAGCGCTAATAGAGCTATGTTAGTTCGAAGAACAAAACATAGGGCTTTTTCGCACTTGTATTTTGTATTATATTTGAACTATTATACCATAATGACAACCCTTTAAAACCATTCAAAACATTATACAAATATTGACTGCTTTGAGTGGTATAGTAAAACTAGCCTCCCGAGGTGATCCATGGAGCATTCTATTTTCCCGAGGCGAAGCCGAGGGAAAAAAGAATGCTCCATGGATCACCGAGGGAGGCTAGTTTTACTATACCGCGAAATAAAGCAGTCAATATTTGTTTTATAACACCTCACTCACAGATTCTGCCCAATTTAAGCTTCCTTGAAAGTATAGTAATGACAACAAATCTCCAAATTATACGTCTCTCGATCATACGTGTACTTTGTTGCCTTGATGAACGGGTGCGAAGGTGATAGAGCAATGTTTACGCAATGCACCGAAACACACGTCTGGGTTTCAGTCACGCTTTCGTTGCTATGCGCATAGTTCGTGTGTTGCTATGCGCATAGTCCTTTTTGCGTGGTATAGTCTTTTTGGATAGCGCAAGTAAAAAATAGTAAAAATAGCAAGTGACACGTGCCGCGCTCTCGGCCAATCAAGACACAGAATCTGTGAGTGAGGTGTTATAAAAACAAATAATGCACATTTAGTAAGTTTCCCTTGTGGTTTATTTGTGTAGTATAAGATAAAAAGTCGTATTCTCATTGAGTGATCCCCACAATGTCGCTTCCCAGGTTGTATCGTAAAATTGAGTGTGATCCATGGCCACACGGCATTCTGGTATTTGTGACTTCTGACTGGCGCCCTCGAACAAAGATACTGAAAATCTGGGAGACTGCCAACATAGTAGTTGGTAGTTGAATGGCAGTTGACTGCGTGAAAAAGCTATGCCTATTATTCGAATGGTCGAATTTGTATTGTCACGCCCCATTTAAGCAATTTGCAAAGACCATTGCGTGATCGAGGGAGCTGATAGTCCTGCAGATTACTACAATAATATTGCATTTAGTGATACAAGCACCAAAATTGGCACACATGCTCATTTTGGGTCACTTTATACAAAAACCCCGTTAGCCAAATTAAAATCCAAGATGGCCGCCATTTTTTAAGATGGCCGCCAATGAAGGCCAAATGTCACCGAAATATTGATGTACGGATGGATAGAATGGTAATACAAGCACAAAACTTGGCATTTAACATCTGTTTGGTCTCCCTGTTGTTGGCATATCCAAAACAGTATATTAGGCACTTTTTTAATTTAATTTAAGATGGCCGCCATTTTCCAAAATGGTCGCCACTGAATGGCTAGTAGTAGTGTTACCAAGGATCAAACAGGCAAGGACCAAAATGGGAATTTAAACTCCATTTGAATCCAATATTATGCTAAAATTGTCAACCACTTGGTAATTCAAGATGGCTACCATTTTTAAAGATGGCCGCCACAAGATGACTCAGCCTATATGTTACAAAAAGTGACATATAAATCGTAACATATCTTGTACAAAGACATACAACACAATCTAAAAACAGATTGGTTGAAAATAACCAATATATTGGTCGATTTCAACCAATCCAGTTGGTAGATATGTGGATAACCAAAATATTACTGTTATTACCCTGTTGAAACCGACATTTTACCGAGTAACAACAAGATAATACAGGTAATGTGGGTATGGTGAAAGCCTTGAATTGGTCATTACATTGGGAATTTGCGTAATAACAGTAAAATTATAGCAATTCCAGAAAAATGTCCAAGTCCAAATATTACTGTTATCACCCTGTTGAAACATAGTTTTTTTGCGAATTTATAACAGGGTAATGAGAGGTAATGGGTAACATTTTACCGAGTTAATAACATGGAAATGCCGGAAATGCCGGAAATGCCAGAAATATTGTTACATTCTCCTTGGTAATATTTGGTAAATAGGGTAATATCAAGGGGTAATATCAGGTGGTAATAACACGGCAATGCCAGGAATATTAGTTACATTCTCCCTGATAATATTGGGTAAATGGGGTAATATCGGGTGACCCAATTTACATGTTGACCCCAAGTGGGCGTGATAAACTTTGGTGAAACATTTGTGTCACTTTTTCTACATGAACGTTATGTTTTGCGTAATAGCGATACGTTTAGGGTGTTTTCGTAGAGATAATTGTGTAATATTTATTTACTCCAAGTCTCAAAGAAACAAATTTGCCAAAAAGCCAACAAACAAATAAATAACAAAAAATTTGTTGCAAACTGTGATTATAGACGGCGGTGATATTGGGCACATATATAGCGTTTAAGTACATGCTAAGATTGTAGCAGTGGCAAGCGTCATTGATGTTTATATGTGTATATATTGTAGTATTGTTCCGGTAGTATTAAATTAGTATTAACCAATATAATTAACCAATTGGGTAATATCGGGTGGTAATAACAGTACAATGCCAGAAATATCGGTAACATTCTCCCTGGTGATATCGGGTGATATCGGGTGATATCGGGTGGTAATAACAATGCAATGCCAGAAATAACGATTACATTTTCTCTGGTAATATTGGGTAATAATAATAGGTAAAGGGTGAAATATCGGGTGGTAATAACAATGCAATGTCGGGAATAACAGTTACATTCTCCCTGGTAAATGGGGTAATATCGGGTGGTAATAACAATGCAATGCCGGAAATATCGGTAACATTCTCCCTGGTAACAGTGGTTAAATGGGGTAATATCGGGTGGTAATAACAGGGAAATATTGGTCTACTATTTCCCCGTTATTACCCAGTAATAACCGTAATTACTCGTTACAGCCCGGGTAATATCGGTATGTTACCCAGTAATAACAAGCGTTATTACTCGTTACAACCCGGGTAATATCGGGTAAAATGCCCAGTGGGTTGGTTGCAAGCTCAACCAATATAACTAGTTGGAGGATAACCAATATATTGGTTATGAATAACCAATAGATTGGTTAATACCTTGGTTACAAGCTCAACCAGGACTGATGAGATCGATT
This sequence comes from Crossaster papposus, assembly GCA_037893245.1. NCBI lineage: Eukaryota > Metazoa > Echinodermata > Asteroidea > Velatida > Solasteridae > Crossaster > Crossaster papposus. The sequence goes on along the minus strand of JBAIAA010000567.1, from coordinate 698,108 downwards.
TGATATATGCATGGGATGTTAAAACACAGACTGTAAGCATCAAAGGCACGCTAAGTATGCCTTCAAATGTTCAGTAACGAAAATTACAAAATAAAGAGTTAATCTTGGAAAGCAATTACAACAGTAATGGTAAGAATCTCAAGTCAGGTCGCAATTCTTGTAACCATTTTCTTCTTTACTGAAACCCGCGATTGTTATAAATTTGTATTGTACGTACGTGTTGGCCGCCATTTTGAAAAATTGCGGCCATCTTTGATTTCCATTGATTTATGATTTGTTAATTATAAATGACCAACGAGAGGTAAATTGCAGCTTTATTGTATGACCATTTGGTTTCTTTTGTAAAATAACCAATGTATGTCATTCAATAAAAGCAATCTTGGAAAACATGGCCGCCATCTTGAAAAAATGGCCGCCATCTTGAATGTTTAAGTTGTTTCTATTTTTGAAAATGATAAGGGGTACATTTAGTGGATAGTTGCAACTGTTGGTGCTTGTATGACCAATTAATCCAATGTAACATTAAGTGTTACCATTTAGTGGCAGCCATCTTGAAAAAAATGGCCGCCATATTGGATTTTAATTTGGCTAACGGGGTTTTTGTGTACAGTGACCCCAAAAGAGTAGTTATGCCAATTTTGGTGCTTGTATCATCAAATGCAATATTGTGGTGAAAACAGTTATTAATCTGCAGGACTATGATGGGAATATAAATCGTGTCGTTAGCGGTCGCACTGTCGAATGCAGTGGTCTTTGGCAAAGACTATTAAGGGCAAGATAGCTCAGTTGGTAGAGCGCCGGTCCGTTATTCTGGCGGGCGCAAGTTCGACTCCCGCCTATAGGGGGCTCTATAACGCAACACTTTGGATACACTTGTTGGTGATAAAGCTGTGTTTTTGAGGGGTGACATGCTTAAAGGGGCAGTTGGGTTATGTCGAAATAATCCTTTAGTTGGGTTCTGTAGAAATAATGTTTTAGTGCACAAGTATATTGTTTCCTCTTGTTATATGCCACTAATACAATTTTATCAGAAAATGATATGTAAGAAATGTTGTGGAGGGGATTAGTCTAGATTTCCGCCGTCAAAAATACTGCTTATTCAGTAGGAGTAATTTATAGGCCTACAACTCACTCTTTTATTTGTTTTTTTGGGAAAATTACAATTTTTGATGCAGTACTGCATTAAGAGGATGCAATACCCTAAACTTTTCTCACCAGATATGAAAAGACCAATGTTGGCTCTAATCAAATCCAAAAGGAAAATATTCTGAGACCCCTGGCAAGTTGACTTTTTGAGAGACAACAATTTGTTAACAATTTCAATTTTTTCAAGTTCTGAAAACATGCTTTAATGCATGTTCTAAAAATAGCACAAGGGTGACATTAAAAACGTTAAAAGAAATTGTAAGGGCAAGGATGATACTTTGTAATGTTATAGTTGATTTCGTGATAAGATGTTGTATTTTGGCTGGGTGAATTTTTTTAAATAAGCAAAAATACTGTTTTTGCGGCCCCCAACTGGCTAAAAATGTTTAAAACACAAAATGGCCTGTTACCATGGCAACGGGCAATACAAAACAAAATTATTTCAATTTTGGTTACTTGCTTACCGAGTCCTTTCATGTTAAATAAAAAATAAAAAAAGACAAAAAAGACAAAATGGGGTTGTAAGTTGAAGGAATTTAAGTCAAATTGTTTCACGCCATTTGTCATGTTTTGGTTTTTTTGTTTCAAGCTGGAGCCGTTGAACTTCACATCTTGGAAGGCGTAGACAGAGAGGCTACAGTTGGATCCAATGTCACGTTTACGTGCTTCTTGACCAGTTATGAAGAGCTTCTAGTCATAGCATGGCTTTTTAACGACAAAATCGTAAAAGAGTGTAGTTTGACGGATCTTTCCATGAATTATCGCACCGTATACAAGGCTTGTGTTTTTACCGTCAATCCCGTTGTGGAGTCATCAGAAGGCCTTTATAAGTGTGAGGTCTATACCAAAAACCAACTAAAGGAGATAACATCAAAGTTAAACGTTAAAAGAGGCAATGGTGAGTACACTAAAATAACACCAAAAGGTTTCACAACTGCCTATTAAAAAAAGTCTCTAAAATCGTTATTTCCCATGCATCTTAACGAAATACATGTACTAAACTATAATTGTAACGTTGCGTCGTATCTCTTTCGATCTTGCCTCGGGTTTTCGCCCTTAGATTTGCGTGATTCATTTATACACTGAAGAGAAAGAAAAAGTATTAGACTTTTTCTGTTTTGGTTGCAAGGGCGGAATTTATTTAAATAAGTTTTGAAACCATATAGTCAAAACCCGATCTAAATATGGACAAGAGAAAATTAGGATTTTGTTTTAGAAAACAATGCTTTGTAGCAAAGTTACAGAAAGTACAGGAAACCTCATATTTTGTAATAGGAAAGCGCACTTGTAAACAAAGCATGATATCATTATAGGTCTAAATAGGCATACTACAAGTTTAACTGGTAACGGATTCAAGTGCTCGGTCAATATACGATCACGGTTCTATTTTTGCGCAAAACAATTAAGACCTTTCTGCAGACTGGGAATGCTCACGCCCAAATAAACCGAGAAACAGAATACAATTCCCCCTGTTAAAACAGTGAAGAGCACGGTACGCGGTATGCAACTTTAACTGTTTTAACCCATCATACACCCCTCCCCAGCCCGTTCACGCTTGTATCATTATTAACCGACACATTCCCAGGTTTTTGTTAACTGTTTGATGTGATCGTTTTGTTTTCATTTGATCGCTCGGCGACGATTCCTCCCCACTTTAAACTCTGTTAGAATGGTGTTCGTATTGTATATCGCAAACTTTCTCAACGCATTAAATCTACTTAGAGTTTAATTCTAACAATCTGCATCCAGTCAAACATCGAGATGATGCCGCGTTCATCGAGATTCATCAAGATGATGACCCCGCCACCGGAGCTGTGCTGGACGAGCCCGAGTATGACCCCGGCTGCGTCCAGTCCAACACCACACGGCGATTCGAGTGTAGGATTCAAGACGCCAGACCTGGGACCTACAACTTCACGTGGTTGCTTGGCAACCAGACGGTTTCTACTAATCAAAACGAGGCTTGGACCGCGGCTGGGCTGATCGTCAACGTGAGTAGCTGGTACATCGTGACAAACCCTGGCCACGGGACACGAGATGGTAACCTGACCTGCCTCGCAACGAGCAGCGATCAGTCACTCAGTGCTACAGTGCTGATAACATTTTGTGCAGGTAAAGTGTGCAAACTTTATGCTTTTCTTGGTTTTAGCCGGCCAGCCTTCATCTTTGGAAGAAGCCGCGTTGTTTTTGTTCTTCTGTCTTCACGTTCAGTTTCTTTATTTTGAAACAAATTTGTGGTTAAAATTGGTGTTATGTTATTTTCATGCCTTATGTCATGTTAATGTTATGCGGTTGTTGATTCAGTAGCAAAATGTGCACGTCTTGCAACATATATGCACAGTGAATATATTGATATAGGTTTTGCCTTTGACCGAGATATTTTATAAACATTATACTACTAAGTGTTTGGACACTCTTCTCTCTGGTCCTGCAATAGGCTTATAACAGCTTATAACAGGCTTATATTATGGACAATACCTCCCAGAGAAAGAGAAACAATTATACATGTTGTTGTTTTCGACAGAGGGTATCTCTTTCGATCTTGCCTCGGGTTTTCGCCCTTAGATTTATTTGCGTGATTCATTTACACTGAAGTAAAAGAAAAAGTATTCGACTTTTTTTGATTTTGTTGAAAGGGCGGAATTTATTTAAATAAGTTTTGAAACCATATAGTCAAAACCCGATCTAAATATGGACAAGAGAAAATTAGGATCTTGTTTTAAAAAACAATGCTTTGTAGCAAAGTTACAGAAAGTACAGGAAACCTCATATTTTGTAATAGGAAAGCGCACTTGTAAACAAAGCGTGATATCATTATAGGTCTAAATAGGCATACTACAAGTTTAACTGGTAACGGATTCAAGTGCTCGGTCAATATACGATCACGGTTCTATTTTTGCGCAAAACAATTAAGACCTTTCTGCAGACTGGGAATGCTCACGCCCAAATAAACCGAGAAACAGAATACAATTCCCCCTGTCAAAACAGTGAAGAGCACGGTACGCGGTATGCAACTTTAACTGTTTTAACCCATCATACACCCCTCCCCAGCCCGTTCACACTTGTATCATTATTAACCGACACATTCCCAGGTTTTTGTTAACTGTTTGATGTGATCGTTTTGTTTTCATTTGATCGCTCGGCGACGATTCCTCCCCACTTTAAACTCTGTTAGAATGGTGTTCGTATTGTATATCGCAAACTTTCTCAACGCATTAAATCTACTTAGAGTTTAATTCTAACAATCTGCATCCAGTCAAACATCGAGATGATGCCGCGTTCATCGAGATTCATCAAGATAATGACCCCGCCACCGGAGCTGTGCTGGACGAGCCCGAGTATGACCCCGTCTGCGTCCAGTCCAACACCACACGGCGATTCGTGTGTAGGATTCAAGACGCCAGACCTGGGACCTGGAACTTCACGTGGTTGCTTGGCAACCAGACGGTTTCTACTCATCAAAACGAGGCTTTGACCGCGGCTGGGCTGATCGTCAACGTGAGTAGCTGGTACATCGTGATAAACCCTGGCCACGGGACACGAGATGGTGACCTGACGTGCCTCGCAACGAGCAGCGATCAGTCACTGAGTGCTACAGTGCTGATAACATTTTGTGCAGGTAAAGTGTACAAACGTTATGCCTTTATTGGTTTTTGCCGGCCAGCCTTAATCTTTGGCAGAATCCGCGTTGTTTTTTCTTGTGACTTCATGTTGTTTTTTTTATTTTGAAACAAATTTGTGGTTAAAATTTGTGTTATGATTTTGTCATTCCTTATGTCATGTTAATTTTATGCGGTTGTTTATTCAGTAGCAAAATTTAGCCTTTGACCAAGATATTTTATAAACAATATATTTGGGGCCTTTTTCGAAACATTTGCTTCGTCTTCGGCTTTGGCTTCGCCTCTGAATTCCGAATTACTGAGAAGCAAATAGCAATTAAAGCAAATATAGTCTAATTTTTGGGTTCATATCAATAAATTTAATGTTTCTGAAGCACAACATGCATCAAAATGTGGCAGGGGTTCTCGCAGTTGGGAATCTAAAATTGCCTTAAGCCAAAAACGAATACGAAGCCAGGGATTCGAAAAGGCCCTAAGTGTTTGGACACTCTCCTTCCTGGTCCTGCAATAGGATTATAACAGCATGGACAATTTCCTCCCCAGAGAAAGAGAAACAATTATACATGTTGTTGTTTTTGACAGAGGGGTATCTCTTTCGATCTTGCCTCGGGTTTTCGCCCTTAGATTTGCGTGATTCATTTACACTGAAGAGAAAGAAAAAGTATTCGACTTTTTCTGTTTTGGTTGCAAGGGCGGAATTTATTTAAATAAGTTTTGAAACCATATAGTCAAAACCCGATCTAAATATGGACAAGAGAAAAAATGGGATTTTGTTTTAGAAAACAATGCTTTGTAGCAAAGTTACAGAAAGTACAGGAAACCTCATATTTTGTAATAGGAAAGCGCACTTGAAAACAAAGCGTGATATCATTATAGGTCTAAATAGGCGTACTCAAAGTTTAACTGGTAACGGATTCAAGTGATCGGTCAATATACGGCTACGGTTCTATTTTTGCGCAAAACAATTAAGACCTTTCTGCAGACTGGAATGCTCACGCCCAAATAAACCGAGAAACAGAACACAATTCCCCCTGTTAAAACAATGAAGAGCACGGTACGCGGTATGCAACTTTAACTGTTTTAACCCATCATACACCCCTCCCCAGCCCGTTCACACTTGTATCATTATTAACCGACACATTCCCAGGTTTTTGTTAACTGTTTGATGTGATCGTTTTGTTTTCATTTGATCGCTCGGCGACGTTTCCTCCCCACTTTAAACTCTGTTAGAATGGTGTTCGTATTGTATATCGCAAACTTTCTCAACGCATTAAATCTACTTAGAGTTTAATTCTAACAATCTGCATCCAGTCAAACATCGAGATGATGCCGCGTTCATCGAGATTCATCAAGATGATGACCACGCCAACGGAGCTGTGCTGGACGAGCCCGAGTATGACCTCGTCTGCGTCCAGTTCAACACCACACGGCGATTCGTGTGTAGGATTCAAGACGCCAGACCTGGGACCTGGAACTTCACGTGGTTGCTTGGCAACCAGACGGTTTCTACTCATCAAAACGAGGCTTGGACCGCGGCTGGGCTGATCGTCAACGTGAGTAGCTGGTACATCGTGACAAACCCTGGCCACGGGACACGAGATGGTGACCTGACGTGCCTCGCAACGAGCAGCGATCAGTCACTGAGTGCTACAGTGCTGATAACATTTTGTGCAGGTAAAGTGTACAAACTTTATGCTTTTCTTGGTTTTAGCCGGCCAGCCTTTATCTTTAAAAAAAACCGCGGTGTGTTTTTTGTGTCTTCACGTTTCTTTATTTTGAAACAAATTTGTGGTAAAAATTGGTGTTATGTTATTTTCATGCCTTATGTCATGTTAATTTTATGCGGTTGTTGATTCAGTAGCAAAATGTGCACGTCTTGCAACATATGCACAGTGAATATAGTGATATACGTTTTGCCTTTGACCGAGATATTTTATAAACATTATACTATTAAGTGTTTGGACACTCTCCTCCCTGGTCCTGCAATAGGCTTACAACAGCATGGACAGTATCTCTCTAGAGAAAGATAAACAATTATACATGTTGTTGTTTTTGACAAAGGGTATCTATTTCGATCTTGCCTCGGGTTTTCCCCCCTTAGATTTGCGTGATTCATTTACACTGAAGAGAAAGAAAAAGTATTCAACTTTTTCTGTTTTGGTTGCAAGGGCGGAATTTATTCAAATAAGTTTTGAATCATTGTAGTCATAACCCGATCTAAATATTGACGAAAGAAAATTGTAATTTTGTTACATTTAACATTTAACTTTAGCTTTTATGGTCACATTACTCTTGTTTAGTTTAATACCACTCTTGGAGGAACCAGGTCAAAGTTCCGGAATGAGAGTCATATTTGACCTGTTTTATTCAGGGTCAAAATGACGGTTTTTGTAGTTGTAATGACAAATCGTTATTAAACTAGAAACTTTGCTAAAATTAATATTTTGACAAATACAAAAAACCTAGAAAGTGTCAGGTCAAAATTAATGTGGGCCCTGATTCCAGATCAATCTCATGCCGGGTTATAAAACGTGTCAGCAAATGGATTTATTTACATTAAGATATTTCAATATTATTTAAACTATAGATATGTATACATCTGCTGTCGTCAAAGGTACAATCGAACTGCTTGTCGCCATATTAGCTGTGGTCAGTATTTTGGTTGTCGTGGCAATCGTGATGTACATACAGTTTAGAAGGAACCACAGGGAACAGCGTAGTGTTTTCATCAAAGGTGACGTGCGATCGTCTGTCGAAATGGTGAGCCTTTGTGAATTTTACTGATTCGTAATAATAAACAAGACGATATAAACAGAGATAACGATATGAACAAATGTAAACAATTATAATAACAATTGGAAGGTTTTGATATAAATGTAATGGTTATAAATTAAACTCGGAAGAAACAGAAACATTTAATATTGAGTTCAGCGATTTCTGTAGAAACACCAACAAACAGTTTTACATTAACAAACCAAAGTTGTGCAAACAGCTCCAATACTAGGACCTGACTGGGCTAACTGTAAAACATTTTGACGAGCTTTAATTCGTGAAAGCTTTTTAGAATATTGTTTGCCTAAATCTCGTCAAAAGGAGAGAAAAGCCTGGCTTGTTTGAAGATGACTTGAATGGTGATGGAATCACATGATAAATCTTTTGTATTTTTCTTTTAATGATGTTGTCTCTGACCAGGATGCTTTAGGACAAGCACTGGCAGGTCAGTCTGAGCTCAGTAGGTCACCGGATGTGGAGAACAGATTTACATCACACCATCCACACACATACGAGGACACAATTTTACAGCAGGTTGAATCATACGTACACCGTGATTATGATGAAGACAATGTTGCACCACAAGCTCAACACAGCTACGAGTACAAAATTTCACAGCAGATTGCACACCAATACGAAACCAAGCTTTCACCTGAGATAGATGATGACGAGTATGACGACACTGAACCGCCACAAGATGAGACACCGGTGATCTCGGATAATGACAATCTACCTCCTTGGGCCGCGACGTGGAAGGTGCCTCGCTGCGACATCATTGTCGACGAGAGGGTACTCGGCAGTGGTAACTTTGGCGAGGTGCGATCGGGTGCCTTGATGAAAGACGGAGAACTGACAAGAGCTGCCGTCAAGATGCTCAAAGGTAACCTATAACTATTACTCCCGGTCCCCAACTCTTTTTTTCTTTGCGCTGAGGGGGTGCTGCATGGTAAACGAAGCCTATTTAATTAAATGCTACTACTGAATTATGTTTGTTTCTCCAACAGGTCATACATCGACGAAGGAGAGAAATGATTTCATGGATGAACTACACACGATGACCACTATCGGCCACCACCCTAATGTGGTCTTGCTGCTGGGCGCGTGTCAGCATTCAGGTGTGGATTTTACCATCAAGTTTATTGTTCCATGATTTTACATACAATATTGTTCGTGTTCAATTTAAAATGGGGAGGTGCATGTGCGGGTGTTTTGTCTACCAAAGTACCAATGTTTATAATGCTTTCATTGGCCAAAAATAGGTCCACAGAACCGATGATTCACTCTATATCTTCAACCATACTTCAAATTGTGGTAAATCAATTTGGTTTTTTCGGGGTTTTTTCGGAGTTTTTCAATCAAGAAAAAAGGGGGTCCGGACCCCTTGGATCCCCCCCCCCCCTTCCCCCTCCCCCTCTGTATCCTCCCTTGATGTTGTTTCTTGTTTAACCAGATGTGTTGTACCTGGCTTTGGAGTATCTTCCCCGCGGTGATCTGCGCAGCTACCTGCGGACCGCTCGCTCACAGTCAGACTCAGACGAAGATGCCTTGTCTTCCGACCAGCTGGTCAAGTTTGCTCTGGACGTTGCCAAGGGAATGGAGCATCTAGCTAAAGTGGGGGTAGGGCAGTATCTCATGTGTTCAATTTTCATAAGGAAAGTTTCCATATTTACACTCTAAATTCGTTCAGATTTTATCCAAATCTGAATACCGTTTGAACTGTCACCTTTGAGGTCAAACACTTTTGGGTGTCAAAGTTTTTGAGGTTCAAAAATGAAAGTTTATGGGTCATTCTCAGGGTCAGGTGGCAACCTACACTAGTATTACAAAAAAAAAATTCAGGATCTGGGTTAGATTTGACCCGACACTCATCTGCATCAAAATTACTTTATTGTACAAAATGACAGTTCTTGGTCCAAATGACAACTTTGCTGTCAAACTGCCGTTTTGATTGAAAAGTGTCTCATACAAATAACTCAGAATTGCGTCGAATCTGACCAGGAACATTAAACAAATATATATCTTAGATTAGGAATTGTCCACGCAAAAACAAACACCCCCAACAAACAAATGAAATAGCGAAACAAAAGCGAAATATGGTACCCTCTGGAGACATGAACACAATGTGTACAATGGAGACAAAATGTCTCCAGAGGGTAAATTTCTATAGATGAACAGGTCTCCATTGAAAATTTCACGAATTCGATTTTTGGATTTTACTTAAATTACTCAAAAACTAGGAATAGGATGTGGGTTAGGGTTAGTGTTTGGGTTAGGGTATAATATAGGGTATATTGGGTCGAAATTTCAAGCCAGGAAAAACATTGTGGTTAAAATGGGAGCATTTTGAAAAACGTGCTCGACTTTCTAACTATTTTGTGCATGAGAACAAAGCCATGTCTCCACAGTGATACAAAAATGCGAATTGGTGTTTTAAAAATATACACGGCATTGTATTTTGTCTTTGTTCTTTGAACATAAAAGGTGATCCATCGCGATTTGGCTGCCAGGAATATCCTACTGGGTGACGGGCTAGTTGCTAAGGTTTCCGACTTCGGACTGTCCAGAGGAGAGGATATCTACGTCCAAACATCAAGGGTCGTTTTTTAAATCTCTAAACTTGTATTTTAAGAGCGTACTTTACTTTGATTTTGGGGACTTTGCTAGGCGCGTAGTTGTACTGTTTACAAGTCCATAGCAAACTAATTCTTGTTTTACAATCACGAGAGATAGTGACAGGTGAATTACAAGTCGATCAATTTTGTCAGTCACAAATCAATCACAAGTCGCGGTCTCAGGTCAAATTCTAAATCAACTTACAAATTAAGGCAATCCAATAAAATACGGGCTACATAACCTTGTAATTTGACTGATATCCACACTGCAATTATTTTGATGGATTATGATTGTTGACCTAACTGACACTCAGAACTGACACTCGGTGTCATATTCCCGGGTCAAAATCACACTTTCCTGGATTCTTAGTAATTTTAGGAGTCATTTTTTTAACCCGGAAATGCGTCACTCTGTGCCGGTCAATAGGTAACAAATCACCTGGATTCCCGGTGAAATATTACTCGAGGAGTGCATTTTTGTTATGTTTGTTCATTTTCATTTCATTCTAGAGACGGGTTCCAGTCCGCTGGTTGGCCATTGAGTCAGTCAGGTATCAAAAGTACACGACAAAGAGTGACGTGTAAGTAACACAGTCTTTTTCTTATCGTGTGGATTGTTTTCTGGGTGGTGTCAGGCCTAACCCTAGAATGTAAAATTCATTTTCGAAATACTCGGCCCTGTTAAAATTTAAGAAAACCTGACCATGTTTTTCTTATCTTCAGGTGGTCTTTTGGCATTCTGTTGTGGGAAATAGCCTCAATAGGTAAGACACGTATTTTGTTTTTTCAAAATACCTTTTGCAGGTCAAATGCAACAATTCATACCAGATATCATTAAAGGATTTAAAGCAACTTTGCTTTTATTAATATCCTTACACAACTACAAAATATATATATATCTAATTCATATTTAACTTATATCGCCAAGGTGGAACCCCCTACCCGACCATAGAGACTGAGTCACTGGCTGGGAAACTGAAGGCAGGATACCGTATGACCAAACCGAGCAACTGCGACGACAAAAGGTAATTCAAGCCGTATTCCTATTGGACTTTTATCCCGAGGCCTACCGTCCGTTCCCACTGGCGTTAAATTAACAGAAAATGTGATGTTTTGTCAATATATTCGGTTTACCTGTAAACAAATATAATTTTACATACTTTAACTGCTTTTTTAACAGCACCTTCGATGTTCGGTTAAAGTTTCGCAAAATTTAAAGTTTCTGCCTATCTTCTCAACAGGATCCGACAAATATAAAGCATTGTTCACTCACGATTTTCTTTTGACTGCGTTTAGTTACGCCCTGATGCGCAAGTGCTGGGAAGAGGATCCGAAAAACAGACCGAGTTTCATGGAACTTGTCTCTGTTCTAAGTGACATGGATGACAGTAAAATTCAGCATGTATGTATCAAAACAATTTTAGTAGAAGGTATTTAACACCCCACACCGTCTTAGATGTTTAGCTATAGGGGGAAATAATACAATATACAAACACAATCTCAATTTTATTTAGATATGTACATTGCGATTACAATTGTATTCTTGGAAGCAATCTGGATTTTAGAAACTAGTCAAAAGTACCCGTGGGTGTAATATATGACCGGAAGAAGGGAAGTTGGGGATGGGGTGACGTACCCGTACCCGTAAGTTTGGGCGAGATCGGACCAAGGACTTGGGAGGAGTAGCGAAAAACTAACATTTGACCTTTGACCCCAGTGACCTTGACATATGACCGGAAGAAGGGAAGTTGGGGATGGGGTGACGTACCCGTACCCGTAAGTTTGGGCGAGATCGGACCAAGGACTTGGGAGGAGTAGCGAAAAACGAACATTTGACCTTTGACCCCAGTGACCTTGACATATGACCGGAAGAAGGGAAGTTGGGGATGGGGTGACGTACCCGTACCCGTAAGTTTGGGCGAGATCGGACCAAGGACTTGGGAGGAGTAGCGAAACAAACAGACAGACAAACGTTGCTCGAATTATAGTATGATGATGATGATGATGATTTACCAAAATTAAATAGAAATGTACTAATTTTATTTACTTTTCAGACCTATTTTGTATTGCACCGAGTGCATTACAAGAATTTGAGTGTAATCCGGCCCGAGTTTGATGACAACTGAGTAGTCAACATCAGCTGATAACCCCTGGCAACAGTGACGTTTTGTGTTTTCTGCTAGCACGGACTTTCTTTATAAGAATTGCAATTTCGAATAATTAATTAAGATGTACACCATTTGCAAACATCCAAAAACTAAACTACTGAATTACATGTATTCTGAAATACCTTATTTGAGACTAAGTGAATAACAGTCTCAAGCATCCTGTGAAATCACAGCTTCTGGTGTCCCTCTCTAGCTGGTTTTCAAGAAAAAATGAATTTTCTATTAATTTCCAACGATTGCCAGTCGTTGGAAATACCCTATTTATTTCTAAACACCTCCAAATTTATTAAAACATTTTATTTGCAATATCTACGTCTGTGAATGGGTGCCAGCCAACTAGTCTGGTTTCCTAACCTGATCATTCCAAGGTCTATAAATTGCTCTTCGGTTTCGTTTGAATAAAGTCAAGAAACCAGACTGCAGAAATAACATTACATTTTTTCTATAAACACACATAACAAATTCAAACAGGCCAGCGTCACAATGTTTTTTCTATAAAAAAATATGACCCCACCCCCCCCCTATAACCCTTCCATTTTTGAAAATTACCGCAAAGCAAATGGTGTATACAATGTACTATACTTTAAGCCGTCGTTTGCTCCCCTGGCAATAACGCTGGATACGCTATACTGGTATTGAGTATTTAAAAGTTAAACATCTCGGCTTTCAATAATTTTGGTGGTTGAATATTTGTGTTATTGCTCTGAATATACGCATTTTAATCATTTGAGTATTTTGATGTAAATTTAACCAAATTAGGATTTCATTTAATCATACATTCATTATGTTGAAGAGTGGAATTTTTTAGAATTGCAAATAAACCTGTAATTATTCATGTGCAAAAGTTGTCATTATTGTTTTGATTTGTCAAACGTTTTAGTATTACGGATGAATCAGAACACCCTAATCCGGATTTCAGAGGTTAAACAATGTGGAGGATCGTTTTTTGTTTTTTACTGTTAATTAGAAAATGCGACAGCACAATGCCATGCAAACACAGCAACCGAGATGGGGTTACCCCTTTTCCATTATACAAATGTATATTGCCGAGTATAAGATATACACAAAGCAGATGATAGGCATAAAGCGGAAGTCACTACATGTATAAACTATCTAGTGTAGCAGTTCTTCTTGTATTTTTCTAGGCACTTTCAAGGCTGGTTCATACTTCACGCGAAAGCGAAGCGAATTTCATGACGTCAACAAATGAAGTTTAATTGTGACATTCCCGCTGTCTTAATGAATGCGCTTCGCAATGACATTCGCGTTAAGTTGGAACCGGCTTTTTCCTCACCTTGCTCATTGGTTAAAATAATCCACAATAACATTTGGCGAAGAAAAACATTAACGTTAACGATTTGATTTGATTTGAAATTTATGCAAATTTACCTAGTTAGTTTCCCTTGTGGTTTATTTGTGTATTATCAGTTAATTTGATGAACAACATGTTCACTAGTGTATTACTATTTTACTACCAAACTTTGGCGGAAACATGCAATTTTAACGTCAAGTGTTGTAAAACTAATACAACAGTATATAGATCTGATAAAAGATTCTCTGTAAAATTACATATTTTTGTTTACAGTGTACACATTAGATCCACCGATGATAATGTTCAACTTCGATGTTATTCTCTTTATTTCCTAATTCGCCAGCTCAAACGTAAATAAATTATTTCCTGTTGCGTCTCTATATCTGGAACAAAGAACATTTTAAATGCACAATAATGTGTACGGTACTGGGAGCACGGTTCTTCAAAGAGCAGCCTACGGAGTCCGTGCTCCCTAGGTAAGACCAAAGAACGGGGAAGAGTGTCCTGATTTTCTGTGTCAATTGTTTATTTCTTTAAAACGATTAAACAATCTACAGTCGTACCTTGATAATGAAAACATTTTAATACAATATTCTGCTTATAACGTGGAAGAAAATATATACATGGATATTTATATATTTGTCGTGAATCTGTTCGTCTTTGTTTTCCACTGCTGATGATGCACGGTATCTGAATAATAAGTATTTAATCCAGAGGCTCAATGTTTGACTGTAGCAAAATAAGTTTTCATACGTACCTTTCAACAATTATTTATAATCCCAGGGTACTTGAAACGATAGACAGTTGAGAAATGTGTCTGTTTATGAAAACGCTATACTTTAATATTACAACCCAATACAAAAATACATAACGACGCGACAATCCTTATTCCTTTTAGTCATTATTCAACGAGGAAGAATAGCATTTAAACAAAATAGCCACTCAGGGAGTAAATAGCAACATAATGACATTTCCGATGCCGCATGAATAAAGTTGCCGCGATTCGTTGATAAATCGGTTTCTGCAGTTCGTGTTTTTAATAGCGGGTGCTCACTGCATTATATTATTCCTCCCTCAAAAGATAATGAATAATTCGATTATATAAAGGGATTCATTACACAAAGACATTGCAAAAAATGCCTGTCTGGTCAGATGATTGTATCAATTAAGTCGCCCTCTGGCCGATTTGCCCCAGATTGGTTTTCATTTATTTCAACCCCCCCCCCCCCCTAATCAATTTTTCATAAAGTTTTGCAAGTCCACATAGCTAGTACAAGTCCACAACTTTTTGAAACATAAAACAACATATTCGACAATTTCGAAAAGCATCATGGGATGACAAACAAGCAAGTTTATACACACACCTTGCTGGTACTCTACTCTATAAGTTTCGCGGTTTGTTTGTCATACAATCCCATTAGTTTTCAGGATGTCAACAAGGTTTATCTATAAGTTACGATTCCACCCAGCTAGCGGGTGCCGCGCAAAGCGCGGCACCCGCTAGTACCTAATAATTAACAAAATGTATTCACTGCCCCAGCGTCTATCTTCAAACAAAGCGGCTATCACTCGTCTATGATTTCAAACTCCCAGTTTAATTATTAACGACACAGCCATCTATCGCTGTCTGAACAATCGCTGCGCCTGTTTATAGAGACCGTGACAATTAAGGAAACGTGGTCAGGTACAACAGAAGACGTCACTCCAATAACATCTAACAACAAAGATGCATTCACCGCCACGACCCGTCCAAACATGCGATCACTTGTTTTCGATACTAGCATTATTCCCAACAAGCAGTTCGATGTATATAACCTTAATAAGCAACGACAGTAAATATGCCCATCCAAAACAAATCCAGTCAGGCACAAAAATTGCATTATCACGCGCGGAAGGAGGCTGTGTGCTAGTAAATAATTACAGTCAGTTCATTTAAAACTGGACTCTTTGAACAACAAAGCAGAACCATATTATAAGTATTCTTCAGATGGGTACTGACAGACTTGGTTGGTGTGAGAGAAGCTTTCACGGTCTTCTTGCTGCAATGGACAACAATTGATGGTGACTATAGTAAATAACCAAGTAATTTTTGTAACAAAAACAATTGGAGTAAAGCCCAATCAACTATAAAAAATAAACTGTTTCTATGTTCCATCTGAAGTCAGATGTATACGTGTTACTCAGTGTAATTTCGTTGAACGGACTCGATAAGGGAAAATGAATCATTCGGCGCCAGATCCCTTGGGCGTGTCCCCGATCATTGTCGCTTTCCGTACTTGTTTCATCGGCTTTCTTGGATTGTTGATCATAGCTGGAAACATTATCTCCATTGTCGTGACTCGTCGCGTACCAGACTTGGCAGACAGTACTAAGATCTTGATGACTTCTTTGGCAGTATCTGACCTCACATTGGGCTTTTTGACGGCGTTCCAGGTTGTCGCTTCAGCTTTGGACCGGTGGCCTTTCGGATACATCATATGTCAGGCACATGCCTGCATTGCACTGTTGGTCATGCTTATGTCAGTATTTTCCCTCATGTGTTTAAATGTTGAGCGTTACATTGCCGTTACCAGACCGTACCAGTTTCCTATTTTGTGCGCACGGCGTCGTATTATTGTCAGTCTCATTTTGGCATCGCTAGTAATCATGAGTGGACAAATTGTAGCACAAGTTCTCGGAGTACATGTGATGTATTTTGAGGATATTGTTGTTTGTACTTATGCAAACACTTCTACAGTTGCAAACGTTTCGCTTCTTCTATTCTTTGACGTAATTCCGGTCTTTATAATGATGTGTATATACTATCGCATCATAAAGATCAGCAGAGAGCATGAGAAACGAGTCAACCAGAACGATCCCAACAACAGAAATAACATCCAGGTCAACAAAGCTCTCAAGACGTTTGTCGTCGTCACTCTGGCTTATGTAGTTTGTTGCACTCCGGCTGCGATTAACAGAACCGTTGAGTCCTACACCAACGTGAAGACTGCACCTTGGCTTTGGTTTATAGTGACATGGCTTCTAGCGTCCAACAGTATCTGCAATGTTTTTATCTACTGTCTGTTCAATCGCTCCTACCGTCAGAAGGCCAAACAAATCATCACCAACAGATGGCTCTGTTGCAGAGGGTCGGTGGAACCTGTGGACGATCGATAGAGAGCTAGTTGGTGTGAGACTCAGGTCGGCATTCACTAAGAAGACGGCAGGTAAACAAAATCAAAATACGCAAAGGAACGGACGTACATTAAAAATACAATCGTATTCACCTAAAATATCTGCGGGGCTGTATTAGGGACATTTTCAAATCCCAAAATGGGTGTTCTAAACTGGATCGCCGACATGTTTTAAGAAATGACAGAATGCAAGTTCAAATGATATGGCAACTTCAGTTTCCCCCTGATATCTACATTAAGACGTTTGGTCATCCCGGAACTGTGACACTAAATGACAACTAGTACCCACCACACTTGTTTTTGACCATGACGTGGCTGGGCTGGCATGCCGTCTCTACGACCTATGTGGTGCAGAAGCATTTACGAGGCACCCCCCAGTACTCCGTATTCTCGTTGAAGGGCACGAACAGGTGTTTCTTATTGATGGCGTACTTGAATTCAGCTTACGAATCGTCTTACGCATCTTCAATATTCTTTGTCTTGGCATTCACGCAGTCCACGTCGCAGTCGGCTGGTGATGAGAGGCCGGGGTAAAACGAGATATAAAGGCTTTGCACAATTGACAGAATGAGGGAGGAATGTCGTCGCCGCACTGCAATTGAAGTACTTGCGACTTGCCCACCAGGGTCTACGTACATACCAACTATTAACCCACACTCGGCAAACTTCTGGTTCAAATGTACCCTTCTTCTGAACCTATATATTTGCTCTACCGTGACACATTGGCGTTTTCTGCAAGCAGAAATTTTGAGTTTACTTTAACTGTCTTGGTACCCCGAAAGTGGACAAGCCTAGTTTTGCATTTTCTGCTTGCATAATTTCTGAATATTGAATTAAAGTTGTTTATTTTTAATTTGTAAATTTACATTGACGATTCTCTCGACGCCCTAAAACACAATACAAAACGCCATTTGGGAGTTAAATTTGAATATAAACATAGGCTGACTTGCTGAAAATGCTTGGCACATTACTTTGAATTCTCTAGACCAAAGAGACTGTTACTATATCACGTAGTTCGGGGCAAGTCTTACGCTAGCAACCCCAGCTCTGAAATGGTCTGGTGTCTTTGTGCTATTCTCATTCATTCTGAACAATGTATTGGTGCTGAGCGTATCTTACAATTACTACGCAAGAGCTTGCCTCGAATAATAGCAACAGTGTCTCTAGTCTGGAGAATTTAAAGGTAAACTGTGACAAGCTGTGTGAGCAAGTCAGTGTACCAGATGTTATTCCAATTTAACCGGCAAATTGTTTATTCTGCTAATGAAAATTTGGAACGGACAATTTTTGGTGCGCCAACAGTGCTGTCAAAGTAAAATTTCTACTAGCCAAAAATTAAGGGTTTTAAAAACCAATCTTCTTATTTTCTGGTAGGAGAAAGTAAAACAAAATAGGTTTGTCCAGTCTTAAGGTTTCTATATGCCCATCATTGCTCCTTACATTTTAGGAGCCAGTTGCCTTGACTGACTCTGCGGCTTTTAGGGCAACTTTTTTGTTAAAGGGATTTGCAACTTACGGGTGGGCGGCTCTGGCCTCACCGCAATCTCAAAGTCCGCGAAGATGCATGACAGCACTGTGATTGCGGGCCCGTCGCTTGCCCCGCCTCGTTGTACTGTCGCTCTGACAAGTTAGATTGACGAAGTTGACCTCGCAAAGACCGCTACATTTATCCGAATCGATTTTTGTACCGGAGGGTGGGCGGAACAAAAGGATGAAAACCATCCTGAAAATCTTATCACAAAGGTTGTTTTGTTTACACACTAACCACCGTGCTTGTGAATTCTTTGATATCTTTGCGTTGGAAAGTGACGCTAGAGGCGCTACATGTATATCGTTACCCCTGCTTTATCGGGTAACGTATTCAGTGCATCGTCTCGGCTTCCTGGGGAGCGTACAGCTCCATTTCGGCGTGCTCAAAGAAGCGAAACTACAACCCTCTCTATAGCTCTGCCTTAACGGATACCAATTTCACAACTTTACTGGGAGAAACATGATTATATACATGTCCTACACTAGACACAGGTATTGCAACCAAGAGCGTCACTCGCGAGCCTGGTGCTCGCCGCAGAAAATGGCTGCCGCTGAATTGGTATATTTATTTCATTCAACATCCAACAGCGCATGCGGCAATTCGAACCCGGGTCATAGCGATGGAAGGCGAGCCGCTGCGCCAATCTGACTCCCTTGACAACCTGACTCCCTACTAGTACTATACCGTAGTATCGCGTTAATGCGCAAGAAAACTCCGTGAACAATCGCGCTTATTCTTTTGATATTTACGAAAGGGCACATTGCTTTGGATTGGGCGTTTCCGTATATGAAATTGATATGGTTAGAAAGTGTTTTTAGAATATAAAGATTCGCATAACTATACTCCTTCAAATTTTGTGGTTTTTGATTGATTTCTTGACAAATAACGGTCCGCCTTTGATTCAACAAAATGGCGGACTGTGTTCCTCTAGTCGTTTTCCAGTCGCAGCTGGTTGAACTACGGATGAGCAATTATTATTACGATAACCGTCTGTTTGTGATATTCAAAGAAGTAATAATGTCTCTAACGGGCCCCCGATTTTATCAATGACATATGTGACCCAGCACGAATAAATGAGACTTTGAGGCAAAAATGAAAATTGAGATTTTGATTTCATCATTTAAAGCTTGTTTAGCTTTATATAATGAAATCAAAATCTCAAATTTTATTTTTGCCTCAAAGTGTCTCATTTACTCGTGCTGGGTCACATTTTGTATCAATGATTATAACCACTTGGCGTCAGTGAAGCTTAAACTATGGATTTAGCTTAATATTGTAAAACTTACAGGTTTCCCTTTTCAGAATGAAGATTTCCTATTCATATAAAACACTGTAGTATATCTCCACATTATGACAGATTTATGCTCTCAAATGTATACATTAATTATATTAATTATGTAGCACGTGTAGTTTAATTAGGTTGGTGTCTTTTACTGAAACAATTTTTTGTTATGTTGACTGTCGGGTCGGACTGTCGGGTCACACTGTCAGACGTTTTAATAATGATGTAAAACAAGTGACTAAGAATAAATATTTTAGCTCCTTAAGAAATGTTTTATTGGATGATGTTTTTGGTAATGTGTCAAAAGAGTGGGGGTGGATGTTTATGGGTTGTGATGGATTTGTTGGGAGGGGTCGGGGAGCGGGGGGGGGGGGGGGGGGGGGGTTGAATACGCTGGGGGAGGGAGTTGGGTAAAAAACTGAGTAACTAAGCATCGATTTGTTTAATTAGTCAAGAGATCGCCGGGAAGCATTTGAAGTAACACCTTGAAGCTGGTATGTTTTGCCATAATTGTTCAATAATTATGGCTGAACGTACGACCTATACATTGACCATGAGCACACAAATGAATTTCCACGATTGATAATCGTACATAATTAAAGCTGAAAACTGGTTTCGTGGGTTAGGTTTTCACGTGTATGTAAATTGCGGGGGAGAAGGGTGCATTTACTTAGTGTGAAAGCTATCTGGAACTGGACATGAAAATGATCGCCGGAGAATGCCGGATATAGCAACGGAACGAGTGGGTTTTCATGTTCAATTAGGCGTCTGTTTCCGCATGCGAAAACGTCATAATTTTTTACAGTGTACGTTGACGTTGGTACATGTAGTACAACTGGCTCGTAGTAGCCTAGGGAACCAGTGCTGTGTCCTCCAAAAGGGGAACATGAGAACTTCCGCTGTCTATTTCTATCTTCTGTAAGACTCGGTCGATGAGGGGAAATGGTGGAAAACAGTAATGCGGGTGTCACACATTCACGAATTTTCTTCACGAGAGTGCCTCGCGTGAGGTCTTGGTGCACTTGACAGGCTGCTCATAACAATCGTGAGAATTAGCCGAACAATCTTCGTCGGGCAGAAGACGCCAATCCGTCGTCAACTGCTTTTAAACGGTCTTGACGGTAGTGAGTCGCTTGTTATATCATCTTAAAGTGGAATTAAAGGAAACATGTAATAAGGACTTTTTTTGCTTAAATAAATATATAAAATCAAGTATAATGTTGACAACAACATTATGTGTGTGGTTGTGTTTATTTTCTGTGATAAATGGGAGAAAATATTTTTTGAAAATGTTGGTCAAATCACTTCGCCCCTCGAAGGGAAGCCTCATTAACATAAAACCTTGCGAGGGGTCACCGCCGTTTCTTAAGCGACATACAGTTGTGCGCATGTGTTATTTTCAAATCCAGATCAAATGAAATGCATAATTCATGAGCAGTGACCCGCGACAGAGGGACGATAAAAAAACGGAAATTACCAATGAATACTAACATTAGGGGCTTTTCAATTTTCATCAGTTTTTTCATAAGAATATTCGTGATTTAATAAACCCCCAAAACCAAACAAAATTGGTATGACAGGCGCAAAATTTCCAAAAAAGAAAAGGATGGTTTTCAGGACAAATTTGACAGTGAAGATGACTTTTTCCAATGGTTTGTATAAAAAAGCAGATTGTGATCTCTTTGAATCATGTGTTTTTGTAAGAGCAAACCCAACAAGTGATACAAAAACTAGGTTTGAATCTTTATTTTTTTTCTATCTTTAACGGAGTTTTCGAAAACACATGATTCACATGATTCACATGAAAACACATGATTAATGTGATCACAATCTGCTTTTTTATACAAACCATTTTTTGAGTTTGGAAAAAGTCATCTTCACTGTTAAATTTGTCCTGAAAACCATCCTTTCCTTAATGACTAACGAAACGGAGCGTCTGTATTTAAGTTTAAATTTTGCGCTTGTCATTAATAATAATAATAATAATAGTTTATTCTTATATAGCGCATTACATCATTGGCACAATCTCAATGCGCTTTACAAATAAATACAACAAATTTACAAGTAATACAACAGATATCATTAAATACACTAAGAGCACATTAAAAAATGCTAATACATCACCAATCAATTAATTTAAATACCAAGTATACTCAAAATACATTAAAACCACAATCAGTTAGTCATCATGGATGTTATTTAAAAACCTGACGGAAGTAATACGTTTTTAATGCAGACTTAAAAGATAAAAGAGAAGGTTCGTTACGAATAAAATAAGGAAGTTTATTCCAAACACTGGGTGCTGCTACTGAAAACGCACGCATGCCATAGTGATTTTGATTGAAACGGGGCTGGACTAGGCGTGTTTCAGTGGAGGAGCGAGTGGCTATAGAACTTTCCCGAACTGTCAACAAATCCGACAAATAACCAGGTGCGTGTTTATGTAAGATTTTATAAACCAAGATAAGGATCTTAAACTCAATACGCTGTGCCACAGGAATCCAGTGAAGACTTTGGAGAACAGGGGTGATGTGCTGATATTTCTTAGTACGAGTAATAAGGCGAGCGGCGGAGTTTTGAACCAATTGTAGCCTATGGATTAAATAGTCAGGAAGGCCGTAAAGTAGGCTATTGCAATAATCCAACCGTGACGTAATGAAGGCATGGATAAGACGTTCAGTAGTGGTGCGATCTAAAACATTGCGAATTTTGCTAATGCGATGCAAAGCAAAATATCCTGATTGGCACATTTTAGAGACATGAGTAGCCATATTACAGTGTTTATCAAAATACACACCGAGATTCCTAATGACTGTGCTAGGAGTAATATCATTATTTCCAACGTGCAAACCTGACAAAAGGTCGCATTTACGAAACGAGGAATGAAAATGAATCACCTCAGTGAATCATGAATCTGATCAGAACCTTTTCGTTAATTGTACTAAAATGCATGAATGAGTGACCAAGTTCAGTAGAAACACATGTAATATCACCAGGAACATGCATCAGTTGCCCTCGAAGACGATTTATTTTGCTGTTAAAAAAATCTAAAAACTGTTCGGCTAATTTTTGATCGTTGTCGTGTTGAGGCAATTTCTTTGCCGCAGCTGCTTTGTTGCCAATCATGTCATCTATTACAGTAAATAGTTTTCTCTGGTCGCAATTCTGGATTTTATGCCGGTAATACAACTCCTTTGTCTGTTTTACAAGTTGATTGTGTCCTGACCGCTTGGCTTTAAAAATCTGCGTGTTTACCTGCAGAGGATTAGCTATCCAGTTTCTTTCTAGTCGACGAGTTTCTTGTCTGCTCTGACGGATCGCATCACAGAACCACGGCGCTCTAGGTTTGACCGCAAAGAACTTGGTAGTTTCAGGAGCAAGACGATCAATAACACGTCTCATTGTGGAGTTGTAGTTTTGGACCAATTGGTCGACAGAGTCACCGTCAGTAATGGGAAATGGGTTAGTACTAAGACATTCTATTAATGACTCAGCAGAAACAGATGATGTTTTCCGACTGACCCGCTTCACTTGAGAAACTCGTGGTCTTATCATGTCTGATGTGAAATGAATCGTGCTGTGATCTGACGGTAGGGTATTTTCAAATTCGAAATCCAAGGCTCAGTTATTTGTTGAACGAGTTATTACTAAATCCAGTGTATGTCCTTTCTCATGGGTGGGAACTTGGACATGTTGAATAAGACCAAAAGAAGTAATAAGTTCATGGAACTGTTTCACATCCGACCTTGTTGAATCCTCCATGTGGAAGTTGAAATCGCCCAATATAATCAGGCGACCTGGTCTAATAACAGCTGTTTCTAGCAGAGATCCAAACTCTTGCAGAAAATCATTAACAGTAGTTCTATTCTTAACAGATGGGGGAGGACGATAAACAGCAATGACATGGATGAGATCTGATGAATTCTGCATACTTAAGTCCATTAACTCAAAGGAATTATAAGACGGAGTATGATTCCTGTTCGCAGCTAAATTCTGGCGCACAATTACAGCAACACCTCCGCCTCTTGAACGACTCCGTGGACAGCTAAGAAAATCATATCCAGTCAGCATTGAACGAAACTGGCTCACTGTAAGTTGTTCGTTTTTGGACTTGTTGAGCCAAGTTTCAGTTATTACAAACACATCCGTGCGATTTTCATAAATTGATGCACATACCGTGGAAAGTTTGTTGTTGATCGATCTGGCGTTCCAAAGAGTAAAAGAAAGCTTATGTTGGCTAGTAAACGACGAAACTCTGTTGATCAATGTTAGATTATCCCTGTTAGATTATTCCAATTTTGTTTGGTTTTGGGGGTTTATTAAATCACGGATATTCTTATGAATGAACTCATCAAAATAAAAAAAAGCCCCTAATGTCAGTATTCATCGGTAATTTCCGTTTTCCCTCTGTCGCGGGTCACCGCTCATGAATAATGCATTTTATTTAATCTAGATTTGAAAATGGCACATGCGCACAACTGTATGTCGCTATACACAATGGCAGAAACAGCGGTGCGGGTATGACGAAAATCGAGGCAGAGACTTCTTTCTTCTTCCATATAAAGTGCAAACTTCAACGATGTGAAGATCAACGCACTGCAGGATCACCACAAGAAGGTAGCTGTCGTGATCCTCCAGAAACACCGGGGCGAACCCCGGCTCTTAGCGATAATTTTGTTCTGGGTTCTTTTACGTGCATTATACAACACACGGGACCTACGGCTTTACGTCCCATCCGAAGGACGAAGCAATAGTGGTTTAATTGCCTTGCTTAAGGACACACGACGTGTCGACGGCACTGCTCGACGCGCTGCTACCCAGCATATCGTATACTGACTGCGCGCATTGCAACAAGTGTCCGTCCTTACATGGTTTTTCATTCTGAATCGGGGTACAACAGTTTTCGGTCATGCCGACTAGGGGTGCACTGGCCTAATTCAAGTCCCATTGAAAACAGTGTAAAATCAACAATGTTTAGGACCAAGTTTCATGCACAGCGACATCACTGGGGTTTATCAAACAACAATCAGATTATTGTCTTGGTCTTTATCTTTCCATTTCTTTTCTATTTTTAGTAGGTTAGCCGATTACATTTTTTAATATTCACACCAAAAGAAACTCACCTTCCGAAAAGTGATACTTCCCGAGCCTGAAAGCAGCCATTTTACAAATGGCATCCCTCCACATTCTAGGGCAATTAGGACCCATTTTTCAACCATAATTTTGTCAAGTCTGCCATCAGAAGCTCAAAAACCAGGGAGTTGATTCTATGCTATATTTACACAATCCCACCATTTCTTTCACCAAACGGCATCCTTTTTCAAAAGAAATTGTGGGGGCACATTTCATGCAAATGACCTCGCGTAAAAATTCTCCCTTCAATTAGGGTGGTGCACCCCTAGGTGTGTAGCTGCTAGGTGTAGCAAAACTACTAAAGATGAAGTAAGGCTTCATTATTTTGTTTCTGGCTGATCTTAAATATCGGAGGATTTGGACAGCCAAAGTAAAGCTTACCAGAGCGAAGTGGTCCGGGCGGGCCTAGTGATTTTCGGCCCTGAGCGGCCGTGCTTCGACCTAAAGCGCCTAGAGGGACCACATCTTTATCCTCGCTCGAGTCCGAATAAGAAATACTGTGATTCGAATCAGACGAATCAGTACTGTTTTCTTCAGATTCACCCGAAGAAGAACTTTTGCGATCGTCCATGTGAAATTCGATTACCGTGCACAAAGCGTACGCGATTCGTACACTGTGGGTGCATCAACACACAACAATGTGCGTACGTGGCCACGTGTGCGAACCCGTCTCGTATCTAGCTAGAGGTCGCATACCGACTATCGAAAAAATTTCCGGGTCCTGCCTCGGTTTACGTCACTCATATTCTAGTGGCCGCGAAATTTGAAAAGGGGTGGGGTCAATTTTTGGACGGCAAATTACCACACTAAACGTACACTAGAACCAGTTTTGCTTTTTATTCACATTTAATACACATAAATCTATTAAATTAAAACAACAAATGCGTAATGAAAATGTTAGACTGCATGTTTCTGTGGGACATGGTCGGGAGCGATGGAAGTGTGGCGAAGATTGCACCCCGAGGTATCGACGACCAACAAAACGTGAGTTGGACTTCACCTCGGAGCATTTTTAATGTTGGTGCCACATTTCCTACGTTCTCCTCGCGATTTAAAAACAAATTAGATCGTGATGGTCGTGCGCTTATCGTGAGTTTAGGTCTCGAATGTGTGACACCCGCTCAAATGGTACATTTTCTCATGACATTATTGTAAATGCGTCACAAATTATGTGGATCTGGCAGCCAATATATAAATTATTTAATTTGGCAATTGGTTTTAGATGCAAACAGATCAATGGTCGGTTTTAAATCCCAACATAACATTATCTGGCGAAACATATCGGGATCAAGTTGCCACTCCAGATTGTTGTTAAATGACCTTGATAAGGCATCATCTATGGTATTATTGAGACCTGGAATATGACGTGCTATTAACCATATGTCATGTTCTATAGACACCACATTACCATGGAGCGCGCACACACGAACATTATGGGGGCCCCTAGCCTGATGATTTTGACAGGCTGGATTTTACTACCGTCCTGAAGTACCAGACTGTTTGACGTTTGTTGAAGAAACACCATAGGTTTTTACCACTGTGTGCTGTTCTGATTTAACAAAATATTATGATATTGTTTAGCAGTTACCAAAGATGGTTGGCCAACCGTCGTCCTATAAAATACTAAACCCCGGATAAATCCGTTTGACCCGACCCCCCCCCCCCCCCCCCCCCCCCCCCCCCCCCCAAAAAAAAATAAAATAAAATAAT
Organism: Crossaster papposus; assembly: GCA_037893245.1. NCBI lineage: Eukaryota > Metazoa > Echinodermata > Asteroidea > Velatida > Solasteridae > Crossaster > Crossaster papposus. The sequence goes on along the minus strand of JBAIAA010000567.1, from coordinate 671,649 downwards.
AAATAAAAAAATTAAATAAAAGCTAATGTTGTATACTACCCTCAAAAGAAAATGTGCCGTGAAATGAATAGTGTCCCATTAACCTTTCTGAATGTTCCTATTTCAGGTGTGGATGGAGTAAAGCAAGCACCTCTTATAGCAAGAACCCACCGATGAAATTCAACGACGAGACTGACTGTACGGGAGATACCAGTCACCTGTCGTCCTTGAAAATCTTTCAGCTCTTCTTCTGACAAGCAGTGTGGGAATTGATGGTGGATGAGACCAATCGCTATGCTGACCAAACAATGTGTGCTGATGTGGCCAATCATCAGCCTGACTGGAATCTAGTTACTGTTCCTGAAATTATGGCATTCGTGGCCTTGCATCTGTGCATGGGTATCAACAAAAGGCCTCGATACAGCATGCACTGGTCCAGGTCCGAAGTTCTGCGAAGTCCCCTGTATTTGGCGACCATGTCTCGCAATCGATATACTGCGATCCTTCGATTTTCCCACCTTGCCAACAACATAGCTCAACCAGGTGATGCTCCCCCCTGACAAACTTTCCAAGGTCCGCCCGCTGCTCGACATTGTACTGCCATCCTTTCCTTGCATTTACAAGCCAGGCCGAAACCTCTCACCAGATGAGACAATGATCAAGTTCAAAGGCCGACTTGGTTTAAAACAGTACATGCCACGAAAGTCCGCCAAAATGGGGATTGAAATGTTTTTCATTGAACGAGTCAGAAACCGGTTATACATGTGCTTGGAAGGTGTTCACCGGCTCTCAGCCCACATCAAAGGAATCTAGTCAACCCTCCGTTAGTTATGCTTCAACACACCACCCACCTAATATTACATCTGCAGGGCATGTAGTCCTCGACCTAATTACAGGACTCGAACATAAGGGACTTTTCATTTTCATGGACAATTTGTATACCAGCCCAGCTCTCATCTGCAAGTTGTCACAGTTAAAGTTTGGAGCTTGTGGAACTGCACGCTACACCAAATTGGGGATTCCAGATTGTGCAAACCCCCAAAAGTTACACATGATAAGAGGTGCTGACCCCCAGTTTTACACCAAAGCCGGCCAACTGTGCGTCGTTTGGCAGGATGCCAAGCGTGTAACTCTTCTCACAAATGTTGAAAATTGCAAAATCGACACGAAAAACATTCGGAGCAAAAACAGTTTGAGTGGACTTCGTACGATCAAAAAACCTTCTGTCGTTAATGATTATAATAAATACGGGAGGAAGTGATCTCGCAGCACAAATGTGTCAGTACTACTCGCACCCTCACAAATCAATAAAATGGTGGAAAAGAGTTTTCGTGGCCATTCTTGACATCTGCTTGGTGAATGCTACCAATGTATACAAGAGCATCCCTACAAATCAGCACTTGGCCTCTTTGGATTTCAGAGTAAAGGTGATAGAAGAGCTTATTTCCACTTCGAAGTACAACCAAGCTCAGCATGGCAGTCAAGTGTCACGTTGTTCCAGCCGCTTTCCGACTCATCACTATTCCGACTCATCACTATTTCTGCCGGCAAAAGGCGCAACTGTGTTGTTTGCAGTACTAGAGCCAAGCGGAAACAAACTCGCATGATTTGTAAACAGTGTGACAAACCAATGTGTGTACTACCATGCTTTTAGAAGTTTCATAGTCTATAATGAGCATTCACCCGAGCAAGTTTTATTGTGGTCAAAATCGTGAATGTATGACAACCGCATTACTGTTTTCCACCATTTTCCTTCATCGACCGAGTCTTACAGAAGATAGAAATAGACAGCCCGAGTGCTCATGTTCCCCTTTTGGAGGACACAGCACTGGTTCTCTATACGTCTACTGACAAGAGAGCCAGTTGTACTACCATCGTCAACGTACACTGTAAAAAATATGACGTTTTTGCATGCGGAAACAGACGCCTAATTGAACATGAAAACCCACCCGTTTCGTTGCTATATCCGGCCATCTCCGGCGATCATTTTAATGTCCAGTTCCAGATAGCTTTCACACTAAGTAAATGCACCCTTCGCCTCCGCAATTTACGTAAACGTGAAAACCTAACCCACGAAACCAGTTTTCAGCTTCTATTATGTTATTTACTACTATAAATAGTTGAAATTCATTTGTGTGCTCATGGTCAATACAATTCTGGCAAAACATACCAGCTTCAATATGGAGTTTCAAATGCTCCCCGCCAATCTCTTGCCTAATTAAAAATTCGTACTTATTTACTAAGTTTCTACCCCCCCCCCCCCCCCCCTCCCTCCCCCAACGTATTAACCCCCCCCCCCCCCCCCGGATACATTTGAACCCGAAGTTTGCCGAGTGTGGGTTAATAGTTGGTATGTACGTAGACCCTGGTGGGCAAGTCGCAAGTACTTCAATTGCAGTGCGGCGACGACATTCCTCCCTCATTCTGTCAATTTGTGCAAAGCCTTTATATCTCGTTTTACCCCGGCCTCTCATCACCAGCCGACTGCGACGTGGACTGCGTGAATGCCAAGACAAAGAAGATTGAAGATGCGTAAGACGATTCGAAAGCTGAATTAAAGTACGCCATCAATAAGAAACACCTGTTCGTGACCTTCAACGAGAATACGGAGTACTGGGTGCCTCGTAAATCCTTCTGCATCACAGGACGTGGGGACGGCATGCCAGCTCAGCCACGTCATGGTCAAAAACAAGTGTGGTGGCTACTAGTTGTCATTTAGTGTCACAGTTCCGGGATGACCAAACGTCTTAATGTAGATATCAAGGGGAAACTGAAGTTGCCACATCCTTTGAAATTGCATTCTGTCATTTCTTAAACCATGTCGGCGATCCAGTTTAGAACACCCATTTTGGGATTTGAAAATGGCCCTAATACAGCACCGCAGATGATTTCATTGTACGTCCGTTGCTTTGCGTATTTTGATATTTTTGTTTAATACCTGCCGTCTTGTTAGTGAATGCCGACCTGAGTCTCACACCAACTAGCTCTCTATCGATCGTCCACAGGTTCCACCGACCCTCTGCAGCAGAGCCATCTGTTGGTGATGATTTGCTTGGCCTTCTGGCGGTAGGAGCGATTGAAAAGACAGTAGATACAAACATTGCAGATACTGTTGAATGCTAGAAGCCATGTCACTATAAACCGAAGCAAAGGTGCAGTCTTCACGTTGGTGTAGGACTCAACGGTTCTGGCAATCGTAATTGGAGTAAAACAAACGGCAAAAGCCAGAGTGACGACGACAAACGTCTTGAGAGCTTTGTTGTCCTGGATGTTGTTTCTGTTGTTAGGATCGTTCTGGTTGACTCGTTTCTCATGCTCTCTGCTGATCTTTATGATGCGATAGTATATACACATCATTATAAAGACCGGAATTACGTTAACGAATAAAAGAAGCGAAACGTTTGCAACTGTAGAAGTGTTTGCATAAGTACAAACAACAGCATCTTCAAAATATATCGCATGTACTCCGATAACTTGTGCTACAATTTGTCCACTCATGATTACTAGCGATGCCAAAATGAGACTGACATTAATACGACGCTGTGTGCACAAAGTAGGAAACTGGTACGGTCTGGTAACGGCAATGTAACGCTCAACATTTAAACAGATGAGGGAAAATGCTGACATAACGATGACCAAGAGTGTAATACAGGCATGTGCCTGACAAATGATGTATCCGAAAGGCCACCGGTCCAAAGCTGAAGCGACAACCTGGAACGCCGTCAAAAAGCCAAATATGAGGTCAGATACTGCCAAAGATGTCATCAAGATCTTAGTACTGTCTGCCAACTCTGGTACGCGACGAGTCACGACAATGGAGATAATGTTTCCAGCTATGATCAACAATCCAAGAAAGCCGATGAAACATGTACGGAAAGCGACAATGATCGGGGACACGCCCAAAGGATCTGGCGCCGAATCATTCATTTTCCCTTATCGAGTCCGTTCAACCAAATTACACTGAGTAACACGTATACATCTGACTTCAGATGGAACATATAGAAACAGTTTATTTTGTATAGTTGATTGGGCTTTACTCCAATTGTTTTTGTTACAGAAATTACTTGGTCATTTACTATAGACACCATCAATTGTTGTCCATTGCAGCAAGAAGACCGTGAAAGCTTCTCTCACACCAACCAAGTCTGTCAATACCCATCTGAAGAATACTTATAAATGTAGTTCTGTTTTGTTGGTAAAAGAGTCCTTTTAATTTGAAAATTATCAATATAGGTTTTAAATGAACTGATTGCAATTATTTACTAGCACACAGCCTCCTTCCGCTCGTCATAATGCAATTTTTGTGCCTGACTGATTTTGTTTTGGATAGCCATATTTACTGTCGTTACTTATTGATGGTTGTATACATCGAACTGCGTGTTGGGAATAATACTAAAATCGATAACAAGTGATCGCATGTTTGGACGGGTCGTGGCGGTGAATGCGTCTTTGTTGTTAGGTGTTATTGGTGTGACGTCTTCTGTTGTACCTGACCTTGTTTTCTTAATTGTCATGGTCTCTATGAACGGGCGCATCGATTGTTCAGACAGCGATAGATGACTGTGTCGTTACTAATTAAATTGAGAGTTTGGAATCATAGACGAGCGATTGCCGCTTTGTTTGAAGATAGACGCTGGGGCAGTGAATATACATTTGGGTCATTATTAGCTACTAGTATGAAGCCGCGCTTTTCGCGGCACCTATTAGCTGGGTAGAATCGTAACTTATAGATAAAACTAGTTGACGTCCTGAAAACCTAATGGGATTGTATGACAGAGAAACCGCGAAACATAAAGGGCACCATGCCAACTCAACCGTCAGTGTATTTCTAGTGTCTCACACGTAAGTACAGTATTTACCCCTCAGTCAGCGCGCTTCAGGACCACGTTGTGGCCACTATGACGGACTTGTGTTCCATCGAGATCCATGCTGATCCTTCCGAGGACGAATTATTAGTCATTGCTCAGGTAAATGCAGAAATCTCCGAATTGACACTAGCACGTTAAAGCAAAAGCGTAAACAATCGGCTAAATAAGCGCCTGCACGAAAACGCAAGAGCGCAGATGACGATGAGCCTGATTTGCGTAAATTGGTGGTACAGTCTACAGCATACAATCTCACTGAGGCTTATGCCAAGCAAAGTGCGCCTGCTTCTACTACGTATAGTAGTATATAGTATCAATGCATGCAGGGGCGTCAATCCCATTTCAAATGTGGGGGGGGGGGGGGACATTACTGAAGTCAAGAATTATTAGAGGGGTTTAGCATGCTGCACATTATACAAACGTCAACGCGAGTGCACAAGAGATGTTGGCACGGCCAGCATATGCGGCCGGCATAATTATGACAAGCCCAGACGGCGAGTGTCTTCCTGCGAAGACCTAAAGGGGCACTCTTGGAATCCTCGAAAATCTCATGTTTTGGATTGTTTACTTATCCTATTTCAAATGTCTGGTTGAAAGGAAACCAACCTCATGTTTTACCGTTCTCGAGAAAACCCTGTGGTTTACATCGGGGCGCAGTGGTCCCCTGACTCTAACACTATTTACTCGATAACAAATTGTCAAGTGGAAAATTTAAACATGGATAATTTGTTTAGGAATTAAAGTGCATTTAATACTAGCTTGGTAATTTTAATTCTTACTTTTCTGGTGAAAATAATTCGCAAAAAAATGTTATCCCTGGAAACTATTAGAAAACTATTTCCGCAAACGAAATGGTGCAAAGGATTTTGAATGTAGTTTAGAAACACAAGAAAACCTGGAATAATTCCCATCTGCATTTTTGTCGGTGTCCTGTAAAATTAATGAGATAAGGTTTCATCCGTTTACTTTTTCAAATAAGTTACGGAGAAGTATCTTGAAAGTATTAAGCCCGGATTCAATCGGAGGTGCCGGTATTTGTTTTATTCCACCGTCGAATTAATTCAAATAATAAATCCCAAGTCTTTGAACTTTGATTGACGGCCAGCTTTGCGCGAAGGTTCGCTAGAGTTGAACACGATCGATCAAGCACAGCCAATGGCACACGCACTTCACTGAACTTTTGTAAACACAACACTTTCTCAAACTAGGCTACAACTTTACCAAAAACACAGATTTCAACCACCACCGAAGTCCACACACAGCCTACATGAGTATGAATATGGCTGCAAAACATCATTTACTGAATTATCGATTTCAGGGGCTATGTTACAGCAACAAATAATATAAATTTAGGACAAAAGTGAGATTACGTCTGGACGAGATAACGCCTGTTTTCACGCGAACAGTATGTGTTCACGTATATGTACATGGGGGTGTACGTACACGTACGAACTACACGTAAAGATAGAGTTCGCGCGCGCACATACGCCTGCATAGGGCGGCCAAACCCGCAGTAGCGCGTTAACTGAACGTCAGGTTCTGTTGGCTCCGCAGCCGTTGTTGGACTTGGATGGACTCCGTGTAAATCTGTCACACTTAGGCCTACGCCACCGCTCCGCTATTCTTGACAGTTTCCGCTACAGTACATATTGCCCTATGAGATACACGAGTTCAAAAACATGGGGGGGACATTTGATATTGTGTCCCCCACCCTTCAAAATATGGGGGGGACGTGTCCCCCTGTCCCCCCAGGATTGACGCCCACGGTTTCTAGGTATTGATGATGATTGAACTGCACAGACGGACGGCGCGCACCAGAACAAATTAAAAACTAAGTCTTGAATCCTCATGGGCCGGTCCACGTACTGAAGTGGGCCGGCCGCGGCGGCGGGAGTTTATTTATCGTTTTTATTTTATTATAATATTAAATGTACGTGCGATGCGGTCCACGGCCGAGCATGGGCCGGCCCTCCTTTACTGGGACGCTGAACAAGTGATGACAGTAGTCGGACGGAGGGAAAGGCAGTAACGATAAGTAAAAATTTCCCAGGCCTAATATTATTGTTTTCTTTTTTTTTGGACCAACATGACTATACCGTTATGACATATCCTACTTATATCATAGCCAATACCCGTGCATCTCATTCATGTCGAAAATGTAAACAAAACGGTTGCCATCTTTTCAACTGGCAATAGTTGGACTGGAGCCGTTCGAACGAACTGCATTTGAGCATGCGCATTGGTAAAGCACTGAGACTGACTAATGGTTGACTATAGACGAATCCAACGAAGGCGTTTTCCCTTTCATCATTGGCGGCGCTGTTTTACTCTTGGGTGGCCATGCGGCACTAACACGTTGAAAGTAATTTAGAAATAATGAGAACTTGATGCTTCTGCCCTTTTACAATACAAAGTGCAACCGAGTTTCCAAGATACCTTTTTCCATTTGAAAAGCACTCCCCTACAAACTTTCTCACTTGCTACTCATCAGATCTATACTTTATTTTTAAAAATCAATGCTGCTGTACACATAAAGGTAATTTAGACAAAAATCATTAATAAAACATCAAGGCTTGTTTATACTGTTATTAGGGATTTCATTCTCTGATGTGAATGGATGGCCTACAATAATTGTAGGGCTTCCATTATCAGATATGAATGGACCGCCTACAATTGTAGGGCTTCTATTCTCAGCTTCTATAACATATTCTCAGTTAAGAATAAAGAGCAAACCTCTTGAATAACTAAAGTCTAAACAAATCACGAAATGAAATTCCGACCTTGATGGAAATGCAGAAATTATAACAGTAGGGCTTCCATTCTCAAAGGTGAAGGGACGCTCTACAATTGTAGGGCTTCCATTCTCAGATGTGAAAGCCCTACATTAGGGCTTCCATTATCAGAGGTGAATGGACGGCCTACAAATGTAGGGCTTCCATTATCAGATATGAATGAAGCCCCACAATTGTAGGCTTTCTATTCCCAGAGGTGAATCGACGGCCATCATTTTAGGGCAACAATTCTCAACTAACATATTATTGGAGTTTGTGTATGGACACCCTACAATTGTCGGACTTCCATTCACAATGTTTAACTTGAGGTTGTAAATGTTTGTATGGGAATGGAAGCCCGATATTTGTAGAGCTTCCATCCATGCTCAGATCAGATGGGAAACTCACACTTAACATTTGATGATATGAAAATCAGAGGTACCTCCTATCGCGTGGTAAATATGTGATATTTTTACTGATTTAACTATACAGAACACGAGATGCTGTGATATAAAAGCTTTCGTAATGAAAACTTTTTAAGGGAAATATGTCAAAATATACAAACAATTTTTGTAGGAACAGAATATGTTGAAGAAAGTCTGCTTTATTGAGATTAATATCAATTTATTTAAATAATGAAGACGAGTCAGTCGGTTCTTTTTACACAATTTGCTTTGTGATAAAAAAATGAAATTGTGAGTAAGACTTTGGTGACCTTTATAAAATTGTCTTTTAAACTTAATGTGAGACTTCGTTTTGATGAGAAATATTTGCATTATCAACGTCCAACACAATTTTGGTAAAAAAAAAAAAAATTCCTCTATTTGAAAAAGGGCTGTTTTCTTCACAATGTGTAGCTTTCTAAACATTGAACATCATATTTTAATTGAAATATATCTTTACAAATGTTATAAGTGTAAGTTTGAACATTTTGCTGAAATATCTCAGCTAATAAATGGATTATTGAGAATTTTAATGATTGTTTGCGTATTTTAAAAATCTCATAGGCTACTGGCCCCCCACAATGGTCATGTGTGCGCGTGCTCAATTCAACTGTATATTTGTGATTGAATTCGTCTTTAGTTCGTGCCCGAACTTGCATGTAAGCTGTGTGATATTTTGGACTAAATATTTAATTAAAAGCGTGGGCCGGTGTTTGTCCCGGGCTGAATTTGTATTTCAGTCCGCCATCATAATGGACAAGAAAATAATAACACAATAAAAACGCCTGGTTTTGTTTTCACATTCGTAGTCATAGCCTCTGATATACAACATTCATGTATTCCATTTGATTTATCACAAAATTATCCGAAGAGAACTAGCTACACATTGCCTCTACAACGCTCGATCGACATGGTTGTAGTTTTAATGCTAGCCGCGATGGTTTTGCAGATTGCCCAAGGTGATGAGCTACAAAGACTATGTGTTATAAAATGACCATTTAGACCCACCTTTCAGTCGAGCCTTCATACATCTTTATGTATTTTTTGCTTTATTAATTGTTAATTTTTTGTAATATATATATTAATTTTTTCGGGGTGACTCTGCTGTGCGCCGTAGAAAGCATCCAGCTTTGTTTATGCCAGGGCAAACACTGTCTAAACCATTATAATAAAAAGGGGCGCAAGTTTCCCCTCGCCTCCTCGGATACTCCACTGTGTGTTGTTAGCAAAACAATTTAATCAAATGAACGTGGAATATTCCTGGGATAAATCTATTTTGAGAGTCTCATTGGTATCATCACACTTTCTAGTTTGTTTGTCACACGATAATGTTACTATATTGTCCAATTAAATGTACTCTATATGTAGTTGTTTATTTCAGTTCCCTTTGAACTAAAGCATTCAGAAAAATGAACCTTACGAGTGGGTCCACGTAAATATTTCATATAAGTGTCCTTGGCATTTTTTTAATTTTTTTTAATATGAAAGGACAACAATTGAAATTTTGTGTTTTGGGCTTTTTTAGCCAGTTTTGGGGCCGCAAAAACTTTTTTTGCTTATTTTGAGTCACCCAGCAAAAATACAAAATTGTATCAGAAAATCAACTATATCATTACAAAGTATCATCTTTGCCCTTACTTGAGAAAAGACTTTAATGTTTTAAATGTCACCCTTATGCTGTTTTTAGAACATGCATTATAGCATGTTTTAAGAACTTGTAAAATTGTAATTTTTAACTTATTTTTGTCTCTCAAAAAGTCACCTTACCGGGGTTTTCAGAATATTTTCTTTGGGGATTTGATAAGAGCCAACATTGGTATTTTCATATCTGGTGAGAAAAGTTTGGGGAATTGTATTCTCTTTGTCATTTTCAAAAATAAAATTAAAGAATGAAATGTTAACTTTATCTTTATAGTTTGAAGTAATAATACACAAAAACAATAATATTTGTAGAAATCTGGCGCCTTTTCCCAATCATAAGGGTGAGTTGTAGACCTGTGAATTACTCCTATGAATAAGCAGCATTTTTGACGGCGAAAACTAAGACTAACTACGCCCACAACCTCTTTTTACATACCATTTTCTGATAACATTTTATTAGTGGCATTTACAAAGAGGAGACAATACTTGTTGTGAACTAGACAAATATTTCTACAGAACCGAACTAAAGTATTATTTCTACTGAACCCAATAGCCCCGTTATGCAACCAAAATGCAAAATTATATCACAGAATCAACTATTACAAAGTATAATCTTTGACCTTACTTGAGAAAATAATATTGAATGTTTTAAAGATGGACTACAACGAAAACTCACACATTAAATTTATTATCGGACCTTGTTTATGTTGTGTTCAGGTAACACTTTATTGTTACGGTCATGTTTTTCTCTAAATAATTTGGTTGCAATTTGAACGAAAAAATTAGACCTCGATTCTTCGATTTTGAAATTTCCCGCCCTGTACTGGTTCCCGGCAAAGATCCACTGAAAACCACAATGAAATCCACGATATAATACCAGCGGACTTGAAAACCAGCGAAAAGTGATGACGTACTACCCATGAAAACGCATACATGGTGGCCCTGAAGGGACTCCGCAGATCGCGAATATCGACGTCAAATTTGACGTCAATATTCACGACTTTCCAAAAAAGTCGCGAATATTGACGTCAAATTTGACGTCGATATTCACGACTTTCTCCAAAAGTCGCGAATATTGACGTCAAATTTGACGTCAATATTCGCGATCTGCGGAGTCCCTTCAGGGCCACCATATGTAGGCCTATGCGTTTTCATGGGTAGTACGTCACACACAAAGTATGATTATTCATGAGTTAAGGGCTTTTGCTGAAACTGAGTTTTTCTGGGTCGTAGAACGCCGATCAATTTTGTTGTTTTTTTGCATGAAGGAACAAGATTTATTGAATACTAATGATATATTAGTAATCATTATACATTTCTCGAACAAAAAACAAAATGACAATTTTTGATGCAGTACTGCATTAAGAGGATACAATACCCCAAACTTTTCTCACCAGATATGAACAGACCAATGTTGGCTCTAATCAAATCCAAAAGGAAAATATTCTGAGACCCCTGGCAAGTTGACTTTTTGAGAGACAACAATTCGTTAAAAATTTTAATTTTAGAAGACATTTAAAACATTAAAATAAAATCGCAAGTAAGGGCAAGGATGATACTTTGTAATGATATAGTTGATTTTGTGATAAAATTTTGTATTTTGGCTGGGTGATTTTTTGTAAATAAGCAAAAATACTGTTTTTGCGGCCCCCAAACTGGCTAAAAATGTTCAAAACACAAAATGGCCTGTTACCATGGCAACGGGCAATACATAACAAAATTATTTCAATTTTGGTTACTTGCTTACCGAGTCCTCTCATGTTAAATAAAAAATAAAAAAAGGCCGAGGACACTTATATGAAATATTTACGTGGACCCACTCTTAAGACTTCTTTAAAGACAAAATGGGGTTGTAAGTTGAAGGAATTTAAGTCAAATTGTTTCCCGCCATTTGTCATGTTGTTTGGGTTTTGGGGGTTTTTTTTGGGAGGGGGGCTTTCAAGCTGGAGCCGTCGAACTTTACATCTTGGTAGGCGTCGAAAAAGAGGCTACAGTTGGATCCAATGTCACGTTCACGTGCTTCTTGACTAGTTATGAAGAGCTTCTAGTCATATGGCTTTTCAACGACAAATTCGTGGAAGAGTGTAAAAATTTGACGGATCTTACCATGAATAATCGCACCTACAAGGCTTGTGTTTTGACCTTCAATCCCGTTGTGCAGTCATCAGAAGGCCTTTATAAGTGTGAGGTCTATACCAAAAACCAACTAAAGGAGATAACATCGAAGTTAAACGTTAAAAGAGGCAATGGTGAGTACACTAAAATAACACCAAACGGTTTCAAAAGTGCCTAATATTATTCTTTTAAAATTTCCCATGCATCTTAACGAAATACATGTACTAAACTGTAATTGTAAAGTTGCGTCCAAGTGGGAACGCATGGTAGAATGTCGCAGTTAAAGTTATCGCGAGGCCGCGGAAGAAAAAGTCCAATGGGCACACGCCTTAATTCGACTCGGTTATCGCACGCGCAATGTAAAAATGCTGGGGAAGATTGCCCCATCACTAAATCCAGAGATGTTTTTTTGGGGTCAACGAAAAACAATTTCCGGGTCAAATAGACCAGAGACATAATAGATTTATGGATGTGTTTACATGCGCTTTTGTATGGGGGCAAAGTCAGGACGTCATACGAAGTAGGCACAGAGTCGCTTATAGGAAAGCGCACATTAGGCCGATTATGACATTTGCTGAAAGGTTTAACTGGTAACGGATTCAAGTGCTGGGTCGATGTACGGCCACGGTTCTATTTTTGCGCAAAACAATTAAGACCCTAGACTGGGATGCTTACGCCCAAATAAACCGAGAAAGAGAATACTATTCCCCCCTCTTAAAACAAAGCAAACATATTGAATAATGGTTAGGATTTTTCTGAAGAGCACGGCACGCGGTATACAACTTTAACTGTTTTAACCCATCATACACCCCTCCCCAGACCGTTCACACGTATTATTAAGCGACACATTCGCAGGTTTTTGTTAACTGTTTGATGTGATCGTTTTGTTTTCATTTGATCGCTCAACGACGTTTCCTCCCCACTTTAAGCTCTGTAAGATTGGTTTTCGTACTGTATATCGCAAACTTTCTCAACGCATTAAATCTACTTAGAGTTTATTTTTTAACAATCTGCATCCAGTCGAACATCGAGATGATGCCGCGTTCATTGAGATTCATCAAGATGATGACCCCGCCACCGGAGCTGTGCTGGACGAGCCCGAGTATGACCCCGTCTGCGTCCAGTCCAACACCACACGGCGATTCGAGTGTAGGATTCAAGACGCCAGACCTGGGACCTGGAACTTCACGTGGTTGCTTGGCAACCAGACGGTTTCTACTCATCAAAACGAGACTTGGACCGCGGCTGGGCTGATCGTCAACGTGAGTAGCTGGTACTTCGTGACAAACCCTGGCCATGAGACTCGAGATGGTGACCTGACGTGCCTCGCAACGAGCAGCAATCAGTTACTGAGTGCTACAGTGCTAATAACATTTTGTGCAGGTAAAGTGTACAAACTTTATGCTTTTCTTGGTTTCAGCCGGCCAGCCTTCATCTTTGGCAGAAGCCGCGGTGTTTTTTCTTGTGTCTTCACGTTTCTTTATTTTGAAACAAATTTGTGGTTAAAATTAGTGTTATTTTCATGCCTTATGTCATGTTAAGTTTATGCGATTGTTTATTCAGTAGCAAAATGTACACGTCTTGCAACATACATGCACAGTGAATATAGTGACATACGTTTTGCCTTTGACCGAGATATTTTATAAACATTATATTAAGTGTTTGGACACTCTTCTCCCTGGTCCTGCAATAGGCTTATAACAGCATGGACAATACTTATCTAGGGAAAGAGAAACAATTATACATGGGTTTTTTTTGACAGAGGGTATCTATTTCGATCTTGCCTCGGGTTTTCCCCCTTAGATTTGCGTGATTCATATACACTGAAGAGAAAGAAAAAGCATTCAACTTTTTCCGTTTTGGTTGCAAAGGCGGAATTTATTCAAATAAGTTTTGAATCATTGTAGTCATAACCCGATCTAAATATTGACGAGAGAAAATTGGGATAATATGAAGCTTTTATGGTCACATTACTCTTGTTTAGTTTAATACCCACTCTTGGAGGAACCAGGTCAAAGTTCCGGAATGAGAGTCATATTTGACCTGTTTTATTCAGGGTCAAAATGAAGGTTTTTGTAGCTGTAATGACAAATCGCTATTAAACTAGAAACTTTGCTAAAAGTAATATTTTGGCAAATACAAAAAACCTAGAAAGTGTCAGGTCAAAATTAATGTGGTCCCTGATTCCAGATCAATCTGATGCCGGATTATTAAACGTGTCAGCAAATGGATTGATTTACATTAAGATATTTCAATATTATTTAAACTATAGATATGTATACACCTGCTGTCGTCAAAGGTACAATTGGACTGCTTATCGCCAAATTAGCTGTGGTCAGTATATTGGTTGTCGTGGCAATCGTGATGTACATACAGTTTAGAAGGAACCGCAGGGAACAGCGTAGTGTTTTCATCAAAGGTGACGTGCGATCGTCTGTCGAAATGGTGAGCCTTTGTGGATTTTACTGATTTGTAATAATAAACAAGACGATATAAACAGAGATAACGATATGAAAATGAAACAATTATAATAACAATTGGAAGGTTTTGATATGAATGTAATGGTTATAAATTAAACTCAGAAGAAACAGAAACATTTAATATTGAGGTCAGCGATTTCTGTAGAAACACCAACAGTTTTACATTAACAAACTGAAGTTGTGCAAACAGCTCCAATACTAGGACCTGACTGGGTTAGCTGTAAAACATTTTGACGAGCTTTAATTCGTGAAAGCTTTTTAGAATATTGCCAGATCCCGTCAAAAAGAAAGTAAAGCCTGGCTTGTTTGAAGATGATTTGAATGGTGATGGAATCACATGATAAATATATATATATTTTTTTAAGGATGTTGCTTCTGACCAGGATGATTTAGAACAAGCACTGGCAGGTCAGTCTGAGCTCAGTAGGTCACCGGATGTGGAGAACAGATTTACATCACACCATCCACACACATACGAGGACACAATTTTACAGCAGGTTGAATCATACGTACACCGTGATCATGAAGACAATGTTGCACCACAAGCTCAACACAGCTACGAGTACAAAATTTCACAGCAGATTGCACACCAATACGAAACAAAGCTTTCACCTCAGATAGATGATGACGAGTATGACGACACTGAACCGCCACAAGATGAGACACCGGTGATATCGGATAATGACAATCTACCTCCTTGGGCCGCGACGTGGAAGGTGCCTCGCTGCGACATCATTGTCGACGAGAGGGTACTCGGCAGTGGTAACTTTGGCGAGGTGCGATCGGGTGCCTTGATGAAAGACGAAGAACTGACAAGAGCTGCCGTCAAGATGCTTAAAGGTAACCTATAACTATTACTCCCGGTCCCCAACTCTTCTTTTCTTTGCGCTGAGGGGGTGCTGCATGGTAAACGAATCCTATTTAATTAAATGCTACTACTGAATTATGTTTGTTTCTCCAACAGGTCATACATCGACGAGGGAGAGATATGATTTTATGGATGAACTACACACGATGACCACTATCGGCCACCACCCTAATGTGGTCTTGCTGCTGGGCGCGTGTCAGCATTCAGGTGTGGATTTTACCATCTAGTTTATTGTTCCATGATTTTACATACAATATTGTTCGTGTTCAATTTAAAATGGGGAGGTGCATGTGCGGGTGTTTTGTCTACCAAAGTACCAATGTTTATAATGCTTTCATTGGCCAAAAATGTGTCCACAGAACCGATGATTCACTCTATATCTTCATCAAATGGTGGTAAATCAATTAGTTTTTTCGTTTTTGTTTTGTTTTTGTACTCAAGAAAAAAAGGGGGCCAGGCACCTTGGACCACCCCCCTGTATCCGCCCTTTATGTTGTTCTTGTTTAACCAGATGTGTTGTACGTGGCTTTGGAGTATCTTTCCCGCGGTGATCTGCGCAGCTACCTGCGGACCGCTCGCTCACAGTCAGACTCAGACGAGGATGCCTTGTCTTCCGACCAGCTGGTCCAGTTTGCTCTGGACGTTGCCAAGGGAATGGAACATCTAGCTAAAGCTGGGGTAGGGCAGTATATGTGTTCAATGTTCATAATGAAAGTTTTCATATTTACACTCTAAATTCGTTCAGATTTTATCCAAATCTGAATACCGTTTGAACTGTCACCTTTGAGGTCAAACACTTTTGGGGGTCAAACGTTTTTGAGGGTCAAAAATTAAAGTTTATGGGTCATTCTCAGGGTCAGGTGGCAACCTACACTATTACCAAAAAAAATTCAGGATCTGGGTTAGATTTGACCCGACACTCATCTGCATCAAAATTACTTTATTGTACAAAATGACAGTTCTTGGTCCAAATGACAACTTTGCTGTCAAACTGCCGTTTTGATTGAAAAGTGTCTCATACAAATAACTCAGAATTGCGTCGAATCTGACCAGGAACATTAAACAAATATATATCTTAGATTAGGAATTGTCCAAGCAAAAACAAACACCCCCAACAAACAAATGAAATAGCGAAACAAAATCGAAATATGGTACCCTCTGGAGACATGAACACAATGTGTACAATGGAGACAAAATGTCTCCGGAGGGTAAATTTCTATAGATGAACAGGTCTCCACTGGGAATTTCACGAATTAGATTTTTGGATTTTACTTAAATTACTCAAAAACTAGGAATAGGATGTGGGTTAGGGTTAGTGTTTGGGTTAGGGTATAATATAGGGTATATTGGGTCGAAATTTCAAGCCAGGAAAAACATTGTGGTTAAAATGGGAGCATTTTGAAAAACGTGCTCGACTTTCTAACTATTTTGTGCATGAGAACAAAGCCATGTCTCCACAGTGATACAAAAATGCGAATTGGTGTTTTAAATATATACACGGCATTGTATTTTGTCTTTGTTCTTTGAACATAAAAGGTGATCCATCGCGATTTGGCTGCCAGGAATATTTTACTGGGTGACGGGCTAGTTGCTAAGGTTTCCGACTTCGGACTGTCCAGAGGAGAGGATATCTACGTCCAAACATCAAGGGTCGTTTTTTAAATCTCTAAACTTGTATTTTAAGAGCGTACTTTACTTTGATTTTGGGGACTTTGCTAGGCGCGTAGTTGTACTGTTTACAAGTCCATAGCAAAGTAATTCTTGTTTTACAATCACGAGAGATAGTGACAGGTGAATTACAAGTCGATCAATTTTGTCAGTCACAAATCAATCACAAGTCGCGGTCCCAGGTCAAATTCTAAATCAACTTACAAATTAAGGCAATCCAATAAAATGCGGGCTACATAACCTTGTAATTTGACTGATATCCACACTGCAATTATTTTGATGGATTATGATTGTTGACCTAACTGACACTCAGAACTGACACTCGGTGTCATATTCCCGGGTCAAAATCACACTTTCCTAGATTCTTAGTAATTTTAGGAGTCATTTTTTTAACCCGGAAATGCGTCACTCTGTGCCGGTCAATAGGTAACAAATCACCTGGATTCCCGGTAAAATATTACTCGAGGAGTGCATGTTTGTTATGTTTGTTCATTTGCATTTCATTCTAGAGACGGGTTCCAGTCCGCTGGTTGGCCATTGAGTCAGTCAGGTATCAAAAGTACACGACAAAGAGTGACGTGTAAGTAACAGTCTTTTTCTTATCGTGTGGATTGTTTTCTGGGTGATGTAAGGCCTAACCCTAGAAGGTAAAATTCTTTTTAGAAATACTCGGCCCTGTTACAATTTAAGAAAACCTGACCATGTTTTTCTTATCTTCAGGTGGTCTTTTGGCATTCTGTTGTGGGAAATAGCCTCAATAGGTAAGACACGTATTTTGTTTTTTCAAAATACCTTTTGCAGGTCAAATGCAACAATTCATACCAGATATCATTAAAGGATTTAAAGCAACTTTGCTTTCATCAATATTCTTACACAACTACAAAATATATATATATCTAATTCACATTTAACGTATATCGCCAAGGTGGAACCCCATACCCGACCACAGAGACTGAGTCACTGGCTGAGAAACTGAAGGCAGGATACCGTATGACCAAACCGAGCAACTGCGACGACAAAAGGTAATTAAAGCCGTATTCCTATTGGACTTTTATCCCGAGGCCTATACCGTCCGTTCCCACTGGCGTTAAAGTAACATAAAATGTGATGTTTTGTCAATATATTCGGTTTACCTGTAAACAAAAAAAATACTTACATACTTACTTACATACTTACATACTGCTTTTTTAACAGCACCGTTGACGTTCGGTTAAAGTTCCCCAAAATTTCTACATTATTGTGTATATTTACAGCGTACATTGTACATGTACCTCGGTTTCACGTTGACTTAAAGGTAGGATACACCATTTGTAGATATCAAAAAATTGTACTACCGAATTATTAAGAAATATCTTACTTATTTGAAAGTAAATAACGATTGTAGTCATCCATTAAAATGGTTTTGCTAGATATCCTGTAATTGTTCCCAACAAAATGAAAAAAACAAAACATCCAAATTCCCCCTATTCGTGATCATTCAAGCAATTAACAATGGTGTATCCCACACCTTTAATGACCCCGAATGAGCATAACATGCTGTTGACAAGCAATTATTTTTATTTCTCAGGGTAAGTGCTTTTGTCTGTGCAGTGTGTTATTTCAAGCTATTCATAGTCTCAAGGAAAACAAATTGCCCACCACAAAAAAACGAAACATTACGGATTTTCTCATGTATCAACTATAATTGCAATAGAGGAGAACGTTAATGCATGCATTTTATGTTCATTTATAATACTGTGAATCGGGTAATGTGTTAATCTGTTAAGAAATATATTACATGGTGCAATTATTAATATGAATTAATTCATCTTTAAAGTGACACATTGAAGGTTGCTGGATTTCAAATATTGCCCCCAAAAACAATACAATACACGCAGATTGTGGACTCAAAGACGACACAATATTTTATTTACAGTTCTTATGATACCGTATTTAACTTATTTAAATATTCTTTCATTATATCAGCCGTGCGAAGCAGGCTGATATATTGTATTCGTCGCCTTTCTTTCTTTCTTTCTTTCTTTCTTTCTTTCTTTCTTTCTTTCTTTCTTTCTTTCTTTCTTTCTTTCTTTCTTTCTTTCTTTCTTTCTTTCTTTCTTTCTTTCTTTCTTTCTTTCTTTCTTTCTTTCTTTCTTTCTTTCGCAGCGGGTTGTGTTTCCATCGAGCTCTCCAAAGTTGTGAGTTTTTGCTGGTTTTAGACCTCGATTGTTCCAAGTTGCTTTACTGTTGTTTTTATTGGTTGTTCTAGGCTCCACAAGATTATTTTTGTGGCCTTTTTTTCTGTTTTTAGTGTGTATTTCTGTGGATTCATTTTGGGACTCGTGTCGTTGGTTGAGCTGGGCTGGCCGCCATGGCTGGTCAAGCTACGGCCAACCGTTCGAGTCGTGATCAGCCAACCAGAACTAAGGCAGGCCCGTTTAACAATGTGCCAAATAGTACTGATACTAATCCTTTTGTTAACATAACAAGGAATCATGGCATAGTATTCAAAGTTGAGGACAATGTTCCTATTGCTACGTACGTTGACGCGTTCGCTGACATGGTTGATCCGAGCACGGTAGTCTCAGCATCACGAATCTCTAATGGCCGAGCTGCCATTTATCTTAAGAATAAACAGGATGTTGATGACGCTGTTTTGTTTGGATTCGAATTAAATCGGACATATATTGAGGTTTCGCCCCTAGTTCAGCCAACGACACGTCTTGTACTGTCCAATGTTTATCCTGAAATTCCTAATGAAATACTTAATAAAAATTTGTCCGGGTTTTGCAAAGTTGTTTCTGCGATTCGGCCTATTCCCCTCGGGATTAAAACAAAAAAACTTTCTCACATCTTTTCATTCAGAAGACAGGTTCATGTTCTTGTTAATGTTAATGTTACCCTTCCGGATCATATAAACATTCCATTTAATGGTGTAAATTACAGGGTCTTCATATCGAATGATACAGTCAAATGTTTCAATTGTGGGGAAAGTGGACACATAAGCAAAAATTGCAAGAAAATTCAAGAAAACGTAGACAATCCACTGAACCGTCCTCCAGTCTTTCATCATTCCAAATCAGATCCAAAACATCCATCGAAATCAAAACCCCACAACCCACAGCCATCGAAAGCCCCTGGATCATCTTCCATACATAAAGGCCCTCAGAGAAAACAAGATCTTCCACTATCCGATGAAACCACAGATGCCTTTCCTTCCTTACCAGGCGTTCCTGGGTTGATACCTACCTCCCTTACTGACAAAAATGGCCAATCTGTCTCTGCTTCAGTTAATGTTTCAGTGGCACAGAGTGCCACCCCTAACTTAAGTAATAGTAATGCGACCAAAAGTGAGCAAAAAGCTTCGTCAGCCGCCCCCATGATTCCTATGTCAGGTTACTTGTCATCAACTCCAACCTCGCCATCTCCGACACCTCAACCCTCAAAGTTTATCTCTGTATGGGGATCTCCTCCTGTGCCTACCAGACTATTTTCGGACGTGATTAAACGCAAACAACCTGATTCTCCTACTCCTTCTACAGAAACACATACACTTGTTATTCTCAAAACACCCTCTCCACCTAGAAAAATCACCAAACAACATAAATCTCCCGTCACAGACACACCGACTATCACTCAAGTGATAGACACTGCCACCCCCACACCCTTCCCTTCAGTTGGGTCGCCAGCTGTTATTGAGGAAACTGAGTCAGATATGGATTCAGTTTCCTGGGAGGACACAGGAGAATCCCAAGATAAACCAGAAGACAATTTGCCTATAACAACAGGACCTCTATCTAATCAGGAACTTCTTACATTCCTAAAGAGTGTCAAATCCAAGAAAAAGCCCGATGAAATAGCGAGAAAATTCACTAATAATATCCCCGGGCTTGTTAAACAACTCAAGCCATTACGTAACAACTCCTTAGTCCAAAAAAAGATGCAGCAGAGGATCCGCAAACTGGTCAAGTCACTTGATCCCGATGATCCTTTTCATGTATAATTATATGATGCATACGATTCAGCTTTTTTATTTTATTATGGTTCTTTCGTTATTATCACTCAATACTGGCGGATGTTCTTCTTCGACGAAAAACGCCGCCATTCGACTCTACATAAAACAATCCTGTAATAACCCAGATATTATTTGTTTACAAGAAACTAATCACCTCAAATCCAGTGATATTTGTTGGAAATTGTGGCCTTATAGACCGCTTTGTAATGAAGGGTGTAGTCATGGGACCGGTGTTACCACTTTGGTGAAAAACAATGAAGATTTTAAAATCTCATATTCTGTTGCCATAGTTACAGGTTATGTTAATTACGTTCAATTAGATATTAAAAACACTACTTATCACGTATATAACATACTTATTCCCCAAAATAACAATCAAGCTTTTAAAGTTTTAGAAGAAATTGATTCTCACACTACTAAGTTGGAAGGTGGAGTTATTGTCATGGCAGGTGACTTTAACTGTACCCATAACCCTTCCTTGGACAGGTTCCGCAACAATATTGAAACGCGACACTCAGTCGCACTTGCTCTTCAGAACCTCTACATTGGTCTTTCTCTTTGTGATGTCTGGCGTAGAATCAATCCTGATTCTACTCAATTCACTTGGTTCAGGAGTAATCCAAACAAACCCGGTCTCATGTCGAAAGCTAGACTTGACCGCTTTTATGTTCCGGGTTATATTATGTCTTCTGTGCATTCATGTGACATTTTCCCTTGTCCCTTTTCCGACCACAGTGCCATTATTCTCAACCTCAATCTGTCTCAAAAACAGAAACGAGGTAGTTCATATTGGCACTTTAACAATTCGTTGCTTGAAGATATTTGTTATGACGACATAGTCAAACATTTCTGGAAACAATGGCAGACGCAAAAAGCTGACTATTCTAATGTTTGCACCTGGTGGGACATGGGCAAATCTCATTTCAAAAGAATAACCCAGATGTATGGCGCAAAATCCGCTCGGCAAAAACGTACTAAAATTAAAGTTCTCCAGGAGACCATTGATAAGTTGCAGTCTACGCCAGATCTCACACCAGACACATTAGAGGTTCTCAAAGAACAACGAGAGGCCCTTAGCGAAATGTTTAAACATGAAGCTCGTGGGGCTCTTGTTAGAGCTCGTTTTCAATATACAAATGAAATCGATACCTGCTCTACTTTTTTTTTTGACTTGGAAAAATCTATATCCGCTTCTAAGAATATCAGTGAAATTCGTCTTCCTTGTGGAAATACCACCGACAATCCTGATGAAATTAAATCCCACATTTTGAGCTTTTACAGAGATCTTTATAGTCGAGTCGACATTGATAAAGACGCTCAGGCTACCATTTTTGATGATTTACCTACCCTGGACCCATCTCAAGCACAGGACTGTGATCGTCCAATAACATATGAAGAAGTCGACATTGCAGTTCAACAACTCGGTAAAAACAAGTCCCCTGGGCTCGACGGCCTTACCTCTGAGTTTTATCAACATTTTTGGCCCATCCTAAAGGAAGATCTCATGTTCGTCTTTGAAGCTTCTATTCGCGATAATTGTTTACCAATTTCCTGTCGAAGAGCTATCATTACTCTTCTCCCCAAAAAGGGAGATCTGTTAGACATCTCTAATTGGCGACCTGTCTCTTTGCTCAATGTCGACTACAAAATTTTGGCTAAGGTTTTGGCTAATAGACTTAAAGATGTTATTAGTAGTGTCATTCACGTTGATCAAAGCTACACTGTTCCTGGTCGATCTCTTTATGACAATATTAATCTAATTAGAGACACTTTATTATTTGCGAATTATCATAATATTCCCTTGGCTGTATTAAATCTGGATCAGAAAAAGGCCTTCGACAATATTGATCAAGAGTATCTGTTCAGTGCTATGCAAGCTATGGGTTTTGGTAATCATTTCATTTCCTATGTTAAACTAATGTACAACCAAACGGAGAGTCTTATCAAAGTTTCTGGTTCGCTTACCTGCCCCTTCCCTTTTGAGAAGGGAATAAGACAGGGGTGTCCGCTCTCTGGTTTGTTGTATACTATTGCCATTGAACCTCTATTACACATTCTCAGACGTAATCTGCATAACAAAGGTTTTTCTTTGCCAGAAAGTAACACTCCCCTAACAGTCACCGCCTATGCTGACGACATTTCTATTTTCGTCACCGACGATACTGGTTTTCGTGTTGTCGAAGACGCTTACTCTTTGTACCATAGGGCCTCTGCTGCTTCTTTGAACTACAAAAAATCTCAGGGACTATGGGTGGGTTCTTGGAATAATAGAACAGATCACCCTCTTGGTTTTAATTGGAACAATCGAGGTCTAAAGTTTCTTGGTATTCAGTTGGGAAATACCAATAATTATTTCCAACTCAACTGGCAAATGTGCCGGGAAAAACTCACCAAGGTTTTGTCTCGATGGAAAGGTATGTCCAAATATTTATCTTATAAGGGTAAGGTTCTCATAGCCAATCAACTAGCCACTTCTCAAATTATCCATATAATTGCTGCTCTTTCTCCTCCCGAACACATTCTCAAAGAACTTCAAAACAAACTAATCAATTTTGTTTGGTCTGATGGAAGACACTGGCTAAAAAAAGATCTGCTTTACCAATCCCCCGAGAAAGGAGGAATTAGTCCAGTGGCTTAGCGCCAATTTTTGGCAAAATCGTGACCCGCCGGATTAAAGCACCAAACTTGGCACACTTGTTCTATAGGACCCACTGAACAATTCTAGAGGGGGGTGCCCGGCTTAGGTGACCTAGGTCAAGGTCAGGCCGAGGTCAAAGGTCACATGTTAAATAATATTTTATAAATTCAGATAAGATTGCAAATAAAGGCTGCCAAGCTAGATTTGAAGGCACTAAATTGTTTGCACGTGTTCTATAAGACCAACATAATCACCATAGAGGGGGTGTACAGTTTTGGTGACCTAGGTCAAGGTCAGGTCAAAGTTCATATGACATATATTACTGAAGAAATTACTGTAGAAATGCAGATTTAGAAATGCAAGTTTTTGTGCATACCACCTCTAACCAAAAGTGAGACTGAAAGTGCCAATTATACTTGGTAACATTATGTCCTAAAGGTTCATTTTTTCACCAACAGAGGGCCGCCTAGTATGGCCTATCAATAATAGTTGGAGCTCGAAATCAACAGGCCTGCATCTCGGCATAAATAGGCAATCAGCGCACATTCTACCCTAAAAAATATTTTCCCCGTTCTCCTGCACACCTCACTGAACAAAAACCTGACCGAAAGAAAACATTGAGTGTGCTTGGGAATGGCAAGGAGGATCAACAAAAGCCAAACAAATCACAAAACTAAAAATATTTGTCCCGTTCTCCTGCACACCTCACTGAACAAAAACCTGACCGAAAGAAAACATTGAGTGGGCTTGAGAATGGCAAGGAGAATCAACAAAAGCCAAAAAATCACAAAACTAAAAAAGCAAGAGAAAGATCGTTCGAGTCTCGCAAAATAAGTAAAAAGCAAAACAAACAGACGAGAACGATCACTCTCGAAATGAGGGCCAAGAAAATTATGCCTTATGTGAAAAATCTATCAGACGCTCAACTCTCCAACATTGAACTGGTAGCATTGGGCAGGGGCCTTAACTTCATCCCGACCCCCCAAAAACCAAAAAGGTCGACCATCCTTCGCCATTCCCGATCCTTCTTCAGAAAGATGAGATTACGGTTAAGAATGGCAGGGAGAGTCAGACCTATAAGCTCACACCCGTTCAAACTACCTTCAACTTGGACTCCCCAACCTACCTTCAATCTAAACCTAGAGTCATATATTGAAGGCACTCTGGAGGAACTATCCAGACTGAAAATTCAAAATGTCAAACTAAATATAACAAAAGCAGAACGTGTTGCGCTATCTGGCCTTAAGAAAAGACAGGATATTATCATCAAACAATTCGATAAAGGCCGCGGTGTGTGCGTCCTTAACAAACAAGACTACATACGTGAAGGGACACGACAATTAACAGGCCCCCACTATGAAGAAATTAACAGGGATTTGACCGATGAAACCGCGGAATTAGTCTCTCAAGCCATACGCCAACTCTACGTGGACGGACTCATATCGAAAGACATATTGGAGTTTCTTAACCCCCGCAACCACGACATTAAAACACCTTGCCTTTACCTCCTACCGAAAGTTCACAAAAAGTACCAGAAGGAACACGGTTCGTGGGGAGGCCAATCATTAGTGGTTGCGGAAGACCGACTCAATCCATATCCACATACATAGACTATTTTTTGCTCCCAATTGTCAAACAGCAAAGCACATACACACGCGATTCTGGGCATGTGCTTGAAAAACTAAAAAACCTGACATTGGAGCAAGATAACTTATTGATGACACTGGATATAGTATCCATGTACACTAACTGCTCACAAGATGAGGCAATTGAATCAGTTTGTGACGCACTTGCAATGGCCGATGACAGACTATACGCAATACCCAAGCCCACAACAGACCACGGGCGACGTCTCCTTGAACTCATTATGCGTCGAAACACGTTTGAATTTAATGGCAAGTTTTTCAGACAAAAAATTGGCGTGGCCATGGGCAGCGAATGCAGTCCGGAGATTTGTGACATAACTCTATTCAAATACGAACAAGACAAAATCCTCCCTCACAATCCCTCAATTGTGAGCTACATGAGATATAGAGACGATGTTCTCATAATCTTTAACGGAAATGAAAATCAGGCTGCTGACCTAGTGCAATCACTTAATAAAACTCACCCTACGCTGAAGTTCACGTCTGAGATCTTGCACCGCCAAGTCACCTTTCTCGACCTTATTATCTACAAAGGCGAACGATTTATACATGAAGGGATATTGGATACTCGAGTCGCTACCAAAAAACTGATACATTTCAGTACCTAGCTCGAGATTCAGCACACCCTAAGTCGGTATTTGGCGGATTAATCAAGGGCGAAGTGACCAGATACAAACGTATATGTACCCATTCAAAAGACTTTGAGGAGAGGGTTGAATTCTTCAAAGACAAACTTCAAAAGCGCGGATACACAAACGAAGACCTAGCTCTCCTTTCTCAAAGGGGAAAGACTCCCGCGGACCCTAAGCGTGAAAAAAACAAAAACAATATCCCACTGGTGTTCGTCCTACCATACTACCCACATGTCGCGCACCCAGCCCTGAAACGGGCTATCCTCAAACACTGGCCCTTGATTAGCGAAAACGAATATCTGAATAGGCTATTTGATACCCAACCCATCCTGGCATACAAACGGCACAAAAACATAAAAGATGAACTTGTTCGATCTAGGACTAAAGCATCTCCACAATCCAACCAAGAGGAACAAAATCTTGATGAGGAGAATCTGCAAATTCTATTGGAACTATTGAAAGAACAAAACAATGATCAAAGAAATGGATCTCAAGACTAAAACAAAATAAATAAGTCAAACCCCCCCTTGTACTTGCCATGCGTCATATAAACCGACACACAAATAAAAACAAGGAAAGCAAAATGAATTATATAAGAGGGTGGCTGATGAAGTGCATGATATAGCACACAAAATATGCCCTGCTCCCCTTCCAAAAAAGGAAAAAAAAGAGGGGACGGCATATTATCACCGGTAATAATCAATCACTGTGTGAACTAAAAACAAAGGGACCACTGTGGCAATACACAAACCAGTCATTGCGTCGCCAAAATCAGAGACAGGGTTTGAAACTCCCGCTTTTAGGGAATGTCTAACCCAATTGGCCTGCAGACGTTTGATGTATTTGCCCGTCCACGAACTCCAACCACGGACTGTCATCTAGCAGAGATAATGTGGCTAAAACTGACCCCCAGATGCGTGTCTTACACAAAAAAGGGAAAAAAAGTTAAGAATTACGCTCTGGAGAGACCAGTCAAACAGCCACCTTCTAGCATACCCACTAGTTAACGTACAATTACAGATTTATCTCGGCAGATCAGTCACAAATACAATTCATATGATACTTGTCAGCAGAACCTTTTCCGCGTCTCAAAAAAATAACGAAAAGCACGGAGGGGTTCTTTTGAAACTTGTACACGAAACACCCCCCCCCCCCCCCCCCCCCCCCCCACCCATTCCTACAGACTGCAATCTCGCAGAAAAAAATGTGGCATGAACTGACCTCCCATGAAGCTTATATCACTAGAAAAAAAAATTAAATTAAGAATTACGCTCTGGGCGGGATAGTTACGCAACCACACTGCTGGCATACCAGCACATCATAAATTATACAGATTTATCTCTGCAGACCAAGCCACCACCTAAAATCCAATGATACTTCACGCAGCAGAACTGCTTCAGCATCTCCAAAAATAATTACGAAAACGATGAGAAAAAGTTCTGACTTGTGACAACTCCCATAAACACCCTCCCCTTCCCACATAGAATGAGTTCTGATTCACTGCAGCTAACTCTAGAATTGATCAAAAAAAAGACAAAAAAATTAACTGATCATTCCTTGAAGTATGCCTGCATAAACCGGTTTCTCTGTGCTATACCTTCTTGCAAAAGCACTCCATTAGAATTATAATAGCCTCACAGAAAAAGAAAGAAAATTCCACAAAACCCCTTCACGTTAATGTCCTTCCCAGGTTACCGAGAATCGCTCTAAAAATTAAAAAAACCGTGACTGACATGTATGATTACGCTGCTTCCCAATAAACACGACAATTATCAAAGTTGTCCAGTGCCTTTAAGCCATCACTTAAACAACATCACTTTTTCTGTTTGAACATTTCAATCTAAAAAACTCTACAACATATATGGCCACCATCTTGGATTTATTCAAATAAACATTTGAAATTTTGATTTAAATTGTTAAGTAGCTTAATTTGTAAGAATCTCCATGTTTGTGGAACCTTTGATTTTTTTCACTTAACCAATCATATCTGCATTTATACAGTTTTATATGCCATGTGACCTTTGACCTCGGCCTGACCTTGACCTAGGTCACCCAAACCGGGACCCCATCAAGAATAGTCCTTTAGGTCCTTGAAAACAAATATAAGATTTAAAGCCTATCTTAATTGTCAACCTTGATTTGCAATCATAGATCTGCATTTATGCAGTATTATATGCCTTGTGAACTTTGACCTCAGCCTGACCTTGATAAAGGTCATCCCAACCGGACACCCCTTCTACAGTGGTTCTATTGGCCCTATAGAGCAACTCTACACAATTAAGTGTCTAAAATATTGCTTGTCAACCTTGATTTGCAATCATAATGTGCATTTAAACAGCATTATTATATGCCACGTGACCTTTGACCTCAGGCTGACCATTACCTAGGTCACCTAAGCCGGGCATCCCTTCTACAATGGTTCTGTTGGTCCTATAGAACAACTCTACACAAGTTAGTGTCTAAAAAATTGCTTCTCAACCTTGATTTGCCATCAATATCCGCATTCAAACATAATTACATGCCACGTGACCTTTGACCTCATGCTGACCTTGACCTAGGTCACCTAAACCGGGCACCCCCCTCTAGAATTGTTCAGTGGGTCATATAGAACAAGTGTGCCAAGTTTGGTGCTTTAATCCGGCGGGTAACGATTTTTTCACTAAGCCACCGGACTAGAATGGGACTTACCTGTCTCCAAGCACGTTTGCTCACCTACCGGTTTTCAGTTATACAAAAGTTTATCAAAAATCCTACTCATCCCTTTTATATATTTTTAAAACATTACCTCCACCAATATCGTAGATTAAATTTTGACTTTCAACTCCTTTGTATTCACTTGGATCCCAAATTTTTGGTTCATCTTCCAACTTTTTACGGTGATATTTTACGTGCTTGGATGACTTTGGAAGCTCGAATTGATACACAACCCGACTGCATTAAATTTGTTTATAATTTACCTTTAAATGCCATTTGTTTAAGTGAGTTTATTCCAATTGAACAAACACTCCTCTCGTTTCGACTCTTGGCATGTGGAATCAAACTAGTGGGAGACACATTCGACCGAAGTTCCGGTAAATGGTACTCTGCACAGTATTTCCGAGATCGTACCCTCCATCCTCCCTCTGCAAGAACTCTTCAAGCTGAATTGAACAATCTTCAAACTATTTTCATGCGAGCCTTTCCTCACCTCTTCAACTCAACCGGTTACCGCCTCTCAACTTTTCATCTTCGCAACATTCCCACCATACCAAATCCACAACCAGAAATCAAAATCAAGCCGGATCTGATAATCACAAACTCTCCCTCCAAAACAATCTATCGGTACATCAACCAACAAGTCAATTTCTTGGAGGAAACAACACTAACATATTGGCACATAAACGGTGTCATTCCCGTCACCCAAATCATTCCTTGGAAGCAAATATACCACTTACCAGTCTCCAAAAGGGAAGCTAACATCCAGTTCCGACTACTCCACAACATTCTCCCTAGCCTGACAGTGCTGCATCACATTCAACCGGACATCTCCTCGTTGTGTGGATGGTGTGATGAGAGAGGAACTATTATTCATCTGTTCATTGAGTGCCCAATCATTCAACCAGCTCTCAACCTTCTCCATGCTCTTCTACATAGGATTCTTCCTGATGTAATTCTCAATTTTGATATTTATTGGTCTCTACTTCCATATGCCAAGAGTCGATTGAAAGAGGCTGTCTGTGTCTTTAATTATCTCATAATGAGTTTAAAATCCACTATCTACTCCCTCTATTTGACACAGTCTTTTAACGACCCCCTCATTGTGTGGATTTTTCGGATGAAATGCAAAATTCTCATCGAATTTCACTATTACCAATCTCATAACAATTTAAATAAGTTCACCAAAAAATGGGATCATAATTGTTCTCTTTTTGATCTTACTGGCGATAAACTCACTTGGTTGTTTTAAGGCGATTTGTTTTTCCTTATAATTATTATTATCTTTTTGTGAAAATGCCCTCGCATTCATCCCAATCGCGGGTAGCTGATGAACATGCTCACTTTGGTGAGATGTAGTGAACTCACTACCTCTGGCGGGGGTGACTGTCGAGGATATAATATATATGTTTATATGTTTGGTTTTGGTTTATTAATATTGAACTGTCAATAGTCCCCCTTTTGGGGGTGTTTTTTCTTTGTATATGTACTTATTTTGTAATTTATCCAGTTGAACCTGTTTTTTATTTGTATACTTATTTTTCTTTGTTTTTGAAATAAAGTTCAATTGGAAAATTCAAATTCTTTCTTTCTTTCTTTCTTTCTTTCTTTCTTTCTTTCTTTCTTTCTTTCTTTCTTTCTTTCTTTCTTTCTTTCTTTCTTCGGGCAAACGCTCACAAAAAAATCTGCCAAATTCAATATCTGCCAAATTCTTTGACCGATTTCAACCAAATTTGGACAGGATCTTCCTTGACCCAAGTTCTATCTGTAATGATCAGCAGGTGTGGTCAAACGTCACCTAGTGGTCATTTTCTTTAAAAGTACAAAATGCTACTTCTTCCACAGTCTTGGTCCAATTATTGTCAAACTTGGCCAGTTACATCTCTGGACCATGCCTCATAAAACTTGTTCACAGAATTTGGCCAGTGGTCACCAGATGGTCAGTAGGGGTCATTTTCTTCAAAATTAGGAAATGCTGCTTCTCCCAAAGTTTTGATCCAATTCATGTCAAACTTGGTCAGTTATATCTCTGGACCAAGCCTCATATAGGGTGTACACCGATAATTTGGCCAATGGTCACCTAATGGTCAGCAGGGGTCATTTTCTTAAAAATTACGAAATGCTTCTTCTCCCACAGTCTTGGTCCAATTAATTTGGCCAATGGTCACCTAATGGTCAGTAGGGTCAGAATTTGACCATTGGTCACCTAATGGTCAGTAGCCTGGGTCATTTTTTGTCAAAATAACGAAATGCTTCTCCCACAGCCTTGATCTAATTAATTTGGCCACTGGTCAACTAATGGTCAGTAGAGGTCATTATATTGAAGCATATCAAATGTATTTTCTTCTATATTCTTTAGCCGATTTTAGTCAAACTTGGTTAGATGCTTTTGCAATTTGGGAGTGATAGTCATCACCAAGTGGTTAGTGCGAGGCGGTTCACACAAGCCTTACAAAAGACTATTTAGGCTGATATCCGTGCTTCCTGAAGCACATTAGCTCTAGTTCGATTTCTGCCTATCTTCTCAACATGATCCGACAAATATAAAGCATTTTTCACTCACGATTTTCTTTTGACTGCGTTTAGTTACGCCCTGATGCGCAAGTGCTGGGAAGAGGATCCGAAAAACAGACCGAGTTTCATGGAACTTGTCTCTGTTCTAAGTGACATGGATGACAGTAACATTCAACATGTATGTATCAAAACAATTTCAGTAGAAGGTATTTGGCACCCCACATCGTCTTAGATGTTTAGCTAGGGGGAAATAATACAATATACAAACACAATCTCAATTTTATTTACATACGTACATTGCAATTACAATTTTATTCTTGGAAGCAATCTGGATTTTAGAAATTTACCAAAATTAAATAGAAAGTTGCTTATTTTATTTACTTTTCAGACCTATTTTTCATTGCACCGAGTGCATTACAAGAATTTGAGTGTAATCCGGCCCGAGTTTGATGACAACTGAGTATAGTCAACATCAGCTGATAACCCCTGGCAACAGTGACGTTTTGTGTTTTCTGCTAGCACGGACTTTCTTTATAAGAATTGCAATTTCGAATAATTAATTACCATTTGCAAACATCCAAAAACTAAACTACTGAATTACATGTATTCTGAAATACCTTATTTGAGACTAAGTGAATAACAGTCTCAAGCATCCTGTGAAATCACAGCTCATGGTGTCCCTCTCTAGCTGGTTTTCAAGAAAAAATGAATTTTCTATTAATTTCCAACGATTGCCAGTCGTTGGAAATACCATATTTATTTCTAAACACCTCCAAATTTATTAAAACATTTTATTTTCAATATCTACGTCTGTGAATGGGTGCCAGCCAACTAGTCTGGTTTCCTAACCTGATCATTCCAAGGTCTATAAATTGCTCTTCGGTTTCGTTTGAATAAAGTCAAGAAACCAGACTGCAGAAATAACATTACATTTTTTCTATAAACACACAAATTCAAACAGGCCAGCGTCACAATGTTTTTTTCTATAAAAATATGAACCCCCCCCCTCTATAACCCTTCCATTTTTGAAAATTACCGCAAAGCAAATGGTTTATACCATGTACTATACTTTAAGCCGTCGTTTGCTCCCCTGGCAATAACGCTGGATACGCTATACTGGTAATGAGTATTTAAAAGTTAAACATTTCGGCTTTCAATAATTTTGGTGGTTGAATATTTGTGTTATTGCTCTGAATATACGCATTTTAATCAGTATTTAATGAGTATTTAAAAGTTAAACATCTCGGCTTTCAATAATTTTGGTGGTTGAATATTTGTGTTATTGCTCTGAATATACGCATTTTAATCATTTGAGTATTTTGATGTAAATTTAACCAAATTAGGATTTCATTTAATCATACATTCATTATGTTGAAGAGTGGAATTTGTTAGAATTGCAAATACACCTGTAATTATTCATGTGCCAAAAGTTGTCATTATTGTTTTGATTTGTCAAACGTTTTAGTACTACGGATGAATCAGAATACCCTAATCAAGACTTTCAGAGGTTAAACAATGTGGAGGATCGTTTTTTGTTTTTTACTGTTAATTAGAAAATGCGACAGCACAATGCCATGCAAACACAGCAACCGAGATGGGGTTACCCCTTTTTCATATACAAATGTATATTGCCGAGTATAAGATAGACACAAAGCAGATGATAGGCATAAAGCGGAAGTCACTACATGTATAAACTATCTAGTGTAGCAGTTCTTCTTGTACTTTTTTAGGCACTTTCAAGGCCGGTTCATACTTCACGCGAAAGCGAATCGAATTTCATGACGTCAACAATTGAAGTTTAATTGTGACATTCCCGTTGTCTTGAATTCGCTTCGCAATGACATTCGCGTTAAGTTTGAACCGGTTTTTACCCGGTTTTTCCTCACCTTGCTCAATGGTTAAAATAATCCACAATAACATTTGGCGAAGAAAAACATTAACGTTAACGATTTGATTTGATTTGATTTGAAATTTATGCAAATTTACCTAGTTAGTTTCCCTTGTGGTTTATTTGTGTATTATCAGTTAATTTGGTAAACAACATGTTCACTAGTGTATTACTATTTTACTACCAAACTTTGGCGGAAACATGCAATGTTAACGTCAAGTGTTGTAAAACTAATACAACAGTATATAGATCTGATAAAAGGTTCTCTGTAAAATTACATATTTTTGTTTACAGTGTACACATTAGATCCACCGATGATAATGTTCAACTTCGATGTTATTCTCTTTATTTCCTAATTCGCCAGCTCAAACGTAAATAAATTATTTCCTGTTGCGTCTCTATATCTGGAACAAAGAACATTTTAAATGCACAATAATGTGTACGGTACTGGGAGCACGGTTCTTCGAAGAGCAGCCTACGGAGTCCGTGCTCCATAGGTAAGACCAAAGAACGGGCAAAAGTGTCCGGATTTTCTGTGTCAATTGTTTATTTCTTTAAAACGATTAAACAATCTACAGTCGTACCATGATAATGAAAACATTTTAATACAACATTCTGCTTATAACGTGGAAGAAAAAATATACATGGATATTTATATATTTGTCGTGAATCTGTTCGTCTTTGTTTTCCACTGCTGATGATGCAAGGTATCTGAATAATAAGTATTGAATCCAGAGGCTCAATGTTTGACTGTAGCAACATAAGTTATCATACGTACCTTTCAACAATTATTTATAATCCCAGGGTACTTGAAACGATAGACAGTTGAGAAATGTGTCTGTTTATGAAAACGCTATACTTTAATATTATAACCCAATACAAAAATACATAACGACGCGACAATCCTTATTCCTTTTAGTAATTATTCAACGAGGAAGAATAGCATTTAACCAGTTCGCGCCGGGATTATTTTAACATCGCCGAGCCGACGGGCGGGATTATTTTTAACGAAACTCGATCCGAAGCGTGTTCAGGCCGATAGTGCTGGGTAGCACACCCACGCATTTCCGGCCTTGCGCGCTGCTGACATACAATTGCGAACTTGAACTTGGCGTGTTTATTCGTCATCCGTTTTGAATTTGGGGAAATTTTTGCGTTTATATACGTCATCCGGCGCGAACTGGTTAAACAAAATAGCCACTCAGGGAGTAAATAGCAACATAATGACATTTCCGATGCCGCATAAATAAAGTTGCCGCGATTCGTTGATAAATCGGTTTCTGCAGTTCGTGTTTTCAATAGCGGGTGCTCACTGCATTATATTATTCCTCCCTCAAAAGATAATGAATAATTCGATTATATAAAGGGATTCATTACACAAAGACAATGCAAAAAATGCCTGTCTGGTCAGATGATTGTATCAATTAAGTCGCCCTCTGGCCGATTTGCCCCAGATTGGTTTTCATTTATTTCAACCCCCCCCCCCTAATCAATTTTTCATAAAGTTTTGCAAGTCCACATAGCTAGTACAAGTCCACAACTTTTTGAAACATAAAACAACATATTCGACAATTTCGAAAAGCATCATGGGATGACAAACAAGCAAGTTTATACACACACCTTGCTGGTACTCTACTCTATAAGTTTCGCGGTTTGTTTGTCATACAATCCCATTAGTTTTCAGGATGTCAACAAGGTTTATCTATAAGTTACGATTCCACCCAGCTAGCGGGTGCCGCGCAAAGCGCGGCACCCGCTAGTACCTAATAATTAACAAAATGTATTCACTGCCCCAGCGTTTATCTTCAAACAAAGCGGCAATCGCTCGTCTATGATTCCAAACTCTCAATGTAATTAGTAACGACACAGTCATCTATCGCTGTCTGAACAATCGCTGCGCCTGTTTATAGAGACCGTGACAATTAAGGAAACGTGGTCAGGTACAACAGAAGACGTCACTCCAATAACATCTAACAACAAAGATGCATTCACCGCCACGACCCGTCCAAACATGCGATCACTTGTTTTCGATACTAGTATTATTCCCAACAAGCAGTTCGATGTATATAACCTTAAATAAGTAACGACAGTAAATATGGCCATCCAAAACAAAATCAGTCAGGCACGAAAATTGCATTATCACGCGCGGAAGGAGGCTGTGTGCTAGTAAATAATTACAGTCAGTTCATTTAAAACTGGACTCTTTGAACAACAAAGCAGAACCATATTATAAGTGTTCTTCAGATGGGTACTGACAGACTTGGTTGGTGTGAGAGAAGCTTTCACGGTCTTCTTGCTGCAATGGACAACAATTGAGGGTGACTATAGTAAATAACCAAGTAATTTTTGTAACAAAAACAATTGGAGTAAAGCCCAATCAACTATAAAAAATAAACTGTTTCTATATGTTCCATCTGAAGTCAGATGTATACGTGTTATCAGTGTAATTTGGTTGAACGGACTCGATAAGGGAAAATGAATCATTCGGCGCCAGATCCCTTGGGCGTGTCCCCGATCATTGTCGCTTTCCGTACCTGTTTCATCGGCTTTCTTGGATTGTTGATCATAGCTGGAAACATTATCTCCATTGTCGTGACTCGTCGCGTACCAGACTTGGCAGACAGTACTAAGATCTTGATGACATCTTTGGCAGTATCTGACCTCACATTGGGCTTTTTGACGGCGTTCCAGGTTGTCGCTTCAGCTTTGGACCGGTGGCCTTTCGGATACATCATATCGTCACCGACACCACGAACTGACACCCAGTGGTCGCCGTTACAAAAATAAAATTCGGAGAAAAACGCTTTTAAAGGTTTGACACGAGTTTACTTAGTCAACAAATCCGTCTACTTGAGGGATTTTGGTATCATTAAACGTAACAATTCGTTAACTGCTGAAACACAATTGTTATATTGTGAAAATATGGTTAGTTAATTAATAATTAAATGATTAAGACGGGTGCCAGTTCGTGAAAACGAAAACTGTCGCGTTTTCGGAGAGTGCGCGCATACATTGCAGTGAGTGAGTGCCAGTTCGTGAAAACGAAAATTGACGCGTTTGCGGGGAGTGCGCGCACACAGTGCCGGGTGCCAGTTCGTGAAAACGAAAACTGTCGCGTTTTCGGGGAGTGCGCGCACACAGTGCTCGGGTGCCGCCGTGTTGACAACATCGAGTTCTATTTATTTCGTAGACAAACGTGATACGTATACACGGCGTGATACAACATTGCCCTGGGTACGTTGTATAGACAGTGCCAGTTCGTGAAATCTTTTTCACAGCGCGCCTCCGCAATTTCGTTTTCACGAACTGACACTGAGTGCAGTGTCACTTCGTGGAACCGAAAAACGACAGAATGGACTAATTTCTGCAAAACTCCCCAATAAAAATTAGCAAATTAACATGATTTAAGAAAAAAACATTTCGCCATGTTATACTTCATGGCACAAAATGATATATTCAGCAATAAAAACAATTTCGAATTTTTTGAATTTTTTGTACACATGTGATGCAGAGGGTGCCAGTTCGTGGTGTCGGTGACGATATGTCAGGCACATGCCTGCATTGCACTGTTGGTCATGCTTATGTCAGTATTTTCCCTCATGTGTTTAAATGTTGAGCGTTACATTGCCGTTACCAGACCGTACCAGTTTCCTATTTTGTGCGCACGGCGTCGTATTATTGTCAGTCTCATTTTGGCATCGCTAGTAATCATGAGTGGACAAATTGTAGCACAAGTTCTCGGAGTACATGTGATGTACTTTGAGGATATTGTTGTTTGTACTTATGCAAACACTTCTACAGTTGCAAACGTTTCGCTTCTTCTATTCTTTGACGTAATTCCGGTCTTTATAATGATGTGTATATACTATCGCATCATAAAGATCAGCAGAGAGCATGAGAAACGAGTCAACCAGAACGATCCCAACAACAGAAATAACATCCAGGTCAACAAAGCTCTCAAGACGTTTGTCGTCGTCACTCTGGCTTATGTAGTTTGTTGCACTCCGGCTGCGATTAACAGAACCGTTGAGTCCTACACCAACGTGAAGACTGCACCTTGGCTTTGGTTTATAGTGACATGGCTTCTAGCGTCCAACAGTATCTGCAATGTTTTTATCTACTGTCTGTTCAATCGCTCCTACCGTCAGCAGGCCAAACAAATCATCACCAACAGATGGCTCTGTTGCAGAGGGTCGGTGGAACCTGTGGACGATCGATAGAGAGCTAGTTGGTGTGAGACTCAGGTCGGCATTCACTAAGAAGGCGGCAGGTAAACAAAATCAAAATACGCAAAGGAACGGACGTACATTAAAAATACAATCGTATTCACCTAAAATATCTGCGGGGCTGTATTAGGGCCATTTTCAAATCCCAACTTAGGCACCATCTTGGGCTCCATCACCATTGATACACTGCATAAATGAAGCCTAAAACGAAGACGAAGCTGGGGTTTTGAAAACGGCCAAGAAACGCAGCGCGGACATACTAACGTCATTTTGCAAAGTTACCCATAGTAGCGGTGGTCACATCTTACGGTCATGAACGTAGTTGAACGTAGTTCATTTTGACCGTAGTAGACCGTAGTTAACCGTACTCCAACCGCCTTCTTATTCCTCCATGCTACGGTCAACTATGGTCAACTTCGGTCCACACTACGGTCACGTAGGATCAACTATACGGTCCACACTACAGTCAAGTATGGTCAACCAGGGTTAACTACGTATATACTAGGCTCACAGTACGGTATAGGCATTCAAGGTGACCGTCGAAATATTTTCAACTTTCCTCAAGGCCGAAGTATGTTCAGAACTACAGTCCACTACGTTTAACTACGTTTAATACCTAGGAGAGTTGAAGGCTTCTGATTGGCCGAGACTCGATCACGTGCAGGACATTGTATGTAGTAATATCATGGGTTTTCCAAGTGCCATTTTCTAAACCCCGGCTTTGGGTTGAATTCGGGCCACATTACATACGTTTTCCTAGTTCCGGATCGCAAAAAATATTCGATATGTATTTGAAAATACGACGTCAAATATACCGACATTCCTTTTTTAGTTGCGGATCAGTTTAACCAATTCCGGATCGAGTAAAAAACTGCTTCGTACATGAACAATTATCACGCTAGAACCAGCCCAAATCAAGCCTATATTTCTGATAAAGTTTTATTTATATAAATACAGTTTAAAATAAATTTCAAATACTTTCACTTCCAATAAAGTTTAAAAAGAGGACTTGCAAGGAAATGCTTTGAAATGTTTTGTCCGTGTACGTGTGTGGCGCGCGGCAACGAGCCGATAAACTTTGTCCTGTGTCTTATTTCTCCATGGTCTTACAGAACACGTCATATGAAATCGCTTGCGCGCGTGTAGTTGATGCATCTATTTTACGGGCGATCCGGAACTAGGAAAAAATGAACGTGCAGTATTTGGCAGATTTTTTAGTACTGGAGACTTTTAGACTTATTTTTACTTATGTATCAAGAAGCTTGTATGTTTCTTTTCAAAATGAATTTCATCTAAACAAATAGTATTGGAGACCAAGCCTTCCAAGGTAGGTTTTTATTTGAAGCGATCTGAAACTAGAAAAAATCCGGAACTAGGAAAACAACTGTACCACTGCTAAACTACATTAACAAACCCAAAATACGGAAACGAAGCTGCGTTTGTAAAACGGCCTAGAAGAAGCCGCGAAGTCGCGAAATTCGACATTCGGCTCGATCCATTACCAGCGGTCATCCCCCAACCCGGTCATTACCACGCAGTAATAACCGGGTTCTCGCACTGTTTTTATATTTAAATACGTTTAACTACGTTTGACCACGACTACTAGGGTCTACTACGGTCAACTACGGTCACACCATACTACGTTCAACTACGTTCATGACCGTAAGATGTGACCACCGCTTAGTACACGTGTTAATGCTAGGTTCCCACTATCACGATTCGCGCCACGATTGAAATCGTGGTCTTAATCGTAGAGTAATCGTAGTAATCCTATCAGATCCTATCAGATCTTGAGGTCAGTCGTGGCAATCGTGTTGATCGTAGAAGATTTTTGGACGATTCAAAAATTTTCTACGATCAACACGATTAATTTTCAATCGTGATCATCGCATCAGATCGTAATGGATCGTAACAAAGCGCGACAGATCGCATCTAATCGTTTTTCGAAATCGTGTTGATCGGGATCAACCTTGGACAAGACAAACACTACCTCTGTTGAGATGCGCTGTGATCTGATTGTGGGTTGTAGTCTTCACTCTGTAAAAGTTCAAGAAACAATGAAGTCCATGGTCAGTCGGGCTGTATATATACCCGTCGGGGTCGAATCGTGGCTCAAATCGTGATCACTCTCGATCCCGATCGTGAAAGACATCGCGACCACAATCATATCTGATCGCAACATGTGAGTGCATCGGTTCGTGATGATCGAGTGGAACGTATCGGAACGTATCTACACGTACCAGATCGTTCCAAATCGGGGACCCCGATCGTGATGACCGTGTCAGATCGGGACCCAATCGGGACAATCCTATCGGAACGTATTTGATCGTATCTGAACAGGAGACCAGATCGTGACTATATCGCATCCAAGCGCACCAAATCGTACCAGAACGTATCGACTCGCATCAACTCGTGTCAAAACGTGAAATTTCAGAAAAGAAAACGAAAATTCCAAGATCATCTACGAATGGCCAATCGTGGCGTTCGTAACGGATCACACGACAGTGGGAACCTAGCATTAAATTGTGAAGGGAACTCACCACCGCAGTGTAAGATATCCGAGCCCCCAACTATCCATGTGTTGTCCGACTGCGGGTATTTTGGTGACAAATATCGATCACTGATCTTGTGGTAGCATTGTATATTGCACAAAACTCATGGGACTTGAAAACTAAACGAAGATGGTCTTACGCATCTTCGATCTTCTTTGTCTTGGCAGTCACACAGTCCACGTCGCAGTCGGCTGGTGATGAGAGGCTGGGGTAAAACGAGATATAAAGGCTTTGCACAATTGACAGAATGAAAGAGGAATGTCGTCGCCGCACTGCAATTGAAGTACTTGCGACTTGCCCACCAGGGTCTACGTACATCCCAACTATCAACCCACACTCGGCAAACTTCAGGTCCAAATGTATCCTTCTTCTGAACCTATCAACCCTGACACTCTGGCATTTTCTGCAAGCAGAAATTTGGAGTTTACTTTAACTGTCTATAGGTGAAACTAAAGATTCCAAATTCAAACGAGCAGAATGTTGTGATGCCCAAAGGTAGACAAGCCTACTTTTGCATTTTCTGCTTGCAAAATTTTCTTAAATTTGAATTAACATATTTTTAATTGTAGATGGACAATTCTATCGGCGCCCTGAAACACTACACAGTGAGCCATCATAGGAGCTAAATTTGAATATAAACATCTGGTACACTGACTTGCTAAAAATGCTTGGCACCTAACTTTGAATTATCCAGACCAAAGACAATGTTGCTACAGTATATCACGAGATTCGAGG
The DNA here is from genome assembly GCA_037893245.1 of Crossaster papposus. Classification (NCBI taxonomy): domain Eukaryota; kingdom Metazoa; phylum Echinodermata; class Asteroidea; order Velatida; family Solasteridae; genus Crossaster; species Crossaster papposus. The sequence goes on along the minus strand of JBAIAA010000567.1, from coordinate 631,300 downwards.
CAAACCTTACGCTCTGGAGTGGTCTGGGGCCAATTTCATAAAACGTGTAAGCACAACAAATTGCTTGGCATGAAAATGTATCCTTGGAAAAAAAAGGGTTACAAACCAAATATTCAGGTGATGTATATTTATTTACATGGTATTCAACGGGTGGTAAACATTGAATTTTGGCGGGTAACCTGTTTCTACTGAGCAATACTTTGTTGTGCTAAGCAAATTTGTCCAGTCTTAAGGCTTTTATACTATGCACATCTTTGCTCCTTACATTTTAGGAGCCAATTGCCTTGACTGACTCTACGGCTTTAAGGGCAACTTTTTTGTTAAAGGGATATACATCTTACGGGTGGGCGGCTCTGACCTCACGGCAATCTCAAAGTCCGCGAAGATGCATGACAGCACTGCGATTGCGGGCCCGTCGCTTGCCCCGCCTCGTCGTACTGTCGCTCTGACAAGTTAGATTGACGAAGTTGATCTCGCAAAGACCGCTACATTCATCCGCATCGATTTCTGTACAGGAGGGTGGGCGGAACGAAAGGATGAAAACCATCCTGAAAAATGTATAACAAAGGTTGTTTTGTTTACACACTAAAAACCTTGCTTGTGAATTCGTCACCGACACCACGAACTGGCACCCTCTGCATCACATGTGTACAAACAATTCAAAAAATTCGAAATTGTTTTTATTGCTGAATATATCATTTTGTGCCATGAAGTATAACATGGCGAAATTGTTTTTTCTTAAATCATGTTAATTTGCTAATTGTTATTGGGGAGTTTTGCAGAAATTAGTCCATTCTGTCGTTTTTCGGTTCCACGAAGTGACACTGCACTCAGTGTCAGTTCGTGAAAACGAAATTGCGGAGGCGCGCTGTGAAAAAGATTTCACGAACTGGCACTGTCTATACAACGTACCCAGGGCAATGTTGTATCACGCCGTGTATACGTATCACGTTTGTCTACGAAATAAATAGAACTCGATGTTGTCAACACGGCGGCACCCGAGCACTGTGTGCGCGCACTCCCCGAAAACGCGACAGTTTTCGTTTTCACGAACTGGCACTCACTCACTGCAATGTATGCGCGCACTCTCCGAAAACGCGACAGTTTTCGTTTTCACGAACTGGCACCCGGCACTGTGTGCGCGCACTCTCCGCAAACGCGTCAATTTTCGTTTTCACGAACTGGCACTCACTCACTGCAATGTATGCGCGCACTCTCCGAAAACGCGACAGTTTTCGTTTTCACGAACTGGCACCCGTCTTAATCATTTAATTATTAATTAACTAATCATATTTTCACAATATAAAAATTGTGTTTCAGCAGTTAACGAATTGTTACGTTTAATGATACCAAAATCCCTCAAGTAGACAGATTTGTTGACTAAGTAAACTCGTGTCAAACCTTTAAAAGCGTTTTTCTCCGAATTTTATTTTTGTAACGGCGACCACTGGGTGTCAGTTCGTGGTGTCGGTGACGAATTATTTGATATCTTTGAGTTACAAAGTGACGCTAAAGGCGCTATATTTGTATATCATTACACCTGCTTTATCGGGTAATGTATTCAGTGCATCGTCTCGGCTTCCTGGGGAGCGTACAGCTCCATTTCGGCGTGCTCAAAGAAGCGAAACTACAACCCTCTCTATACCTCTACATTAACGGATACCAATTTCACAACTTTGCTGGGAGAAACATGATTATATACATGTCCTACACTAGACACAGGTATTGCAACCAAGAGCGTCACTCGCGAGCCTGGTGCTCGCCGCAGAAAATGACTGCCGCCGAATTGGTCTATTTATTTCATTCAACATCTAACAGCGCTTTAGCGCCAATTACAGGATGTAATAGAAAGTGAGAGAAGACAATGTGAAGGAGTTACAGTTTTAGACGTGAGAGAAAAAACCCAGTAGAATATTTTGGGGGAAACCCACGGAATCAGGCGGGGACTGCAAACCCAATCCACATATTGGCACATGCGGCATTCGAACCCGGGTCATAGCGATGGAAGGCGAGCCGCTGCGCCAATCTGACTCCCTTGACAACCTGACTCCCTACTACTACATGTAGTATTATAGCTTAAACCCTTGCTATGACGTCACGCTATTGTTAAAAGTGTGGATTCGTATCTAAGAATCAACGCTTTGGACAATAACAGTGGATTCGTATCTACGAATCTTTAGTAAAGTGTGGATTCGGAACGGTTTTTATCTTGCCTACATTTGTAACAATTACGAATCCACGGTTATTCAATTCCTCAACCCTAATCCAACACTGATTACGTAAGAGCCTCGAGAACCTCCCTTTAGGCCAAATAATAAAAACAACATGTTTGTCTTTTTTTTAGAAGAAAGGAGGAGGCCTTTTTTTCTTTCTTTTTTAATAGCCGCTCGACACATTTTAATATGGGTCATGTAGTGAACCTGTCACCCACTATCTTTCTATTTTAAATTAAAACATGTCTCACCCACGAATACAAATCAAAATTCATGTGGGTCGATCATGTATGCACCATACACGTCACACCCTAGCCTTCCCATTAGAAATGTATTTTTACAGCATGTACACAGTGATGCATGTCCAAATTACGATCTTAAAATTGTATTATCTTTTTTTAATTGGCTTTTTCACAATTTTGCGAAAAAGCCTTTGTTTTTGTTCTGATTTTTGTTTTACTTATTTTTTCTTTTTCTTTTTGGGACCAAAATGCAATAGACTTTGTACACGTTCTTTCGTACAAGCACTTTTCATAACAAGTCGTATCCAAACAAAACTTTACCCAAGTGAAGAATCTATAGTGAGCTCGTGTCTAGCAGACAGACATCATGGTGACGTCATCAGGGGGTAACGTGACGTCATATTAAATTTATTTAATCTTTGAAAATCAATAACAAATCGCGCGCAAAAGACCGGGACTTTAGGTTTGTGGCAATTGATAGGATAATCCAGGATCTTCATTTTATCTCGTGTGTGAGAAATCACGTGACCCTTCCTTTCGGTCCAAACCGAAAGTGCCTTATAATTTGAAAGTGAAAAATGATATGAACTTACTTTAAACGATGTTAATGTTTGGCGAGTGTACTTTTCCAAAAAATTACCGGCGACGTCATAACATGTTATAGCACCCTCTGGCGGCAGGTTCAAAATTAATATTCAGTTGATGTGTGTGGCGAAGTTTGCTGAAATCACCTTATAATTGATGTATATAATAGCTTCATGTTAGAAACAATTTGACCGGGAGAAAAAAAATATGACGTCACCAGACCGGAAGTTAGAATAAAAAGACTTGAAGCCATCATTCAATAATGTGATTTATTACGTTGTAAGACCTTGAAGCCATATCTCAGCAACGGATAATGCTAAAATTAAAATAATTGTGTATTGGGTTGGTTCTTCACCAACAGTTTACAAATGTGTGACGTTATCGTTTTAATCACTTTAAATTACCTTTAATCTGTTTAAATAACCTAAATTCGTTTTGATTACTTTTAATGTGTTTAAAATTCCCTTTGAATGGTTTTTACGGGGGGGGGGGGGAATGCGAAAAGGCCCTATGTTCTGTTATTATTATTATTATTATTTTTTAAGATAATAAAATTTATTATTTTTGTGAAAAAAAAGAAAAGGAGGCGGCCTCTAAAAAAAGAAGCGGGCGGTGACGCTAAACTTTTCTTTTTTTTTAGTTGGCCTTATGTAAATTACGTCTATGGCCACGATACATGCATGCCTTTTCATCTCCACTCAACTGGGTAGTTAATGACAATACTTCTTTTGACGCAATGGTTTAAGTCAGAGAATACACTCGCAAGTGTGGATTCGTATTTAAGAATCCACTCGGCGCTTCGCGCCTCGTGAATTCGTAATTACGAATCCACACTTTCTCGTGTATTCTCCTATACATAGTAGCGCGTTAATGCGCAAGAAAACTCCGTGCACAATCGAGCTTATTCTTTTGATATTTACGAAGGGGCACATTGCTTTGTTTTAGGCGTTTCCGTGTATAAATATGAAATTAATATGGTTAGAAAGTGTTTTTAGAATATAACGATTCGCATAACTACTCCCCCAAATTGCGTTGTTTTTGTTTAATTTCGTGACAAATAATGGTCCGCCATTTTGTAAAACCACATTTTTAATTCAACAAAATGGCGGACTGTGTTCCGTTAGTCGTTTTTCTGTCGAAGCTGGTTGAACTACGGCTGAGCAATTATTGTTACGATAACCGTCTGTTTGTAATATTCAAAGAAGTAATATGTCTCTAACGGGCTCCCGTTTTTATCAATGACATTTTTTATCAATGAATATAAGCACTTGCCGTCAGTGAAGCTAAAACTATGGATTTAGCAAAATATTGTAAATAGTTTTTTTCTTTTTTAGAATGAAGATTTCCTATTCATATAAAACACTGTACTGTATATCTCCACATTATTGAAAGGGTATGGGATTTTTCCTAGTACATGTACACGCTATTTGCATATGTCCTCATTTGCATGTGACCTAGACAGAGTGCGGGGTGTAGTTATCTGCTGGAAACTTAGTACATGTACCTTTATTATTATTTATTTTTTCATAATATACTCCAAGAAACATTATATTTAAATAACTCCGTTTTGATCGCCGTTTTAAATGGATCCACGAATATAGTTTTGAGGTATAACGTACTTTATGTCAGTTTTCACACTTGGCGTTGCAGTATTACAAGAGTCGTTTTAGTAGGTTAGGGATCTTGTTGCTAGGTGCGTATCCTACGTGCTCAAACTGTTGTGGCTCTCTTGCTTCGAGTCGCCATGTTGCTGCGGCGTGACTGTTGTTTCGCCAACCTTTTGCAACACTTGTGAGATGACGTTGGATTGTTTCCCACCCTCGATTATCATTGTATAATGAGGAGCAATATGTAGATGATGTTGGTGAGTTTTGTGTAAGCATTTTATATTCTTTGAGCGAGTTATTTGGAGTTGTTTTCTCGCCTCGTGGCACTCTTTGGTTCCTTGTGACATTCGCGTGCGTGTGCCTGCGACCGCCGTTCACCGTGCATTTACACAATGACCCAAACTCTGTGTGTTATATGAAGGACAACAGTGATCCACCTCCTGAACGCTCGGGAAACTTACTACTTGAAATACTTGGAAATACATTAGTTGAAAATCATTTGAATATTTTATTTAGTCATTTGTTCCGCATTGTTTGTAACTTGATCTTTGGAATTGTAATTAAATCTTATTGGTTTATTTGAGATCCAATATAGCACTGGTTTCTATCTTGAATTTTATTAGTGTTGTAATGCTAGGTTCCCACTGTTCCGATAGGATTGTCCCGATTGAGTCCCCGATTGGGTCCCGATCTGACACGATCAGCACGATCGGGGTCCCCGATTTGGGACGATCTGGTACGTGCAGATACGTTCCGATACGTTTCGATACGATCATCACGAACCGATGCGCTTTGTTGCGTTTAGATATGAATGCGGTCGCGATGTCTGTCACGATCGGGATCGAGAGTGATCACGATTTGTGCCACGATTGGACCCCGACGGGTATATATACAGCCCGATTGACCATGGACTTCATTGTTTCTTGAACTTCTACAAAGTGAAGACTACAACCCACAATCAGATCGCAGCGCATCTCAACAGAGGTGGTGTTTGTCTTGTCCCAGGTTGATCCCGATCACCACGATTCGGAAGCACGATTAGATGCGATCTGTCGCGCTTTGTTACGATCCATTACGATCTGATGCGATGATCACGATTGGAAATTAATCGTGTTGATCGTAGAAAAATGTTGAACCGTCCCAAAAATTTCTACGATCAACACGATTGCCACAACTGACCTCAAGATCTGATAAGATCTGATAGGATCACCACGATTAAGACCACGATTTCAATCGTGGCGCGAATCGTGATAGTGGGAACCTAGCATAACCAGGTGCATGATGGTTACACTTAAGTGTAGGATGGACCTACCACACACACACAGTGGCAACACTGCCCAGAAGTGCAGGATCCTTAAGGCCCAGTCACACCGGGCTTGCGACCAGGTTACGACCTAGCCGCGACCGAAAAATGTTGCAATCCTGGGCAAATCGTACAAAGAGCGTGCGACTGGTCGCAGAGGTCGTGGGTCATCGCCACAGCAAAATCAGTCGCAGCAAGGTCGATGGTCATGTTCAAAACTTCTCACCTGCGATTCCAAATCGTAAGAGGTTGCAGACAGGTCTTGATGGTCGTATCACCAGTCGTGCATGCTCGCACCACCAGTCGTAAATGATCGCGGGTCCCACAGTCGCACGATTAGTCGTGCGACTGGTTGTAGGTATACACGACTGATCGTGCGAGTGGTCGCAGGTATACACGATTGATCGTACGATCAATCGTGGGTACCTGGGACCACTTGCACGATTACCTACGACTGATTTTGCGATCAATCTTCTCCAATCGCTTGTGATCGCACGACCAAGCGTGCCACCAATCGTACGATGACCTACCACCAGTCTTAAGAACAGTCACAGTATACGACCGCTATGAAGATCGTCGCAAACATTGGCGATTGGTCGTATCTAAGCCAAATCGCACCAATCGCACGATCTAGAAATTGTACGATCTTGTGTGACTGGGCCTTTACACTATGACAGATTTATGTATACATTTATTATGTAGCAGGTGAAGTTTAATTAGTTTGGTGTCTTTTACTAAATAAAATATTGTTTTATGTTGACTGTCGGGTCGCACTGTCAGACGTTTTAATAATCATGTAAAACATGTGATTAAGAATAAATATTTTAGCTTCTTCGGAATTGGTTTACTGAATGTGTTTTTTAAGTGTGTCATTAGAGTGGGTGTGGGTTGTGGTGGATTTGTTTGAGGTGGGGTGAATACGCTGTGGGAAGGGGGGGGGGGGGGGTACTGAGTGACTAAGTATGGATTGAAGTAACACCTTGAAGCTGGTATGTTTTGCCAGGATTGTCCAATAATTATGGCTGAACGTACGACCTATATTGACCATGAGCACACAAATGAATTTCCACGATTTATAGTCGTACCGAAAATAATTGAAGCAGAAAACTGGGTTTGTTGGTTAGGTTTTCACGTTTACGTAAATTGCGAGGTGAAGGGTGCATTTACTTAATGTGGAAGCTATCTGGAACTGGAAATGAAAATGATCGCCGGAAACGGCCGGACATAGCAACGAAACGAGTGGGTTTTCATGTTCAATTAGGCGTATTTTTGTTTACAGTGTACGTTGACGTTGACGTTGGTAGTACAACTGGCTCTCTTGTCAGTAGACGTAGTCTGGGGAACCAATGCGTTTTCCTCCAAAAGGGGAACATGAGCACTCCCGCTGTCTAATTCTATCTTTTGTAAGACTCGGTAGATGAGAGAAAATGACGGAAAACAGTAATGCGGGTGTCACACATTCACGATCGTGTCGTGAGTCGCTCGTTACATCATCTTAATGCTAGGTTCCCGCTATCACTACTACTTTTGTCAGTGGGAAACCGGACTGCCATTTCGTTTAAATATAATTATAATGAACCCCAGTAACTGCAGTTCTGCAGTAGGGTTCAAGCTATATTTCGTGTAATTCATAGCAAAACCCAAGTCAATCATCAGGGTATACATCGCTCGAGTATATTCTGTTTGCATTCCTTATTTGTGTCACTAATAAGTAGTGAATCGCCAATATACTTTGCAGAAATGTGACCCAAATTAAGAAGCGTTGCTACTGCTGGTTTCATAACCTTTGTGAAAATACGTTGGGCACCGGTTAGACCAAAGCATAATCAGGTAAACTGCAACCATTTGTTTCGCCATCGGAAACGCAAATGCTTTCGATGTTCAGTATATGGACATGTGGTATGGGCAAAGTAGGCGTCCTTCAGATCATCAATGGATGTCGTGTAGTAATTTGGCCGAATCAACGTTAGTTTATATTCAAAGGTTTCCATTTTAAAATGATTGTACGTAATTAATGTATCGATGCCTTTCTGATTAATGATTGTTTGCATAGAACGATCTCTTTTTGGTCTGAGAAATACGCTAAATACGAACTGTCCTTTCGAGGACTCGCATTAACAATTGCACCTTTGTCATATGTCATACAAAGCTTGAATGTCATTATCAATCATTTTGTGACATTTCAGAAAATTCGACTTGTTATGGGTGAACGTGATTAATAGGATATTTCCTTAAATTCAACATAATGAAGCAATAATTAAAACATGATGCGAATGAGTAATATTTTTTCAGTTATATCTAACCTGCAAATCTTGTAACCATTTTCTTCTTTACTGACACCCGCTATTGTTATAAATTGGTATTGTACGTACGTGTTGGTAGCCATTTTGAAAAATGACGGCCATCTTTGATTTTCAGTAATTTATGATTTGTTAATTATAAATGACCAACGAGAGGTAATTAATTGCACCTTTATTGTATGACCATTTGGTTTCTTTTGTAAAATAACCAATGTATGTCATTCAATGAAAGCAATCTTAGAAAACATGGCCGCCATCTTGATAAAATGGCCGCCATCTTGAATGTTTAAGGTGTTTTATTATTATTGCTACCGCGTCAATCAGAGTTTTGATAAACCGTGTGGTGTCTGTTGTGGTTTTTTCACATTTAATTCATTAATTGTTTTGTTGTTGCAACAGATGTGCACACAAAGGCCTCTTGTAATTTGTTTCTACATATATCTGGCCAGTTCTTGTGTGGCTGGTTTGAGAAAAGCCCAAATCTCGGGATTTACCTTTGTCAATGCAAGGTTTTCACAATTTTGGATTTGTTCATATGCCAAAGAGTTTATAGTTTTTGCCAACTGTTCATTGATAGCAGGGCCTTCTTTGTCATTATCATTATCATTGACACAAGATTGTTCGCCCTTTATAGGTGCGAATTTAACTAAATGTGCAGCTATGTTTGCAATTTCGTTGAGCTTATTCGCACCAGGGCATGCATTGATACTATACTACTACATGTAGTAGAAGCAGGCGCACTTTGCTTGGCATAAGCCTCAGTGAGATTGTATGCTGCAGACTGTGCCACCAATTTGTGCAAATCAGGCTCATCGTCATCTGCGCTCTTGCGTTTTCATGCAGGTGCTTATTTAGCCGATTGTTTACGCTTTTGCTTTAACGTGCTATTGTCAATTAAGAGATTTCTGCATTTACCTGAGCAATGACTAATAATTCGTCGTCGGAATGATCAGCATGGATTTCGATGGAATACAAGTCCGTCATAGTGGCCACAACGTGGTACTGAAGCGCGCTGACCGAATACTGTACTTACGTGTGATAGGACACTAACAATACACTGACGGTTGAGTTGGCATGGTGCCCCTTATATTTCGCGGTTTCTCTGTCATACAATCCCATTATGTTTTCAGGACGTCAACAAGGTTTATCTATAAGTTACGATTCCACCCAGTCAGCAGGTTTATCTTCAAACAAAGCGGCAATCGCTCGTCTATGATTCCAAACTCTCAATGTAATTAGTAACGACACAGCCATCTATCGCTGTCTGAACAATCGATGCGCCTGTTCATAGAGACCATGACAATTAAGAAAACATGGTCAGGTACAACAGAAGACGTCACTCCAATAACATCTAACAACAAAGATGCATTCACCGCCACGACCCGTACAAACATGCGATCACTTGTTATCGATTTTAGTATTATTCCCAACAAGCAGTTCGATGTATATAACCTTCAATAAGTAACGACAGTAAATATGGCCATCCAAAACAAAATCAGTCAGGCACACAAATTGCATTATGGCGGGCGGAAGGAGGCTGTGTGCTAGTAAATAATTGCAGTCAGTTCATTTAAAACTGGACTCTTTTAACAACGAAGCAGAACCACAGTTATAAGTATTCTTCAGATGGATACTGACAGACTTGGTTGGTGTAAGAGAAGCTTTCACGGTCTTCTTGCTGCAATGGACAACAATTGGTGGTGACTATAGTAAATAACCAAGTAATTTCTGTTACAAAAACAATTGGAGTAAAGCCCAATCAACTATTTAATAAACTGTTTGTATGTTCCATCTGAAGTCAGATGTATACGTGTTACTCAGTGTAATTTGGTTGAACGAACCCGATAAGGGAAAATGAATGATTCGGCGCCAGATCCTTTGGGCGTGTCCCCGATCATTGTCGCTTTCCGTACTTGTTTCATCGGCTTTCTTGGATTGTTGATCATAGCTGGAAACATTATCTCCATTGTCGTGACTCGTCGCGTACCAGAGTTGGCAGACAGTACTAAGATCTTGATGACATCTTTGGCAGTATCTGACCTCATATTTGGCTTTTTGATGGCGTTCCAGGTTGTCGCTTCAGCTATGGACCGGTGGCCTTTCGGATACATCATATGTCAGGCACATGCCTGCATTACAATGTTGGTCATGCTTATGTCAGCATATTCCCTCATGTGTTTAAATGTTGAGCGTTACATTGCCGTTACCAGACCGTACCAGTTTCCTATTTTGTGCACACGGCGTCGTATTATTGCCAGTCTCATTTTGGCATCGCCAGTAATCATGAGTGTACAAATTGTACTTCAAGTTCTCGGAGTACATGCGATATATTTTGACGATATTGTTGTTTGTACTTATGCAAACACTTCTACAGTGGCAAACGTTTCGTTTCTTCTATTCGTTAACGTAATTCCGGTCTTTATAATGATGTGTATATACTATCGCATCATAAAGATCAGTAGAGAGCATGAGAAACGAGTCAACCAGAACGATCCCAACAACAGAAACAACATCCAGGACAACAAAGCTCTCAAGACGTTTGTCGTCGTCACTCTTGCTTTTGCAGTTTGTTTTACTCCAAATACGATTGCCAGAATCGTTGAGTCCTACACCAACGTGGAGACTGCACCTTGGCTTCGGTTTATAGTGACATGGCTTCTAGCATTCAACAGTATCTGCAATGTTTTCATCTACTGTCTGTTCAATCGCTCCTACCGTCAGAAGGCCAATCAAATCATCGCCAACAGATGGCTCTGTTGCAGAGGGTCGGTGGAACCTGTGGACGATCGATAGAGAGCTAGTTGGTGTGAGACTCAGGTCGGCATTCACTAAGAAGACGGCAGGTTAAAAAGGATCAAAATACGCAAAGGATCAGACGTAAAATGAAAATACAATCGTATTCACCTAAAGTCATCTGCAGGGCTGTATTAGGGACATTTTCAAATCCCAAAATGGGTGTTCTAAACTGGATCGCCGACATGTTTTAGGAAATGACAGAATGCAAGTTCAAATGATATGGCAACTTCAGTTTCCCCCTGATATCTACATTAAGACGTTTGGTCATCCCGGAACTGTGACACTAAATGACAACTAGTACCCACCACACTTGTTTTTGACCATGACGTGGCTGGGCTGGCATGCCGTCTCCACGACCTATGTGGTGCAGAAGCATTTACGAGGCACCCAGTACTCCGTATTCTCGTTGAAGGTCACGAACAGGTGTTTATTATTGATGGCGTACTTTAATTCAGCTTACGAATCGTCTTACGCATCTTCAATATTCTTTGTCTTGGCAGTCACGCAGTCCACGTCGCAGTCGGCTGGTGATGAGAGGCTGGGGTAAAACGAGATATAAAGGCTTTGCACAATAGACAGAATGAGAGAGGAATGTCGTCGCCGCACTGCAATTGAAGTACTTGCGACTTGCCCACCAGGGTCTACGTACATACCAACTATTAATCCACATTCGGCAAACTTCGGGTTCAAATGTACCCTTCTTCTGAACCTATATATTTGCTCTACCGTGACACACTGGCGTTTTCTGCAAGCAGAAATTTGGAGTTTACTTTAACTGTCTTTGTACCCCGAAAGTGGACAAGCCTAGTTTTGCATTTTCTGCTTGCAGAATTTCTGAATATTGAATTAAAGGTGTTTATTTTTAAATTGTAATTTTACATTGACGATTCTCTCGACGCCCTTAAACACAATACAATACGCCATTTGGTAGTTAAATTTGAATATAAACATAGGCTGACTTGCTAAAAATGCTTGGCACATTACTTTGAATTATCTAGACCAAAGAGACTGTTACTATATCACGTAGTTCGGGGCAAGTCTTACGCTAGCAACCCCAGCTCTGAAATGGTCTGGTGTCTTTGTGCTATTTTCATTCATTCTGAACAATTTATTGGTGCTGAGCGTATCTTACAATTACTACGCAAGAGCTTGCCTCGAATAATAGCAACAGTGTCTCTAGTCTGGAGAATTTAAAGGTAAACTGTGACAAGCTGTGTGAGCAAGTCAGTGTACCAGATGTTATTCAAATTTAACCGGCAAATTGTTTATTCTGCTAATGAAAATTTGGAACGGACAATTTTTGGTGCGCCAACAGTGCTGTCAAAGTAAAATTTCTACTAGCCAAAAATTAAGGGTTTTAAAAACCAATCTTCTAATTTTCTGGTAGGAGAAAGTAAAACAAAATAGGTTTGTCCAGTCTTAAGGCTTCTATATGCCCATCATTGCTCCTTACATTTTAGGAGCCAGTTGCCTTGTCTGATTCTGCGGCTTGAAGGGCAACTTTTTTGTTTGCAACTTACGGGTGGGCGGCTCTGGCCTCACCGCAATCTCTGACCTCACGGCAATCCCAAAGTCCTCGAAGATGCATGACAGCACTGCGATTGCGGGCCCGTCGCTTGCCCCGCCTCGTCGTACTGTCGCTCTGACAAGTTAGATTGACGAAGTTGACCTCGCCATTTATCCGCATCGATTTCTGTACCGGAGGGTGGGCGGAACGAAAGGATGAAAACCATCCTGAAAATCTTATCACAAAGGTTGTTTTGTTTACACACTAACAACCTTGCTTGTGAATTCTTTGATATCTTTGCGTTAGAAAGTGACGCTGAAGGCGCTACATGTATATCATTACCCCTGCTTTATCGGGTAACGTATTCAGTGCATCGTCTCGGCTTCCTGGGGAGCGTACTACAAGTACAACCCTCTCTATAGCTCTGCCTTAACGGATAAAAATGTCACAACTTTGCTGGGAGAAACATGTACATGTCCTACACTAGACACAGGTATTGCAACCAAGAGCGTCACTCGCGAGCCTGGTGCTCGCCGCAGAAAATGGCTGCCGCCGAATTGGTCTATTTATTTCATTCAACATCCAACAGCGCTTTAGCGCCAATTACAGGATGTAATAGAAAGTGAGAGAAGACAATGTGAAGAACTTACAGTTTTAGACGTAAGAGAAAAAACCCTGAAGAAGATTCTGGGGGAAACCCACGGAATTAGGTGGGGACTGCAAACCTAATCCGCGCATGCGGCAATTCGAACCCGGGCCATAGCGATGGAAGGCGAGCCGCTGCGTCAATCTGATTCCCTTGACAACCTGACTCCCTACTATTATACCGTATAGTATCGCGTTAATGCCCAAGAAAACTCCGTGAACAATCGCGCTTATTCTTTTGATATTTACGAAGGGGCACATTGCTTTGGATTGGGCGTTTCCGTATATACATATGAAATTGATATGGTTAGAAAGTGTTTTTAGAATATAAAGATTCGCATAACTATACTCCTTCAAATTTCGTGGTTTTTGTTTGATTTCTTGACAAATAACGGTCCGCCTTTGATTCAACAAAATGGCGGACTGTGTTCCTCTAGTCGTTTTCCAGTCGCAGCTGGTTGAACTACGGATGAGCAATTATTATTACGATAACACCGTCTGTTTGTAATATTCAAAGAAGTAATAATGTCTCTAACGGGCCCCCGTTTTTATCAATGACATCTGTGACCCAGCACGAATAAATGAGACTTTGAGGCAAAAATGAAAATTGAGATTTTGATTTCATCATTTAAAGCTTGTTTAGCTTTATATAATGAAATCAAAATCTCAAATTTAATTTTTGCCTCAAAGTGTCTCATTTACTCGTGCTGGGTCACATTTTTAATTAATGATGTAGCACGTGTAGGTTAATTAGGTTGGTGTCTTTTACTGAAACAATATTTTGTTATGTTGACTGTCGGGTCGGACTGTCGGGTCACACTGTCAGACGTTTTAATAATGATGTAAAACAAGTGGATAAGAATAAATATTTTAGCTCCTTAACAAATGTTTTATTTGAAAAAAAATTTGGTAATGTGTCAAAATGTGGGGGTGGATGTTTATGGGTTGTGATGAATTTGTTGGGAGGGGTCGGGGAGCGGAGCGGGGCGGGGGGGGGGGGGGGGGGCGGGCGGGGGGGGGGGGGGGGGGGGCGGGGGGGAATACGCTGGGGGAGGGAGTTGGGTAGAAACTGAGTAACTAAGTATCGATTTGTTTAATTAGTCAAGAGATCGCGGGGAAGCATTTGAAGTAACACCTTGAAGCTGGTATGTTTTGCCATAATTGTTCAATAATTATGGCTGAACGTACGACCTATATTGACCATGAGCACACAAATGAATTTCCACGATTGATAATCGTACATAATTAAAGCTGAAAACTGGTTTCGTGGGTTAGGTTTTCACGTTTACGTAATTACGGAAGCGAAGGGTGCAATTACTTAGTGTGGAAGCTATCTGGAACTGGAAATGAAAATGATCGCCGGAGACGGCCGGATATAGCAACGAAACTATTGTGGGTTTTCATGTTCAATTAGGCGTCTGTTTCCGCATGCGAAAACATCATATTTGTTACAGTGTACGTTGACGATGGTAGTACAACTGGCTCTCCTGTCAGTAGACGTAGTAGCCTGGAGAACCAGTGCTGTGTCTTTCAAAAGGGGAACATGAGCACTCCCGCTGTCGATTTATATCGTATGTAAGACTCGGTCGATGAGGAAAAATGGTGGAAAACAATATTGTGGGTGTCACACATTCACGAATTTTGTTCACGAGAGTGCTTCGCGAGAGGTCTTGGTGCACTTTACAAGCTCTGATATAGGACTTAAGTGGTCTTCAGTGTGTCTCGAAGGACGTGAGCAGTCGGCAAACTCTCACAAACATTTTGACCCTGCTCAAAACAATCGTGAGAGTTAGCCGATCAATCTTTGTTGGGCAGAAGACGCTAATCCGTCGTCAACTGCTCTTAAACAGAGTTGACGGTCATGATTCGATCGTTACATCGTCTCAAAGTGGAATTAATGATGGGACATGGTCGGAAGCGATGGGAGTGTGGCGTTCCACTCGAGACCTTTCAGAGCGATACACGAGCAAAACGTGCAACTGCCGATTGCACAAAATGCCGATCGACGCCACAAAACGTGAGTTGGACTTCACCTCGTAGCATTTTTAATGTTGGTGCCACATTTCCTACGTTCTCCTCGCGATTTAAAAACAATTTAGATCGCGAAGGTCGTGCACTAATCGTAGTCTGAGAAATAGGCTAAATACGAACTGTCCTTTCGAGGACTCGCATGAACAATAGCCTTTGTCATACATCATACAAAGCTTGAATTTCAATATCCATCATTTTGTGACATTGGTTCAGAAAATTGTTATGGGTGAACGTGATTGATGAAGCAACATATGGGACGGAGAGACTCCCCCCCCCTCCTTTGTGGAGGTCATTGTGCTTGCGGAGTGTTCGTTTAAGGTTTTAAAGGGGGGTGCGTTAGGTAACAATAGTCTAGAGAGTGTATAGGTAGGGGGACTAAGGTAAAGTCGCTCGGTCCCATATCTTGCTGGGTATAAAATTCAATGTGGGAATGGGATACAGTGTCAAGCACGCATGCATCAGAATTAATTGCTTTCCAATTTGACACAAAATGTAAATGGCAATATGAAGGGTGCTATACTCTCTTTTCTAGTGGCGTTATGGGCCTATGTGTCTGTACTTGTCATCTACAAAGGCTGGTCACGGTTAATTCCGCTATCTTGTTGAGGTCTATGGCTGCCAGAGCTGGAAGTGGAATGTCCTCTTATGTATCTGTGATCGGTCGTTGGCCGGGTAAACCCGCCACGCCCACCCAAGTTGTCTGCGACCAGGAATATCATTCAACTTCATTCCCTACCTTGTTTTCCCAGCGGTTCGTTATGGCCCTGTCACACCAGAACGTTTTAGGCCAACGCGTGAGTAGCGCGTTAAAAATAATTGATACGCTGGCAAACGCTGAACTTCCACAGAAAAGGTCAAGTGGACTTCCATAGAAAGGGTCAAGTGGAACAATGATTTCAGCGTGTCCATAACGCGTTGATAACGTGTTCATAGCGTTTGCCAGCGTGTGAGTAACGCGTTAGTAACGCGCTCGACGACTGATGAACGGCTGCCCAGCGCGTGAGTAGCGCGTTCCAAAGCGCGCCAGCGTACTGCAACGACCACATGATTAGTTGTATGAAAAGCCGACGCGCTACTACAATAATGGCCCTGTCACACCAGAACGTTTTAGGCCAACGCGTGAGTAACGTGTTGGAATTTCGGCAACACGCGGGTGAACGTTGACCAACGCTAGGCCAGCGTTCGCAACACGCTGAGCGCGTTAACCACACGCTGGAACACGCTGTCACACGCTGAGGCAAAAATACATTTTGTCAACATACCTCAAATTTTCAGCGTTTGCCAGCGTGTGACTTCACACGCTGGCGGCGCGCAGGAAGGTCGTTACTCACGCGTCGAACGCGCCTGACGATCGTTACCAACCCACTCCTCACACGCTTGCGACCCGCTGTCATATTTTTACTATAAATCAGTGATGCGTTCCTCGCACGCTGAGCGCGTTCCTCACACGCTACTCAAGCGCTGGCATACGATATGAACCCGTTATCAACCTGTATGGACACGCTGAAATCACGGTTCCACTTGACTTTTTCTGTGAAAGTTCAGCGATTGCCAGCGTATCAACTATTTTTAACGCGCTACTCATGCATTGGCCTAAAACGTTCTGGTGTGACAGGGCCATAACCAGCATGTCGCCAGCGTACGCCAGCGTATAAGTAGCGGGTTGATAACGATCGTCGAGCGTTTTCGACGCGTGAGTAACGAACCTCCAACGCGCCGCCAGCGTGTGTAGTCACGCGCTGGCAAACGCTGGAAATTGTAGGTATGTTGAACAAAATATGTTTTCCTCAGTGTGTGGCAGCGTGTCCCAGCGTGTGAGTAACGCGCTCAGCGTGTTGCTAACGCTGGCCTAGCATTGGTCAGCGTTTGCCAGCGTGTTGCCAAAATTACAACACGTTACTCACGCGTTGGCCTCAAACGTTCTGGTGTGACAGGGCCATTACGACGACATTGACGTCGCTTCCAGATCACAAACCAAAAACAAGAAGAACGACGGAGAATAACGGCACGCAAACAGCGACAGCCACGACATTGAATGTTCCTGGATCACCGTTGAAATTTAATGTACACCAAAAATCAAAATGACTGGTCTTATAAGAACACACCGACTTTCGCTATGGAAGACCATAGGACTTTGTCAATATTAAACGACGGCCTCAGAATCCTAACATGTGCCGACCCACAAACTGTTTTAATCACTAATTTATTTTAAAGATGGTTGTGACATAACGATTGTTTTGACATCACAGGGAAGATTAATGGTGTCTTTGCGCTTCTATTGTTTCCATGCTACGGTTCCGTGGCATTTACTATCAATTTGTTTTGGGCAGATTTTTTTTTATCAACGTTTCACATAATGTACAATCCTTTTTTCTTTCTTTAGATAAAAGTAAAGAGACTTCTCATAGATATTCCCACGTATATGAAATGCGAAAAAAATATGGTACCAACATTTGTAACGTTATGGTGGATATGAACTCACTCGCTATCGACACATCCACGTGTGATCGAATCAAATCGTTATTTGCAGGGAAGACATGACACCAGTATCTGACGTCACCACCTAGGGAACAGTTGTCAAGGAGCAGAGCGCCTTCTATTGATATGCTGAGACGGCTATTGTCTCCAAGATTCATCATCGTCTTGTGTCCTTCCTGTTGCTTTAGTGTGCCGATTACATCAGGGGCGCCAAAGGACCAGAACAAAGTTGCTTTGGTTGTCTGCGAGAGCCGGACACCGAAGAGAAAATTTACTTTGGGGTTCAAAGGTCACATTGTCACCTTCTATGGCGATGTTGTTTCCAAGAGAGGAAATAATCATGAAATGTGCCTTGTGTCGATACCTTTCCTATGACAGATGCCATCTTTAGTGAAGTCGTTGATCCTTTCGCACCGAGAAATAACTAAACCGTTGGGTTTAGTTATTAATTGTGTTCGGTGCGAAAGGACCCCTGATGCATGTGCTTCACAAAATAAGGTCTAGAGCTAAAACTACTCGCCCAAATCAAGATAGCTTAGTATCATTTTTCTTCTAGAAATATTATTATTAATTATTATTAAAGGGTCCTAGAAATGTTATTGTCAAAGGAATTGTCAAGTGGAATATCTTCTTCAGATGTAGGACCTGATGATACTGCGGATATTTCGTCCGATTCTGTGGAATATGCGCTCCCGGCCCCGAACTGTCGTCTTCACTCGCCATGTCTGAACAAAATCTGCTGCGTGCGTACCCGCGTCCATGGCATCACGCATTACGCGGATCGCATGCTGCACGCACGCCGTGAAGCGGCATCGTACGGGGCTTATCTAGTGTCCAGACGTATTGTCAGGTACCAGACTATAATTTTGTTTCTTTTGGGGGGTTGCCGAATGTTCGTCACGAACAGCGCCACCATTTGTCAGTGTTTGAACATTTTAATGAGGAGGCCAATTAGATTTACGGTGATTAACCCCAATTAATGTCATTTTATACCATTTTATCACCCCTGATTTTGTTACATGTACTTACACACCAAGGCACATTTTAAATTATTAATAAGCAATTCTCCTCGAATCGAAAGGTCTGCGTAGAACCTTTAAAACTAAGTGTGCGGTCAGTGACTACTCTTTAAAAGTTAAAATTTTAACCATTAAACTGATGAATTCAACACATTGAGTGTTAAATTCATCAGTTTTATGCATGGAATTTCAACTTTTACAGAGTAGTTACTGACCGCACATTACAATGTTGATAGTTTTAAGCATGTTACAATGTAGTTAGTTTTGGCCTCACGGTGCAAGTATGCTTGTTCATTTTGTATAGGCCACCCTGTATATACTCCTCCCTTATGCCATTGTATTTATATAAAATGTTTTTCTTGCTGCCCACTTTTCTAAAATTTCTCCAAAACTATAGTCAGTCAAGAAGGGACCGGGCGCCAACCTGACTCCCCCCCCCCCCCAAAAAAAAAAAAAAAAAAAAAAAAAAAAAAAAAAACACCAACAACCTGAGCAGTAGTGGACAACATCAGTGGCGGACTGGCCATCGGGCAGGTTCGGGATAAGTCCTTGTCTTGCTCCAAGACTAGGTTTTTCGTTTGTTCCGGGGCGCGCCGTCCGTCTATGCAGTTAAATCATCAATACTCCGAAAACAAGGTTATTAAGGGCGCCCTTGATTGTATACGCGACCTGTTTCTGAACCCAGTCTTGACGCAAAGCTTGAAAAGACAAGTGAAATTCCGAAGTTATTCCAAGCATAGCTCAAATAGCTACTCGCATGCGCTGTGACGTGTGATGGGTGCAAACTAACGCGTCTAGTACCCAGTGTTTTAATAACAAGTCGTCGTCGTGCACACCTGGGATACGCATGTACAATTTTACATGTATAATGCCAAGTTGTTTGGGCAATATGTTCTGTAATCCGTGTCGGCCAATTGGTCGGGCTACACTGAAAACGTGTTTTGATGATGTTCATCGGAAATAGCACTTGGCGTTTGAGTGTTTTTCTTGTGTAGAACGAGTTTCGAGAGTCACAAATTAAAGTGGCCCCAAAACTCGAGTTGTTTGGGTCTATTCCTTCTTTCCTGGGTGTAGTCATGGTTTCATGGCAGCCGGAACGTAAAGAAACCTTTTTGCGGACGTGTAAGAACCTTTATTTGCATTGGTGCAGCCTGTCAGCGATTGGGGGACCGAGTAGCCATGTGAGCTATGCTTGGAATGTCCTCGGAATTTCACGGGTCTTTTCGAGCTTTGCGTCAAGACTGGGTTCAGATTGCGTGTACAATGAGGGCGCCCTCAATAAGCCCGGTTTCGGAGTATTGGTGATGATTGAACTGCACAGACGGACGGCGCGCACCAGAACAAATTAAAAACTAAGTCTTGAATCCCCATGGGCCGGTCCACGTACTGAAGTGGGCCGGCCGCGGCGGCGGGAGTTGTTTATTTATCGTTTTCATTTTATTATAATATTAAATGTACGTGCGATGTGGTCCACGGCCGAGCAGGGGCCGGCCCTCCTTCTCTGGCACACTGGGCCGGCGATTGTAGTTTATTTTTTCAAAACGACATCCGTGAGCAAGTTTAGGCGCGAACAAAAGTTAACCATAGTTCGACTAACGTCACTCGGACGCAGGATAAATGGACTATCTAGTCGACTATTTGGAACCAGACCCCAGGGCACGGTTGCGGCTGGTTGGCAATAGCCTCTTTCCATAAGAACAGATAATAAAACATCAAGGCTTGTTTATACTGTTATTAGGATTCCATTCTCTGATGTGAATGGATGGCCTACAATTTATTGAAGGGCTTCCATTATCAGATATGAATGGACCGCCTACAATTGTAGGGCTTCTATTCTCAGCTTCTATAACATATTCTCAGTTAAGAATAAAGAGCAAACCTCTTGAATAACTAAAGTCTAAACAAATCACGAAATTAAATTCCGACCTTGATGGAAATGCAGAAATTATAACAGTAGGGCTTCCATTCTCAAAGGTGAAGGGAAGCTCTACAATTATAGGGCTTCCATTCTCAGATGTGAAAGCCCTACATTAGGGCTTCCATTCTCAGAGGTGAATGGACCGTCTACAATTGTAGGCTTTCTATTCCCAGAGGTGAATCGACGGCCATCATTTTAGGGCAACAATTCTCAACTAACATATTATTAGAGTTTGTGTATGGGCACCCTACAATTGTCGGACTTCCATTCACAATGTTTAACTTGAGGTTGTAAATGTTTGTATGGGAATGGAAGCCCGATATTTGTAGAGCTTCCATCCATGCTCAGATCAGATGGGAAACTCACACTTAACATTTGATGATATGAAAATCAGAGGTACCACTTATCGCGTGGAAAATATGTGATATTTGTACTGATTTAACTACAGAACACGAGATGCTGTTAAGTTGCTAACAGCTGTGATATAAAAGCTTTCGTAATGGAAACTTTTCAAGGGAAATATGTCAAAATATACAAACAATTTTTGTAGGAACAGAATATGTTGAAGAAAGTATGCTTTATTGAGATTAATATCAATTTATTTAAATAATGAAGACGAGTCAGTCGTTTTTTTTTACACAATTTGCTTTGTGATAAAAAAATGAAATTGTGAGTAAGGCTTTAGTGACCTTTATAACATTTTCTTTCAAACTTAATGTGAGACTTCGTTTTGATGAGAAATATTTGCATTATCAACGTTCAACAGAATTTTGGTAAAATTTTTTGTTGTGTGTTTTCTTCACAATGTGTAGCTTTCTAAACATTGAACATCATATTTTAATTGAAATATATCTTTACAAATGTTATAAATGTAAGTTTGAACATTTTGCTGAAATATCTGAGCTAAATTATTGAGAATTTTAATGATTTTTTGCGTATTTTTAAAATCTCATAGGCTACTGGCCCCCCACAATGGTCATGTGTGCGCGCGCTCAATTCAACTGTATATGTGATTGAATTCGTCTATAGTTCGTGCCCCAACTTGCATGTAAGCTGTGTGATATTTTGGACTAAATATTTAATAAAAAGCGTGGGCCGGTGTTTGTCCCGGGCAGAATTTTTATTTCAGTCCGCCATCATAATGGACAAGAAAGTAATAACACAATAAAAACGCCTGGTTTTGTTTTCACATTCGTAGTCGTAGCCTGTGATATACAACATGCATGTATTCCATTTATCACAAAATTATCCGAAGAGAACTAGCTACACATTGCCTCTACAACGCTCGATCGACATGGTTGTAGTTTTAATGCTAGCCGCGATGGTTTTGCAGATTTCCCAAGGTGAGCTACAAAGACTATGTGTTATAAAATGAGCATTTAGACCCGTCTTTCATTCGAGCCTTCCTACACCTTTATGTATTCTTTGCTTTATTAATTGGTTTTTTTTTTAAATATATATATTTTATTTCGGGGGTGGCTCTGCTGTGCGCCGTAGAAAGCATCTAGCTTTGTTCATGCCAGGGCAAACACTGTCTAAACCATTATAAAGTGGTGCAAGTTTCCCCTCGCCTCCTCGGATACTCCACTGTGTGTTGTTAGCAAAACAAATGAACGTGGAAAATGAACGTGGAATATTCCTGGGATAAATCTATTTTGAGAGTCTCATTGGTATCATCACACTTTCTAGTTCGTTTTTCACACGATAATGTTACTATATTGTCCAATTAAATGTACTCTATATGTAGTTGTTTATTTCAGTTCCCTTTGAACTAAAGCATTCAGAAAAATGAACCTTAAGAGTGGGTCCACGTAAATATTTCATATAAGTGTCCTTGGCATTTTTTATTTATTGTTTTAATATGAAAGGACAACAATTGAATTTTGTGTTTTAGGCTTTTTTTTTGCCAGTTTTGGGGCCGCAAAAACTTTTTTTGCTTATTTAAAAAAAGTCGCCCAGCAAAAATACAAAATTGTATCACAAAATCAACTATATCATTACAAAGTATCATCCTTGCCCTTACTTGAGAAAAGACTTTAATGTTTTAAATGTCACCCTTATGCTATTTTTAGAACATGCATTAAAGCATGTTTTAAGAACTTGTAAAATTGTAATTTTTAACTTATTTTTGTCTCTCAAAAAGTCACCTTACCGAGGTTTTCAGAATATTTTCTGTTGGGATTTGATAAGAGCCAACATTGGTATTTTCATATCTGGTGAGAAAAGTTTGGGGAATTGTATTCTCTTTGTCATTTTCAAAAAAAAAATGTATGAATCTGGCGCCTTTTTCCAATCATAAGAGTGAGTTGTAGGCCTGTGAATTACTCCTATGAATAAGCAGCATATTTGACGGCGAAAACCAAGACTAACCACGCCAACAACCTGATAACATTTTATTAGTGGCATTTACAAAGAGGAGACAATACTTGTTGTGAACTAAACAAAAAGTATTATTTCTACAGAACCCAACAGTCCCGTTATGCAACCAAAATGCAAAATTATATCACAGAATCAACTATTACAAAGTACAATCCTTGACCTTACTTGAGAAAATAATATTGAATGTTTTAAATGTCATCCTTTATTGCCTGCAAGTGTATCCAAAGTGGTACGTTATAGCGCTAATAGAGCTATGTTAGTTCGAAGAACAAAACATAGGGCTTTTTCGCACTTGTATTTTGTATTATATTTGAACTATTATACCATAATGACAACCCTTTAAAACCATTCAAAACATAAACAAATAATGCACATTTAGTAAGTTTCCCTTGTGGTTTATTTGTGTAGTATAAGATAAAAAGTCGTATTCTCATTGAGTGATCCCCACAATGTCGCTTCCCAGGTTGTATCGTAAAATTGAGTGTGATCCATGGCCACACGGCATTCTGGTATTTGTGACTTCTGACTGGCGCCCTCGAACAAAGATACTGAAATTTGGGAGACTGCCAACATAGTAGTTGGTAGTTGAATGGCAGTTGACTGCGTGAAAAAGCTATGCCTATTATTCGAATGGTCGAATTTGTATTGTCACGCCCCATTTAAGCAATTTGCAAAGACCATTGCGTGATCGAGGGAGCTGATGGGAATATAAATCGTGTCGTTAGCGGTCGCACTGTCGAATGCAGTGGTCTTTGGCAAAGACTATTAAGGGCAAGATAGCTCAGTTGGTAGAGCGCCGGTCCGTTATTCTGGCGGGCGCAAGTTCGACTCCCGCCTATAGGGGGCTCTATAACGCAACACTTTGGATACACTTGTTGGTGATAAAGCTGTGTTTTTGAGGGGTGACATGCTTAAAGGGGCAGTTGGGTTATGTCGAAATAATCCTTTAGTTGGGTTCTGTAGAAATAATGTTTTAGTGCACAAGTATATTGTTTCCTCTTGTTATATGCCACTAATACAATTTTATCAGAAAATGATATGTAAGAAATGTTGTGGAGGGGATTAGTCTAGATTTCCGCCGTCAAAAATACTGCTTATTCAGTAGGAGTAATTTATAGGCCTACAACTCACTCTTTTATTTGTTTTTTGGGGAAAATTACAATTTTTGATGCAGTACTGCATTAAGAGGATACAATACCCTAAACTTTTCTCACCAGATATGAAAAGACCAATGTTGATGTTGGCTCTAATCAAATCCAAAAGGAAAATATTCTGAGACCCCTGGCAAGTTGACTTTTTGAGAGACAACAATTTGTTAACAATTTCAATTTTTTCAAGTTCTGAAAACATGCTTTAATGCATGTTCTAAAAATAGCACAAGGGTGACATTAAAAACGTTAAAAGAAATTGTAAGGGCAAGGATGATACTTTGTAATGTTATAGTTGATTTCGTGATAAGATGTTGTATTTTGGCTGGGTGAATTTTTTTAAATAAGCAAAAATACTGTTTTTGCGGCCCCCAACTGGCTAAAAATGTTTAAAACACAAAATGGCCTGTTACCATGGCAACGGGCAATACAAAACAAAATTATTTCAATTTTGGTTACTTGCTTACCGAGTCCTTTCATGTTAAATAAAAAATAAAAAAAGACAAAAAAGACAAAATGGGGTTGTAAGTTGAAGGAATTTAAGTCAAATTGTTTCACGCCATTTGTCATGTTTTGGTTTTTTTGTTTCAAGCTGGAGCCGTTGAACTTCACATCTTGGAAGGCGTAGACAGAGAGGCTACAGTTGGATCCAATGTCACGTTTACGTGCTTCTTGGCCAGTTATGAAGAGCTTCTAGTCATAGCATGGCTTTTTAACGACAAAATCGTAAAAGAGTGTAGTTTGACGGATCTTTCCATGAATTATCGCACCGTATACAAGGCTTGTGTTTTGACCGTCAATCCCGTTGTGGAGTCATCAGAAGGCTTTTATACGTGTGAGGTCTATACCAAAACCCAACTAATGGGGATAACATCGAAGTTAAACGTTAAAAGAGGCAATGGTGAGTACACTAAAATAACACCAAACGGTTTCAAAAGTGCCTTATATTATTCTTTTAAAATCTTAACGAAATACATGTACTAAAATGTAATTGTAAAGTTGCGTCCAAGGGGGAACGCATGGTAGAATGTCGCAGTTAAAGTTACCGCGAGGCCGCGGAGAAAAAGTCCAATGGGCACACGGCTTAATTCGACTCGGTTATACCGCAATGTACAAATGCTGGGGAAGATTGCCCCACCACTGAATCCAGAGATGCTTTATCGGGTCAACGAAAAACAATTTCCGGGTCGATAGACCAGAGACCTAATGAATTTATGGATGTGTTTACATGCGCTTTCGTATGGGGGCAAAGTCAGGACGTCATACGAAGTATGCACAGAGTCGCTTATAGGAAAGCGCACATAATTATAAAAAATCGTGATATCATTATAGGTCTAAATAGGCCTATTATGACATTTGCTGAAAAGTTTAACTGGTAACGGATTCAAGTGCTCGATCAATGTACGGCCACGGTTTTATTTTCGCGCAAAAGCAATTAAGACTCTCCTGCAGACTGGGATGCTTACGCCCAAATAAACCGAGAAACAGAATGCTGGTACATCGTAGTAGGAGACCAGCCTGTAGGTCCCTTGACCAAATTCTGGGAACAAAGGTTTGAAAGTGTTTTTGTGTTCCCTGGTGAATACCGAACAATTTTGACTTGGGCTGCCCCCTTGAAAATGCCGGGCATTTCCGGGAGGGGTCAACAAAGGTCACACAGGGGTCAAAATTCAAATATATTCCAATTGTGTCGATATGCATGTCAAATTACTCGTCTAGTCATGAGGATTCTAGAAATGTATAGTTTGCTATACCTCCGACCTTAAATGATGGCGCTGTGGTCAATTAAAAGTGCTTACCTTGACCATGAACATTCAAAATGGCTGGCAAAAGGGATACCGAAAGACTTGAATCGGGACCTTTGGCCAACAATGACACAGCTATTTCTAAACACATTGTCCAATGATGCTTTTCTTGCTTTGTTGCACTGTTCATCATCCTACTCTTTCACCGGTAATAATCAATCACTGAGTGAACTGAAAACAAAGGACCACTGTTGCAATAAACAAACCAGTCATCGCGTCGACAAAACCAGAGTTTAAAACTCCCGCTTTTAGGGAATGTCTAACCCAATTGGCCTGCAGACGTTTGATCTATTTGCCCACGGACTCCAACCACTGACTGTCGTCTGGCAGAGATAATGTGGCTTGAACTTACCCCCCCCACCCCCCCCCCCCCCCCCCCCCACCCACCCCCCCCCCCCACCCACCCCCCCCCCCCCCCCCCCCCCCCCCCCACCCCCACCCCCCCTAATTTATGCTAACCTAAGTTTTAGCAGCCATTTTGAAATTTCAAGGTTATGGCAACCACTTTTAATTTTAAAAGTTGTTTAGTTGAATTTTCCATGTCAGAAAACATATTATTAGACACTAAAATCATTAGAATCGGATAACATTAACTGTGTTGGTTTTTGACCACAGCGCCATCATTTAAGGTCGGAGGTATAGCAAACTATACATTTCTAGAATCCTCATGACTAGACGAGTAATTTGATATGCATATCGACACGATTGAAATATATTTGAATTTTGACTCCTGTATGACCTTTGTTGACCCCTCCCGGAAATGCCCGGCATTTTCAAGGGGGCAGCCCAAGTCAAAATTCTTCGGTATTCATCAGGGAACACAAAAACCTTTGTTCCCAGAATTTGGTCACGGGACCTACAGGCTGGTCTCTTACTAATCGTGACAAACCCTGGCCATGAGACTCGAGATGGTAACCTGACGTGCCTCGCAACGAGCAGCGATCAGTCACTGAGTGCTACAGTGCTGATAACATTTTGTGCAGGTAAAGTGTACAAACGTTATGCCTTTATTGGTTTTAGCCGGCCAGCCTTTATCTTGGGCAGAATCCGCGTTGTTTTTTCTTGTGACTTCATGTTGTTTTTTTATTTTGAAACAAATTTGTGGTTAAAATTTGTGTTATGATTTTGTCATTCCTTATGTCATGTTAATTTTATGCGGTTGTTTATTCAGTAGCAAAATTTAGCCTTTGACCAAGATATTTTATAAACAATATATTTGGGGCCTTTTTCGAAACATTTGCTTCGTCTTCGGCTTTGGCTTCGCCTCTGAATTCCGAATTACTCAGAAGCAAATAGCAATTAAAGCAAATATAAATAGTCTAATTTTTGGGTTCATATCAATGAATTGAATGTTTCTGAAGCACAACATGCATCAAAATGTGGCAGGGGTTCTCGCAGTTGGGAATCTAAAATTGCCTTAAGCCAAAAACGAATACGAAGCCAGGGATTCGAAAAGGCCCTAAGTGTTTGGACACTCTCCTTCCTGGTCCTGCAATAGGCTTATAACAAAATGGACAATTTCCTCCCCAGAGAAAGAGAAACAATTATACATGTTGATGTTTTTGACAGAGGGGTATCTCTTTCGATCTTGCCTCGGGTTTTCGCCCTTAGATTTGCGTGATTCATTTACACTGAAGAGAAAGAAAAAGTATTCGACTTTTTCTGTTTTGGTTGCAAGGGCGGAATTTATTTAAATAAGTTTTGAAACCATATAGTCAAAACCCGATCTAAATATGGACAAGAGAAAATTAGGATCTTGTTTTTAAAAACAATGCTTTGTAGCAAAGTTACAGAAAGTACAGGAAACCTCATATATTTTGTAATAGGGAAAGCGCACTTGTAAACAAAGCGTGATATCATTATAGGTCTAAATAGGCATACTACAAGTTTAACTGGTAACGGATTCAAGTGCTCGGTCAATATACGGCTACGGTTCTATTTTTGCGCAAAACAATTAAGACCTTTCTGCAGACTGGAATGCTCACGCCCAAATAAACCGAGAAACAGAACACAATTCCCCCTGTTAAAACAGTAACCTATTTGCACAACCGCCTTTGTTTCCACCCGACTCCGGTATCTACAGGATTTAGATATGGGTGAGATAGATTGAGCGTAGAAACCGAAGCCAGAGGAAACTCGGAAATGAGGAAGGAGGTGGGTGGGAGGGGGAAAAAAAATAATTATATTAATAACTTACCCGGAGCTGGCTACCGAGGCCAAACTATTCTCCTACCTCATGCCTCCGTTGACACATACCACCGCACCATCCTCTGCTGCCGACTCGATCCTTCTCGTCGCAATACTCCCTACCAGCCACCTTGGTATACTCGAGACTGCGTAGATTCCTACGCTGCCCTCAACGTCGACGGATGTGCAAATAGTAACCTATTTGCACAACCGCCTTTGTTTCCACCCGACTCCGGTATCTACAGGATTTAGATATGGGTGAGATAGATTTCCCCGAAACCTGTCCCCTTTAGGCCGCCGAGAACCCTAAGCCCCCACAAATACACCCCAAATCTTACCCAAACCTTACCCAAACCTGAAACGAAAGCGAGTGACTATTATCAGATACAGAAAGAGGAAAGCCGGACTGGATCAACACTCCTCGTTCCTTTTTGTTTTTTAATTCATATTTTTTATTTAAATTTAATTTCTTCTCTTCTCTTTTCTTATAAGCTAGGCCTATAGCCGCGTATACTCTCATCGGCATCAAAGCGATCGACCGACTCAATTAATGTTTGCGTTTTTTAATTTTTTTTATTTTATGGTAGGTGAGGTTGACCGCATTAGACATCAGCTGTAGGCGGCGGGAAAGCCACGCAAGCCCTAAGGCCTGAGTTCAGAAGTCTGTAGAATTGTCCGGCGGTATCTGCCTTTGGGTGTTGTTCAGCTGGGGAGACGGCGTCGCGTAATACCCGGACCGTGGTCTGACGCCTCATCACTCTCTCAACCTGGGTATAGTGCTTGTACGTCTTACGCGAGGCCCATCTGCAGTGGTCCATCACTTGCTCCTCCGAAGCACCCAGGAGTCGCAATGTGGTTGCTACCCCGGCGCGACTGCTGTGCGCTCTCAAGAGTTGGTCTTCGGGTTTATCAGATGCGGCAAAATACATCTTCAGCCGTGAGTTCGGCCCGTTACCGACGAAGGGCTTGTTTGCGAGTACTTTTCGATTAGCCGCCAAGGGGCGAAAGAGATAACCATCCGACAGATCACAGTTATGCGACTGAGCAAGATCGACCAGACTTTGAACGGCTCCGGCTGGATTGAACTTTCCTTGGTCCTCCAACTTTGGAATTATTATCAATGAGGAGTCCCCCTCTCTTACTGTCTTGCCAATAGTGTGGTTGAATAAGAGATCGCCTCCTTCGATCCTTGTGATTTCACAGGTTCTGGTTCTTCCTAGATCACCAGCTCTGTCCCCAGCCCACCAAAGGCAGAGAAAAAAGGCCAGGTCGCGTTGTAACACATAGCGCTGAGCGAAAAGACCGTCACCGCTGCCAAGACTGAGGGATCGTTCGGTAATCTCGTTCACCAACCAACGTAACCTGTCAGAGAATAATGGAACTGCCTGCTTCGGAGTGATGTGAGACTCAGCCTGCTCCAGCTGAATGGCCTTCGTGTATCTACGAATTTGATGAGAAATGCAAGGATTTCCAAACTTAGATCCAACTCGCCAGACTTCAGTTCTACCGAGTGAGTTAAAGTATGCCCTTATCTGCCCGACGTAGGAGTCCACGGTGCCTGCCGCCAATTTAAGAGGGCACCCACAAGAGAAGATCGCATGCTTGCCCAGGTTTGTACACCCTAAGCAATGAATCTGCGTGCGACCTTTTGAGTCACGATCGATCAAAAAGCGTAGGATGTCCAGCGGTGTTGCAGACTCCAGATCCTCCCCGTCAGCACAGTATCCTTTGCCGTGATGCTCCCGCAGAAATCGGTCCAACGATGCTATGAGTCTGCTCTTTTGCACTTCGTATCCCTGACTATCCAACTTGTTTGCCAGTTCTGTCAGCCTGGTTGCCACACTGATCATCTTAAAAAAGGAAAGAAAACACTCTCTAGAGGATAAGGGCCCGACTGGAGGAGAAATTCAGCATGCTATTTCGATTCCTGAGGGTAAGCCCAAAACAGACGTTAAAAACAGTCGCAGCTTGCGCTGGAGCTTTAGATATCCCAATATTGACAGATGCACATCATCCGCGAGATCGGCCTGCACGATGCAATCGTTTGAGAGAAACTGCCAGCCAGCTTCACAACAGACGTCATTCAAAGATGAGTTGACTACGGCGACTGAGCGATTGATACCCACCATTTTGGTCTGGCACACTGAAGAAAGAACAAATATGCATTTTGGAAATTCATCCCTTATCCGTTTCGCAGACGCACGAAATACCCTAACCACTTCAAGTACACCCTGTGAAGGGTCGATCAATCGACTGAAATCATTTATGCCACCGTGCAGAACTGCCACCTCCGGTTGACGAGCCCTGCAAGATACCACCAGATGTCTACATAATGCGGACATTTCTGCGCCTCCGTTGACTGAAATTTGTACGTTCAATGCCTTGGGCCAGCCGAATCCTTTGAGTCCTCTGAACATCGAGTCGGACACCAGGAGAATAGGGTGACGCTTTGCATGAGTGGTATCGAATTGGGGGGTGGCAATGCCTGGAAAATACCCCTGGCAGGCCCAGAGCTCAAACCCCAGCCCTTTGGAATTCGGAACATATCCAGAAGAAGACGGGTACTCTAAAACCCCAGCTAGACCAGACTCTGACAGACGAATTGCCTGCTTGGTGAAAGATTTCAAGTGGGGCCACCAAACCTTGGGTAGCTCATGTTTCGGCACAACGATTGTGACCACCAGATCACCCCATTCCTGGAACAGCCTGATGAGGGAGGCAATTAGGACAAAGGGTGGGAATACGTATAACACTTCGCCCCTAGGGCACTGCTGAGCGAAGACGTTTACACCCTCGGAGTTGGGTACGGGAAACCTGGAAAAGAACTTGAGCGGGGCCCCGTTCCGGCGTGCTGGGACATTTGACGGAAGTGCCATCAAATCAAAGGTAAAACCTGTGGGACCACCCAGCTCGTTCTGTAGGAAATCCCACAGATGACGAGACAGGCGGGCGTCCGCCTTGGATGTTTCTCTTGACGGAGCATCGGCCGGATTAGCTGCGGATCGGACCCAGGTTAACTTGAGCGAAAAGTTTGCCTCCAAGGAGAGGGCAAAAATGAGCTTCAAAATCTTTGAAAGGGGTTTGGATCTGGCTCGGAGGCCAGTCCAGGCATCCACTAGACTTTTGGAGTCTCCAATCACATCTACCCTCCGATTCCAAAGTGAATCAAACACTGCGAGCAGCACAAAATAAAGGGCGAGGGCCTCCTTGCAACATATATCTGTATGCGCTAAAATGTCTGGGGACCAGTAATCTCCGAAATTGACACTACCATCTGGTAAGACTAGGGTACCACCCCATTTGTAGCCAGATGCGTCAGCCGCCAACGCGATAGCAAGGTGGCGTTCCTGTCTCCAAGGGATCGGCTGCGAGAAGCTATCAACGAACCTCCAAAACATAATCTCCTCCCGCACTTGTGGAGAAAGGGGGGTAGGCGAGAGATCATCAAGTGTAGATATGAAGGAGGAGCATTCTCTCAGAAACAAAGAAGCGGCCGGAAACACTAGAGCGAAGCTTTGGCTTTTGCCCACGAATCGTTGCATCTGCTTTAAGAGTATTTGGTCCTCCCTCAAAATTGACTCTCTTACCTCAGCGAATGATACCTTCTTACGCTCAGGAATCCAAAATGATAGGGACTTGGAGCAGATACCAAATCCGAGATGCACCATGGTGTTTGAAGGCTGCAGATGACTCTTCTTTAAATTGATGAAAAAGCCCAGCTTAGACTGCATGTAACATACGACATACAAGGCTTTCAGAGCTCTCATGTAGGAGCCGTCCCCACGCATGTCATGTTCACACTGAAAATAAAGCAAAAGTGCCTAAAGAGTTTAAGCCGTCTATTTTGCTTCTCCATCGCTGAGATGGCTCTCACCGATGAAACGGTCGTCTATCCAGATTTCTGTATGTATACCTCTGTTTTTAAGCCACGCAGAGAGACAAAAGCCAATGGATGAGTAAACATATGCACTGTTTTTGAAACCAAAGGGAAGAGTGGTGTCAGTGAAGTAAAAGCCAGCCCACTCGAAACCGCAAAAAGTTCTGGACTCCTTGGACAAGAATATTTGCTTGTAACCCTGGCAGTCATCGGTACTTGAGAAAAAACCGTTTTTGGTTACGGGTTTGACGACAACGCCTAGAGGGACCAAACTGAAGGGAGTGTCCTTACACCAAAGATTAGGCCCCTTCATTGATAGAATCAGACGTGGTTTCTTGGGTTCGATTGTCAAGGCATTCACGCACTTCGGAGGCTGTACTTCTTTGACCCTACCCAAAACTTCTATGGAGCCCTCTATCAACCGTTTGGTGATTGTGTTGTTGATAAAACCGATGTAATCTCGACAAATGGGTGTATTTAAAAAATACATTTCAGTGGGCACTTCAGAGCAGAAATTCCTGCCTCTGTATTGGCCATTGAATGGTTGGAAGAAATCATGAAGGCTAACTCCATGATGAAGCCAACCGCGAACTTCTTCCTTATTGGGCGACCCAGCTAATAAGATCTCGTCCCAAACACCAGGGTCATCGTTTAATGTGCCGGCTACAAAGTAATTCGGATCTCTGAATCTGAGCACCTGTAAATCTGGCTGTAGTCTACCGGAAAGAACGTCAGCTGGGCTGGGTGCAAAAGGGAATGGGAAGTTGCTTGGTTTACCATTGATATCTACCCACTGGAAGATGCCTCTCCCAAAGATGACTCTCCAGCATATTCAAATATCGCTGGTACTCCTAATGGAAACAATGCACACAAATTCAATTGACATCCATTGTTGTTTATTCATAATTCCAATTCTATCGTGGATTATTACACTCTGACACATACCACTACCTATACATGTTAAGTCACGTGTTGAAATATCTTTTGCGTTAACCCTGTCGCCCGTTACCAGTTATCCCGGGACCTTGGTACCATCCATAAGAAGTACTGGACACATGAACTTAATGTTCAGATACAACGCTTTTGCGGCCACATACCCTACTCTTGTGAGTGGTCTACATTTTCTGAGATCTGTGTGTATTACATTATTTCCTTACAGTCACGTGCCACGTGACCACTTTTCTGGCATCTAAAGCAGGCCCCAAACTGACCAGGGGTATTTCGCAGCCTCTGGGGCGCCCTGAACCCCCATCTCGAAGAGGGGCGACCCGATTGAAAGCCAGCCCTTGGGCCGCGGAAATTTTGCTGTCTTGGTCTATCAGCGCGCCAACCCCCTTGTGCTCCTGCTCGAGACCTCGAGTCGGCGGGAGGTCCCGACAAGCCAAGGTGCTTTCTGGCAAAGCGCAAACGCTTATCCGAATCTTCGCCAGTTATAGATTTATAAATATACATGGCGACCCCGTCTAGCTTTGCGTCTACGTGCTTATTGCACTCGGCTAATAAGTTTACATACAAATGTTTCTCCTTCACGTCTTCGGCAGACAATGGCTCGAATTCGTCTTCGTATTTACGAAGCACGGACATGACGTAGGCGACATTGCGATCATAGCCCGTCTCCAAGCACGCTTTGAGCAGCTGCAGACGCCTTGGTTTGTGGACTTCTAGAGCCGACTTGGCCTGCATGTATAATATTGGGACAAACCATCACATAAATACTGTCTCGCTGATGTGATAACAGGGCAAGCTGCCGATTATTCATAGACGCACAAACCACGGCGCGTTATGTGTAATAGCCCACAGAGGCCCGTCCTCTGACTTTTCTCAAAGAACAAACAATTGAGCAAACGGATAGGCCTACTTGAACACTGCAGGGATACGGAGGCCGGACCTATGGCTCGTAGAGGTACCCCGGGGCCACAAGCGAAAGACCATCAACGTTCACGAATCTATACTCATTAGCTGACATTTCAGACAGTTCAAAGCGGCAATTTTCCAAAATCAAGCTGACAAAAGAATATGAACATCAGCATACAGAGGCCCGTCATCTGTTTCAAAAACAATAGACTCGGAAGCTTTTGCTATACTTGTAAACCGAATACCTGCTAAGCGGGAGTGCATGGAAATTGCAAACCGAGGCATGTCCTTATCTAAAGGAGCGTGGTAATGTGAACGCGCTCACACTCGGAATACCGAGGCCCGTCCCCTTGTGGATGCGCTGAATTTTGCGAAGGAAACTAGAAATTCAAGTAACTTAATTCAGAGGCCCGTCCTCGATCGGTCTAGCCCACATGCAAAATAGGGGCACACTAAAGAGGCCCGTCCTCTGCCTAGATAAA
The DNA here is from genome assembly GCA_037893245.1 of Crossaster papposus. Taxonomy (NCBI): domain Eukaryota; kingdom Metazoa; phylum Echinodermata; class Asteroidea; order Velatida; family Solasteridae; genus Crossaster; species Crossaster papposus. The sequence goes on along the minus strand of JBAIAA010000567.1, from coordinate 596,924 downwards.
GGGAACACATGCAAAATAAGGTACATTAACCTGGACCTTCAGAGGCTCGTCCTCTGCCTAGTAAAGAATACACCTGCAGATGTAGGGCAGGTTGATACGGTGGACCTTCCTCTGTGCGGCACACCTGCAAATAGGGGGACGTTAAACTTGATACCCATAGGTTCGTCCTCTGCCTAGAAAAGAATACACATGCAAAATAAGGATTCATTGATTCAGAGGCTCGTCCACTGTCTAAGGGGTACATTAACCTTGACTTAGACAGGCCCGTCCTCTTCCTATTAAATAGTACACATGCAAAATAAGGATTCATTGATTCAGAGGCCCGTCCTCTGTCTAAGGGGTACATTAACCTTAACTTACGCAGGCCCGTCCTCTTCCTATTAAATAGTACACATGCAAAATAAGGATTCATTGAATCAGAGGCCCGTCCTCTGTCTAAGGGGTACATTAACCTTAACTTACGCAGGCCCGTCCTCTTCCTATTAAATAGTACACATGCAAAATAAGGATTCATTGAATCAGAGGCCCGTCCTCGGTCTAAGGGGTACATTAACCTTGATTACACGGGCCCGTCCTCTTCCTAGTAAAGAGTACACAAGCAAAATAAGGATTCATTGATTCAGAGGCCCGTCCTCTGTCTAAGGGGTACATTAACCTTGACTTACCCAGGCCTGTCCTCTTCCTGTTAAATAGTACACATGCAAAATAATGATTCATTGATTCAGAGGCCCGACCTCTGTCTAAGGGGTACTTTAACCTTGATTACACGGGCCCGTCCTCTTCCTAGTAAAGAGTACACAAGCAAAATAAGGAATCATTGATTCAGAGGCCCGTCCTCGGTCTAAGGGGTACATTAACCTTGACTAACACAGGCCCGTCCTCTTCCTATTAAATAGTACACATGCAAAATAAGGAGTCATTGATTCAGAGGCCCGTCCTCGGTCTAAGGGGTACATTAACCTTGATTACACGGGCCCGTCCTCTTCCTAGTAAAGAGTACACAAACAAAATAAGGATTCATTGATTCAGAGGCCCGTCCTCGGTCTAAGGGGTACATTAACCTAGACTTACACAGGCCCGTCCTGTTCCTATTAAATAGTACACATGCAAAATAAGGATTCATTGATTCAGAGGCCCGTCCTCGGTCTAAGGGGTGCATTAACCTTGACTTATACACAGGCCCGTCCTCTTCCTAGTAAAGGGTATACATGCGAAAAAAGGGATGCATTGATCCAGAGGCCCAAAGTCTGTCTAGCACACATGCCATAAGGGTACATTAAAACATGACATCCAGAGGCCCGTTCTATGTCTAGAACCTATACACTGGGGGTGCATTAAGGTTAGGCAAACCAGAAGCCTGACCCTGTTTCGTACAGAATACGCATGCAAAATAGGGATACATAGAAACTTGGGATCCGGAGGCCTGTACTCTATCTAGCACACACGCAAAAAGGGGGGTACGTTAAACCATGCACATGTATTATGCAAAACACGAGGCCTTTAAACTTCCCAACCAGAGGCCCGACCTCTGACCGGCACACTTGCAAGATAGGGGTACGTGAATTTAGAGGCCCACACTCAGTCTATAGAATCATTAATGCCAAAATAGAGGTACATGTACATTAAAGCTAGATATTTAGAGGCCCGTCCACCAGTAAAGAGTATACTTGCAAAATAGGGGTGCAACGTACATTAAAACATGACATTCAGAGGGCCGCCCTGTAAGAATTCGTGTAAAATAAGGATATATTGCGACTTTGCATTCAGAGGCCCGACCTCTGCCTAGTAAAGAGTAAACACACGTGTAAAATATGGGTACAACTTGGCATTCAGAGGCCCGTCCTCTGCCTACACACACGTGCAAGTTAAGGGAATGTTAAACCTGGTAAACAGGCCCGTCCTCGGCCACCGAAATCCATGTATAAATAAATGTTTACTACATGTACTCGGAGAAACGCGGTCTCGGTCCTGATACTCAGAAGCCTAACCTGTGCTTCGTGAGCTACCAAGACACGACACTGAAACGCATTCGGAGGCCCTTCCTCTACTTCATAAATTTGCTTAGAAGAGTACATTATAGCTAGACACTTAGAGCCTGGTCCATTATCTATGAGGGTGCTAACACATGTATACCTCAAACGCAAAGCCAGAACTGGATTTCCCAAATGCTAAGCTGATTCGATATTTATTGCTATATTCCACAAGTTATACTGTTAGAGCAATATTGGATCGAACTGTGGATCCTAGAAGAGGCCCGTCCTCTGTTGTCTAAGGAACCTGCACAATTCGGATGTTAATGCTTATGATTGGGCGAGCCCTGTGCTAGAATGGCACGTCGGGCCCGTTTACAATTTCAATGCAATTACAAAGAGGCATAAACGTTTATGGCGTATCATGCAATAAAAGAACATTCACCTGAGGTGTCGTCTTGGACGCTCCCTCTGCGGAGGCCGCTACACCGCCTGATGTACTAGGGCCTTTATCCTCTTCTTCATTTGAGGCACCAACTGCCGGATCGGGGGGCCCTTTGACTTGGTTCTTGGCCCTCTTCGCGGGATTTAAGTCCTGATCTAAAGGGCCAGCCTCCACACGTTGGAGCATTCGCTCCAGATTTCGGCGTTGCCCTCCATTGGGAGCCAAGGCGAACAGATGCTCCCTCCAGCGGTCTTCCAGACCTTGCAGTTGGTCTACGTCTTCCCAACCATCCTTGATGAGCTCATCAAAGCACTTGCACGAAATCTTGAAAGTGGAGCAGAGGCCTTTAAATAAGGCACTTGCTGAGTTGTCTAAGGCCTGGTAGGCATCTGCCCTTTCCTATAAGGGGGACGAAATAAAAGGAAACAGGGTAACAATGGAAATTGAAATTCCTGAAACTGTTTGCGTAAGCGCCTAAAACGTTGCTGCTTGACCATGTCTTATCTACGCAAATCTAGCCTATGTTCGAGCAGACATAAGCTGCGCTAGTACCCAAGCCGCAAGGCTCCGTAAAAGGGCAGATAAACGACTTGTCTCTGAGACACATGCGTCAATTGTCATTTTGTTATATATCGTTATATTTCATGCTCATGAACGAAAGGCTTCTAACCTCAAATTTAATTTAAAGGCGTTGTGCGCGTTTTAATACGCGAATATTGTATGACTGTATACATGTATACCTGTTGCATGGCCGGGCTCCAGACGCCGCACAGGCGATAGCCACAAAATACGGGCCCGAAGTTAAGAAATTAGGCCTAGTAGCCCTATGGATGGGCCTAACAGAACTCAGAAAAAATATCTGATGACATATAAAGCATTCCAAGCAATTCATACCTCAACTAAGGCGTAAATCAGGTCCATCTTCAGAGCACGTTCCGCAAACGAATAGTGGGCAAGTTGTCCGGTACGTAAAACACGACGAGGCAGCATAGCCCGCACACTGCAATGGCACTATAGGCTGTAAAGCATGCATGAGCCCAATGGGAGGGGCATTTCTTAAGGCGCGCGCAAATTCAAAAGGAACTACTAGAGCGTGCTTTGCCATTTGTTGAGAAAGAGCAAATTTGATTATGTGTATAAAGCTAGCAGAGAGTGCAACCAAGCGTGCGATAACTATGATTGCTTGAAACCGCCGTAATGGAACTGATGTTTCCAGACCTCCAAAGAGTCTACACACTTCTAAATTACTCTGGTTACCTGATTACGCCTAAGACCTCCGAACCTTGACGTTAGGAGACATATTTCTACACTTGTATTTTCCTCAAAGTATATTAGCCCTTCCGAACCATTAAATATCCAGAGCAGTCACACAGACGTCTACCCGGCGGGTTGCTATACTCGAGACTGCGTAGATTCCTACGCTGCCCTCAACGTCGACGGATGTGCAAATAGTGAAGAGCACGGTACGCGGTATGCAACTTTAACTGTTTTAACCCATCATACACCCCTCCCCAGCCCGTTCACACTTGTATCATTATTAACCGACACATTCCCAGGTTTTTGTTAACTGTTTGATGTGATCGTTTTGTTTTCATTTGATCGCTCGGCGACGATTCTTCCCCACTTTAAACTCTGTTAGAATGGTGTTCGTATTGTATATCGCAAACTTTCTCAACGCATTAAATCTACTTAGAGTTTAATTCTAACAATCTGCATCCAGTCAAACATCGAGATGATGCCGCGTTCATCGAGATTCATCAAGATGATGACCCCGCCACCGGAGCTGTGCTGAACGAGCCCGAGTATGACCCCGTCTGCGTCCAGTCCAACACCACACGGCGATTCGAGTGTAGGATTCAAGACGCCAGACCTGGGACCTGGAACTTCACGTGGTTGCTTGGCAACCAGACGGTTTCTACTAATCAAAACGAGGCTTGGACCGCGGCTGGGCTGATCGTCAACGTGAGTAGCTGGTACATCGTGACAAACCCTGGCCACGGGACACGAGATGGTAACCTGACGTGCCTCGCAACGAGCAGCGATCAGTCACTCAGTGCTACAGTGCTGATAACATTTTGTGCAGGTAAAGTGTGCAAACTTTATGCTTTTCTTGGTTTTAGCCGGCCAGCCTTCATCTTTGGAAGAAGCCGCGTTGTTTTTGTTCTTCTGTCTTCACGTTCAGTTTCTTTATTTTGAAACAAATTTGTGGTTAAAATTGGTGTTATGTTATTTTCATGCCTTATGTCATGTTAATTTTATGCGGTTGTTGATTCAGTAGCAAAATGTGCACGTCTTGCAACATATATGCACAGTGAATATATTGATATAGGTTTTGCCTTTGACCGAGATATTTTATAAACATTATACTACTAAGTGTTTGGACACTCTTCTCTCTGGTCCTGCAATAGGCTTATAACAGCTTATAACAGGCTTATATTATGGACAATACCTCCCAGAGAAAGAGAAACAATTATACATGTTGTTGTTTTCGACAGAGGGTATCTCTTTCGATCTTGCCTCGGGTTTTCGCCCTTAGATTTATTTGCGTGATTCATTTACACTGAAGTGAAAGAAAAAGTATTCGACTTTTTTTGATTTTGTTGAAAGGGCGGAATTTATTTAAATAAGTTTTGAAACCATATAGTCAAAACCCGATCTAAATATGGACAAGAGAAAATTAGGATCTTGTTTTAAAAAACAATGCTTTGTAGCAAAGTTACAGAAAGTACAGGAAACCTCATATTTTGTAATAGGAAAGCGCACTTGTAAACAAAGCGTGATATCATTATAGGTCTAAATAGGCATACTACAAGTTTAACTGGTAACGGATTCAAGTGCTCGGTCAATATACGATCACGGTTCTATTTTTGCGCAAAACAATTAAGACCTTTCTGCAGACTGGAATGCTCACGCCCAAATAAACCGAGAAACAGAATACAATTCCCCCTGTTAAAACAGTGAAGAGCACGGTACGCGGTATGCAACTTTAACTGTCTTAACCCTTCATACACCCCTCCCCAGCCCGTTCACACTTGTATCATTATTAACCGACACATTCCCAGGTTTTTGTTAACTGTTTGATGTGATCGTTTTGTTTTCATTTGATCGCTCGGCGACGATTCCGCCCCACTTTAAACTCTGTTAGAATGGTGTTCGTATTGTATATCGCAAACTTTCTCAACGCATTAAATCTACTTAGAGTTTAATTCTAACAATCTGCATCCAGTCAAACATCGAGATGATGCCGCGTTCATCGAGATTCATCAAGATGATGACCCCGCCACCGGAGCTGTGCTGGACGAGCCCGAGTATGACCCCGTCTGCGTCCAGTCCAACACCACACGGCGATTCGAGTGTAGGATTCAAGACGCCAGACCTGGGACCTACAACTTCACGTGGTTGCTTGGCAACCAGACGGTTTCTACTCATCAAAACGAGGTTTGGACCGCGGCTGGGCTGATCGTCAACGTGAGTAGCTGGTACATCGTGACAAACCCTGGCCGCGAGACTCGAGATGGTAACCTGACGTGCCTCGCAGCGAGCAGCGATCAGTCACTGAGTGCTACAGTGCTGATAACATTTTGTGCAGGTAAAGTGTACATACTTTATGCTTCTCTTGGTTTTAGCCGGCCAGCCTTCATCTTTGGAAGAAGCCGCGTTGTTTTTGTTCTTGTGTCTTCACGTTTTTTTTAATTTTGAAACAAATTTGTGGTTAAAATTGGTGTTATGTTATTTTCATGCCTTATGTCATGTTAACTTTATGCGGTTGATTCAGTAGCAAAATGTGCACGTCTTGCAACAAATATGCACAGTGAATATAGTTATATAGGTTTGCCTTTGACCGAGATATTTTATAAACATTATACTACTAAGTGTTTGGACACTCTTCTCTCTGGTCCTGCAATAGGCTTATAACAGCTTATAACAGGCTTATATTATGGACAATACCTCCCAGAAAAAGAGAAACAATTATACATGTTGTTGTTTTTGACAGAGGGTATCTCTTTCGATCTTGCCTCGGCTTTTTGCCCTTAGATTTATTTGCGTGATTCATTTACACTGAAGTGAAAGAAAAAGTATTCGACTTTTTCTGATTTTGTTGAAAGGGCGGAATTTATTCAAATAAGTTTTGAATCCATATAGTCATAAAATCCCATTTCTCTCGTCAATATTTAGATCAGGTTATGAGTGACTTTTAACCCGATATAAATATTGACTAGAGAAAATTGGGATTTTGTTTTAGAAAACGATGCTTCGTAGCAAAGTTACAGAAAGTACAGAAAACCTCATATTTGTTTAGGAAAAGCTTATGGTTTAGCTGTGTCTAACCGAGTATACGACATAGTCAGGTGGTACATTTACTGTATTCCTGTGTAATACCTACTCTTAAATGAACAGGCGAGAGAGTTGACCCGGAATATTTGACCTGTACTATCTAAGGTCAACATGAAGCTTATCCAGTCACGTTTTACCTATTCAGGTGAAAGGGGCCAGGTCAACGTTGATCGGAAATCAGAGTCAAATGTAACTTGTACTGTGTCAAAATGAAGCTTTTATGGTCACATTTCTCTTGTTCAGGTTAATACCCACTCTTAAAAGAACCAGGTCAAAGTTCCGGAATAAGAGTCATATTTGACGTGTTTTATTCAGGGTCAAAATGAAGGTTTTTGTAGTTGTAATGACAAATCGTTATTAAACTAGAAAATGTGCTGAAAGTATTATTTTGACAAATAAAATTACCTAGAAAGTGTCAGAACAAAATTAATGTGGCCCCTGATTCTAGAATAATCTTATGCTGGATTATTGAACGTGTCAGCAAATAGATTGATATACATTTTCAGATATTTAAATATTATTTAAACTATAGATATGTATACATCTGCTGTCGTCAAAGGTACAATCAGACTGCTAATCGGCATATTAGCTGTGGTCAGTATATTGGTTGTCGTGGCAATCGTGATGTACATACAGTTTAGAAGGAACCACAGGGAACAGCGTAGTGTTTTCATCAAAGGTGACGTGCGATCGTCTGTCGAAATGGTGAGCCTTTGTGGATTTTACTGATTTGTAATAATAAACAAGACGATATAAACAGAGATAACGATATGAACAAATGTAAACAATTATAATAACAATTGGAAGGTTTTGATATGAATGTAATGGTTATAAATTAAACTCAGAAGAAACAGAAACATTTAATTTCGAGGTCAGCGATTTCTGTAGAAACACCAACAAACAGTTTTACATTAACAAACTGAAGTTGTGCAAACAGCTCCAATACTATAGGACCTGACTGGGTTAGCTGTAAAACATTTTGACGAGCTTTAATTCGTGAAAGCTTTTTAGAATATTGCCAGATCCCGTCAAAAAGAGAGTAAAGCCTGGCTTGTTTGAAGATGAATTGAATGGTGATGGAATCACATGATAATTGTTTTTATTTTTTTTTAAGGATGTTGCTTCTGACCAGGATGCTTTAGAACAAGCACTGGCAGGTCAGTCTGAGCTCAGTAGGTCACCGGATGTGGAGAACAGATTTACATCACACCATCCACACACATACGAGGACACAATTTTACAGCAGGTTGAATCATACGTACACCGTGATCATGAAGACAATGTTGCACCACAAGCTCAACACAGCTACGAGTACAAAATTTCACAGCAGATTGCACACCAATACGAAACAAAGCTTTCACCTGAGATAGATGATGACGAGTATGACGACACTGAACCACCACAAGATGAGACACCGGTGATCTCGGATGATGACAATCTACCTCCTTGGGCCGCGACGTGGAAGGTGCCTCGCTGCGACATCATTGTCGACGAGAGGGTACTCGGCAGTGGTAACTTTGGCGAGGTGCGATCGGGTGCCTTGATGAAAGAGGGAGAACTAACAAGAGCTGCCGTCAAGATGCTTAAAGGTAACCTATAACTATTACTCCCGGTCCCCAACTCTTCTTTTCTTTGCGCTGAGGGGGTGCTGCATGGTAAACGAAGCCTATTTAATTAAATGCTACATGTACTACTGAATTATGTTTGTTTCTCCAACAGGTCATACATCGACGAGGGAGAGATATGATTTCATGGATGAACTACACACGATGACCACTATCGGCCACCACACTAATGTGGTCTTGCTGCTGGGCGCGTGTCAGCATTCAGGTGTGGATTTTACCATCAAGTTTATTGCTCCATGATTTTACATACAATATTGTTCGTGTTCAATTTAAAATGGGGAGGTGCATGTGCGGGTGTTTTGTCTACCAAAGTACCAATGTTTATAATGCTTTCATTGGCCAAAAATGTGTCCACAGAACCGATGATTCACTCTATATCTTCAACCATACTTCAAATTGTGGTAAATCAATTTGGTTTTTTCGGGGTTTTTTCGGAGTTTTTCAATCAAGAAAAAAGGGGGGGTTCGGGCCCTTGGACCCTCCCCCCTCCCCCCCTGTATCCGCCCTTTATGTTGTTTCTTGTTTAACCAGATGTGTTGTACGTGGCTTTGGAGTATCTTTCCCGCGGTGATCTGCGCAGCTACCTGCGGACCGCTCGCTCACAGTCAGACTCAGACGAAGAAGCCTTGTCTTCCGACCAGCTGGTCAAGTTTGCTCTGGACGTTGCCAAGGGAATGGAGCATCTAGCTAAAGTTGGGGTAGGGCAGTATCTTATGTGTTCAATGTTCATAATGAAAGTTTCCATATTTACACTCTAAATTCGTTCCGATTTTATCCAAATCTGAATACCGTTTGAACTGTCACCTTTGAGGTCAAACACTTTTGGGGGTCAAACGTTTTTGAGGGTCAAAAATGAAAGTTTATGGGTCATTCTCAGGGTCAGGTGGCGACCTACAATATTACAAGAATTTGGGTAAAATATTTGTCCAGGATCTTGGTTAGATTTGACCTGACATTCATCTGCGTCAAAATTACTTTATTGTACAAATTGACAGTTCTTGGTCCAAATGACCGCTTTGCTTTCAAACTGCCGTTTTGATTGAGGAGTGTCTCATACAAATAACTCAGAATTGCGTAGAATCTAACCAGGAACATTAAACAAATGTATATCTTAGATTAGGAATTGTCCACACAAAAAACAAAAACAAGCACCCCCAACAAACAAATGAAACAATTTCAAAATAAGTTTTAAATACATGGCATTGTATTTTGTTTTTGTTCTTTGAACATAAAAGGTGATCCATCGCGATTTGGCTGCCAGGAATATCCTACTGGGTGACGGGCTAGTTGCTAAGGTTTCTGACTTCGGACTTTCCAGAGGAGAGGATATCTACGTCCAAACATCAAGGGTCGTTTATTAAACTAATCTCTAAACTTGTATTTTAAGAGCGTACTTTACTTTGACTTTGGGGACTTTTCTAGACTATAAGCGCGTAGTTGTACTGTTTGCAAGTCCATTACAAATTATTAATTTTTTTATTGTTTATTACAATCACGAGAGATAGTGACAGGTGAATTACAAGTCGATCAATTTTGTCAGTCACAAATCAATCACAAGTCGCGCTCTCAGGTCAAATTCTAAATCAACTGACACATTAAGGCAATCCTTCGTCAGTTTTCACAAAAATAAAATGCGGGCTACATAACCTTGTAATTTGACTGATATCCACACTGCCATTATTTTGATGGATTATAATTGGTTGACCTCTTTATTTAAAAACTTTAAAAGGTCAGAACTAACTGACACTCGGGTCAAAATGACACTTTCCTGGATTCTTGGTAATTATATGAGTCATTTTTTAAACCCGGAAATGGGTCACTCTGTACAAATATTACCCGAGGAGTGCATTTTTGTTATGTTTGTTCATTTGCATTTCATTCTAGAGACGGGTTCCAGTCCGCTGGTTGGCCATTGAGTCAGTCAGGTATCAAACGTACACGACAAAGAGTGACGTGTAAGTAACACAGTCTTTTTCTTATCGTGTGGATTGTTTTCTGGGTGATATCAGGCCTAACCCTAGAAGGTAAAATTCATTTTCGAAATACTCGGCCCTGTTAAAATTTAAGAAAACCTGACCATGTTTTTCTTATCTTCAGGTGGTCTTTTGGCATTCTGTTGTGGGAAATAGCCTCAATAGGTAAGACACGTATTTTGTTTTTTCAAAATACCTTTTGCAGGTCAAATGCAACAATTCATACCAGATATCATTAAAGGATTTAAAGCAACTTTGCTTTCATCAATATCCTTACACAACTACAAAATATATATATATCTAATTCATATTTAACGTGTATCGCCAAGGTGGAACCCCCTACCCGACCATAGAGACTGAGTCACTGGCTGGGAAACTGAAGGCAGGATACCGTATGACCAAACCGAGCAACTGCGACGACAAAAGGTAATTAAAGCCGTGTTCCTATTGGACCTTTATCCCGAGGCCTACCGTCCGTTCCCACTGACGTTAAAGTAACAAAAATGTGATGTGTTGTCAATATATTCGGTTTACCTGTAAACAAATATAATTTTACATACTTTAACTGCTTTTTTTAACAGCACTCTTGATGTTCGGTTAAAGTTTCGCCAAATGTCTACATTATTCTGTATATTTACAGTGTACATTGTACATGTACGTCGGTTTCATGTTGACTTAAAGGTAGAATACACCATTTGTAGATATCCAAAAAAATTACTACCGAATTATTAAGAAATATCTTACTTATTTGAAAGTAAATAACGATTGTAGGCATCCAGCTAAATGGTTTTGCTAGATATCCTGTAATTGTTCCCAACAAAATGAAAAAACAAATCATCCAAATTCCCCCTATTCGTGATCATTCAAGCAAATAACAATGGTGTATCCCACACCTTTAATGACCCCGAATGAGCATAACATGCTGTTGACAAGCAATTATTTTTATTTCTCAGGGTAAGTGCTTTTGTCTGTGCAGTGTTTTATTTCAAGCTATTCATAGTCTCAAGGAAAACAAATTGCCCACCACAAAAAACGAAACATTACGGATTTTCTCATGTATCAACTATAATTGCAATAGAGGAGAACGTTAATGCATGCATTTTATGTTCATTTATAACACTGTGAATCAGGTAATGTGTTAATCTGTTAAGAAATATATTACATGGTGCAATTATTAATATGAATTAATTCATCTTTAAAGTGACACATTGAAGGTCGCTGGATTTCAAATATTGCCCCCCAAAACAATACAATACACGCAGACTGTGGACTCAAAGACGGCACAATATTTAATTTACAGTTCTTATGATACCGTATTTAACTTATTTAAATATTCTTTCATTCGATTTCTGCCTATCTTCTCAACAGGATCCGACAAATATAAAGCATTTTTCACTCACGATTTTCTTTTGACTGCGTTTAGTTACTTCCTGATGCGCAAGTGCTGGGAAGAAGATCCGAAAAACAGACCGAGTTTCATGGAACTTGTCTCTGTTCTAAGTGACATGGATGACAGTAAAATTCAGCATGTATGTATCAAAACAATTTTAGTAGAAGGTATTTAGCACCCCACATCGTCTTAGATGTTTAGCTAGGGGGAAATAATACAATATACAAACACAATCTCAATTTTATTTAGATACGTACATTGCAATTACAATTTTATTTTTAGAAGCAATCTGGATTTTAGAAATTTACCAAAATTAAATAGAAAGTTGCTTATTCTATTTACTTTTCAGACCTATTTTTCATTGCACCGAGTGCATTACAAAATTTGAGTGCAATACGGCCCGAGTTTGATGACAACTGAGTAGTCAACATCAGCTGACAACCCCTGGCAACAGTGACGTTTTGTGTTTTCTGCTAGCACTGACTTTCCTTATAAGAATTGCAATTTCGAATAATTAATTAAGATGTACACCCTTTGCAAACATTAAACAACTAAACTACTAAATTACATGTATTCTGAAATACCTTATTTGAGACTAAGTGAATAACAGTCTCAAGCATCCTGTGAAATCACAGCTTCTGGTGTCCCTCTGGTTTTCAAGAAAAAATGAATTTTCCATTAATTTCCAACGATTGCCAGTCGTTGGAAATACCCTATTTGTTTCTAAACACCTCCAAACTTGTTAAAACATTTTATTTGCAATATCTACGTCTGTGAATGGGTGCCAGCCAACTAGTCTGGTTTCCTAACCTGATCATTCCAAGGTCTATAAATTGCTCTTCGGTTTCGTTTGAAGAAAGTCAAGAAACCAGACTGCAGAAATAACATTACATTTTTTCTATAAACACACAAATTCAAACATGCCAGCGTCACAATGTTTTTTCTATAAAAATATGAAACCCCCCCCCCCCCCCCCCCTCTATAACCCTTCCATTTTTGAAATTTACCGCAAAGCAAATGATGATACAATGTACTATACTTTAAGCCCTCGTTTGCTCCCCTGGCAATAACGCTGGATACGCTATACTGGTAATGAGTATTTAAAAGTTAAACATCTCGGCTTTCAATAATTTTGGTGGTTGAATATTTGTGTTATTGCTCTGAATATACGCATTTTAATCATTTGAGTATTTTGATGTAAATTTAACCAAATTAGGATTTCATTTAATCATACATTCATTATGTTGAAGAGTGGAATTTTTTAGAATTGCAAATAAACCTGTAATTATTCATGTGCAAAAGTTGTCATTATTGTTTTGATTTGTCAAACGTTTTAGTACTACGGATGAATCAGAATACCCTAATCCGGATTTAAGAGGTTAAACAATGTGGAGGATCGTTTTTTGTTTTTTACTGTTAATTAGAAAATGCGACAGCACAATGCCATGCAAACACAGCAACCGAGATGGGGTTACCCCTTTTCCATTATACAAATGTATATTGCCGAGTATAAGATATACACAAAGCAGATGATAGGCATAAAGCGGAAGTCACTACATGTATAAACTATCTAGTGTAGCAGTTCTTCTTGTATTTACTAGGCACTTTCAAGGCTGGTTCATACTTCACGCGAAAGCGAAGCGAATTTCATGACGTCAACAAATGAAGTTTAATTGTGACATTCCCGTTGTCTTAATGAATTCGCTTCGCAATGACATTCGCGTTAAGTTTGAACCGGCTTTTACCCGGTTTTTCCTCACCTTGCTCAATGGTTAAAATAATCCACAATAACATTTGGTGAAGAAAAACATTAACGTTAACGATTTGATTTGATTTGAAATTTATACAAATTTACCTAGTTAGTTTCCCTTGTGGTTTATTTGTGTATTATCAGTTAATTTGATGAACAACATGTTCACTAGTGTATTACTATTTTACTACCAAACTTTGGCGGAAACATGCAATTTTAACGTCAAGTGTTGTAAAACAAATACATCAGTGTATAGATCTGATAAAAGATTCTCTGTAAAATTACAGATGTTTGTTTACAGTGTACACATTAGATCCACCGATGATAATGTTTAACTTCGATGTTATTCTCTTTATTTCCTAATTCGCCAGCTCAAACGTAAATAAATTATTTCCTGTTGCGTCTCTATATCTGGAACAAAGAACATTATAAATGCACAATAATGTGTACCGTACTGGGAGCACAGTTCTTCGACGAGCATAGGGAGTCCGTGCTTCCAAGACCAAAAACGGGCAAGAGTGTCCGGATTTTCTGTGTCAATTGTTTATTTCTTTAAAACGATTAAACAATCTACAGTCGTACCATGATAATGAAAACATTTTAATTAAATTTTCTGCTTATAACGTGGAAGAAAATATATACATGGATATTTATATATTTGTCGTGAATCTGTTCGTCTTTGTTTTCCACTGCTGATGATGCACGGTATCTGAATAATAAGTATCGAATCCAGAGGCTCAATGTTTGACTGTAGCAACATAAGTTATCATACGTACCTTTCAACAATTATTTATAATCCCAGGGTACTTGAAACGATAGACAGTTGAGAAATGTGTCTGTTTATGAAAACGCTATACTTTAATATTACAACCCAATACAAAAATACATAACGACGCGACAATCCTTATTCCTTTTAGTCATTATTCAACGAGGAAGAATAGCATTTAAACAAAATAGCCACTCAGGGAGTAAATAGCAACATAATGACATTTCCGATGCCGCATGAATAAAGTTGCCGCGATTCGTTGATAAATCGGTTTCTGCAGTTCGTGTTTTCAATAGCGGGTGCTCACTGCATTATATTATTCCTCCCTCAAAAGATAATGAATAATTCGATTATATAAAGGGATTCATTACACAAAGACAATGCAAAAAATGCCTGTCTGGTCAGATGATTGTATCAATTAAGTCGCCCTCTGGCCGATTTGCCCCAGATTGGTTTTCATTTATTTCAACCCCCCCCCCCCCCCTAATCAATTTTTCATAAAGTTTTGCAAGTCCACATAGCTAGTACAAGTCCACAACTTTTTGAAACATAAAACAACATATTCGACAATTTCGAAAAGCATCATGGGATGACAAACAAGCAAGTTTATACACACACCTTGCTGGTACTCTACTCTATAAGTTTCGCGGTTTGTTTGTCATACAATCCCATTAGTTTTCAGGATGTCAACAAGGTTTATCTATAAGTTACGATTCCACCCAGCTAGCGGGTGCCGCGCAAACCGCTAGTACCTAATAATTAACAAAATGTATTCACTGCCCCAGCGTCTATCTTCAAACAAAGCGGCTATCACTCGTCTATGATTTCAAACTCCCAGTTTAATTATTAACGACACAGCCATCTATCGCTGTCTGAACAATCGCTGCGCCTGTTTATAGAGACCGTGACAATTAAGGAAACGTGGTCAGGTACAACAGAAGACGTCACTCCAATAACATCTAACAACAAAGATGCATTCACCGCCACGACCCGTCCAAACATGCGATCACTTGTTTTCGATACTAGCATTATTCCCAACAAGCAGTTCGATGTATATAACCTTAATAAGCAACGAAGGTAAATATGCCCATCCAAAACAAATCCAGTCAGGCACAAAAATTGCATTATCACGCGCGGAAGGAGGCTGTGTGCTAGTAAATAATTACAGTCAGTTCATTTAAAACTGGACTCTTTGAACAACAAAGCAGAACCATATTATAAGTATTCTTCAGATGGGTACTGACAGACTTGGTTGGTGTGAGAGAAGCTTTCACGGTCTTCTTGCTGCAATGGACAACAATTGATGGTGACTATAGTAAATAACCAAGTAATTTTTGTAACAAAAACAATTGGAGTAAAGCCCAATCAACTATAAAAAATAAACTGTTTCTATGTTCCATCTGAAGTCAGATGTATACGTGTTACTCAGTGTAATTTGGTTGAACGGACTCGATAAGGGAAAATGAATCATTCGGCGCCAGATCCCTTGGGCGTGTCCCCGATCATTGTCGCTTTCCGTACTTGTTTCATCGGCTTTCTTGGATTGTTGATCATAGCTGGAAACATTATCTCCATTGTCGTGACTCGTCGCGTACCAGACTTGGCAGACAGTACTAAGATCTTGATGACTTCTTTGGCAGTATCTGACCTCACATTGGGCTTTTTGACGGCGTTCCAGGTTGTCGCTTCAGCTTTGGACCGGTGGCCTTTCGGATACATCATGTGTCAGGCACATGCCTGCATTGCACTGTTGGTCATGCTTATGTCAGTATTTTCCCTCATGTGTTTAAATGTTGAGCGTTACATTGCCGTTACCAGACCGTACCAGTTTCCTATTTTGTGCGCACGGCGTCGTATTATTGTCAGTCTCATTTTGGCATCGCTAGTAATCATGAGTGGACAAATTGTAGCACAAGTTCTCGGAGTACATGTGATGTATTTTGAGGATATTGTTGTTTGTACTTATGCAAACACTTCTACAGTTGCAAACGTTTCGCTTCTTCTATTCTTTGACGTAATTCCGGTCTTTATAATGATGTGTATATACTATCGCATCATAAAGATCAGCAGGGAGCATGAGAAACGAGTCAACCAGAACGATCCCAACAACAGAAATAACATCCAGGTCAACAAAGCTCTCAAGACGTTTGTCGTCGTCACTCTGGCTTATGTAGTTTGTTGCACTCCAGCTGCGATTAACAGAACCGTTGAGTCCTACACCAACGTGAAGACTGCACCTTGGCTTTGGTTTATAGTGACATGGCTTCTAGCGTCCAACAGTATCTGCAATGTTTTTATCTACTGTCTGTTCAATCGCTCCTACCGTCAGAAGGCCAAACAAATCATCACCAACAGATGGCTCTGTTGCAGAGGGTCGGTGGAACCTGTGGACGATCGATAGAGAGCTAGTTGGTGTGAGACTCAGGTCGGCATTCACTAAGAAGACGGCAGGTAAACAAAATCAAAATACGCAAAGGAACGGACGTACATTAAAAATACAATCGTATTCACCTAAAATATCTGCGGGGCTGTATTAGGGCCATTTTCAAATCCCAACTTAGGCACCATCTTGGGCTCCATCACCATTGATACACTGCATAAACGAAGCCAATAACGAAGACGAAGCTGGGGTTTGGAAAACGGCCAAGAAACGCAGCGCGGACATACTAACGTCATTTTGCAAAGTTACCCATAGTAGCGGTGGTCACATCTTACGGTCATGAACGTAGTTGAACGTAGTTCATTTTGACCGTAGTAGACCGTAGTTAACCGTACTCCAACCGCCTTCTTATTCCTCCATGCTACGATCAACTATGGTCAACTTCGGTCCACACTACGGTCACGTAGGATCAACTATACGGTCCACACTACACTCAAGTATGGTCAACCAGGGTTAACTACGTATATACTAGGCTCACAGTACGGTATAGGCATTCAAGGTGACCGTCGAAATATTTTCAACTTTCCTCAAGGCCGAAGTATGTTCAGAACTACAGTCCACTACGTTTAACTACGTTTAATACCTAGGAGAGTTGAAGGCTTCTGATTGGCCGAGACTCGATCACGTGCAGGGCATTATCATGGGTTTTCCAAGTGCCATTTTCTAAACCCCGGCTTTGGGTTGAATTCGGGCCACATTACATACGTTTTCCTAGTTCCGGATCGCAAAAAATATTCGATATTTATTTGAAAATACGACGTCAAATATACCGACATCCCTTTTTTAGTTGCGGATCAGTTTAACCAATTCCGGATCGAGTAAAAAACTGCTTCGTACATGAACAATTATCACGCTAGAACCAACCCAAATCAAGCCTATATTTCTGATAAAGTTTTATTTATATAAATACAGTTTAAAATAAATTTCAAATACTTTCACTTCCAATAAAGTTTAAAAAGAGGACTTGCAAGGAAATGCTTTGAAATGTTTTGCCCGTGTACGTGTGTGGCGCGCGGCAACGAGCAGATAAACTTTGTCCTGTGTCTTATTTCTCCATGGTCCTACAGAACACGTTTTATGAAATCGCTTGCGCGCGTGTAGTTGATGCATGTATTTTACGGGCGATCCGGAACTAGGAAAAAATGAACGTGCAGTATTTGGCAGATTGTTTAGTACTGGAGACTTTTAGACTTATTTTTACTTATGTATCAAGAAGCTTGTATGTTTCTTTTCAAAATGAATTTCATCTAAACAAATAGTATTGGAGACCAAGCCATAACAAGGTAGGTTTTTATTTGAAGCGATCTGGAACTAGAAAAAATCCGGAACTAGGAAAACAACTGTACCACTGCTAAACTACATTAACAAACCCAAAATACGGAAACGAAGCTGCGTTTGTAAAACGGCCTAGAAGAAGCCGCGAAGTCGCGAAATTCGACATTCAGCTCGATCCATTACCAGCGGTCATCCCCCAACCCGGTCATTACCACGCAGTAATAACCGGGTTCTCGCACTGTTATTACCTATTTAAATACGTTTAACTACGTTTGACCACGACTACTAGGGTCTACTACGGTCAACTACGGTCACACCATACTACGTTCAACTACGTTCATGACCGTAAGATGTGACCACCGCTTAGTACACGTGTTAATGCTAGGTTCCCACTATCACGATTCGCGCCACGATTGAAATCGTGGTCTTAATCGTAGAGTAATCGTAGTAATCCTATCAGATCCTATCAGATCTTGAGGTCAGTCGTGGCAATCGTGTTGATCGTAGAAGATTTTTGGACGGTTCAAACATTTTCTACGATCAACACGATTAATTTTCAATCGTAATCATCGCATCAGATCGTAATGGATCGTAACAAAACGCGACAGATCGCATCTAATCGTGCTTCCAAATCGTGGTGATCGGGATCAACCTTGGACAAGACAAACACTACCTCTGTTGAGATGCGCTGTGATCTAATTGTGGGTTGTAGTCTTCACTCTGTAAAAGTTCAAGAAACAATGAAGTCCATGGTCAGTCGGGCTGTATATATACCCGTCGGGGTCGAATCGTGGCTCAAATCGTGATCACTCTCGATCCCGATCGTGAAAGACATCGCGACCACAATCATATCTGATCGCAACATGTGAGTGCATCGGTTCGTGATGATCGAGTGGAACGTATCGGAACGTATCTACACGTACTAGATCGTTCCAAATCGGGGACCCCGATCGTGATGACCGTGTCAGATCGGGACCCAATCGGGACAATCCTATCGGAACGTACGTATTTGATCGTATCTGAACAGGAGACCAGATCGTGACTATATCGCATCCAAGCGCACCAAATCGTACCAGAACGTATCGACTCGCATCAACTCGTGTCAAAACGTGAAATTTCATAAAAGAAAACGAAAATTCCAAGATCATCTACGAATGGCCAATCGTGGCGTTCGTAACGGATCGCACGACAGTGGAAACCTAGCATTAAATTGTGAAGGGAACTCATCACCGCAGTGTAAGATATCCGAGCCCCCAACTATCCATGTGTTGTCCGACTGCGGGTATTTTGGTGACAAATATCGATCACTGATCTTGTGGTAGCATTGTATATTGCACAAAACTCATGGGACTTGAAAACTAAACGAAGATGGTCTTACGCATCTTCGATCTTCTTTGTCTTGGCAGTCACGCAGTCCACGTCGCAGTCGGCTGGTGATGAGAGGCTGGGGTAAAACGAGATATAAAGGCTTTGCACAATTGACAGAATGAGAGAGGAATGTCGTCGCCGCACTGCAATTGAAGTACTTGCGACTTGCCCACCAGGGTCTACGTACATCCCAACTATCAACCCACACTCGGCAAACTTCAGGTTCAAATGTATCCTTCTTCTGAACCTATCTACCCTGACACTCTGGCATTTTCTGCAAGCAGAAATTGGAGTTTACTTTAACTGTCTATAGGTGAAACTAAAGATTCCAAATTCAAACGAGCAGAATTTTGTGATGCCCAAAGGTAGACAAGCCTACTTTTGCATTTTCTGCTTGCAGAATTTTCTTAAATTTGAATTAACATATTTTTAATTGTAGATGGACAATTCTATCGGCGCCCTGAAACACTACACAGTGAGCCATCATAGGAGCTAAATTTGAATATAAACATCTGGTACACTGACTTGCTAAAAATGCTTGGCACCTAACTTTGAATTCTCCAGACCAAAGACAATGTTGCTACAGTATATCACGAGATTCGAGGCAAACCTTACGCTCTGGAGTGGTCTGGGGCCAATTTCATAAAACGTGTAAGCACAACAAATTGCTTGGCATGAAAATGTATCCTTGGAAAAAAAAGGGTTACAAACCAAATTTTCAGGTGATGTATATTTATTTACATGGTATTCAACGGGTGGTAAACATTGAATTTTGGCGGGTAACCTGTTTCTACTGAGCAATACTTTGTTGTGCTAAGCAAATTTGTCCAGTCTTAAGGCTTTTATACTATGCACATCTTTGCTCCTTACATTTTAGGAGCCAATTGCCTTGACTGACTCTACGGCTTTAAGGGCAACTTTTTTGTTAAAGGGATATACATCTTACGGGTGGGCGGCTCTGACCTCACGGCAATCTCAAAGTCCGCGAAGATGCATGACAGCACTGCGATTACGGGCCCGTCGCTTGCCCCACCTCGTCGTACTGTCGCTCTGACAAGTTAGATTTGACGAAGTTGACCTCGCAAAGACCGCTACATTCATCCGCATCGATTTCTGTACAGGAGGGTGGGCGGAACAAAAGGATGAAAACCATCCTGAAAAATGTATAACAAAGGTTGTTTCGTTTACACACTAAAAACCTTGCTTGTGAATTATTTGATATCTTTGAGTTACAAAGTGACGCTAAAGGCGCTATATTTGTATATCATTACACCTGCTTTATCGGGTAATGTATTCAGTGCATCGTCTCGGCTTCCTGGGGAGCGTACAGCTCCATTTCGGCGTGCTCAAAGAAGCGAAACTACAACCCTCTCTATACCTCTACATTAACGGATACCAATTTCACAACTTTGCTGGGAGAAACATGATTATATACATGTCCTACACTAGACACAGGTATTGCAACCAAGAGCGTCACTCGCGAGCCTGGTGCTCGCCGCAGAAAATGACTGCCGCCGAATTGGTCTATTTATTTAATTCAACATCTAACAGCGCTTTAGCGCCAATTACAGGATGTAATAGAAAGTGAGAGAAGACAATGTGAAGGAGTTACAGTTTTAGACGTGAGAGAAAAAAACCAGTAGAATATTTTTGGGGAAACCCACGGAATCAGGCGGGGACTGCAAACCCAATCCACATATTGGCACATGCGGCATTTGAACCCGGGTCATAGCGATGGAAGGCGAGCCGCTGCGCCAATCTGACTCCCTTGACAACCTGACTCCTTACTACTACTACATGTAGTATTATACCATAGTAGCCCGTTAATGCGCAGTCGCAGCAAGGTCGATGGTCATGTTCAAAACCCCTGACCTGCGATTCCAAATCCATTCCAAGTAATGCTAGGTTCCCACTGTCGTGCGATCCGTTACGAACGCACGATTGGCAATTCGTGGCTGATCGTGGAATTTTCGTTTCCTTTTCTGAAACTTCTCGTTTGGATATACGAGTTGATGCGAGTCGATACGTTCTGGTGCGCTTGGATGCGATATAGTCACGATTGGTCAATTTCAGGTGACAAGATCTGTCACGATCTGGTCTCCCGTTCAGATACGATCAGATACGTTCCGATAGGATTGTCCCGATTGAGTCCCCGATTGGGTCCCGATCTGACACGATCAGCACGATCGGGGTCCCGATTTGGGACGATCTGGTACGTTCCGATACGTTCCAAAACGTTCCGATACGTTCCGATACGATTATTACGAACCGATGCGCTATGTTGCGATCAGATATGATTGTGGTCGCGATGTCTTTCACGATCGGGATCGATTGAGCCACGATTGGACCCCGACGGGTATATATACAGCCCGACTGATCATGGACTTCATTGTTTCTTGAACTTCTACAGAGTGAAGACTACAACCCCCACTCAGATCGCAGCGCATCTCATCAACATAGGTGGTGTTTGCCTTGTCCAAGGTTGATCCCGATCACCACGATTTGGAAGCACGATTAGGTGCGATCTGTCGCGCTTTGTTACGATCCATTACGATCTGATGCGATGATCACGATTGAAAATTAATCGTGTTGATCGTAGAAAATGTTTGAACCATCCAAAAAATGTCTACGATCAACACGATTGCCACGACTGACCTCAAGATCTGATAAGATATGATAGAATCACCACGATTACTCCACGATTAAGACCACGATTTCAATCGTGGCGCGAATCGTGATAGTGAGAACCTAGCATTAGAGGTTGCAGACAGGTCTTACATGGTCGTACCACCAGTCGTGCATGCTCGCGCCACCAGTCATGGATGATCGCGAGTCTCACAGTCGCACGATTAGTCGTGCAACTTGTTGTAGGTATACACGACTGATCGTGCGAGTGGTCGCAGGTATACACGAGTGCTCGGACGATCAATCGTGGGTGCCTGGGACTAGTCGCACAATTACCTACGACTATTTTGCGATCAATCTTCTCCAATCGCTTGTGATCGCACGACCAAGCGTACCACCAATCGTACATACCACTCCTAAAGGCCCAGTCACACCGGGCTTGCGACCAGGTTACGACCTAGCTGCGACCGAAAATGGTTGCAATCCTGGACAAATCGTACGAAAAGCGTGCGACTGGTCGCAGAGGTCGTGGGTCATCGCCACAGCAAAATCAGTCGCAGCAAGGTCGATGGTCATGTTCAAAACCCCTGACCTGCGATTCCAAATCCATTCCAAGTAAGAGGTTGCAGACAGGTCTTACATGGTCGTACCACCAGTCGTGCATGCTCGCGCCACCAGTCATGGATGATCGCGAGTCTCACAGTCGCACGATTAGTCGTGCAACTGGTTGTAGGTATACACGACTGATCGTGCGAGTGGTCGCAGGTATACACGATTGCTCGTATGATCTATCGTGGGTACCTAAGACTAGTCGCACAATTACCTACGACTGATTTTGCGAGCAATCTTCTCCAATTGCTTGTGATCTCACGACCAAGCGTGCCACCAATCGTACGTACCAGTCCTAAGAGCAATCACAGCATACGACCGCTATGAAGATCGTCGCAAAACATTGGCGATTGGTCGTACCTCTGCTAAATCGCACCAATCGCACGATCTATAAATCGTACGATCCGGTGTGACTGGGCCTTAAGAGCAATCACAGCATACGACCGCTATGTGGAGATCGTCGCAAACATCGGCGATTGGTCGTATCTCTGCCAAATCGCACCAATCGCACGATCCAGAAATCGTACGATCTGGTGTGACTGGGCCTTTACATTATGACAGATTTATGTATACATGTACATTAATAATGTAGCACATGGAGTTTAATGAGTTTGGTGTCTTTTACTAAATAAAATATTGTTTTATGTTGACTGTCGGGTCGCACTGTCAGACGTTTTAATAATGATGTAAAACATGTGATTAAGAATAAATATGTTAGCTCCTTCGGAATTGTTTTACTAAATTTTAAATTTTAAATGTGTCATTAGAGTGGGGTGGATGTGTATGGGTTGTGGTGGATTTGTTGGGGTGGGGTGAATACGCTGGGGAAGGGGGGAAACTGAGTGACTAAGTATGGATAGAAGTAACACCTTGAAGCTGGTATGTTTTGCCAGAATTGTCCAATAATTATGGCTGACGTACGACCTATATTGACCATGAGCACACAAATTAATTTCCACGATTTATAGTCGTACCGAAAATAATTGAAGCTGAAAACTGGTTTCATGGGTTAGGTTTTCACGGTTACGTAAATTGCGGAGGTGAAGGGTGCATTTAGCTAATGTGGAAGCTATCTGGAACTAGAAATGAAAATTATCGCCGGAGACGGCCGGACATAGCAACGAAACGAGTGGGTTTTCATGTTCAATTAGGCGTATTTTTGTTTACAGTGTACGTTGACGTTGACGTTGGTAGTACAACTGGCTCTCTTGTCAGTAGACGTAGTCTAGGGAACCAATGCGTTTTCCTCCAAAAGGGGAACATGAGCACCCCCGCTGTCTATTTCTATCTTCTGTAAGACTCGGTCGATGAGAGAAAATGACGGAAAACAGTCATGCGGGTGTCACACATTCACGATCGTGTCGTGAGTCGCTCGTTACATCATCCCAATGCTAGGTTCCCGCTATCACTATACTACTTTTGTCAGTAGGAATCCGGACTGTCATTTTGTTTGAATATAATTATAATGAACCCCAGTAACTGCAGTTCTGGAGTAGGGTTCAAGCTATATTTCGTGTAATTCATAACAAAACCCAAGTCATTCATCAGGGTACATCGGTCGAGTATATTATGTTTACATTCCTTAGTTGTGTCACTAATAAGTAGTGAATCGCCAATATACTTTGCAGAGATGTGACCCAAATTACGAAGCGTTGCTACTGCTGGTTTCATAACCTTTGTGAAAATACGTTGTGCGCAGGTATGGCAGAGAACTGCAACCATTTGTTTCGCCATCGGAAACGCAAATGCTTTCGATGTTCAGTATGGACATGTGATATGGGCAAAGTAGGCGTCCTTCAGATCATCAATGGATGTCGTGTAGTAATTTGGCCGAATCAACGTTAGTTTATATTCAAAGGTTTCCATTTTAAAATAATTGTACGTAATTAATGTATTGATGCCTTTCTGATTAATGATTGTTTGCATAGAACGATCTCTTTTTGGTCTGAGAAATAGGCTAAATACGAACTGTCCTTTCGAGGACTCACATGAACAATTGCACCTCTGTCATACGTCATACAAAGCTTGAATTTCATTATCCATCATTTTGTGACATAGGTTCAGACAATTCGACTTGTTATGGGTGAACGTGATTAATAGGATATTTCCTTAAATTCAACATATGAAGCAATAATTAAAACATGACGCGAATGAGTAATATTTTTTTCAGTTATATCTAACCTGCAAACGTCAAAGTTGTTTCAGAGTTAAGCCACACATACCAGCATCAAATCCATACAGAAAAATCGTCAAGTTTCTCACAGAAGCGACCGGAATCCCGAGAGTCAGTAAATCAAGTCCACTCGACCAGAGCCGAGCGAGGGTAGTCAATTGGCGCATAAGCATTGGGTAAAAATTCAACACAGACAAATTAAAACATGATGCGAATGAGTAATATTTTCTCCAGTTATATCTAACCTGCAAACGTCAAAGTTGTTCCAGAGTGAAGCCACACACACCAGCATCAAATCTATACGAACAAATCGCCAAGTTTTTCAAGGAAGCAACCGGAATCCCGAGATTCAGCAAGTCAAGTCCACTCGACTAGAGCCGAGCGAGGGCAGTCAATTGGCGAATATGCACTGGGCAAAAATTCAACACAGACAAAATGAGACGGAGAGTGGTCATTGTGCTTGCGGAATGTTGTTGTTTCTTTTGAGGTTTTAAGGGAGGGGGGTGCGTTAGGTAACAATAGTGTATAGGTATGGGGACTAATGGCCCTGTCACACCAGAACATTTTAGGCCAATGCGTGAGTAACGTGTTGTAATTTTGGCAACACGTTGGCAAACGCTCACCAACGCTAGGCCAGCGTTAGCAACACGCTGAGCGCGTTACTCACGCGCTGTGACATGCTGTCACACGCTGAAAAAAAACATATTTGTTTCAACATACATACAATTTCCAGCGTTTGCCAGCGTGTGACTGCACACGCTGGCGGAGCGTTGGAGGTTTGTTACTCACGCGTCAAACACGCTAGACGATCGTTATCAACCCGCTACTCACATGCTGGCGCACGCTGGCGTACTGGTGTACTCTGGACACGCTGGTTATGGCCCTGTCACCCCAGAACGTTTTAGGCCAATGCATGAGTAGCGCGTTAAAAATAGTTGATACGCTGGCAATTGCTGAACTTTCACAGAAAAAGTCAAGTGGAACCGTGATTTCAGCGTGTCCATACAGGTTGATAACGGGTTCATAGCGTATGACAGTGCGTGAGTATCGTGTGAGGAACGCGCTCAGCGTGTGAGGAACGTATCACTGATTTATAGTAAAAAAACGACAGCGGGTCGCCAGCGTGTGAGTAGTGGGTTGGTAACAATCGTCTAGCGCGTTCGACGCGTGAGTAACGACCATCCTGCGCGCCGACAGCGTGTGCAGTCACACGCTGGCAAACGCTGAAAATTTTAGGTATGTTGAAAATTGTATTTTTGCCTCAGCGTGTGACAGCGTGTGACAGCGTGTGGGTAACGCGCTTAGCGTGTTGCGAACGCTGGCCTAGCGTTGGTCAACGTTTACCCGCGTGTTACCGAAATTCCAACACGTTGGCCTAAAACGTTATGGTGTGACGGGGCCATTAGTGTAGTTGGGCGTCGGCTTTTTATACAACTAATCATGTGGTCGTTGCAGTACGCTGGCGCGCGTTGGAACGCGCTACTCACGCGCTGGGCAGTCGTTCATCAGTCTTCGAGCGCGTTACTAACGCGTTACTCACGCAGTGGCGAACGTTATGAACCCGTTAACAACGCGTTATGGACACGCTGATATCACGGTTCCACTTGACTTTTTCTGTGGAAGTTCAGCGTTTGTCAGCGTATCAACTATTTTTAACGCGCTATTTACGCGTTGGCCTAAAACGTTCTGGTGTGACAGGGCCATAAGGAGGGAGACACTCGGTCCCATGTCTTGCTGGGTATAAAATGCAAGGTGGGAATGGGATACAGTGTCAAGCATGCACGCATGCATCAGAAGTAATTGCTTTCCAATTCGACACAAAATGTAAATGGCAATATGAAGGGTGCTATACTCTCTTTTCCAGTGGCGTTGTGGGCCTATGTGTCTGTACTTGTCATTGACGAAGGCTCGTCTTGGTTAATTCCGCCATCTTGTTGAGATCTATGGCTGCCATAGTTAAAAGTGGAAGGTCCTCTTCTGTATCTGTGATCGGTCGTTGGCCGGGTAAACCCGCCACGCCCACCCAAGTTGTCTGCGACCAAGTATAAAACTCGAGCGTTATACCTTGTTAAAGATTTTGTTCGTTTCTTGAATTGCTTTACACGACTGTACTCTAGGTCACTTCCAAATAGCAGGTCAGTAACTGGCTCTTGCGAGGAGCACAGTGGAGTATATGGAGCACTCACATGAGTTGCCATAACCCATTATTGCTACCACGTCAATCAGAGTTTTGATAAACCGTGTGGTGTCTGTTGCGGTTTTTTCACATTTAATTCATTAATTGTTTTGTTGTTGCAACTGATGTGCACACAAAGGCCTCTTGTAATTTTGTTCTACATATATCTGGCCAGTTCTCGTGTGGCCAAATCTGGCCAAATCTCGGGATGTGCCTTTGTCAAGGTTTTCACAATTTTGGATTTTTTCATGTGCCAAATAGTTTATAGTTTTTGCCAACAGTTCATTGATAGCAGGGCCTTCTTTATCATTTTTTAAGGGGTGCTACTATTTCTGAGAGTTCGTCGTCCTCAAATTGATGAGTACCTGTAGGTTGAGCCAGGGGGGGGGGGGGGGGAGGGGGGCCCAAGAAAGTGCGCCACCAACGTTGAAATGTATCTCATTCGTTCTTCCACGCTCATGAGCCACACATCTCACACAGTAAATACGTATAGATCGCTACCGCGCAGCGCACCATTGAAACACGTACAGATTTGCTCCGTGTATCGCTCTCCGCATTTGGTGATTCATACAACGTCCGCAAAGCCAGGTACGCAGGCACGATCTACACGGATTTTGTTTGGGGCGATGTCATTTTCTGCCATTTTCGTTCGAAAACAACACGATAAAACGCAAGGGGGTCACAGGCAGATTTTTTTTTAAATTCAGTATATCACTGCTACATCCTTTTTTAACGTATCCATGGACAAAAATGAGTGGGGTCAAAGCACGATTTTTCACAATTTATCGATTATTATTGCCCTTTTTAGGGGAGGTATTTGTTAACGTCGTTTGAGTATTTGTGCACAATCTCCACGCGCATCAACGGTACGTCAACGCTTAATTTTTTCGACTGCTTTTTTCATTTTCAATACAATTTTTGCCATTGGATGATAAACATTAAGGTAAATAACAACCTTGTACAACTACAAAAGACAAGATGTTAAGATTGGATGCCAAAAACTCTTTATTTTTCGAGTGAGAAAATTGTTCCCCCCTATTTTGAGAATGGACGGTACCACAGCGTTTCGCAATCACAGCCTCGAAGGGCCCCCCCCCCCCCCCCCCCCCCCTCCGCCCCCCCCCCCCCCCCCCCCCCCCCCCCCCCCCCCCCCCCTCTCTGGGTTGAGCCGAGTCAATTGTCAAAAGGGTATTTACCTCATCTTCCGAATAATAATCGCCCCTTTCGGGTACGACTGTATTGACACAAGATTGTTCGCCCTTTATAGGTGCGAATTTAACTAAAGGTGCAGCTATGTTTGCAATTTCGTTGGCATGGTGCCCTTTATGTTTCGCGGTTTCTCTGTCATACAGTCCCATTATGCTTTCAGGACGGCAACAAGGTTTATCTATAAGTTACGATTCCACCCAGCTATTGTGCCGCGGCATCCTACTACATGTAGTACCTAATAATGACCAAAAGGTATTCACTGCCCCAGCGTTTATCTTCAAACAAAGCGGCAATCACTCGTCTATGATTCCAATCTCTCAATGTAATTAGTAACGACACAGCCATCTATCGCTGTCTGAACAATCGATGCGCCTGTTCATAGAGACCATGACAATTAAGAAAACATGGTCAGGTACAACAGAAGACGTCACTCCAATAACATCTAACAACAAAGACGCATTCACCGCCACGACCCGTCCAAACATGCGATCACTTGTTTTCGATTCTAGTATTATTCCCAACACGCAGATCGATGTATATAACCTTAAATAAGCAACGACAGTAAATATGGCCATCCAAAACAAAATCAGTCAGGCACGAAAATTGCATTATGACGCGCGGAAGGAGGCTGTGCGCTAGCGAATAATTGCAGTCAGTTCATTTGAAACCTATATTAATAATTTTCAAATTAAAAGGACTGTTCTACCAACAAAACAGAACTACACTTATAAGTATTCTTCAGTTGGGTATTGATAGACTTGGTTGGTGTCAGACAAGCTTTCACTGTCTTCTTGCTGCGGGACAACAATTGATGGTGACTAGTAAATAACCAAGTAATGTCTGTTACAAAAACAATTAAAGTAAAGCCCAATCAACTATTTAATAAACTGTTTCTATGTTCCATCTGAAGTCAGATGTACGTACTACTCACAGTGTAATTTGGTTGAACGGACCTAATAAGGACAAATGAATGATTCTGCGCCAGATCCTTTGGGCGTGTCCCCGATCATTGTCGCTTTCCGTACTTGTTTCATCGGCTTTCTTGGATTGTTGACCATAGCTGGAAACATTATCTCCATTGTCGTGACTCGTCGCGTACCAGACTTGGCAGACAGTTCTAAGATCTTGATGACATCTTTGGCAGTATCTGACCTCATATTTGGCTTTTTGACGGCGTTCCAGGTTGTCGCTTCAGCTTTGGACCGGTGGCCTTTCGGATACATCATTTGTCAGACACATGCCTGTATTTTAACGTTGGTCATACTTATGTCATCATTTTCCCTCATCTGTTTAAATGTTGAGCGTTACATTGCCGTTACCAGACCGTACCAGTTTCCTAGTTTGTGCACACGGCGTCGTATTATTGTCAGTCTCATTTTGGCATCGCTAGTTATCATGAGTGGACAAATTGTAGCACAAGTTCTCGGAGTACATGCGATATATTTTGACGATGCTGTTGTTTGTACTTATGCAAACACTTCTACAGTTGCAAACGTTTCGCTTCTTCTATTCTTTAACGTAATTCCGGTCTTTATAATGATGTGTATATACTATCACATCATAAAGATCAGTAGAGAGCATGAGAAACGAGTTAACCAGAACGATCCCAACAACAGAAACAACATCCAGGACAACAAAGCTCTCAAGACGTTTGTCGTCGTCACTCTGGCTTTTGCAGTTTGTTTTACTCCAATTACGATAACCAGAACCGTTGAGTCCTACACCAACGTGAAGACTGCACCTTTGCTTCGGTTTATAGTGACATGGCTTCTAGCGTCCAACAGTATCTGCAATGTTTTCATCTACTGTCTGTTCAATCGCTCCTACCGTCAGAAGGCCAAGCAAATCATCGCCAACAGATGGCTCTGTTGCAAAGGGTCGGTGGAACCTGTGGACGATCGATAGAGAGCGAGTTGGTGTGAGACTCAGGTCGGCATTCACTAAGAAGACGGCAGGTAAAAAGGGATCAAAATACGCGAAGGATCGGACGTACAATGAAAATACAACCGTATTCACCTAAAATCATCTGCAGGGCTGTATTAGGGACATTTTCAAATCCCAAAATGGGTGTTCTAAACTGGATCGCCGACATGTTTTAAGAAATGACAGAATGCAAGTTCAAATGATATGGCAACTTCAGTTTCTCCCTGATATCTACATTAAGACGTTTGGTCATCCCGGAACTGTGACACTAAATGACAACTAGTACCCACCACACTTGTTTTTTACCATGACGTGGCTGGGCTGGCATGCCGTCTCCATGTCCTGTGATGCAGAAGGATTTACGAGGCACCCAGTACTCCGTATTCTAGTTGAAGGTCACGAACAGGTGTTTCTTATTGATGGCATACTTTATTTCAGCTTACGAATCGTCTTACGCATCTTCAATATTCTTTGTCTTGGCATTCACGCAGTCCACGTCGCAGTCGGCTAGTGATGAGAGGCCGGGGTAAAACGAGATATAAAGGCTTTGCACAATTGACAGAATGAGGGAGGAATGTCGTCGCCGCACTGCAATTGAAGTACTTGCGACTTGCCCACCAGGGTCTACGTACATACCAACTATTAACCCACACTCGGCAAACTTCTGGTTCAAATGTACCCTTCTTCTGAACCTATATATTTGCTCTACCGTGACACACTGGCGTTTTCTGCAAGCAGAAATTTGGAGTTTAATTTAACTGTCTTGGTACCCCGAAAGTGGACAAGCCTAGTTTTGCATTTTCTGCTTGCAGAATTTCTGAATATTGAATTAAAGGTGTTTATTTTTAATTTGTAATTTTACATTGACGATTCTCTCGACGCCCTAAAACACAATACAAAACGCCATTTGGGAGTTAAATTTGAATATAAACATAGGCTGACTTGCTGAAAATGCTTGGCACATTACTTTGAATTCTCTAGACCAAAGAGACTGTTACTATATCACGTAGTTCGGGGCAAGTCTTACGCTAGCAACCCCAGCTCTGAAATGGTCTGGTGTCTTTGTGCTATTCTCATTCATTCTGAACAATGTATTGGTGCGCCAACAGTGCTGTCAAAGTAAAATTTCTACTAGCCAAAAATTAAGGGTTTTAAAAACCAATCTTCTTATTTTCTGGTAGGAGAAAGTAAAACAAAATAGGTTTGTCCAGTCTTAAGGCTTCTATATGCCCATCATTGCTCCTTACATTTTAGGAGCCAGCCGGCTTTAAGGGCAACTTTTTTGTTAAAGGGATTTGCAACTTACGGGTGGGCGGCTCTGGCCTCACCGCAATCTCAAAGTCCGCGAAGATGCATGACAGCACTGCGATTGTGGGCCCGTCGCTTGCCCCGCCTCGTCGTACTGTCGCTCTGACAAGTTAGACCGCTACATTTATCCGAATCGATTTTTGTACCGGAGGGTGGGCGGAACGAAAGGATGAAAACCATCCTGAAAATCTTATCACAAAGGTTGTTTTGTTTACACACTAACCACCTTGCTTGTGAATTGTTTGATATCTTTGCGTTAGAAAGTGACGCTGAAGGCGCTACATGTTTATCATTACCCCTGCTTTATCGGGTAACGTATTCAGTGCATCGTCTCGGCTTCCTGGGGAGCGTACAGCTCCATTTCGGCGTGCTCAAAGAAGTGAAACTACAACCCTCTCTATAGCTCTGCCTTAACGGATACCAATTTCACAACTTTGCTGGGAGAAACATGATTATATACATGTCCTACACTAGACACAGGTATTGCAACCAAGAGCGTCACTCGCGAGCCTGGTGCTCGCCGCAGAAAATGGCTGCCGCCGAATTGGTCTATTTATTTCATTCAACATCCAACAGCGCTTTAGCGCCAATTACAGGATGTAATAGAAAGTGAGAGAAGACAATGTGAAGAAGTTACAGTTTTAGACGTGAGAGAAAAAACCCTGAAGAAGATTCTGGGGGAAAACCACGGAATTAGGTGGGGACTGCAAACCTAATCCGCGCAATTCAAACCCAGGCCATATCGATGGAAGGCGAGCCGCTGCGCCAATCTGACTCCCTTGACAACCTGACTCCGTGAACAATCGCGCTTATTCTTTTGATATTTACGAAAGGGCACATTGCTTTGGATTGGGCGTTTCCGTATATACATATGAAATTGATATGGTTAGAAAGTGTTTTTAGAATATAAAGATTCGCATAACTATACTCCTTCAAATTTTGTGGTTTTTGATTGATTTCTTGACAAATAACGGTCCGCCTTTGATTCAACAAAATGGCGGACTGTGTTCCTCTAGTCGTTTTCCAGTCGCAGCTGGTTGAACTACGGATGAGCAATTATTATTACGATAACCGTCTGTTTGTGATATTCAAAGAAGTAATAATGTCTCTAACGGGCCCCCGTTTTTATCAATGACATCTGTGACCCAGCACGAATAAATGAGACTTTGAGGCAAAAATGAAAATTGAGATTTTGATTTCATCATTTAAAGCTTTATATAATGAAATCTCAAATTTTATTTTTGCCTCAAAGTGTCTCATTTACTCGTGCTGGGTCACATTTTGTATCAATTATTATAACCACTTGGCGTCAGTGAAGCTTAAACTATGGATTTAGCTTAATATTGTAAAACTTACAGGTTTCCCTTTTCAGAATGAAGATTTCCTATTCATATAAAACACTGTAGTATATCTCCACATTATGACAGATTTATGCTTTGAAATGTATACATTAATTATATTAATTATGTAGCACGTGTAGTTTAATTAGGTTGGTGTCTTTTACTAAAACAATTTGTTGTTATGTTGACTGTCGGGTCGGACTGTCGGGTCGCACTGTCAGACGTTTTAATAATGATGTAAAACAAGTGATTAAGAATAAATATTTTAGCTCCTTAAGAAATGTTTTATTGGATGATTATTTTGGTAGTGTGTCAAAAGAGTGGGAGTGGATGTTTATGGGTTGTGATAGATTTGTTGGGAGGGGGAGGCGGGGGGGGTGAATACGCTGGGGGAGGGAGTTGGGTAGAAACTGAGTAACTAAGTATCGATTTGTTTAATTAGTCAAGAGATCGCGGGGAAGCATTTGAAGTAACACCTTGAAGCTGGTATGTTTTGCCATAATTTCCACGATTGATAATCGTACATAATTAAAGCTGAAAACTGGTTTCGTGGGTTAGGTTTTCACGTGTACGTAAATTGCGGAGGTGAAGGGTGCATTTACTTAGTGTGGAAGCTATCTGGAACTGGACATGAAAATGATCGCCGGAGACGGCCGGATATAGCAACGGAACGAGTGGGTTTTCATGTTCAATTAGGCGTCTGTTTCCGCATGCGAAAACGTCATAATTTTGTACAGTGTACGTTGACGTTTGTACATGTAGTACAACTGGCTCGTAATAGCCTAGGGAACCAGTGCTGTGTCCTCCAAAAGGGGAACATGAGAACTTCCGCTGTCTATTTCTATCTTCTGTAAGACTCGGTCGATGAGGGGAAATGGTGGAAAACAGTAATGCGGGTGTCACACATTCACGAATTTTCTTCACGAGAGTGCCTCGCGTGAGGTCTTGGTGCACTTGACAGGCTGCTCATAACAATCGTGAGAATTAGCCGAACAATCTTCGTCGGGCAGAAGACGCCAATCCGTCGTCAACTGCTTTTAAACGGTCTTGACGGTAGTGAGTCGCTTGTTATATCATCTTAAAGTGGAATTAAAGGAAACATGTAATAAGGACTTTTTTTGCTTAAATAAATATATAAAATCAAGTATAATGTTGACAACAACATTATGTGTGTGGTTGTGTTTATTTTCTGTGATAAATGGGAGAAAATATTTTTTGAAAATGTTGGTCAAATCACTTCGCCCCTCGAAGGGAAGCCTCATTAACATAAAACCTTGCGAGGGGTCACCGCCGTTTCTTAAGCGACATACAG
The DNA here is from genome assembly GCA_037893245.1 of Crossaster papposus. NCBI lineage: Eukaryota > Metazoa > Echinodermata > Asteroidea > Velatida > Solasteridae > Crossaster > Crossaster papposus. The sequence goes on along the minus strand of JBAIAA010000567.1, from coordinate 562,912 downwards.
TTGTGCGCATGTGTTATTTTCAAATCCAGATCAAATGAAATGCATAATTCATGAGCAGTGACCCGCGACAGAGGGACGATAAAAAAACGGAAATTACCAATGAATACTAACATTAGGGGCTTTTCAATTTTCATCAGTTTTTTCATAAGAATATTCGTGATTTAATAAACCCCCAAAACCAAACAAAATTGGTATGACAGGCGCAAAATTTCCAAAAAAGAAAAGGATGGTTTTCAGGACAAATTTGACAGTGAAGATGACTTTTTCCAATGGTTTGTATAAAAAAGCAGATTGTGATCTCTTTGAATCATGTGTTTTTGTAAGAGCAAACCCAACAAGTGATACAAAAACTAGGTTTGAATCTTTATTTTTTTTCTATCTTTAACGGAGTTTTCGAAAACACATGATTCACATGATTCACATGAAAACACATGATTAATGTGATCACAATCTGCTTTTTTATACAAACCATTTTTTGAGTTTGGAAAAAGTCATCTTCACTGTTAAATTTGTCCTGAAAACCATCCTTTCCTTAATGACTAACGAAACGGAGCGTCTGTATTTAAGTTTAAATTTTGCGCTTGTCATTAATAATAATAATAATAATAGTTTATTCTTATATAGCGCATTACATCATTGGCACAATCTCAATGCGCTTTACAAATAAATACAACAAATTTACAAGTAATACAACAGATATCATTAAATACACTAAGAGCACATTAAAAAATGCTAATACATCACCAATCAATTAATTTAAATACCAAGTATACTCAAAATACATTAAAACCACAATCAGTTAGTCATCATGGATGTTATTTAAAAACCTGACGGAAGTAATACGTTTTTAATGCAGACTTAAAAGATAAAAGAGAAGGTTCGTTACGAATAAAATAAGGAAGTTTATTCCAAACACTGGGTGCTGCTTGTGATTTTGATTGAAACGGGGCTGGACTAGGCGTGTTTCAGTGGAGGAGCGAGTGGCTATAGAACTTTCCCGAACTGTCAACAAATCCGACAAATAACCAGGTGCGTGTTTATGTAAGATTTTATAAACCAAGATAAGGATCTTAAACTCAATACGCTGTGCCACAGGAATCCAGTGAAGACTTTGGAGAACAGGGGTGATGTGCTGATATTTCTTAGTACGAGTAATAAGGCGAGCGGCGGAGTTTTGAACCAATTGTAGCCTATGGATTAAATAGTCAGGAAGGCCGTAAAGTAGGCTATTGCAATAATCCAACCGTGACGTAATGAAGGCATGGATAAGACGTTCAGTAGTGGTGCGATCTAAAACATTGCGAATTTTGCTAATGCGATGCAAAGCAAAATATCCTGATTGGCACATTTTAGAGACATGAGTAGCCATATTACAGTGTTTATCAAAATACACACCGAGATTCCTAATGACTGTGCTAGGAGTAATATCATTATTTCCAACGTGCAAACCTGACAAAAGGTCGCATTTACGAAACGAGGAATGAAAATGAATCACCTCAGTGAATCATGAATCTGATCAGAACCTTTTCGTTAATTGTACTAAAATGCATGAATGAGTGACCAAGTTCAGTAGAAACACATGTAATATCACCAGGAACATGCATCAGTTGCCCTCGAAGACGATTTATTTTGCTGTTAAAAAAATCTAAAAACTGTTCGGCTAATTTTTGATCGTTGTCGTGTTGAGGCAATTTCTTTGCCGCAGCTGCTTTGTTGCCAATCATGTCATCTATTACAGTAAATAGTTTTCTCTGGTCGCAATTCTGGATTTTATGCCGGTAATACAACTCCTTTGTCTGTTTTACAAGTTGATTGTGTCCTGACCGCTTGGCTTTAAAAATCTGCGTGTTTACCTGCAGAGGATTAGCTATCCAGTTTCTTTCTAGTCGACGAGTTTCTTGTCTGCTCTGACGGATCGCATCACAGAACCACGGCGCTCTAGGTTTGACCGCAAAGAACTTGGTAGTTTCAGGAGCAAGACGATCAATAACACGTCTCATTGTGGAGTTGTAGTTTTGGACCAATTGGTCGACAGAGTCACCGTCAGTAATGGGAAATGGGTTAGTACTAAGACATTCTATTAATGACTCAGCAGAAACAGATGATGTTTTCCGACTGACCCGCTTCACTTGAGAAACTCGTGGTCTTATCATGTCTGATGTGAAATGAATCGTGCTGTGATCTGACGGTAGGGTATTTTCAAATTCGAAATCCAAGGCGCAGTTATTTGTTGAACGAGTTATTACTAAATCCAGTGTATGTCCTTTCTCATGGGTGGGAACTTGGACATGTTGAATAAGACCAAAAGAAGTAATAAGTTCATGGAACTGTTTCACATCCGACCTTGTTGAATCCTCCATGTGGAAGTTGAAATCGCCCAATATAATCAGGCGACCTGGTCTAATAACAGCTGTTTCTAGCAGAGATCCAAACTCTTGCAGGAAATCATTAACAGTAGTTCTATTCTTAACAGATGGGGGAGGACGATAAACAGCAATGACATGGATGAGATCTGATGAATTCTGCATACTTAAGTCCATTAACTCAAAGGAATTATAAGACGGAGTATGATTCCTGTTCGCAGCTAAATTCTGGCGCACAATTACAGCAACACCTCCGCCTCTTGAACGACTCCGTGGACAGCTAAGAAAATCATATCCAGTCAGCATTGAACGAAACTGGCTCACTGTAAGTTGTTCGTTTTTGGACTTGTTGAGCCAAGTTTCAGTTATTACAAACACATCCGTGCGATTTTCATAAATTGATGCACATACCGTGGAAAGTTTGTTGTTGATCGATCTGGCGTTCCAAAGAGTAAAAGAAAGCTTATGTTGGCTAGTAAACGACGAAACTCTGTTGATCAATGTTAGATTATCCCTGTTAGATTATTCCAATTTTGTTTGGTTTTGGGGGTTTATTAAATCACGGATATTCTTATGAATGAACTCATCAAAATAAAAAAAAGCCCCTAATGTCAGTATTCATCGGTAATTTCCGTTTTCCCTCTGTCGCGGGTCACCGCTCATGAATAATGCATTTTATTTAATCTAGATTTGAAAATGGCACATGCGCACAACTGTATGTCGCTATACACAATGGCAGAAACAGCGGTGCGGGTATGACGAAAATCGAGGCAGATACTTCTTTCTTCTTCCATATAAAGTGCAAACTTCAACGATGTGAAGATCAACGCACTGCAGGATCACCACAAGAAGGTAGCTGTCGTGATCCTCCAGAAACACCGGGGCGAACCCCGGCTCTTAGCGATAATTTTGTTCTGGGTTCTTTTACGTGCATTATACAACACACGGGACCTACGGCTTTACGTCCCATCCGAAGGACGAAGCAATAGTGGTTTAATTGCCTTGCTTAAGGACACACGACGTGTCGACGGCACTGCTCGACGCGCTGCTACCCGGCATATCGTATACTGACTGCGCGCATTGCAACAAGTGTCCGTCCTTACATGGTTTTTCATTCTGAATCGGGGTACAACAGTTTTCGGTCATGCCGACTAGGGGTGCACTGGCCTAATTCAAGTCCCATTGAAAACAGTGTAAAATCAACAATGTTTAGGACCAAGTTTCATGCACAGCGACATCACTGGGGTTTATCAAACAACAATCAGATTATTGTCTTGGTCTTTATCTTTCCATTTCTTTTCTATTTTTAGTAGGTTAGCCGATTACATTTTTTAATATTCACACCAAAAGAAACTCACCTTCCGAAAAGTGATACTTCCCGAGCCTGAAAGCAGCCATTTTACAAATGGCATCCCTCCACATTCTAGGGCAATTAGGACCCATTTTTCAACCATAATTTTGTCAAGTCTGCCATCAGAAGCTCAAAAACCAGGGAGTTGATTCTATGCTATATTTACACAATCCCACCATTTCTTTCACCAAACGGCATCCTTTTTCAAAAGAAATTGTGGGGGCACATTTCATGCAAATGACCTCGCGTAAAAATTCTCCCTTCAATTAGGGTGGTGCACCCCTAGGTGTGTAGCTGCTAGGTGTAGCAAAACTACTAAAGATGAAGTAAGGCTTCATTATTTTGTTTCTGGCTGATCTTAAATATCGGAGGATTTGGACAGCCAAAGTAAAGCTTACCAGAGCGAAGTGGTCCGGGCGGGCCTAGTGATTTTCGGCCCTGAGCGGCCGTGCTTCGACCTAAAGCGCCTAGAGGGACCACATCTTTATCCTCGCTCGAGTCCGAATAAGAAATACTGTGATTCGAATCAGACGAATCAGTACTGTTTTCTTCAGATTCACCCGAAGAAGAACTTCACGATCGTCCATGTGAAATTTGATTACCGTGCACAAAGCGTACGCGATTCGTACACTGTGGGTGCATGCACACACAACAATGTGCGTACGTGGCCACGTGTGCGAACCCGTCTCGTATCTAGCTAGAGGTCGCATACCGACTATCGAAAAAATTTCCGGGTCCTGCCTCGGTTTACGTCACTCATATTCTAGTGGCCGCGAAATTTGAAAAGGGGTGGGGTCAATTTTTGGACGGCAAATTACCACACTAAACGTACACTAGAACCAGTTTTGCTTTTTATTCACATTTAATACACATAAATCTATTAAATTAAAACAACAAATGCGTAATGAAAATGTTAGACTGCATGTTTCTGTGGGACATGGTCGGGAGCGATGGAAGTGTGGCGAAGATTGCACCCCGAGGTATCGACGACCAACAAAACGTGAGTTGGACTTCACCTCGGAGCATTTTTAATGTTGGTGCCACATTTCCTACGTTCTCCTCGCGATTTAAAAACAAATTAGATCGTGATGGTCGTGCGCTTATCGTGAGTTTAGGTCTCGAATGTGTGACACCCGCTCAAATATGGTACATTTTCTCATGACATTATTGTAAATGCGTCACAAATTATGTGGATCTGGCAGCCAATATATAAATTATTTAATTTGGCAATTGGTTTTAGATGCAAACAGATCAATGGTCGGTTTTAAATCCCAACATAACATTATCTGGCGAAACATATCGGGATCAAGTTACCACTCCAGATTGTTGTTAAATGACCTTGATAAGGCATCATCAATGGTATTATTGAGACCTGGAATATGACGTGCTATTAACCATATGTCATGTTCTATAGACACCACATTACCATGGAGCGCGCACACACGAACATTATGGGGGCCCTAGCCTGATGATTTTGACAGGCTGGATTTTACTACCGTCCTGAAGTACCAGACTGTTTGACGTTTGTTGAAGAAACACCATAGGTTTTTACCACTGTGTGCTGTTCTGATTTAACAAAATATTATGATATTGTTTAGCAGTTACCAAAGATGGTTGGCCAACCGTCGTCCTATAAAATACTAAACCCCGGATAAATCCGTTTGACCCGACCCCCCCCCCCCCCCCCCCCCCCCAAAAAAAAACAATAAATAAAAAAATAAATAAAAAAATTAAATAAAAGCTAATGTTGTATACTACCCTCAAAAGAAAATGTGCCGTGAAATGAATAGTGTCCCATTAACCTTTCTGAATGTTCCTATTTCAGGTGTGGATGGAGTAAAGCAAGCACCTCTTATAGCAAGAACCCACCGATGAAATTCAACGACGAGACTGACTGTACGGGAGATACCAGTCACCTGTCGTCCTTGAAAATCTTTCAGCTCTTCTTCTGACAAGCAGTGTGGGAATTGATGGTGGATGAGACCAATCGCTATGCTGACCAAACAATGTGTGCTGATGTGGCCAATCATCAGCCTGACTGGAATCCAGTTACTGTTCCTGAAATTATGGCATTCGTGGCCTTGCATCTGTGCATGGGTATCAACAAAAGGCCTCGATACAGCATGCACTGGTCCAGGTCCGAAGTTCTGCGAAGTCCCCTGTATTTGGCGACCATGTCTCGCAATCGATATACTGCGATCCTTCGATTTTCCCACCTTGCCAACAACATAGCTCAACCAGGTGATGCTCCCCCCTGACAAACTTTCCAAGGTCCGCCCGCTGCTCGACATTGTACTGCCATCCTTTCCTTGCATTTACAAGCCAGGCCGAAACCTCTCACCAGATGAGACAATGATCAAGTTCAAAGGCCGACTTGGTTTAAAACAGTACATGCCACGAAAGTCCGCCAAAATGGGGATTGAAATGTTTTTCATTGAACGAGTCAGAAACCGGTTATACATGTGCTTGGAAGGTGTTCACCGGCTCTCAGCCCACATCAAAGGAATCTAGTCAACCCTCCGTTAGTTATGCTTCAACACACCACCCACCTAATATTACATCTGCAGGGCATGTAGTCCTCGACCTAATTACAGGACTCGAACATAAGGGACTTTTCATTTTCATGGACAATTTGTATACCAGCCCAGCTCTCATCTGCAAGTTGTCACAGTTAAAGTTTGGAGCTTGTGGAACTGCACGCTACACCAAATTGGGGATTCCAGATTGTGCAAACCCCCAAAAGTTACACATGATAAGAGGTGCTGACCCCCAGTTTTACACCAAAGCCGGCCAACTGTGCGTCGTTTGGCAGGATGCCAAGCGTGTAACTCTTCTCACAAATGTTGAAAATTGCAAAATCGACACGAAAAACATTCGGAGCAAAAACAGTTTGAGTGGACTTCGTACGATCAAAAAACCTTCTGTCGTTAATGATTATAATAAATACGGGAGGAAGTGATCTCGCAGCACAAATGTGTCAGTACTACTCGCACCCTCACAAATCAATAAAATGGTGGAAAAGAGTTTTCGTGGCCATTCTTGACATCTGCTTGGTGAATGCTACCAATGTATACAAGAGCATCCCTACAAATCAGCACTTGGCCTCTTTGGATTTCAGAGTAAAGGTGATAGAAGAGCTTATTTCCACTTCGAAGTACAACCAAGCTCAGCATGGCAGTCAAGTGTCACGTTGTTCCAGCCGCTTTCCGACTCATCACTATCCTGGGAGAATTTCTGCCGGCAAAAGGCGCAACTGTGTTGTTTGCAGTACTAGAGCCAAGCGGAAACAAACTCGCATGATTTGTAAACAGTGTGACAAACCAATGTGTGTACTACCATGCTTTTAGAAGTTTCATAGTCTATAATGAGCATTCACCCGAGCAAGTTTTATTGTGGTCAAAATCGTGAATGTATGACAACCGCATTACTGTTTTCCACCATTTTCCTTCATCGACCGAGTCTTACAGAAGATAGAAATAGACAGCCCGAGTGCTCATGTTCCCCTTTTGGAGGACACAGCACTGGTTCTCTATACGTCTACTGACAAGAGAGCCAGTTGTACTACCATCGTCAACGTACACTGTAAAAAATATGACGTTTTTGCATGCGGAAACAGACGCCTAATTGAACATGAAAACCCACCCGTTTCGTTGCTATATCCGGCCGTCTCCGGCGATCATTTTCATGTCCAGTTCCAGATAGCTTTCACACGTAAATGCACCATTCACCTCCGCAATTTACGTAAACGTGAAAACCTAACCCACGAAACCAGTTTTCAGCTTCAATTATGCTATGTACTACTATAAATTGTTAAAATTCATTTGTGTGCTCATGGTCAATACAATTCTGGCAAAACATACCAGCTTCAATATGGAGTTTCAAATGCTCCCCGGCAATCTCTTGCATAATTAAAAATTCATACTTATTCACTAAGTTTCTACCACCCTCCCTCCCCCAGCGTATTCACCCCCCCCCCCCCCAAAAAAAAAAAAAAAAAACAACAACAACAACAACAACAGACCCCCAACAAACCAAACCCATACAGGTTGGTAAACACCGCCAATCGTGGACGAGGCATTGTCCGACCGTCTTCCCTTCTTTTGTTTATACTTTTCGGATGACTTCCATAGGATTTGTACACGATTTGGAATCGTGGAAGTTTTGTCAATCGTGGACGTACCCAATTATTTTGTCTTACGACCGCGATTGGCGGTTAATACATACGGACCACAACTCATACACACCCACCCCCATTCTTTTGACAGATTAAATAAAAAACACATTCAATAAAACATTTCCAAAGAAGCTAAAATATTTATTCTTAATCACATGTTTTACATCATTATTAAAACGTCTGAGAGTGCGGCCCGACAGTCAACATAAAAAAAATGTGTTTCAGTAAAAGACACCAAACTAATTAAACTCCACGTGCTACATAATAAATGTATACATTTTAAAGCATGAATCTGTTACAATGTGGAGATATACACTACGGTGTTTTATATGAATACGGAAATCTTCATTCTGACAAGGAAACCCTGTAAGTTTTACAATATTTTACTAAATCCATAGTTTTAGCTTTACTGACGCAAAGGGGTTATATTAATTGATAACAAATGTCATTGATAAAAACGAGGGCCTGTTAGAGACATTACTTCCTTGAATATCACAAACAGACGGTTATCGTAATAATTTTTGATCAGCAGTAGTTCAACTGGCTGCGACTGAAAAACGACTAGCGGAACACGGTCCGCCATACTGTTGAATGAAACAATGTTGGTTCTACAAAATGGCGGACCGTTATTTGTCACGAAATTAAACAAAAACCACGCAATTTGGAGGAGTAGTTATGCGAAACTTTATATTTAAAAAACATTTCCTAACCATAATAATTTTATTTTTATATACAGAAACGCCCAATCTAAAGCAATGTGCCCCTTCGTAAATATCAAAAGAATAAGCGCGATTGTTCACGGAGTTTTCTTGCGCATTAACGCGATACTACGGTATAATACTAGTAGGGAGTCATGTTGTCAAGGGAATCAGATTGACGCAGTGGCTCGCCTTCCATCGCTATGACCAAGGGTTCGAATGCCGCATGTGCCAATATGTGGATTGGGTTTGCAGTCCCCGCCTGGTTCCGTGGGTTTCCCGCAGAATATTCTTCTGGGTTTTTTCTCTCACGTCACGGGATGTTGAATGAAATAAATATACCAATTCGGCGGCAGTAATTTTCTGCCGCGAGCACCAGGCTCGCGAGTGACGCTCTTGGTTGCAATACCTGTGTCTAGTGTAGGACATGTATATAATCATGTTTCTCCAAGCAAACTTGTGAAATTGGTATCCGTTAAGGCAGAGCTATAGAGAGGGTTGTAGTTTCGCTTCTTTGAGCACGCCGAAATGGAGCTGTACGCTTCCCAGGAAGCCGAGACGATGCACTAAATACGTTACCCGATAAAGCAGGGGTAATGATATATATATGGTGGCCCTGAAGGGACTACCCAGATCGTGAATATTGACGTCCGTTATTCACGACAAATCATCATCATCATCATCATCATCATCATCATCATCATCATCATCATCATCATCATCATCATCATCATCATCATCATCATCATCATCATCATCATCATCATCATCATCATCATCATCATCATCATCATCATCATCATCATCATCATCATCATCATCATCATACTATAATTCGAGCAACGTTTGTCTGTCTGTCTGTTTGTTTCGCTACTCCTCCCAAGTCCTTGGTCCGATCTCGCCCAATCTTGGTGGGTGGATGTAAGTTGACCCCAGAATTGCCCTTGAGGGGTTCATTTTTGGAAAGGTCAAGGTCACTGGGGTCAAAGGTCAAATGTTCGTTTTTCGCTACTCCTCCCAAGTCCTTGGTCCGATCTCGCCCAAACTTGGTGGGTGGATGTAAGTTGACCCCAGAATTGCCCTTGAGGGGTTCATTTTTGGAAAGGTCAAGGTCACTGGGGTCAAAGGTCAAATGTTCGTTTTTCGCTACTCCTCCCAAGTCCTTGGTCCGATCTCGCCCAAACTTGGTGGGTGGATGTAAGTTGACCCCAGAATTGCCCTTGAGGGGTTCATTTTTGGAAAGGTCAAGGTCACTGGGGTCAAAGGTCAAATGTTCGTTTTTCGCTACTCCTCCCAAGTCCTTGGTCCGATCTCGCCCAAACTTGGTGGGTGGATGTAAGTTGACCCCAGAATTGCCCTTGAGGGGTTCATTTTTGGAAAGGTCAAGGTCACTGGGGTCAAAGGTCAAATGTTCGTTTTTCGCTACTCCTCCCAAGTCCTTGGTCCGATCTCGCCCAAACTTGGTGGGTGGATGTAAGTTGACCCCAGAATTGCCCTTGAGGGGTTCATTTTTGGAAAGGTCAAGGTCACTGGGTCAAAGGTCAAATGTTCGTTTTTCGCTACTCCTCCCAAGTCCTTGGTCCGATCTCGCCCAAACTTACGGGTACGGGTACGTCACCCCATCCCCAACTTCCCTTCTTCCGGTCATATATCACTGGGGTCAAAGGTCAAATGTTCGTTTTTCGCTACTCCTCCCAAGTCCTTGGTCCGATCTCGCCCAAACTTACGGGTACGGGTACGTCACCCCATCCCCAACTTCCCTTCTTCCGGTCATATATTACACCCACGGGTACTTTTGACTAAACTTACGGGTACGGGTACGTCACCCCATCCCCAACTTCCCTTCTTCCGGTCATATATTACACCCACGGGTACTTTTGACTAGTTTCACAAATTTCCTCAAAGTCGCGAATATTGACGTCAATATTGACGTCAATATTCACGACTTTCCCCAAAAGTCGCAAATATTGACGTTAAATTTGACGTCGATATTCGCGTCAGATTTCACGACTTTCCCCAAAAGTCGCGAATATTGACGTCAATATTCGCGACAAAATTCACGACTTTCCTCAAAGTCGCGAATATTGACATCAATATTGACGTCAATATTGACGACTTTCCACAAAAGTCGCGAATATTGACGTCAAATTTGACGTCAAATTTCACGACCGGACATAAATTTTGACGCGATTTTTTTTCCAGCAGTCTAGGTTGTCTTCTTATTCATCCATGGTTTTGGTTAGCCTTGCTCCAAGACTGATTTTTGTATTAGTTCCGGGGAGCGCCGTCCGTCTATGCAGTTCATCAATCATCAATACTCCGAAAACGGGCTTATTGAGGGCGCCCTCGATTGTCACGAGAGATCAGTGGATTTGTTTTAAAGGTATAGGTAGGATACGGTTAGGATACACAATTGGTAATTGCTTGAATTATCATGAATGGGTGGATTTTGGGGGGTTGTATTTTATAGTAAATCTCGTTTAACTGACCTTTAAAATAATTTATTGATGGCGAGAAAATCACGAAAAACTACGTTTGTTTTCAACCACCGTCGGGCAGTTGAATATTCTTGTTATTAAATGTATTCGGTTTTTTTGCGATCGCCGTCCGGTAATCGCGAATTTAGTTTTATATAAAAAAAAAAATCGGAATAATTAAAGGATATCTTGCGCGATCATTTTGCTGGATGCCTAAAATCATAATTTACCTTCAAATAAGTAAGATATTTCTTAATAATTCGGTAGTCAACAAATCCACTGATCTCTCGTGACAATCGAGGGCGCCCTTAATAAGTCCGTTTTCGGAGTATGGAGGATTAATGAACTGCATAGACAGACGGACGGCGCGCCCCGGACAAATGAACAACTCAGTCTTGGAACAAGACTAGCCAAAACCTAGCTTGCTGGAAACAAATTCGCGTCAAAATATTCGCGACTTTGGGAGAAAGTCGCGAATATTGACGTCAATATTGACGTCAATATTCGCGACTTTAAGGAAAGTCGTGAATTTTGTCGCGAATATTGACGTCAATATTCGCGACTTTCAGGGAAAGTCGTGACATTTGACGCGAATATCAACGTCAAATTTGACGTCAATATTCGCGACTTTTGGGGAAAGTCGTGAGTATTGACGTCAATATTGACGTCAATATTCACGATCTGCGTAGTCCCTTCAGGGCCACCATAGTTATACATGTAGCGCCTTGGGCGTCACTTTCTAACGCAAAGATATCAAAGAATTCAAAAGCAAGGTGGTAAGTGAGTAAACGAAAGATTGTGGTTAGATTGTGGTAAGATTTTCATGGTGGTTTTTATCCTTTCTTTCCGCCCACCCCCCGGTACAGAAATCCATGCGGATGAATGTAGCGGTCTTTGCGAGGTCAACTTCGTCAATCTAACTTGTCAGAGGCGGGGCAAGCGACGGGCCCGCAATCGCAGTGCTGTAATGCATCTTCGCGGACTTTGAGATTGCCGTGAGGCCAGAGCCGCCCACCCGTAAGATGTATATCCCTTTAACAAAAATGTTGCCCTTAAAGCCGTAGAGTCAGTCAAGGCAATTGGCTCCTAAAATGTAAGGAGCAAAGATGGGCATAGTATAGAAGCCTCAGGTCAAGGCCACTTTAGCTATATCTCATGATTCGAGGCAAGCTCTTGCGTAGTATGTAAGCACCAATACATTGTTCACAGTGGGTGAGAATAGCACAAAGACGTTTGGTCTAGAGAATTCAAAGTAATGTGCCAAGCATTTTTAGCAAGTCAGCCTATGTTTATAATTAAATTTAACTCCCAAATGGCGTTTTGTATGGTGTTTTAGGGCGTCGAGAGAATCGTCCATGTAAAATTACAAATAAAAAAACCAAACTTTAATTCAATATTCTGAAGATCTGCAAGCAGAAGATGCAAAACTAGGCTTGTCCACTTTCGGGGTACCGAGACAGTTAAAGTAAACTCCAAATTTCTGCTTGCAGAAAATGTCAGAGTGTCACGGTGGAGTAAATATATAGGTTCAGAAGAAGGATACATTTGAACTCGAAGTTTGCCGAGTGTGGGTTGATAGTTGGTATGACGTAGACCCTGGTGGGCAAGTCGCAAGTACTTCAATTGCAGTGCGGCGACGACATTCCTCCCTCATTCTGTAAATTGTGCAAAGCCTTTATATCTCGTTTTACCCCGGCCTCTCATCACCAGCCGGCTGCGACGTGGACTGCGTGACTGCCAAGACAAAGAAGATCGAAGATGCGTAAGACGATTCGTAAGCTGAATGAAATAAGGAACACCTGGTCGTGACCTTCAATGAGAATATGGAGTACTGGGTGCCTCGTAAATGCTTCTGCATCACAGGACGTGGAGACGGCATGCCAGCCCAGCCACGTCATGGTAAAAAACAAGTGTGGTGGGTACTAGTTGTCATTTAGTGTCACAGTTCCGGGATGACCAAACGTCTTAATGTAGATATCAAGGGGAAACTGAAGTTGCCATTTGAAATTGCATTCTGTCATTTCTTAAACCATGTCGGCGATCCAGTTTAGAACACCCATTTTGGGATTTAAAAATGGCCCTAATACAGCCCCGCAGAAGATTTTAGGTGAATACGATTGGATTTTCATTGTACGTCCGTTTCTTTGCGTATTTTGATCTTCTTTTTTACCTGCCGTCTTCTTAGTGAAGGCTGACCAGATTCTCACACCGACTAGCTCTCTATCGATCGTCCACAGGTTCCACCGACCCTCTGCAACAGAGCCATCTGTTGGTGATGATTTGTTTGGCCTTCTGACGGTAGGAGCGATTGAACATACAGTAGATACAAACATTGCAGATACTGTTGGACGCTAGAAGCCATGTCACTATAAACCGAAGCAAAGGTGCAGTCTTCACGTTAGTGTAGGACTCAATGGTTCTGGCAATCGTAATTGGAGTAAAGCAAACTGCAAAAGCCAGAGTGACGACGACAAACGTCTTGAGAGCTTTGTTGTCCTGGATGTTATTTCTGTTGTTAGGATCGTTCTGGTTGACTCGTTTCTCATGCTCTCTGCTGATCTTTATGATGCGATAGTATATACACATCATTATAAAGACCGGAATTACGTTAACGAATAGAAGGAGGGAAACGTTTGCAACTGTAGAAGTGTTTGCATAAGTACAAACAACAGCATCGTCAAAATATATCACATGTACTCCGAGAACATGTGCTACAATTTGTCCACTCATGAATACTAGCGATGCAAAAATGAGACTGACAATAATACGACGCCGTGTGCACAAAGTAGGAAACTGGTACGGTCTGGTAACGGCAATGTAACGCTCAACATTTAAACAGATGAGGGAAAATGCTGACATAAGTATGACCAACATTAAAATGCAGGCATGTGTCTGACAAATGATGTATCCAAAAGGCCACCGGTCCAAAGCTGAAGCGACAACCTGGAACGCCGTCAAAAAGGCCCAATGTGAGGTCAGATACTGCCAAAGATGTCATCAAGATCTTAGAACTGTCTGCCAAGTCTGGTACGCGACGAGTCACGACAATGGAGATAATGTTTCCAGCTATGGTCAACAATCCAAGAAAGCCGATGAAACAAGTACGGAAAGCGACAATGATCGGGGACACGCCCAAAGGATCTGGCGCCGAATCATTCATTTTCCCTTATCGAGTCCGTTCAACCAAATTACACTGAGTAACACGTACATCTGACTTCCGATGGAACATAGAAACAATTTATTAAAATAATTGATTGGGCCAAGTTTACTCCAATTGTTTTTGTAACATTACGTGGTTATTTACTATATTCACCATCAATTGTTGTCCATTGCAGGAAGAAGACCATGAAAGCTTCTCTCAAACCAACCAAGTCTGTCAATACCCATCTGAAGAATACTTATAAATGTGGTTCTGTTTTGTTGGTAAAAAAGTCCTTTTAATTTGAAAATTATCAATATAGGTTTCAAATGAACTGACTGCAATTATTTACTAGCAACACAGCCTCCTTCCGTGCGTGATAATGCAATTTTCGTGCCTGTCTGATTTTGTTTTGGATGGCCATATTTACTGTCGTTACTTATTGAAGGTTATATACATCGAACTGCGTGTTGGGAATAATACTAGAATCGATAACAAGTGATCGCATGTTTGGACGGGTCGTGGCGGTGAATGCATCTTTGTTGTTAGATGTTATTGGAGTGACGTCTTCTGTTGTACCTGACCTTGTTTTCTTAATTGTCATGGTCTCTATGAACGGGCGCATCGATTGTTCAGAAAGCGATAGATAGACAAGCGATTGCCGCTTTGTTTGAAGATAGACGCTGGGGCAGTGAATATACATCTTGGTAATTATTAGCTACTACGTGTAGTAGGAAGCCGCGCTTTGCGCGGCACCTGCTTTGGACGGGTCGTGGCGGTGAATGCATCTTTGTTGTTAGATGTTATTGGAGTGACGTCTTCTCGTCACCGTTTTCACGAAGAGGCAAATTGAGCCTTTCACGGTCTGAACAAACTTTCGAGATAATCGCTTGTAAAGTTTGTCCTTTTTTCGTTTGGCAGTTTGAAACATAAATATTCATAGAATATACAAGATTAAGGTATCATGGGAAAGAAGAGATTTCAATCTTCTTAAATATAGCAAACGTTAAGAAAAATAGGTGATTAGTTTTGCAGAATTAATCAATTAATAGAATTGCCTCTTCGTGAAAACGAAAAAAACGATACATTAGCAAATTCGCCCGTGGCTGTGAGAGTCAGAATGTATACATTTCCCCATTGCGCCCCCAATTTGTCTCTTCGTGAAAACGATAAAAGCCACTTCGCGACCAATTCGCCCAATTCGCCTCTTCGTGAAAACGCTAAAGTGACTAAGCGCACCAAAGTGCCCTTCATAAACACGTTGAAGTCAACGCTATTTCGAATTTGCCTCTTCGTGAAAACGCTAAAAGCCACTTCGCGACCAATTCGCCCAATTCGCCTCTTCGTGAAAACGCTAAAGTGACTACGCGCACCAAAGTGCCCTTCATAAACACGTTGAAGTCAACGCTATTTCGAATTTGCCTCTTCGTGAAAACGCAAAAGGGCACTTGAGGACCAATTCGCCCATTAGTTAATTAGGTTAATTGTGATTTTAATGATTTTGTGGATGTATAACTTCACCAGGTTGTAGAAATTGCAATATTTAATCGTTTTCATCAACAAAAATAATTTCGATAAATAGACGATTTTTCATGAAATTCGCCTCTTCGTGAAAACGGTGACGTTCTGTTGTACCTGACCATGTTTTCTTAAATGTCATGGTCTCTATGACCCCTAACAAAAATGCCCGGAACTTTGAAGAGGGCAGCCCAAGCCAAATTTGTTCAGTACCCTTCAGGGATGCCCAAAACACTTTCAAACCTTTGTTGCCAAGATTTGGTCACGGGACATTAGCGTTCATCCCTTACTATAACGCCACTGGAAAAGAGAGTATAGCACCCTTCATATTGCCATTTACATTTTGTGTCGAATTACTTCCGATGCGTATCCCATTCCCACATTGAAAATTATTCCCAGCAAGATTAGGCCTATGGGACCGAGTGACTCCCTCCTTGAGCCCCTTTCACACTACCAAAGAAATCCCCGGAAAATATTTACCCCTGCTCGGGAGTAGGGTTAAAGGAGAAATCCCCGGGGTTTAACGTTTTTCCTGGGGAAAAGCAAGTAGTGTGAACGTCGCAGGGTTTGAACTTACCCCACCTTTTTGCGTCCACGGGTAATCTCGAAAGGTCACAGGGTCACAAATAGCGCGCCAAATAATTCGCGCGGTGACTTAGTATTGTAATGTAGTACCTTTCAAACTTTTCGTAAATATATTTACAGTTAGGCTAAGTACAAAAGGCAAATAATAACGTTTGAAAATTATACAAATAATTTAATTTTAAAGAATATGAGCAAAATGAATGGTTTTAAATGACAAAAAATTACCAATGGTGTATACTACCTTTAAGTCCACAAGAAACCAAAGAGTGCCACGAGGCGAGAAAACAACTCTGCTTACACAAAACTCACCAACACCATCTACATATTGTTCCTCATTATACAATGATAGTCGATGGTGGGAAACAATCCACCGTCATCTTACAAGTGTGGCAAAAGGCTGGCGAAAAAAACAGTCGCATCGCAGCAACATGGCGACTCGAAGCAAGAGAGCCACAACAGTTTGAGCACGTGGGATACGCACCTAGCAACAAGATCCCTAACCTACTAAAACGACTCTTGTAATACTACAACGCCATGTATGAAAACTCACATAAAGTACGTTATACCTCAAAACTATATTCATGGATCCATTTAAAACGGCGATCAAAACGGGGTTATTTAAATACAAAGTTACTTGGAGTATATTATGAACAAATCCAAATAATAAATGTACTAAGTTTCCAGCAGATAAATACACCCGCACTCTGTCCAGGTCACATGCAAATGAGGACATATGCAAATAGCGTGTACATGTAATAAGGATGAGACAGGGAAAATCCCATACCCTTACAATATTGTGGAGATATACAGTGTTTTATATTTCCGTGTCTCGACAACAAACAAACTGTTGCGTACATACCATTGTGTGGGTTTAGGAGTCCATTTATTATATATTATTATTGTCTTACAACTTAATTCTTTAACTTAGTTAGTTCTTAAATATATACGATGCTCAGGCCGATACCCAGACAGCTTCTTTTTTAATGTTAAGTTTAACACGGCCGCTTTCTATTTTCTTGTGGCTGACCCTAGGAGTCGTTGACCTGGCATAGTTAAACTATAAACAGCTTTCAATTTTTTTATAAATATTCGCGTTACTAAACGTAATCACAATACATGATGTTTGGCTTTATAAATTATGATAATGAATATTGCTAGCTTCAACCGTCTAAATCCAAGGTGAACTGCAGCCTACAACAAATAAGCAATTATAAGAAATAATTCGTTACTTATGGCAACTCCGTGTAATTTTGGATATTCATTAGCTATTTACTCAGTGTATAATATAAACAAACATAATATATATATACATACATAAATACTCATATACTATACATATGCATATTAATCTATTGAGAACAATATATTAATTACACGTCAGATTGACACCATAATTACTTTGATAAAGTAATAATATGTATATCAAAGCAGGAATATACTTGTACATTTGCTGAATATATATACGGGATGGGCAAAAAACCCGTGGAAACCTTCCTGGGAAAAACAGGGGGAAATTTCCATCCGGCTCCAACTTTGTGGCAAACAAGTTTATTAACTCCGTATATCAGCTAACTAAGTTTAGGTTGAATAACTGAATGTAAATATACCAGCATGGTGACGGTCACAAAATGAGTTAAGGTGGTGGGGAAGGGAGGTGGAAGCTGAGCAGATATGAGCCAAGAATGAAATGCGGCTCACAACGCTATACCACTTGAGCCCTTTTCCAAACCTCCAGGCTTCGGCTTTGGCTTGGGCTCCGGCTTCAATTTATGAGGCTTCGTCTTCATGAGGCTCCGCGACAAGCCTAAAAGTTTTGGAACACCGAGGCTTCGGGAGGCTTCGGGAGGCTTCGGCTGGCTTCGACTAGCGACTCTATGCCATTCGTGATGCTTCGTTACATTCCGTTGAGTTACCGGCCTATATGGATGGAAACATCGCTAATAAACGGCTGAAGCAATATTATTTTGCGCCTGCTTTCACTACGGGAACAATATACGTATCCAGGAATAAATGTAAACTTATACATCTAGGGCCTATATGCCATTTATTCACTCAACCAAAATCTGTCTTTTCCCCTTTTCTAAACCGCGTCTGTAGACCTCTGGAAAAGTTTTTTTGGGGGGGACAATTTATTTTTATTTTATTTTTATTTTTATTTCTTTTATTTTTTTTTTTGGGGGGGGGGGGGGGTTGCAAGTGCCAGGCCAATGCCTCATTCAAAATACTTTGTTTGCATCGCTATTGCTAAAAACGGAATCTACTTTTACTTCGGGAAGAGACCTTGTAATTCTTTTATTTACGATCTGATCTGCAGATTCGATCTAAAAGTAAGATGCACTCCTTTAATATGCTGTGTCCGTCTTTCAAGGAAATAAATATGTACTTTTCGGCAAAGAATTGTCAACCATGTATTATTACTGATAGTTTATTTGGCAAACAACATGGAAAAATAAACATTTAGATTAAGACAGGGCAACATAATTACGAATCATTCAATATAAAACTAAACAAAAGATTTAGAATATAATTGAGAATATAATTAAAAAATAAGTGCTCACATAGATAATTTAAAAGAAAAAACTGCAAAAGAAAATCACAATGTTAAATTTAAAAATTAACAACAAAATATTTAAATTTTGAAATTGTAATGTATCCTTTGCTGTGACATTTGGGAATATATATTATTGAACCCCCTACCACCAGTACCATTCTAAAACAATAATAGCTCCTTTGAAGTAAGACATGCCAGGATTAGGTTTGTTTTAAAAATAGATTGAGGCCTCAAATAGAGGCTGCTCAAAACCAACCTTTTTGAAATCGCTTTTCATGTTGTAAAAATTGTACTCCTTTCATAAAAACATGTTGTTTTCCTTGATGTAATAGTAGTTTGTGATGTACATGGATGTTTGCCTTTTAATATTTTAATGAATCTGGTTTTATCATTTTACAGTGCATTTAAATTTTATGTACATAACGTTTGCACTTCATAAATAACATTATTATTGTCAGGCCTACATTTTATACTTCAAGACTTTCTACTGCTGACAATTGATTTTTTGAAATATAATTTTCCCCAGCATATAAACAAATACCAACAGTCATTTGTAGTGCAGGCATAGGCATTATAAATAATAGAGTTGAGTTAAGTTGACCAGGACCTGTTCCAATAATTCCATGCTGTTCCAGTGTAAACAACATAAATAGGGAGTGAATAGTTTTTCTTCAAAATTGGGAGATTTAGGTGAGCAAATATGTGAGCACACTCAGTACAGATCTTTAGCTTTGATTGTTCAGAATATACCTGTGCAATTAGTCTCTATATTGTCAGAGATCCTTTATAACAACACGGCTGGCAAGCATAAATTGAGATTCTCCCTCATTTGGCTGATGGACTTGGAGAGGCTTGTATTGGAGAATGAACCTTCCTCCACTGCTAGAAATAAGTAGTGGGAAGAAAATGAGTTGCTCATCTTTCCTAGTGCACACAATCCATGGTGGTGTAGAAAGTCCACGATGGAGTTTACCTGTGCTTGAATTCTGAATATCATCAGAACCTAAGAACCATCAAGAAAATAAACAAAAGCAGAATTAAGAATGGTGATGATCTAGGACAAAATAGCAAGTTAGGTATACACACACACTGAATGCTAAGTGGTGGTGTTGGTGCAAACAAATTTGCCTCCCAAACAAGACATTGTGTTTTTCCTGAGGAAATGCTCCACAGGGATCACCAAATTGGTTTATGGCTCGTTCAGTTAAAGCAGCAAATATTTGGTTTATCCTGCGTCATCTATTACAGATTCTGCTTATGATAGAAACTAATCAATTTAATAAAAACACAATAAAAGTATACTTCTATTTCAAAAAGAAATTAGTTGTTAATTTCCAAACTAACCCCTTTTCCTTCCAGCTTCCAGCTTTAAAGCTTATGACATGTTGAGATTTTAGAGGTGAAATTTTTGAGCTACATTCTTTCTAAATCTCCAGCAATATTTTCATTTTTGTAGGCCTAGCCTATTAACTCAGATTCTGGTATTGAATATAAAACTATTTTCACTTATTTTTTGTATTAACATGAAGGGGACAACGAGGTGTAACAATGCGCTCAGTTAAACTGGCTATTGTTACGGCATGCCGTGCGATTCTCAGAATGGGTGCCGACTGCTCCATCTAATGATCTAGTATTAAATTGAACAGAAATTGCGAATAAATCCATGCCTAACGTTATGTTGCCTACCTACACCCTGTATAACATGCCCTTATCATACCGACTTGTGGAAACTCGTTATGATCAATAGTTTCGGGTCAAAAGAAGCCAGAAGGCCGACTGCCATAATAGCCACTGTCCCACTGCCTTTATTTACATACCCAGGCAGCTTGACTAGTGCGGGTTTGCATGGAAGTTGGTTGGACTAGTCAGTAGTAGTTGGAATTGAAACTTTCGTCGAAAAAAGGTAGCATAACGTTAGGGTTAGAAATGTTGTCCTAGGTCCTATAGATAGTATGATTATCTTCATGGTTACACGTAACATTTTCACTTGAGTTGGTAAATTTCTTTTAACAAAATCATTAAACTTACAGTGAATTGTCGGTGAAAACTTCCTTGCAAACACCCCGACACACCGCGAAAACAATGGCGGCCGTCGCAAACTTTTTTGTTTGTGATAATTTTGTGGCTTGTATCACGTGACAATACGTCACGAAGCCTCCACGAAGTCACCTCCTCGGCAGGCTTCATAATTTAGCCAAAAACGGAGCCTCTAGATGAAGCCGAAGCCAAAGCCTCTATTTGGTATGGGCTTCAAAATGGCGGAATGGAGACGAAGCCGAAGACGAAGCCAAAGCCGGGGGTTTGGAAAACAGCCTTGGTCAGCTAAACCTCTTAAACCACGAGTCTACGTTCTTTTCTTGTTTTTTAGTCTTTTTTAATAAGGAATTAAAATCCACACAAAGACATAATGCTTTCGGCTATGGGAGTTACATAACCCACCGCCAGGACTTCTAAAATTATGCACAGCCCGGCTTAATCAAATTCTCACCTGTGCGGATTTTATGCTTTGCGAACTTATCTACAAATAGCAAGATTGACACGTTCTTAATAAATCAGATTAAATGTTTTAATCTTTATTTATATGAATAGGAAATCTTCATTCTAAAAAAACAACCTGTAAGTTTTACAATATTTTGCTAAATCCATAGTTTTAGCTTCACTGACGCCAAGTGCTTATATTCATTGATAAAAAATGTCATTGATAAAAACGGGGGCCCGTTATAGAGAGTTACTTCTTTGAATATCACAACAGACGGTTATCGTATTGCTCAGCCGTAGTTCAACCAACTTTGACTGGAAAACGACTAACGGAACACAGTCCGCCATTTTGTTGAATCAAAAATTTAGTTCTACAAAATGGCGGACCATTATTTGTCACGAAATTAAACAAAAACCACGCAATTTGAAAGAGTAGTTATGCGAATCTTTATATTCTAAAAACACTTTCTAACCAAATTAATTTCATATTTATATACGGAAACGCCCAAAACAAAGCAATGTGCCCCTTCGTAAATATCAAAAGAATTTCTTGCGCATTATACGCGCTACTATGGTATAGGGAGTCAGGTTGTCAAGGGAGTCAGATATGATTGGCGCAGCGGCACGCCTTCCATCGCTATGACCCGGGTTCGAATGCCGCATGTGCAAATATGTGGATTGGGTTTGCAGTCCCCGCCTGATTCCGTGGGTTTCCCCCAGAATATTTTTCTCGGTTTTTCTCTCACGTCTAAAACTGTAAGTTCTTCACATTGTCTTCTCTCAATTTTTTATTACATCCTGTAATTGATGCTAAAGCGCTGTTGGATGTTGAATGAAATAAATAGACCAATTCGGCGGCAGCCATTTTCTGCGGCGAGCACCAGGCTCGCGAGTGACGCTCTTGGTTGCAATACCTGTGTCTATAGTGTAGGACATGTATATAATCATGTTTCTCCCTGCAAAGTTGTCAAATTGGTATCCGTTAAGGCAGAGCTATAAAGAGGGCTTCTTTGAGCACGCCGAAATGGAGCTGTACGCTCCCCAGGAAGCCGAGACGATGCACTGAATACGTTACCCGATAAAGCAGGTGTAATGATATACATGTAGCGATATACATGTGAAGATTCTCAGGATGGTTTTCATCCTTTCGTTCCGCCCACCCTCTGGTACAGAAATCGATGCCGATGAATGGCGAGGTCAACTTCGTCAATCTAACTTGTCAGAGCGACAGACCGACGAGGCGGGGCAAGCGACAGGCCCGCAATCGCATTGCTGTAATGCATCTTCGCGGACTTTGAGATTGCCGTGAGGCCAGAGCCGCCCACCCGTAAGATGTATATCCCTTTAACAAAAAAGTTGCCCTAAAAGCCGTAGAGTCAGTCAAGGCAATTGGCTCCTAAAATGTAAGGAGCAAAGATGGGCATAGTATAGAAGCCTCACAACTGGACAAACCTATTTTTTTATTTGCTTCTGCCAGAAAATAAGAAGATTGGTTTATAAAACCCTTAATTTTTGGCTAGTAGAAATTTAGATTTTACTTTGACAGCACTGTTCGCGCACCAAAATGTGCCGTTCCAAATTTCAATTAGCAGAATAAATAATTTGCGAGTTAAATTTGGATACCATCTGGTTCACTGAATTGCTCACACAGCTTGTCACAGCTTAACTTTAAATTCTCCAGACTAAAGACACTGCTGCTATATCACATGATTCGAGGCAATCTCTTGCGTAGTATGTAAGATACGCTCAGCACCATACATTGTTCAGAATGGATGAGAATAGCACAAAGACACCAGACCATTTCAGAGCTGGGGTTGCTAGCGTAAGGCTTGCCTCGAACTACGTAATATAGTAATAGTCTCTTTGGTCTAGAGAATTTAAAGTAATGTGCCAAGCATTTTTAGCAAGTCAGCCTATGTTTATAATTAATTTTATCACTACAAGATAAAATACATTATTCTCCACAAACACACGGTAGTCCAAACTATATTCGAATCAGCTGATGGTTGCCTTGGTGCAGTAGTAAATATTATGAATGAACTGCCTCCTGGCCCAAACCTTGCTGGCAGAAAGCCAACGAGCGCGGGTTTGCACGATAATTACCCATTGAAACAAAGCGAATTGATACAATGTAGCAAAAACAGGTTTACCCACTACATACTACTGGCGCGCAGTAAAGCGTCACACTTCGGCTTAGATTTTCGAAGCCTCAACACAAAAAGAAACCCACCTCCTCCCCTTAATTCACCGCCAGATTAACAAATAGACAAAGTATACAAACTTCTTAAATATAGGCAGGAATTGGCTGGGAGCGACCGGCTGTGACTCCATTTAAACTAGTTACATGCCCTAATACTTTAATAGTTCTTAAGTAAGTCTAATTTGAAGTTGTACGTTAAAATAAAATTTTACAAGTTGTGTTTAATCTTTAAAAATCTACACGCAAAACGCCGCTTGTGCTAGCGGGGTTTATTCCAACCGTCTCTACAAACGGTGGAAAAGCGGTGTATTTGTTTCAATTTAGTCTTTAGTAATTTACATATATTTACATAAATTTAGGTCACGTGACAAATATAAAAACACTGTGGTTAGCGCCTATTGCACTCGTTCAGCTGGGGCTACTCAACCGTCACTTCAAACGGTGAATTTCCACAGTGTTTTGGTGGCAAGCCTGCCAAGTAAATGGGCCCAGTTGTGAGCCAAGCATGGTAATTGGGGCAAGCCTGCCCCGTTTTAGCTTAGGCATTATCTCTAATTTTTCATGCTGTTATAAAAGTGTTTTTACAAAATAAATAAATGTGATATCTTGGAATGTTATAAGAATAAACTAGCGGCTCGAAAAACTAAGCCAAAAAAGTGAAATCATCGTGTCAAGGTGGCTTTGTGTGTAGTCTGAGAATAATCAAATTTAACTCCCAAGTGGCGTTTTGTATTGTGTTTTAGGGAGTCGAGAGAATCTTCCAAATCTTCCAATCTTCCAAAAACATAACACCTTTAATTAAATATTCAGAAATTCTGCAAGCAAAAAATCCGAAATTAGGCTTGTCCACTTTCAGGGTACCAAGACAGTTAAAGTAAACTCCAAATTTCTGCTTGCAGAAAATGCTAGAGTGTCACGGTAGAGCACATATATAGGTTCAAAAGAAGGATACATTTGAACCCGAAGTTTGCCGAGTGTGGGTTAATAGTTGGTATGTACGTAGACCCTGGTGGGCAAGTCGCAAGTACTTCAATTGCAGTGCGGCGACGACATTCCTCTCTCATTCTGTCAATTGTGCAAAGCCTTTATATCTCGTTTTACCCCAGCCTCTCATCACCAGCCGACTGCGACGTGGACTGCGTGAATGCCAAGACAAGATGCGTAAGACGATTCGTAAGCTGAATTAAAGTACGCCATCAATAAGCAACACCTGTTCGTGACCTTCAACAAGAATACAGAATACTGGGTGCCTCGTAAATCCTTCTGCACATATCAAGGGGAAACTGAAGTTGCCATATCATTTGAAATTGCATTCTGTCATTTCCTAAACCATGTCGGTGATCCAGTTTAGAACACCCATTTTGGGATTTGAAAATGGCCCTAATACAGCACCCCAGATGATTTTAGGTGAATACGGTTGGATTTTCATTGTACGTCCGATCCTTTGCGTATTTGATCTTTTTTTTACCTGCCGTCTTCTTAGTGAATGCCGACCTGAGTCTCACACCAACTAGCTCTCTATCGATCGTCCACAGGTTCCACCGACCCTCTGCAACAGAGCCATCTGTTGGTGATGATTTGCTTGGCCTTCTGACGGTAGGAGCGATTGAACAGACAGTAGATAAAAACATTGCAGATACTGTTGAACTCTAGAAGCCATGTCACTATAAACCGAAGCCAAGGTACAGTCTTCACGTTGGTGTAGGACTCAACGATTCTGGCAATCGTATTTGGAGTAAAACAAACTGCAAAAGCAAGAGTGACGACGACAAACGTCTTGAGAGCTTTGTTGTCCTGGATGTTGTTTCTGTTGTTGGGATCGTTCTGGTTGACTCGTTTCTCATGCTCTCTGCTGATCTTTATGATGCGATAGTATATACACATCATTATAAAGACCGGAATTACGTTAACGAATAGAAGAAACGAAACGTTTCCCACTGTAGAAGTGTTTGCATAAGTACATACAACAGCATCGTCAAAATATATCGCATGTACTCCGAGAACTTGAACTACAATTTGTACACTCATGATTACTAGCGATGCCAAAATGAGACTGGCAATAATACGACGCCGTGTGCACAAAATAGGAAACTGGTACGGTCTGGTAACAGCAATGTAACGCTCAACATTTAAACAGATGAGGGAAAATGCTGACATAAGTATGACCAACATCAAAATGCAGGCATGTGCCTGACAAATGATGTATCCAAAAGGCCACCGGTCCAAAGCTGAAGCGACAACCTGGAACGCCGTCAAAAAGCCAAATATGAGGTCAGATACTGCCAAAGATGTCATCAAGATCTTAGAACTGTCTGCCAAGTCTGGTACGCGACGAGTCACGACAATGGAGATAATGTTTCCAGCTATGGTCAACAATCCAAGAAAGCCAATGAAACAAGTACGGAAAACGACAATGATCGGGGACACGCCCAAAGGATCTGGCGCCGAATCATTCATTTTCCCTTATCGAGTCCGTTCATCCAAATTACACTGTGAGTAACACGTACATCTGACATCAGATGGAACATAGAAACAATTTATTAAATAATTGATTGGACTTTACTCCAATTGTTTTTGTAACATAAATTACTTACATAAATGACTAAACAGTCATTTACTATAGTCACCATCAATAATTGTTGTCCTTTGCAGCAAGAAGACCGTGAAAGCTTCTCTCACCAACCAAGTCTGTCAATACCCATCTGAAGAATACTTATAAATGTGGTTCTGTTTTGTTGGTAAAAAAGTCCTTTTAATTTGAAAATTATCAAAATAGGTTTCAAATGAACTGACTGCAATTATTTACTAGCACACAGCCTCCCTCCGCGCGTGATAATGCAATTTTCGTGCCTGACTGATTTTGTTTTGGATGGCCATATTTACTGTCGTTACTTATTTAAGGTTATATACATCGAACTGCATGCTCGTTGGGAATAATACTAGAATCGATAACAAGTGATCGCATGTTTGGACGGGTCGTGGCGGTGAATGCATCTTTGTTGTTAGATGTTATTGGAGTGACGTCTTCTGTTGTACCTGACCATGTTTTCTTAAATGTCATGGTCTCTATGAACAGGCGCAGCGATTGTTCAGACAGCGATAGATGAGTGTGTCGTTACTTATTGCATTGAGAGATTGGAATCAGAGAGGAGCGATTGCCGCTTTGTTTGAAGATAGACGCAGGGGCAGTGAATACATTTTGGTCATTATTAGGATGCCGCGCTTTGCGCTAGCTAGCTGCTAGCTGGGTGGAATCGTAACTTATAGATAAACCTTGTTGACATCTTGAAAACATAATGGGATTGTATGACAGAGAAACCGCGACACATAAAGGGCGCCATGCCAACTCAACCGTCAGTGTATTTCTAGTGTCTCACATGTAAGTACAGTATTCGCCTCTCAGTCAGCGCGCTTCAGGACCACGTTGTGGCCACTATGACGGACTTGTGTTACATCGAGATTCATGCTGATCCTTCCGAGGACGAATTATTAGTCATTTCTCAGGTTAATGCAGAAATCTCTTAATTGACACTAGCACGTTAAAGCAAAAGCGTAAACAATCGGCTAAATAAGCGCCTGCACGAAAACGCAAGAGCGCAGATGACGATGAGCCTGATTTGCGTAAATTGGTGGTACAGTCTGCAGCATACAATCTCACCGAGGATGATGCCAAGCAAGGTGCGCCTGCTTCCACTACATGCAGTAGTAGTATCAATGCATGTACCGGCGCGAATAGGCTCAGCAACGAAATTGCAAACACAGCTACACCTTTAGTTAAATTCGCACCTATAAAGGGCGAACAATCTTGTGTCAATACAGTCGTACCCGAAAGGGGCGATTATTATTCGGAAGATGAGGTAAATACCCTTTTGACAATTGACTCAGCTCAACCTACAGGTACTGATCAATCAGAAGAGGATAAACTTTTAGAAATGGTTACACAGACACTCGTTGAAAATGATAAAGAAGGCCCTTCTATCAATGAACAGTTGGCAAATACTAGAAACTCTTTGGCACTTGAAAAAATCTAAAATTGTAGAAAGCCTTGCATTGACAAAGGCAAATCCCGAGATTTGGGCTTTTCTCAAACCAGCCACACGAGAATTAGCCAGATATATGTGGACACAACAAAACAACAACAACAAAACAATTAATAAATTAAATGTGAAAAAGCCGCAACAGACACCACACGGTTTATCAAAACTCTGATTGACGCGGTAGCAATAATTGGTTATGGCAACTCGTGTGAGTGCTCCATATACTCCACTGTGCTCCCCGCAGGGGCCAGTTACTAACATGTTAATTGGAAGTGACCTAGAGTACAGTCGTGAAAAGCAATTCAAGAAACGAACAGAATCTGTAACAAGGTATTAATGCTCGGGTTTTATACCTGGTCGCAGACAACTTGGGTGGGCGTGGCGGGTTTACCCGACCAACGACCGATCACAGATACAGAAGAGGACATACCACTTTCAACTATGGCAGCCATAGACCTCAACAAGATGGCGGAATTAACCGTGACAAGCCTTCGTTGATGACAAGTACAGACACATAGGCCCATAACGCCACTGGGAAAGAAAGTATAGCACCCTTCATATTGCCATTTACATTGAACAACTTTGATGTTTGCAGGCTAGATATGTTTTAATTATTGCTTCATATGTTGAATTTAAGAAAATATCCTATTAATTACGTTCACCCTTAATAAGTCGAATTTTCTGAACCAATGTCACAAAATGATGGATAATGAAATTCAAGCTTTGTATGACGTACCACAAAGGTGCAATTGTTCATGCGAGTCCTCGAAAGGACAGTTCGTATTTAGCCTATTTCTCAGACCAAAAAGAGATCGGTCTATGCAAACAATCATTAATCTGAAAGGCATCGATACATTAATTACGTACAATCATTGTAAAATGGAAACCTTTGAAAATAAACTAACGTTGATTCACCCAAATTGCTACATGACATCCATTGATGATCTGAAGGACGCCTACCTTGCCCATATCACATGTCCATACTGAACATCGAATGCATTTGCGTTTCCGATGGCGAAACAAATGGTTGCAGTTTACCTGATTATGCTTTGGTCTAACCGGTGCCCAACGTATTTTCACAAAGGTTATGAAACCAGCAGTAGCAACGCTTTGTAATTTTGGTCACATTTCTGCAAAGTATATTGGCGATTCACTACTTTTAGTGACACAAATAAGGAATGCAAACAGAATATACTCGACCGATGTACCCTGATGAATGACTTGGGTTTTGTTATGAATTAAACGAAATATAGCTTGAACCCAACTCCAGAACTGTAGTTTCTGGGGTGCATTATAATTATATTCAAACAAAATGACAGTCCGGAATCCCACTGACAAAAGTAGCTAAAATTTAACTACAGTGGTGGATTTCAAATTTGCCCACTGTGTCTCGTTCAATTTTCCCTAAAGTAAGTAACTTTCAGATGCAAACAGATGCATCCAGTAGTGGATGGGGGCATATATTGCCCTGAATGTAACCTAGTCCAGGAGCTAGCAGACTTTTATCGGTATTGTTGCGTACGAAAGGTTTGACACCTGAAATGAGTAGGACTATGTGTGGGAACCCTAAAATGGGGATTCTTAAGTTTGGCACTCTTGCACTGCCCCCTGGGGGCACTCTTATAATGACCCCCTTATATTTTGTATCGGTATTGTGGCGTACGAGGACCAAATTTTTGTCATATGTACTTCAAGGGAGTCTAATTTCAAAAAGCCAATTCTTAAGTTTTCAACTAATGCACTAAGCCACTTAAGAATGGCCTAATTAACGCTAATTAGCAAAGTTATCGGTATTGTCACGTATGAGGACACATTTTGGCTCAAAATGTACTCCAAGATATCCTGATTCCGAATATCTAATTCTTAAGTTTCAACTCCATGCACTAATCCACTTAAGAATGGGTCAAAGATCGATAATTGACCTAATTACGTTTGGAATAATGTGACCCGCTCCATCGAAATAAGGAATAAGTCTCAAAAGAGTTATGGTCTGATGAAGATGACAGGTGTATATTTATTTGCCGAATCCACATTCCGAGAAAAACAGCTCTAAAATAAACAAAATTGACCAAAATCATACGGACAGCCCAATAAAATACTTGGTCACGATTTTCACCCATGCATTCACTTTAACGGCCGAATGCGTAAAACGGCCTCAGCGACTTATTCCTGATTACGATGGAGCGGGTCACATATGTATTATATGTATTATAGTATGTATAATATGTATTATAGTCATGTTCTGAGTTTGCGATTTGAATGGTTACAAATTATGAAATCATTCAATTCCCGGCTGGTGTATTCCCACCTTGTTTCAAATTGAATCACTCAGCTGTTATTTAGTTCTCTTCGGAAAGTCCTTCCTCTTCATCAGATGGTGCGACCTCTTGCCTTTCCTCACTCCCGTCAGTCTTCATTTCATCTTCTTCTACCAGGGTTTGCGGTAGTTGATG
Organism: Crossaster papposus; assembly: GCA_037893245.1. Classification (NCBI taxonomy): domain Eukaryota; kingdom Metazoa; phylum Echinodermata; class Asteroidea; order Velatida; family Solasteridae; genus Crossaster; species Crossaster papposus. The sequence goes on along the minus strand of JBAIAA010000567.1, from coordinate 532,888 downwards.
TCCTTCAAGTTCAAACCAGATTGGAGTGTATATCGATACCCTGACCATCATGCTTATTGATGTTTGCATAGCTAAGAGTAAAACATTTACAAAATCTTCTAAACTACAAGCATCACAACAAATTAAAGGAGACGGAGAGATATTTCATTGTGGTGGTGTGCCAATAAAATGTAACTCGCAATTATACGGCCAGGCCTACTCACAATAAATATTTACATACCTTTACCGTAAACAATACGGAAACCTTTTACAGGTTATTTCCACACTTTTTTTGATAATCTTTTGCTTAATAAGATGTGGTTGATGATGAATGTTGCTTACCAAGAATCAGTATTAACCTCCTCATCCTCTCCATGACGCTATGAACATTTTTGTAGAACAGAAACCTAACTGATCCCTTATCCAAGGGGAGACCCCCCGAACTACATGTAGTTTCTAGATGCTCTATTTTCCAAAGACTGCAGCCAACCACGATTCTTCGTTCGCAGGGCAAATAGTCGGCTTCTGCCAATTCAGTATGATTTTTAAAACGCTAAGTTTCTGGATTATGAATCATGGTATACACAAAATTGTAGCGATTTATGATACAGGCTATTCCTTACTTTACTAAATCACATTAATCTTGTCCTTATATTGAAGTCATCTATACAAGTTGCTATAAATGCAACTTGAGTTTATTCATGTCCATGGTACTTTAGCTACCAGTAGATTTTGACATGATAATAGTCTGCCAGTTAAAATGCCTATATATTTTTAAAAAATATTATAACTTACACCCGGGAACTTACATCCATGTAAGCAAGGCGCTGCAGCTTTATTCATGGATAACATGTTTGGGAAATGTAAATCACCAAGATTAAGATATAATAATAATAATATACAGTAACTGCAATATTGCACCGTACTTCAAAGAAGTATTTGGGCTGGCATGGGCTGGCTTGTTCGAGATGAATACGCAGATCATTATTGTATCATAGGTCAATATTTGCAATTTGTCACACTGAAGCAGATCCTTATAGTTCTTGTATTAACATAGATTCGTTCTCATTCAAGTGCAGTGCAGTGCAATATTGTAATTAATGTGTTTAGTATTGTGACAGTGTTACACGTAATTTTGATTAGATTTTTAATTAAAGTTTATTTCAATCAATATATTCTGTCAAGTGCCCTCATCTGTCACGAGAGCTCGTGATTATTTTATAAGGTACAATCAACAATAGGGCATAAATATAGTCTTATTGTCCTAGACACAGACACATGGTTACTGTACTATCCAGCTTAATAATTGAATGCGAGCAATTCTTAAAATACACATGAAAACTCCGAAAAGCTATTGGTAAATTAAACTTTTGATGAAGGCCTCCTTTTCATGAGGAATAACTCATAATAGCTTAAACATGCTTTCATGAGTTGACCGATTTCTTATTCTTAAGCGGATTTGTGCATCAGATGGACACTTAAGAACGAGTTTTTCGTATTCTGGGTTGCCAGATGAACATGTTGACATAAGTTTTGTGGACGTACTCGATCATACCGATACAATTATAAACACGTGGTGGGTCAAACGGGTACACTTTTAGGCATAATTGCATGTTTAAGCCATGAAGACACCAACAAAATACTACTTTAACAACTGGTCCTTGTCCACAATGTTTAGACCTTCACATTAAACCTTATTTCAATCCTCTACCCCATGTGGTTCCGGAGAAATGGCATATGTGACCCGCTCCATCGTAATCAGGAATAAGTCGCTGAGGCCGTTTTACGCAATCGGCCGTTGAAGTGAATGCATGGGTGAAAATCGTGAGCAAGTATTTTATTGGGCTGTCCGTATGATTTTGATCAATTTTGTTTATTTCAGAGCTGTTTTTCTCGGAATGTGGATTCGGCAAATAAATATACACCTGTCATCTTCATCAGACCATAACTCTTTTGAGACTTATTCCTTATTTCGATGGAGCGGGTCACATTATTTCAAACGTAATTAGGTCAATTATCGATCTTTGACCCATTCTTAAGTGGATTAGTGCATGGAGTTGAAACTTAAGAATTAGATATTCAGAATCAGGATATCTTGGAGTACATTTTGAGCCAAAATGTATCCTCGTACGTGACAATACCGATAACTTTGCTAATTAGCGTTAATTAGGCCATTCTTAAGTGGCTTAGTGCATTAGTTGAAAACTTAAGAATTGGCTTTTTGAAATTAGACTCCCTTGAAGTACATATGACAAAAATTTGGTCCTCGTACGCCACAATACCGATAAAAAATATAAGGGGGTCATTTTGAGAGTGCCCCCAGGGGGCAGTGCAAGAGTGCCAAACTTAAGAATCCACATTTTGGGGTTCCCACACATAGTCCTACTCATTTCAGGTGTCAAACCTTTCGTACGCAACAATACCGATAAAAGTCTGCTAGCTCCTGGACTAATTGGTAGACGGACTACCAGCGAGACTGAATTGCTGACTGAGCCAGATCCACAGTCAAGAACTTGCGACGCATTTACAATGTCATGAGAAAATATACCATATTTAAGCGGGTGTCACACATTCGAGACCCAAACTCACGATAAGCGCACGACCATCACGATCTAATTTTTGTAATCGCTAGAAGAACCTAGGAAATGTGACACCAACATTAAAAATGCTCCGAGGTGAAGTCCAACTCACGTTTTGTTGGTCGTCGATACCTCGGGGTGCAATCTGCAGTTGCACGTTTTGCTCGTGTATCGCTCTGAAAGGTCTTGAGCGGAACGCCACACTTCCATCGCTCCCGACCATGTCCTTATAATAATTCCACTTTAAGATGATGTAACGAGCGACTCGATCACGACACGATCGTGAATGTGTGACACCCGCATTACTGTTTTTCATCGTTTTCTCTCATCGACCAAGTCTTACAGAAGATAGAAATAGACAGCGGGGGTGCTCATGTTCCCCTTTTGGAGGTCAAAGCACTGGTTCCCCAAACTACGTCTACTGACAAGAGAGCCAGTTGTACTACCAGTTCCAGATATAGGCCGTACGGTGTACACATTTTTCTTTTCATCCCGTTTCGACCCCGTGGGTCTAAGAGAACTCTTTGGTTTTGGACATAGTTTTGTCTGGAGATTATGATTAAAAACAGTTCTCCACAAAAACTCCTGTCGAATTTGAGTAATTATCGACCAAAATCGGCACTAAATGATCAACAGCGACGGGGCATTTGTTCATGGTCGCTTTACGCTAGCGTGTCACATTAGTTTGAAATACATGCGCTCTGGTACCACGTGATCCGAATTCTCCAATCACAACTCAGGTCATAGGCCATTGTATCATTGCGAATCAAAACAATCATGGCGTCGCCCATGTCACGATCGTCGCGTGTCGAAGACTCCGTGATAAAACCAGTTGTTTTGTTCACTTAAAATAATGTTACGGCCCAGAAAATCTTTGTGAAAATGACAACGAATTGGCAGAGAAGTTGGTGAGCCTAGACCTGCTATTGTGTGCTACAACTGTCGTACGAGAATTGGTCGTGAAAACCAGCCAAACACTCCCGTGACACTACACAGTACATGCATCGGGTTTACACAGGGGGGGGGGGGGGGGGGGGGCCAAGAAAGTGCGCCACCAACGTTGAAATGTCTCTCATTCATTCTTCCACGCTCGTGAGCCACACATCTCACACAGTAAATACGTATAGATCGCTACCTCGAAGCGCACCATTGAAACACGTACAAATTTGCTCCGTGCTCGCTCTCCGAATTCAGTGATTTATACAACGTCCGCAAAGCCAGGTACACAGGCACGATCTACACGAATTATTTTGGGGCGATGTCATTTTCTGCCATTTTCGTTCGAAAACAACACGATAAAACGCAAGGGGGTCACAGGCAGATTTTTTTTTAAATTCAGTATATCACTGCTACATCCTTTTTTAACGTATCCATGGAAAAAAATGAGTGGGGTCGAAGCACGATTTTTCACAATTTATCGATTATTATTGCCCTTTTTAGGGGAGGTATTTGTTAACGTCGTTTGAGTATTTGTGCACAATCTCCACGCAATTTTTTCGACTGCTTTTTTAATTTTCAATACAATTTTTGTCATTGGATGATAAACATTAAGGTAAATAACAACCTTGTACAACTACAAAACACAAGATGTTAGGATTGGATGCCAAAAACTCTTTATTTTTCGAGTGAGAAAATTGTTCCCCCCTATTTTGAGAATGGACGGTACCACAGCGTTTCGCAATCACAATTAAAATTCATTTATCTTACCTTGGCCCCGGAAAATCTGCTTCTGAAGTTCTGGTTATTACCAGATCTACCCCGATTTTGACAGCCCAGACAAGGGGTGTGGGTTGCACGGGGGTGGGATTGGTTAGGGGGTTGGAAAATAACCCCAGCTTATATGCTTCAGTCCAGCTTCATTACCAAACTACACGAATTATGACCCAAGTGGGGCTATATTGACCTTTTTACATTTTTTTTATCGTAACAGGTCGTTCAAAAATCCATTATTGATTGTATATTTCCCCCCTCTTGTTTATCACCAGATTCAACCTTTGCAGTTGCTACTCAAGAAACAAGCAGTGATGATGGTAGATCTCTAAAAAGCATTTACTCGGATCCAGTGCCAGCCTACCATCTATAAGCCTCAAAGTTCGAAGCACGTCCTACCAGCCATGTACATCATCTGCCAAATATCGCATGGGTTGTTAACATTGTAACATTAATGTTCTAGCTTCAGTGATTTTTTATTTGTTCTAACGGAAAAGTTGAGAGAATTATGCTTGAACTGGTTGATGATATTTAAGACACGTCAGGAGCATTTCCTGTTGACACTTTTAATTATTGTCATTAAGTTAACTGCATTTGTTTTCAACGCTCTTTCTAATTGAAAAGTGTAACCCAGTTTTAACTTATTGGAACTACACACTGAAACATTCATTATGGAGTATAAATATCCCCCTTTTTGAGAAATTATTAACTAATTGTACTAAAAATGGGCATCCACACACATTTATTCAAATTGTGCATACAATTCACTCTTTCTGTCATTTGAAATGTTATTGCAACATTGACTTTAATCACAATAATTGTTTAGAGACAATTCAGTATGCCATTGGTTACAGTATGCCCAGTAAGGTTAATACAGATCCAGTGTAAAATAAAACTGTAGGGTGGGTCAGGCATTATCACTCGTGGACGACAGCAACCAACATGTGGGTACAGGGCCACAAATTGTGAAAATGTATTTGTTAATCCTCAATTGTCATGTGATTCTGTTTATTTTAATGTAACTTTGCAATGTTATGTTCCATAAGTGAGCACAGAAGATTGTGTATTGCTGACAAGAATATAATGACAAACAATAGATTTTGTGTGGATCTTATTTTTGATTTTTTTCATTATTATGTATTTCATTACAAGCTTGCCTTACATATAAAGGGAGTGATTTACAATTACATGTATACGGGGGTAAAAAGTTGTATTTGTCACACAAAAACGTTGATGTCCTGTGATGTACATGTGTTATACAGGGCAAGTTGGTTCGAGTCAATATACATTAAGTGGGGAAAAAAATTGTTATGAAAACTAGGCGAGAAAAACCAACTCGCCCCATGCTAGTTTCGCCCCATTACATTTTTAAAGTGAATAACTCAAGTTCGACTGGATATTTTGTGGAGAACTTTTAGCATAGTATTTTAAATAGCTACTAGAAACTATATATGCCTTCAAAAAGTAGACGCATGGTGGTCGAAACCAAACTCATTTTCTAGGCATCCTTTCAGTTACACCATACAGCCTAATAGCTTCCACACTAAGTAATTTTAATGCACCTTCACCTCCGTAATTTACGTAAACGTGAAAAACTAACCCACAAAACCAGTTTTCAGCTTCAATTATTTTCGGTACGACTACAAATCGTAGAAAATCATTTGTGTGCTCATGGTCAATATAGGTCGCACGTTCAGCCATAATTATTGGACAATTCTGGCAAAACATACCAGCTTCAAGGTGTTGTTTCAAATGCTTTCCCGCGATTTCTTGACTAATTAAAAAATCCATGGACTTCTCTGGACTCTGGATGAACATCTGTACTCCAGGTAGTGTGTTGATGTCACTTAAACTACGATGCTTAGAGGTTCCAATTTGCCTTCTTTTTACCGAACTGAAACTACGAATACTGTCATAAGGTGATTTTTTTACTTCATCAACATTTGGCACTAAAATCAAGATTAAATCCTCGTCAGTTGAGTACTCACTCCCTTCATTGAAATCATTGCTGTTACTGTAATTACTAATACAAGTTGAAAAAGAATGTTGACAATCATCAATATAACTTCTTGTCAACATCACTGACTCGTCACAATGAGCTTCAGCAAGACTTAGGTCAGCATCATCACCATCATCAAGAGAGTAGTACAGAGACTCCTCTGATGGGTTCCCTGCTTTTTCCTCTGCTCTAAGTTCAAACAGAAGGTCTATCTTAGATTGCAGAACAGCTAACTGATCATTAATTTGTTGCTGCTGTAAAACCAACATATTTACCAACTCGATTAGGTAATTCTGATTTTTGATTAGAGCCAACAGAATTGCATGGTCATTTGAACTTAATCCATTCACATATGTGGTACAATCACAAGTACTTGCTGGGCTACATGGACTATAATTTACCTCTTCTACAATAGGTGGGTCACTTTCCCAACTCGATTCGTCACAAATCAAATCCTCAGTTTGAGAAGGCACTGGACATTTGAATTCTTTCAGTGCTCCAATAATAGTAGCAATAAACGCTTTCTGAGATTCTACACAAATGTTTATCAAGGTTTCATTTGTAGCCATAATTCAAACAGATGAGCTACAAAACTACAAGAACATCAGCTGATATAAACAAAATCAGTCACAAATTCTAATACAAGATGTCTTATCTACAATAAACATCCAAAACCTGTTATCACATGTGCTATTCACAAGAGAAATCCAGCGAAATTAGAATGCCTAGCCATGAACGAGTTAAGTTTCACTGATCACAAAGTGTGTCTCTAAACAGTGTCCCAAATATTATGGTAAAATTGACAAACAGAACCTCACTACTGGATTAAAACAAAAATCAAATCAACTGTGAACACAAATATAGTTTGACAAATTTCGAACTAGAGATTCCTTGCATACAAAGCAGGATGACAAAATGTTGACAAACTACACTTATGGAACAAACCAGACAGAAAACAGCTGACCCTCAAACACACACATCCTCCTTATAGTACAGCAGATAAGCCCATATATGAAAGGTAGTGTGCACTTTTTGATAAAAGCATGATTTTTTGTTTAGGGTATCTACATACCATAAAGTTTATTTTCAGATGTGGAGCCATCTTGGATTTGACCTCTGATGACCGCTAGAGGTCAATGACCTCGAACAACCATAATTTGCCATTTTTTGCACGATGTGTTATTAATATGTCTTTGTAACTGCCCGACTAATATACGTTTTATATAGATTTCTGTATTTGTCTGACCTAGTTAGGTCCTAAAGACTTCACATTTTATTTGTTACGGTGATACTTTGAAATTTGAGGTCAATGACCTTATCTTTGAACATAATTGTTGGTAAATGGTATAATTATAATGCTTATGTAGAGGAGTGGAATGTAACTTTGTTTTTTATATCTATCCTTCTCATTTTTAATCTTGCAAAGTGGTTCCCCCTGAGTTACTGTTTTTTTGGGCTTCCCTGTGTAGCTCCCTGACTCAATTTCCACAATCATTAGTTCATGTTGCAAGGCGCACCAGTCTATTACTTTGCTGTGGATGATGTCTGTCCCCCGAAGATGCGCCAAGGACTTTTCACAACAGCAGCAGTTGACAACATCGACTACAACCCCAGTGCTGCTACAGCGAAGGATTCCTTTCATGGGACAGGCATCTCCCTGATGCAGCATCCGTCTCACCAGTTTGCAGGACTTGACCGTGGTGTATTGGTCATCAACCACACATCTTCATCTACTAGGTCGGTGGCTCCTCTGCCAACAAAGTACACAGGTGTGCCGCCAGCAACATTGAAGACGAAGCAGTTCACCGTCCCTGCTGTCCAAGGTCCTGTCAAACCTCCAGACCTGCACACTGTTACAGAGGCTGCAAGTACAGAGTCTGAGTGGCTCAACACGGTAGTGGCAACTCTCCAGAAACAAGAGTTAGGCAGCACAGACTGGGTATCCTGGTCCGCCTACCATGCCAACATCCAGGAAACAGTGATCCAACCTGCTGCAATCAACGCCTTGCTACCGTTGTTCTTATGGACAACGCACACTCAGTGGCGATGATCAGGCACTCCATGACCATTGTCCAATAGGCAGTGCAGCACCTCAACCCTGGTCAGATTCCTGTGATTACCGCCGACCAACCACTCTACGCCCTGGCCAAGCAGATACAGTGGACCTCGCCAGCTACCCTCGGAGAGGATCACTTTGTGGTGATGTTTGGCGGGATACATATCGAAATGGCCATATTGAAGGTATAACTAATTATATTATCCCATACCAAATCAATTATTATTAAGCACCTTGTAATACTGGACAGTGGAAACAAATATAGTCGACACTCATTTTATATTTGCAGGTTCTGGGAGACTGGCTAGATGACAGCGGGTGGACAAGTGCACTAGTGCAAGCCAACATTGCCAGCACTGGTACGACAGATTCATTCATCAAAGCAAGCCATGTGACCAAGACCCGCCACGCTCACCAGGTCACTGCTACAAGTCTCCACACACTACTGCACAACGCATATGCTGAATACACAACCGAAGCAGCTGCAGCAGAGACATATGTCATGACCATGGAGCAGTGGTGCGCCATGCGAGCACAACAGAGTGTCCAGTTCGACTTCTGGCTCAAAACGCTCTCACTGGAGATCCTCATGCTGCTGTATGTCCGAGCCCTTCGCGAAGGCGACTTTCAACTCTACGTGGAGTCACTCACGAAGGTCGTCCCGTGGATGTTTGCTCTCGATCACATGCACTACAGTAGGTGGTTTCCTGTACACATTCGCGACATGGTGTTGCTCTCTCAGAAATACCCCAATGTCCTGAAGGAATTCCGTGCTGGAAACTTTGTGGTGCACAAAACCGAGAACAAATTCTCTGCTGTGGCCATCGACCAGTGTCATGAGCAGAACAATGCTACCATCAAAGGATCTGGAGGAGCGGTAGGTCTGACCGACAATCCGCCAGCTCTGAGGCGTTGGATGGTGGCTGGTCCAGAAGTGGCAAGAATGATCACAGAATTTGAGGATGATGCCTTAAGGTCACGCAGCCATGACTGGGAACACCGTCACCATGAACAGCATCCAGGGGTGCAAGCAGCATTCATGAAAGATGTCAGATCGCTAACCGCAATGGTTGAAGAGATGGGCAGCCCATTTCCTGAGGAAACCCAAGATCTCTTGGTCCTGGACACCAGGGATATCATGGACGCCACTTTTGGGGAAATGGTGAGGAAAGTGGAAGTGCTCGGTGAAGAACAGTACCACAGGTTTGTTGAGGAAAGACTTGTTCAGCCTGCAAAACCCATCACAGAACTACTGCCTAAAAACAAGCTACCACTGTTCAGTCACCCATCTGTGAAGCCCAAGTCGAAGCACAAGGTGCAAGTTGCATCACTGAAAAACGACTGCAATCTCTTCTCACGTTTGTACGTATCCTGCCAGACAAGAGATGGAAATCTTGACCAGTTCTTCACACATGAAAATCAGGCTGCCCCACCGTCGCTGTCACTGGGAGGCAAGCTGAGGCTTGGTACAAAGGCAGACCTCCTCCGTTGCCTTGAAAAAGAGGAAACACAGCCAACAAACGCCCCTGTTGTCAATGCTAAATTCTTTGATGGTGCTGCCATGGTCCAGATGCTCAATCCTGGGACAGCAAAGACATTCCAAGACTATGCAGACACGGTGTTTACACCATACATATCTTCTCAGCTGGATACAGCTGATCGAGTGGACGTCATCTGGGATGTATACAAGTCAGAGAGCTTGAAAAGCACAACCAGGGAGAAGAGAAGGGCTGATGCTGTTCAGGGAGGATGCAGGAAAGTATGTGTGCGCACAGTCGATACCGACGTCGTTGTGCTGGCTATCGCTCACTTCGACCAGATCAAGCCTGATGAGCTGTGGGTGGCTTTTGGCACGGGATCATATTTCCGGTATATACCTGTCCATGAACTGGCTGCTTCCATTGATCCAAAGATGTGTGCCACTCTTCATGTCTTCCATGCATTCACAGGGTGCGACACCGTTTCGTCGTTCGGGCTGAGAGGCAAGAAGACAGCCTGGACCACATGGCAGTCGTACCCAGAAGCTACTAACGCATTCGAAGACCTCCTGCTCCTGCAAGGCGACATCAGTGACCCAACCATGTCCGTCCTGGAACGGTTTGTGGTATTACTCTATGACCGCACAAGTGACATCATAGAGGTCAATGATGCCAGAAAACAACTGTTCACACGGAAGTCCAGAACACTGGAGAACCTACCACCCACGAAGGCAGCACTCCAGCAGCATGTCAAACGGGCTAGTTACCAAGCCAACTGCTGGAACCAAGCCCCGACTGTCGACCCCGAGCTTCCAAGCCCGGCAGACTGGGGCTGGAAGAAGGACACCGTGACAGGGTGGCAACCATTGTGGACCACTCTGCCAGAGGCATCACATTCTTGCTACGAACTGATTCACTGTGGCTGCAAGAAGGGCTGTGTTGGCAATTTCAAATGCAAGGAAGCCAACCTGAAGTGCACCGCCCTCTGTGGCTGTGATGGGGACTGCACGGACTAAACAAAGAGACTATCCAAACCAAATCACTGCTATTGATGATCTTAGTGACATGCACAATAATCTGACATAATATAGTTAATTTCGATAACAACTTGTTGTATTTGTTGCTTTCATGATACTTCTCCAGCTTAAAGAACATATTTAGCACCAAGCAAGGTCATTGACCTTGCGAGGTCAGCAGAGGTCAAACACTTTAATATCATAAATAGTGTATTAAGGTCAAATGACATATAAACTGACTTAAAAGTATGTAATTAAGGAAGTTACAGTGATATTATGATGACGCATAGTGCCAACAATGCAAATTATAGTTTTTCAAGGTCATTGACCTCTAGAGGTCGTCAGAGGTCAAATCCAAGATGGCTCCACATCTGAAAAAAAAAGTTATGGTATATAGATACCCTAAAAATAAATTCATGCTTTTATCAAAAAATGCACACTAATTTTGTTTATCTGCTGTACTATTAGGAAGCTGTACACAATAAGGGTCAAAGGAGATACAAATTGATACAAATTGATACAAATGTCTCTAATACAACAGTGAAAGCTTTTACATGTACATGTACACATTCTATGCACAGGAATTTTGTTTAATGTTAGTAGGACTACTTTCCCAACTACAATGCTCCACCAATAAAGTCATGAGCAAAGACTATAATACTTACTAATTACAACTTAGAAAACACTCTTTCAGTAGTGAGTTAAAACGGTTAGTTTGTCAAACGGTGTCTCATTCAGCAGGGTTAATAAACATCAATACCCACAGCTGTACACATTAAAATTGGGACATGCCAACAATACAAAATGACTTGTGCCTATCAAACAGTAGCTAACCAGACACAATATCACATTATAGGCCTACTAGGGTAATATACATTCAATAATGGAAAGATCCACTGTGTTAAACTAGCTGTCACACACCAGAGACTTCCCCATTGAAACAGGAATTATACATTCCAATTAAGTATAGCGTGCATAAAAGATCAGCAAAATGTACATTGCTCTGGAAAAAGTCACACTGGCACTGGCTTGCAAGAACTCCACTTCAGCGGTAGCCTTGGTCAAGGCGAGTTCGTCGTTATCCGTCCGTCGTTATCCGTCCAGAAATACACTGTACGCGCGCCCCGCATATGCTGCATGCTAGATTGCGCCCCGTGCAAAGATACAGCGCGAACAGCGACCTCATATGGCCACTATTTATGCAAATCAACTGAGGCTACTTTTTCGCCTTGGATCATTGGGTTTTTGAAATCTTATGTTTTTCCTATATTTTGCGCCACATTTGTGGCGCATGACCTCGTATGCGAATACAGATAAGTATAGGCGGGGCTAAGATGTGAAGTGTCCAATCACAACGCGGTTGAAACCCGACGTCATCAAATTTGATGCAGCATGACATTTAAGACAAAATGGCAGATATTCAGCGTCGTCTTTCGTCCGAAGATCTGTCGTGTTGTTTGAATTTTACAGCGAAAATATTATCCCTCGAAGATTTTAGACCCGAGCAGCGAAATGCCATTAGAATCCTTTCTTCGTGGTCACGGTGTTTTTGTGAATTTGCCGACAGGTTATGGGAAATCCGTCATTTTCCAGGCAGCCTGAGCCCCATTTTGCTCGGAGCTCGCACGTACGACCAGGTACTCAGCGTCAGTTTTCAGCGTGTTCGGTCAGTTTCTTATCGCCGCATAATCGGCATTAACCCAGGCATGCTGGTCTGTGCGGTATCGCCACATTGTGGTTCAAGCATGGTCCAACGCTGTGGGGAGGGGGCATGTTTACGGCTGCAGAACCAACCTTCAAAGTGATCGCAATATCGTAATTTAAACAGGGACAAGTGTCTTATATCCCCAATAACTCCTCAGATTATTTTCTTGGCAAAATTCAGCCGGCAAGGCATTTAATTATCAGAGTTCCGCGTTTTACCGAGCCACGGTTTTCAGATTAGATGCGTGCGATATAATGTAGGGCCGAGTTCGACACGTTTCAATAGAGTCGCGGCCTTCTCCAGTCACCGCGGTTGAAAACTCAAAACTAAGCAGCTAAACACAACTAGTTTTGACCATAACATTGTCAACATTCAAGAAAATACCCAGCAAAACGAGCGAAAATAACTGCGACCCTCACCAATCAAGCAAGACAGTTCAAATCTTCATGTGTAATTCCTACAAGCCTTCGTAAAAATCACTCAACTTTCTCCGATAAAATATGTCAACGATGGCGGTGTTCGTAAACACTTGCGAGCTAGCTAGCTATGACCTTTCACCGCTAGCTCAAATTATGCAGTTTCTACGCAACGATCGACCAATAAGAAAACGACTATAAAGGTCAGCTTAATCTATTAGCATAATGAGCACCGCCCCAAAAACCTAATGATCCAAGGCGTTCAAGTAGCCTCAGTTAGTTTGCATATAATAGTGGCCGCGTGAGGTCGTTGTTTGAGCTCAGATTACCGCTGCGCTGTACGTTCGGACGGGTAACGATGAACGCCTTGACCAAGGCTACTTCAGCGGTAGAAAACTATGCTGTTTCTTCAACAAACGTCAAACAGTCTGGTACTCCAGGACGGTAGTAAACTCCAGTCTGTCCAAATCCTCAGCGTGAACGCTGGAACATCAGCTCGAACGGCTGAACACTCAAGAACGCTCGGGGAATTAGTATTGTTTTATTTTATATTTCACAAAACAACGCTTAGTGTGAAACCAAAGTGCATTGATCCTGTCTACGACGCCATTTTTGTAAGGATCCCACTTCTGGGCAGTGCTGCCACCGTGTGTGTGTGGTAGGTCCATCCTACACTTAAGTTAGATCATGCACCTGGTTACAACACTAATAAAATTCAAGATAGAAACCAGTGCTAGGATCTCAAATAAATCATTAAGATTTAATTACAATTCCAAAGATCAAGTTACAAACAATGCGGAACAAATAACTAAATAAATTATTCCAATGATTTCCAACTAATGTATTTCCAAGTATTTTAAGTAGTAAGTTTCCCGAGCGGTTAGGAGGTGAATCACTGTTGTCCTTTATATAGCACACAGAGATTGGGTTATTATGTAAATGCACGGTGAACGGCAGTCGCAGGCACACGCACGCGAATGTCACAAGGAACCAAAGAGTGCCACGAGGCGAGAAAACAACTCCAAATAACTCGCTCAAAGAATATAAAATGCTTACACAAAACTCACTAACATCATTTACATATTGTTCCTCATTATACAATGATAGTCGAGGGTGGGAAACAATCCACCGTCATCTCACAAGTGTGGCAAAAGCTGGCGAAAAACCAGTCACGTCGCAGCCAACAGTTTACGTATAGTATACGCACCTAGCAACAAGATCCCTAACCTACTAAAACGACTCTTGTAATATTACAACGCCAAGTATGAAAACTCACATAAAGTACGTTATACCTCAATAAACTATATTGGTGGATCCATTTAAAACGACGATCAAAACGGAGTTATTTAAATATAATGTTTCTTGGAGTATATTGTGAAAATAAAACCAATAATAAAGGTATTAGGTTTCCAGCAGATAAATACACCCTGCACTCTGTCCAGGTCACATGCAAACGAGGACATATGCATATAGCGTGTACATGAAAAATCCCATACCCTTACAATATTAATGTTATATTAATATTGAAAGAAAAACCTGTAAGTTTTACAACATTTTGCTAAATCCATAGTTTTAGCTTCACTGACGCCAAGCGCATATATTCATTGATAACAAAATGTTGTCATTGATAAAAACGGGGGCCCGTTAGAGACATATTACTTCTTTGAATATCACAAACAGACGGTTATCGTAAAAATAATTGCTCAGCCGTAGTTCAACCAGCTGCGACTGGAAAACGACTAACGGAACACAGTCCGCCATTTTGTCGAATCAAAAAATTGGTTCTACAAAATGGCGGACCATTATTTGTCACGAAATTAAACAAAAACCAGGCAATTTGGACGAGTAGATATGCGAATCTTTATATTCTAAAAACACTTTCTAACCATATCAATTTCATATTTATATACGGAAACGCCCAAAACAAAGCAATGTGAGTGCCCCTTTGTAAACATCAAAGGAATAAGCTCGACTGTGCACGGAGTTTTCTTGCGCATTAACGCGATACTACGGTATAATAGGGAGTCAGGTTGTCAAGGGAGTCAGATTGGCGCAGCGGCTCGCCTTCCAATGCTATGACCCGGGTTCGAATGCCGCATGTGCCAATATGTGGATTGGGTTTGCAGTCCCCGCCTGATTTCGTGAGTTTCCCCCAGAATATTCTTCTGGGTTTTTTCTTCACATTGTCTTCTCTCACTTTCTATTACATCCTGTAATTGGTGCTAAAGCGCTGTTGGATGTTGAATGAAATAAATAGACCAATTCGGCGGCAGCCATTTTCTGCGGCGAGCACCAGGCTCGCGAGTGACGCTCTTGGTTACAATACCTGTGTCTAGTGTAGGACATGTATATAATCATGTTTCTCCCAGCAAAGTTGTGAAATTGGTAACCGTTAAGGCAGAGCTATAGAGAGGGTTGTAGTTTCGCTTCTTTGAGCACGCCGAAATGGAGCTGTACGCTCCCCAGGAAGCCGAGACGATGCACTGAATACGTTACCCGATAAAGCAGGGGTAATGATATACATGTAGCGCCTTTAGCGTCACTTTCTAACGCAAAGATATCAAAGAATTCACAAGCAAGGTGGTTAGTGTGTAAACGAAACAACCTTTGTGATAAGATTTTCGGGATGGTTTTCATTCTTTTGTTTCGCCCACCCTCCTGTACAGAAATCGATGCGGATGAATGTAGCGGTCTTTGCGAGGTCCACTTCGTCAATCTAACTTGTCAGAGCGACAGTACGACGAGGCGGGGCAAGCGACGGGCCCGCAATCGCAGTGCTATCATGCATCTTCGCGGACTTTGAGATTGCCGTGAGGCCAGAGCCGCCCACCCGTAAGTTGTATATCCCTTTAACAAAAAAGTTGCCCTAAAAGCCGTAGAGTCAGTCAAGGCAATTGGCTCCTAAAAATGTAAGGAGCAAAGATGGGCATAGTATAGAAGCCTCACAACTGGACAAACCTCTTTTTAATTTTCTTCTGCCAGAAAATATGAAGATTGGTTTTTAAAACCCTTAATTTTTGGCTAGTAGAAATTTAGATTTTACTTTGACAGCAGAAACAGGTTAGAAACAGGTTACCTGCCAAAACTCAATGTGCTTTTTACGCTATGCAAAAACCCGCTGAAAACCACTCATAAATCAATATACATCACCTGGAAATTTGGTTTGTAACCCTGTTTTTTCCAAGGATGAATTTTTATGCCATTTTATGAAATTGGCCCCAGACCATTCCAGAGCGTAAGGCTTGCCCCAAATCACGTGATATAGCAACAGTGTCTTTGGTCTGAAAAATTCAAAGTTAAAATGTGCCAAACATTTTTAGCAAGCTAGTGTACCAGATGTTTATATTCAAATTGAACGTAGTATGATGTGACCATAGTAGACCCCATAGTAGCCGTAGTCAAACGTATATAGTTAAACGTAGTTAAACGTAGTGGACTGTAGTTTATTTATTTATTTATTTATTTATTCCATTTCTTTACCCAGGGTGTGCCGAAACAGTTTAAAACTGGTTTTCATTGGGGCCCTGCATATATCGTTAAATAAAATAATAGTACATGTAAATACAACATTTACAGAAAGTTACAAACATAATATTTACAGACGTACAAGGATATTTACAGAAATCCAAAACATTCATATCAATTCTGATTTACGAGATAGGCAAAAACCCGCAAAAAAAAAACTTTGGGGGAAAAAAGAGAAGGGGAAATTCCCATCTGGCTTCACATTAGTGGCAACCAAGTTATAACTCCGTAGATCAGCGCAATTGGCATAATATCTAACGGATGACATGTCGGAGCTCCGATTTAAATGTGCTTAATGAGTCCAATGTTTGCAATTGTTCGGGCAGATTATTCAAAATATTTGCACCACTCACAGCGAAACTTGTGGCGTAGCGTTCTTTTTTGGCGAAAGGAACTTTCAGTGCCGTGTGGGTCGATTGCCATGTTTCGCGAATAACTGTAAGTGGTGTGAAACTGTTTGTCATGTACAAAGGAGTCATTTTGTTGAGACTTTTGAATACAAGAATAGCCTTTTTTGACTTGACTCTTTTTGAAAAAGGAGCCCAATTAAGACGAGCAAACATATCCTCTGAAGGGGTGAGGAAGGTACATTTGAGGATTATCAGCGCGGCTCTTTTGAGACATTTGTTTAACATATTATCGTGAGATATGTACCTTCCTCCCCACACCGTACAACAATACTCTAATGTTGGCATAACTAAACTTACAAATAGTGTGTGTAGCCTGTGTTGAGGATCACAATCATGGATTATTTTTAGTATACCTAATTTAGAAACAACAGTTTGTCTTACGTATTCGACATGTGGGACCCAACTTAATGCTTCATCAATAACTACACCCAAACATTTATAAGACTTCACGTTTTCAATACGACTACCAGCAATGCATACATTTAAATTAACATTACATATTTTCTGCCTTGTACCAATTAGCATGCATTTGGTTCTGAACGTACTTCTACCTCGAGGAAAGCCATGATTCGGCCATATTTCTGCGGTCACCTTGAATCCCTATACTCAATTCAATTCAATTCAAATTTATTAACACCATTTCGCAGCAAAAAGCTGAATTACAGGTGATTACAATAAAAACATTAAAATATAATACATTAAAATTAAAAAACACATTAAAATGTCACTTGAAGTTAAAATTAAAATAGACAAAAAAACAAATTACAAAATTACATGACGGTTGGCCAAGATTATTGCACCAGCGAGGAATACTATGCCTCATGTTGTATATACTGGAATAAGTAATCAATTGGAAACACGTTGAAATGATGATCCAGCCCCGGTTATTATTGGTTAAGAAGTTTGGTGAGATAAAGAATGGAACTATTACCGTATCTCTTGGTTTTTTTCTTAGGAATGTGGTAAATAGGAGTGTGTCGTAGGCACATAGTACAGGAGTTTTTGTTGTGAGGAAACCATTCAGCGTATTTGTTAGAGGTCGTACATTTGATTGCAAATTGAGAGCAAAGTTGAAGACGTCTCTCTTCAAGTGTCTGGAGACCCATAAGAGCCACAGCCTCAGTGTGCGAGGTATATGTATTGCCAAGGATAATATGGCAAGCCCTTTTTTGAATTCGTTCAATCTGCTGCGTTTGGTGGGAACTAGGTTACCATGCCACACGGGTGCAGCATACTCAATAACAGGGCACACATACCCAATGTACACAGAGAACAAATACTCTACGGGTACATCAAAACGTTTCAGACGACTGAGCATATATAATCTACGACTGCTCTTAGTAATCATGTTATTGACCTGTAAGTCCCAGCATAGATTTGATTGTATTGTAAGACTAAGAAGCTTAGTCTCATTCACCAGCTCCATCTTTTGACCAGAAATTTCCAGGTTAGGTGGGGTGGGCGGTTGTTTTTTAAAGTAGATTTGCATCACCTTGCATTTCGAGGGATTGAGCTTATGGTGGTTACTATTGGACCAAGCATCAAGGTCTTGAACATCCAAATCTATCTGGCTGGGCGAGCTGGTGGTACGGACCTCCGCAAGGCTCAAATCGTCGACATATTTGAAGCTGTGAGAGATGGCATTCTCGGTAGTAGTGTAGACCGTAGATCCTATACGTGACCGTATTGTGGAATGTAGTTGACCATAGTTGACGGTAGTAACCACGACACTACGGTTGGAGTACGGTTAACTACGTTCAACTACGCTCGTTACCGTAAGATGTGACCACCGCTATGAGTAACTTTGCAAAATGACGTTAGTATGTCCGCGCTACGTTTCTTGGCCGTTTTCCAAACCCCAGCTTCGTCTTCGTATAAGCTTCGTTTATCCAGTGTATCAATGGGGATGCAGCCGAAGATGGTGCCTAAGCTAGGATTTGAAAAAAATGGCCCTAATAGTACAGCCCTGCAGATGATTTTAGGTGAACACGATTGTATTTTCATTGTACGTCCGTTCTTTTGCATATTTTGATCTTATTGTTTACATGCCGTCTTCTTAGTGAATGCCGACCTGAGTCTCACACCAACTAGCTCTATATCGATCGTCCACAGGTTCCACCGACCCTCTGCAACAGATCGAGCCATCTGTTGGTGATGATTTGATTGGCCTTCTGACGGTATGAGCGATTGAACAGACAGTAGATGAAAACATTGCAGATACTGTTGAACGCTAGAAGCCATGTCACTATAAACCGAAGCCAAGGTGCAGTCTTCACGTTGGTGTAAGACTCAACGGTTCTGTTAATCGCAGCCGGAGTGCAACAAACTGCATAAGCCAGAGTGACAACGACAAACGTCTTGAGAGCTTTGTTGTCCTGGATGTTGTTTCTGTTGTTGGGATCGTTCTGGTTGACTCGTTTCTCATGCTCTCTGCTGATCTTTATGATGCGATAGTATATACACATCATTATAAAGACCGGAATTACGTCAAAGAATAGAAGAATCGAAACGTTTGCAACTGTAGAAGTGTTTGCATAAGAACAAACAACAATATCGTCAAAATATATCACATGTACTCCGAGAACTTGTGCTACAATTTGTCCACTCATGATTACTAGCGATGCCAAAATGAGACTGACAATAATACGACGCCGTGTGCACAAAATAGGAAACTGGTACGGTCTGGTAACAGCAATGTAACGCTCAACATTTAAACAGATAAGGGAAAATGCTGACATAAACATGACCAACAGTGCAATACAGGCATGTGCCTGACATATGATGTATCCGAAAGGCCACCGGTCCAAAGCTGAAGCGACAACAATGAACGCCGTCAAAAAGCCAAATATGAGGTCAGACACTGCCAAAGATGTCATCAAGATCTTAGTACTGTCTGCCAAGTCTGGTACGCGACGAGTCACGACAATGGAGATAATGTTTCCAGCTATGATCAACAATCCAAGAAAGCCGATGAAACAAGTACGGAAAGCGACAATGATCGGGGACACGCCCAAAGGATCTGGCGCCGAATCATTCATGTTCCCTTATCTGGTCCGTTCAACCAAATTACACTGAGTAACACGTACATCTGACTTTGGATGGAACATAGAAACAGTTTATTGAATAGTTGATTGGGCTTTACTCCAATTGTTTTTGTAACATAAATTACTTGGTTATTTACTATAGTCACCATTAATTGTTGTCCATTGCAGCAAGAAGACCGTGAAAGCTTCTCTTACACCAACCAAGTCTCTCAATATCCATCTGAAGAATACTTATAAATGTGGTTCTGCTTTGTTGTTAAAAGAGTCAAGTTTTAAATGAACTGACTGCAATTATTTACTAGCACACAGCCTCCTTCCGCGCGTCATATTGCATTTTTTTTGTGCCCGACTGATTTTGTTTTGGAACTGCTTGTTGGGAATAATACTAGAATCGAAAACAAGTGATCGCATGTTTGTACGGGTCGTGGCGGTGAATGCATCTTTGTTGTTATATGTTATTGGAGTGACGTCTTCTGTTGTACCTGACCATGTTTCCTTAATTGTCACAGTCTCTATAAACAGGCGCAGAGATTGCCCAGACAGCGATATATGACTGTATCGTTAATAATTAAATTGGGAGTTTGAAATCATAGACGAGTGATAGCCGCTTTGGCAGTGAATACACTTGGATAATTGTTATATATAGCGTGATGCCGCGCTTTGCGCGGCACCCGCTAGCTGGGTGGAATCGTAACTTAAGTTATAGATAAACCTTGTTGAGGTGGGGGGGGGGGGGGGGGGGGGGGTGGGGGGGGGGGGGGGGGGCAAATTGATTGGGGGGGGGGAATAAATGAAAACAAATCTGGGGCATATCGGCCAGAGGGCGACTTAATTGATACAATCCTCTGACCAGACAGGCATTTTTGTATTGTCTTTGTGTAATAAATCCCTTTATAATCGAATTGTGCATTATCTAATGAGGGAGGAATAATATAATGCAGTGAGCACCCGCTATTGAAAACACGAAGTGCGGAAACCGATTTATCAACGAATCGCGGATACTTTATTCGTGCGGCATCGGAAATGTCATTATGTTGCTATTTACTTCCTGAGTGGCTATTTAATTAAAATTGTTTTTTCCCCGTTGAATAATAACTAACAAGAATAAGGATTGTCGCGTCGTTATGTATTTGTGTATATTAGGTTGTAATATTAAAGTTTAGCGTTTTCATAAACGGACACATTTCTCAACTGTCTATCGTTTCAAGTAACCTGGGATTATAAATGATTGATGAAAGGTACGTTAGGATAACTTATGTTGCTACAGTCAAACATTGAGCCTCTTATTATTCAGATACCTTGCATCATCAGCAGTGGAAAACAAAGACGAACAGATTCACGACAGATATATAAATATTCATGTATATATTTTCTTCACTCTAAAAACAGATTGGTTACAAGACCAACCAATCTAATTGGTTGACCCCATATTGATTGTTTTTAACCAATGTATTGGTTAAAGCGTAACCAATGCGTTGGTTGTACGTTAACCAGTCATATTGGTTGAAGGTATCAACCAATCTATTGGTCATTTATAACCAATATATTGGTTGTCCGTCAACCAGTCATATTGGTTGAAGGTATCAACCAATCTATTGGTCATTTTGTGGATGTCCGTCAACCAGTTATATTGGTTGAGCTTGCAACTAAGGCAATACTAATAATAATACAAGGCATTTATATGGCCCTCTACAAAGATCACAGCGCCTAACAACAATCAACATGCAAAGACATACACAAAAATGTTAGCACACATTATACACAAAAATATTTTATATTAAAAAAAAAGGGAAATAAGTGTGTTTGAGTAGGCACTTGAAAATCGCAATGGACGCTGCTTCCCTGATAATAACCAGCAGTTGATTCCACAGTTTCGGAGCAGCAACAAAGAATGAATGAGCTATCACCGGCTTTCTTGTTGGAGCGAAGAACAACTAGTCGGGTGACATCAGATGAAGAGCGGAGTCTCATGCGATCTCCAAGTCTATCTTTGTTATAAAAAGATGTAGCTTGGGGATTGACCATTGGTAGATGTATATACATACAAAAAGATGAACACGAATCTTTCTTTGACAGGGATCCAGTGAAGCGAGCGCAGTAAGTGACCAGTTGAACTTTCTCTGCTGCATGAAAACACAAGACGCGCAACTTTATTTTGAAGACGCTGTACACGTCTTATGTCGACTTCCCTAGCACCATGTAGCAATGAGTTGGCATAGTCAATACGAGAAAGAACCAAAGATCTAACAGCATTTTAGCAAGCCTCCTGAGTGAGAAACTGACGAATCCGCATACGAATATGAAAATTAACACCTCTACAAATTGTATTGATGTGACTGGTCATGGATAAGGTATCAACCAATCTACAGGTCATTCATAACCAATATGGTGGTTGACCTTCAACCAGTCATATTGGTTGAGCTTGCAACCAACTCAGCAAACACATAACACGTTTTAAAAACATTTGTTTAAAGTTGTAGTCAAAACAATAGGCTTTGAGCGCTATAGTAGAAAGCGCGTAAAAGCGCTGCGTGGCTCAGGATGATATAGTCCAAGAAAAATATGTTTTGACCTAAAACAAATTACAACAATTTTTTTTCACCACAGTGTATTTCTAAAAGGTCCCCACAGTGACATATTAAAAGTCTTTAAAAATTCAAGTGGTGGAAATATAACTAATTTGCATAAATCGTTAATCCATGCAGCGTAATATATTTATTCCCATTATGGGTAATATACATGTATTTTTTATTTTAAAAACAGTTTATTTTGGTCATTGTACTTACATAATTCTACTTCAATAACATTTTCTAAAGCATATAAGTGACTGAATAAATATGAGAGCATAGTAATTATCAAAAATGACAACTTCGTGACCCTATAAATGTGCGCACGTTACACTGTCTCCAAATATTATCAAGTAGTCAGTATTGGTGAGCTTCAAATTCACCAAGTTGCTTACTGGCACAGTTATCATTAAAACCTTATGGAAAATCATATGAACGATGATAACATTGTGATATTTAGCAAACAAAAACTGGGGAAAATGGTGTGTCTATAGATTGGGCGAAAAAGTAGTTAAAGGGTTGCTTAACATGGGAGACTTGAACAAGTTCAAGGAAATCCCAAAAATACATTTTAACGTAGATATTATTATTGTTCAAGTCCTGTGCCAGTAAGCAACTTGGTGAATTTAAACCTCGTCAATACTGACTATTTGATGATATCTGGAGACAAGGTAAATGCGTGCAAATTATATGGGGTATATTATTGTAGTCATTTTAGACCATTACTATATTTTCATAATTATTTAGTCACTTACATGCTTTATACAAAAATGTTTTTGAAGTAAGGACGTGTAAGTAGAATCACCAAAATAAACTTTTCCAAAAAATAAAATAAAATATATACCCAAATATGGGACTAAACATATTACACGGCAGTGATTAACGATTTATGCAAATTAGAAATATTTCCACCGCTTGGATTTTTAAAGACTTTTAGTATGTCATTCTAGTGACATGGTGAAAAACCAAGTTGTTGCAATTTGTTCGAGGTCAACAAAACAAAATTAAGTATTTTGCCTGGACTACTAGGTATTTATTAATTAGTGCATAACAGGGTGAGGACCCGGTCATTACTGCGTGATAACGGACCGGGTTGGGGGATTACCAATGGTAATTGACTGAGTAATGGATTGTACATTATCTGGAACGTTGATACAAATCATCTGTGGTTACAATGAGCGCCGTATTTAGTGGGGTTTAACCCACTGATCTCTACACATGGACAGATCATCATTGTTTCACACTTGAAGTCGGCGCGAACTGGAAGTGCAACATGGCGGTCCACGACATCACTCTGTGAGCCAATGAAATGTCCAGGTGTAAGGTTCAGTTGGTACGGTACGTATGACGTAATGTTTATAAATAAAAATTGTATAGAGTAAATCCACTGACCTCTACACGTACCTGGACATTTCATTGGCTCACAGAAGTGACGTCTTGGGTCCGCCATGTTGCACTTCCAGTTCGCGCCGACTTCAAGCGTTAGCACAGCAGAATATGGACAATGGTCCGTCCAGGTGTAGAGGTCAGTGGGTGGAACCCTGTGGATTCGTCTGGCGATAATAAATTAAGGGCGCCCTCAATAAGCCAGGATAGACGGACGGCGCGCCTCTGCCTCGGAACACGGATGAACAGCTCGGTCTTGGAGCAAGACTAGTCAGTAACTTAACTGGCACAAGTGGAGTATTATGAAGCACCCGGAGTCGGATCAGGTTTGACGAAATCGCGTCTACGCAAGTTAAGAAGCGAGTTGCCAGAATCCATGATTGCTACCACGTCAATCAGAGTTTTGATAAACCCTGCGGTGTCTGTTGCGGTTTTCACATTTCATTCATTAATTGTTTTGTTGTTGCAACTGATGTGCACACAAAGGCCTCTAGTATTTTGTTTCCATATCTCTGGCCAGTTCTCGTGTGGCTGGTTTAAAAAACGCCCAAATACACAAGTATACTAAAAAGGGGCCACAGCGTGGTCCTGAAGTAACATTGTATAATGCACGTAAAAGAACCCAGAACACTTATCGCTAAGAGAAGGGGTTTGCCCCGGTGTTCCTGGCTGACATAGCCTCTTTCTACGGGTTTCTTCTGGCTTACGAGCTACAGTGCCTTGAGCACTTTTGAAGGATCCTTGGTTTTATTACCAGAAAATAATAATAATAATAATAATAATAAGCGCGCTGACTAAGGCCGTGTCCGAAACGAGTGTCCAGAGCTACGGTCTACGTCTAAAGCTACAGCTACAGCTACAGCTACGTCTATGTAGGCGCTAAGGCAAATGGAATTCGGACGTGGCTCCAGTAGAGCCTACGGCTAGTTATTGCGCCCCCAAGCGATGCTGGAATTAGTGTTTGCAAATATACGATGTCAGAATTTACAACAATTATCGTCTGCTAGATGTTACGCAATGTTTGTTTACAGCCAGTCGAAATACCTGATGATATTGACGTATTTGTCGATCTGTTAGTTTCAATTCAATGCACTATCATTGAAAAATTTACGAAAATTTGCTCCAAATTTAAAGTTATTGCTGCCGCCATTTTGTTTTGCCTGAGCTAGACAACTTCTTTTACGGCTAGATTTTTGTGACGTTGTAGCCGTAGCTGTAGCTCTAGACGGCATTTCGGACAGCGCTACAAAATGGCTGACGCAGACAATAGCCGTAGCTCTAGACACCCGTTTCGGACACGGCCTAGAGGCGATATATGTAACACACCGGAAATACACTGACGGATGAGTGGGCATGGTTCCCCTTTATATATTCTCGGGAAAAGCATTCTTTTCTTTGAAGAGTGGCTTTAGCTAAATACCCTACATACAATATAATCTCACGTGATTCTGAGTGGAGGTAAAGGTGAGGTAGAACCAGGTTAGGTAATACATTGACAAATACAAGAACCGCTACACGAGGTAGTTTACATAGCGACTTCCAGTACTAGTGGAGTAGTGGGTGCCCGGATTTTGCATAGGCTAATATCTTCGGAACACGCCAATACCAGCGACAATTAGGGTAGGCGCTACGCGCGCCTCACTCGATTATCCTGCTGGTAATGGCGTGTTCCTCAGCCATTACCCTTTATACATACCTTCATGTTTTATGTAACCAATTGATCTGTTCGCAAGATCAAGAGCAACCAAAGGTCTTGGATTCGGTGCAAGTGGCATTTTGAGGTGATGACAAGCACATGGAGTTTTGGCTTGTACCTTTTTGTGCTGGCAAATTTCTGTGCTTTCGTTTATGAAATTGGCCCCAGGTTACAACACAAAGGTGGGACCAAAATTCATGGAGCTGTTACGTTGGCAATTGGACTTTAAAGGATGGGCATTTCAAATCCACGTTTCAATCCATTTTTTGTATCTTTCTAAAATATTGTTTTTTAATTTAGTAAAAAAAACATGAGATAATTTTCATCCATAATTTACAAAAACTCAGAGCACCAAGTCAATAAATTTACTGCGCCATCTTCATTTTTTACATAATTTACAAACGGAATTGAAGATGATCAACTCATTAAAATTATAATGGTTATTTTTTAAACAACCTCAAATTACCCCAAGAGAACATTTGACCTATTTAGAAAAAGTTGCACGACCCCATCGAAGGATCAAAAAAAAATTTGAAGCATAGTTAAAAGGCTTTTGACCACTGTATCCAAATTCATGAGTGACACAAAAATGCAACTCTAGACGCATCTTTGAAAATGAGCTTTTTTTTGGTAAAAATGACAGCATGCTGCCAGAAGGAATAATTTCACAGGTAGTTTAGTACACAATTCTTTACAAGTAAGCTTTTCAACAATTTGGTTGGGTACTTTAAGGTTGGGTACTTTAATATTGGATAGCTGCAAATGATATAGTCTACCGGTACCTTTAAAGAGTACTCAGCTCGGGTAATTATCAGCACCCAGACTCCAAGCGATCTTAAACAGAGTGATTAAAACCTCTCGAACACACATTTATTCCCTTAGTAAATATCGTTTAACGGACGTCCAATGTTTTACAAACGTGGACGCCAAAAAAAAGAGAAGAAAAAATGGCATTCTATTTTAACAGGCTCTCGTTATTCTTGTTTTTTTTGCGATTGCTGCCCGGCAATTGTGACAACTTTATATAGAAATTTTCGCAATTTCCAAAACCATTACATATCTAGCGCAATCATTTTGCTGGGTGCCTAGAATCATTATATACTTTCAAATAAGTAAGATATTTCTTAATAATTTGGTAGTAAACATTTTTTGGATATCCGCAAATGATGTATCCTACCTTTAACAATGGAAAGCTCATTTCTGCCTCCTTAAATTCTGAGTGGGGCACAAGGGGGGGGGGGGGGGGGGGGGAGACAAGCCATGAACAGGGGCCCTGTTCCGTCAAAATTCCCCCTCCCTACCAACAAGAACCCCCATCTTTTAGTTACACTGTACTGCTGTCTTCAAATGATTCTGGTGCCAGAGTTGAAGCAGGGGCCCAGAGACTGAGGTCGGATCCTAAGACTAAGAACACGGTTCTGCCAAGTGTCTGTGTGTCATCAGGCCACTCTATCCAAAGCCCTCTGTGCATCCAGTGCCTTTCGAGTTTCCGCGACCTCTTCCAGAAACCGTCCGTGTTCCTCTGGGTCAAGTGCCCTGACCACCTGGACACCTATCGAGCGACAGGAGCCGATGATCTGCTTGCAAACATCCTGCAGACTCAGGTCCTGCAGCGGAGCATCTTGGTGCTTGATTTGGGCAATCTCGTATACGTGTTTCAGAGTAAGTTTTCCAAAGATTTGTTTCCCTTGAAAGAACAAAAAAACACCCAAACAAACACCAGATCAAATCAATGTCATTTATTTCTTCAAGGGATCATATAACTTTTGTCAGTTGTGCATTTTTATCGTTTGAAGCAGCAAAAGTTCCTAAAATCTAAAGTATGGTGCTTGACAATTAACCTAAAGTTTAATCTCTGGGAATGCTGTATATTCTGAGAATACAGGTTTTGATTTCAAATTAAAATTTACTGAGTCACAATTTGAATTGCGATCATAATTAGCGTGCAGGGTGCATTTTCATTCAGCCTGATCCAGCAAAATGAGAATCACCCTCCTACATGTAACTGACCAATAATAGCACTTGCACGTGTGCATTGTTTGATTGCTTGCGCACACCATTGGCTCATGAATATTTTCAAATATGTGTCTCTGAGATGCATCTTTGGAAAATACATTCTTGTGTTATTTTCTTCCAAATGACGGCATGCCAGAAGGAATAATTTGATAAGAAAGTGTAGGGTCATCAATATCTTTGCAACAAGTAAGCTTTCTAACAGTATTTTGGTCGGTTACTTTTGAATAGCTGCAAATGGTATTCAGAGCTTTAAAACTAAGGGGAAAGGATGTGCAAATATGCAGGCACCATTTTGGGCGAGCCCGTATTTCAGGTTTGGAATTTACGTAGAGCCGTCGTGAATATATATTCGAATAGCTCTTTGCCAGTTTGAAAATAAAACTATGCTTGTGCACACATGTCTGTGATGTCATTTCAATCATAAATGTGCTTCTTTCACTTTGTATTGTCAAAAAAGATTCCACCTTTTGGGTGGAGTTGGGAAATTAAAAATGCAGAAATGAGTAAGTCTCACATGCCTAAAAATTGGATCCTACCTCCTTCATGTACCCCTCTATTCATTCCCGCGGCCTGCTTCACGAGGTACGACACTGGTGGAGTTCTAATCTCAATGTCATATGATCTGTCAGGCTGTATGGGTAGAAGCAACAACATATTAGATGCCAGAATACAAATAGGCAGAATACAAAAAGGGTATTGATCAGTGCAGCGGGGCCAGCTTAGTTTCTTGCTTGTGACTAACCGTACCGTCTCACTCTCATTGACCGACCGACCAACCGACCGACTCACCAGTGTCACTTGTGACTACACTTGTCTGGAACCAGTTTTACAAGGCTTGCTTATTCTTCTCCTTTTTTTTCCATTTCCTAACCATAACCCTTCTAAATCCTCCAAAACCAACCTGGCAGGTGTTTTTTTAGGATTTTAAAGGATTGAGGCTGTATGTTATTTCAGTGCCAGATGATTTTGGAGGATATTTTTTAACGCTAGGCTCTCACACTGGAAAGCATACCAAACCTAACAAATTTCAACAACTGCACACAAGTTCAGTAAATATTGGTACACTGTACTGAACCTAACAGTTCTAAACCTGCCAAACTCTGATAGTGAAGTTTGATTGGTACAGATGGGTCAAGGCATTGCATTGACTTGGTACAGATGGGTCAATGCATTGTTTAGTATCAGTGCAGTGATGACTGGCCAGTGGTATGTGCTTGAGTGGGGACACACACTTACAGTTGACCAGGAACTGTGCTGTGACCAGCCTGAGCTCACCCACGACTTACCCCAAACTCCAACATTTTTACAAGTCTCATGCCTTTCTGCCCTGAACCTCACATAATTCAATATGGTCACCTAGGGCCTTCGGTACCGAGTCTAACAAAGTCCAACAACAAGTTGCTATGGTTTGGTACCAAACCTGCCAAAACCTAGCAAAACCTGAGGTTGGAGTTTGATGGGTTTTTAGGTAGTTAGGGTTAAGGTCTTGAGCTATATCTTGTGTTGTTTACACTTATTTAGCCATACATTATGCCAAGATTGTCCCCAAAAATCCCCATCTAGTTAAATTTCAACACCAGGTTTTGTTGAATTCGTTGGGATGGGTACTGGACCCCTAAAGTTGTCTTTTACAATGGGTTAGGCATACTTCCAGAATTCAGGAGTTGTATAAAACAAATAATGAATGTGTGATGGAAAGAATTTCATTTAATGACAGATGAAATGTTCTATTTCACTTAGCTTCACCTTGTGTAATAGAACGTGCCATCTGTTGCCTCATGAAATTATTCTTTCCATTGCACTCACAATGTAGCAGACTGCAACTGCGTATTAAATGTAATCAAGCATGCGTTGCGCAGTGTGGACAAGTTTCCAAACACGCGCACTTGTTTTATACTGTACTTACATTGATATGAATGTAGCAGGGGAGTGGTACACCATCCTTAATGTGTTTGGTCTTTTCATTGAAGTCCTTGCAAAACTGGCCGATTGCAATTCCTCTCTGCAAAAAGGAGATAAATGAATGTATACAAAAACAATGGAATTCAGTTGGTGCTATCTACACAAAAAACGGAAAAGAAGTTTTAGCTCCAGACCCTATTTTGTCAGCGGTACGTTCTCACCGCCCGCAAAATGAACATGTCATGGTACCGGTATAGTTATTTTTCGGTGAAAAAGAACCTCTGACGACTTCGTTTCGCAAAATAGGGTTTGAAACTAAAATCACTAGCCCAAATCAAGATATCTTGATATCATTTTTCTTTTAGAAAATTTCTCCATCTATTGGTATAGGTAGTTTTGGACTCAAGATAGTGACAGTATATGCTTGTCTGTTACATGCCCGTCTGTTTTTTGTTGGCCAAACTGTATAGTGTTCAAATATTTGTGACTCAATTTACTTGAGTTAAACATTTGACCAGACTTGACACAGTGTCAGTAGAGTCGAGTCAGATGTTTAACTCAAGTAAATTTGAGTCACAAATATTTAAACACACATAATAAAGAAACACAAAGTCACTGACTCGACTAGACTTGACTTCTTGACTCGACTCGAGTCACTCGACTAGAATCAATTCCTTAAAATGACTCGAATTGACAAAAAAATCTCCATGCCAAAATCTATGACTCGTTACAACTCTGCACGTCCAAGCCCGAGCTTTAAGTTTTAGCAGACTGACCTGGCCAAGTACTGGTCCAAGTGGGGGTCCTGGTGTGGCCTTTCCAGCCTTGATGTAGCTTCGAATCTTGTTGCCATGTTCAACCTTCTTGGCAGCATCTTTAGCTGATTTGATGGCACGAGCGGCCTTGGACATGTTGTCAGACTATGCCACAGCTAGTTGATTCTGGTAATCATTAAAAAAAGAAAAGAGGTTTACCGACTTTTTATAGCTCCATAGTTATACCAAATATCTTTATTTCTCAGCACTCTGTGAAATCGTGGAACCTGGTGTGCTGTCATTTTAAAAGTGAAATTTTTAAACCAACGATGAAATAAAAGATCCTTTTTACATCTTTAAAAAATGCAAACCAAATATAACGGAATGCCGCATGTACCGGTAGCATGTGTAACCAACATATAGATAAGGCCATTATGGTCGGTAAATCGGAAACAAAATTAGGCCAATTTTTGTGTGTGCTAGTTAGTACTACTACTACTACATGTACTACTACTAGCACAACAAAAATTGGCCTAATTTTAACTATTACTGGCACTGTCACCCATCAACTCGACACCTAACCAACTCGACACCTCGCTTACTCAACACCCAGATTTTGCCTCTTGCGCACGACTGCCAACTCGACACCTCGCCACCTGACTTCCCAAAAACCTTGGTTGGCGTACCGTTCAGTACCTGGTACCAGAGGGCTAGCCGTCTACCACCGCCAGCCCGTTTTGAATAAGATTCTGTCTCTGTGGCCTATTAATTGGACTGATTGCAGAAATTGTTGTGGAGATCAAGTATTTGTGACTTGTGTCTTTCAACTTGGGGAATTGTATTTACAAAAAAGACCAACGTGTGGGTCTTTTTGGCCTAGAGGCGGGGGGGGGGGGGGGGGGGGGGGGGGGGGGGGGGGGGGGGGGGGGGGGGGGGGGGGGGGGGGGGTATACATTGATTTAGCCCTGGGCCCAGAGATTGACGATTGTTTTGGGGGAGGGCTGGAGGGAAATTAAAAAAAATTGAGTAGGTCAACCCTAGTAAAATTGAAAAGAAAGTTGCACTAGGGGTCTTAATCTTTTTCTCTAGTGAAATACCCCTGTTTCCTACGGGCACATATTTGTTGTAGTGCACCCACATGACTCTGGCATGATCCAAGCCTGACAAACAACTCCAATCAAACAATCATATATCTATAATCGTCTTATGAAAACATCATTCCCTACCCCCAACAACTATTGTCCAATCTCAGCCGAGATTGCCAGTGAGAGAGCGACAGCTGCCAGCGCCCGCCAAGCATTTCACATAGGAACGACCACGTTCTTTGAATCGCCGGTTGTTGCTTCAATTTCAAAGCAAAGCAGCAGTCAATGGCGAGTTGTTACTGCAATTGCAAAGCAATAGTCAATCAATCCCAAGCTGTCAATTGCGTTAACTTGCAAAACCGAAACGTCCCGCCCGAAACGTTACAATTGTTCTTTTAAAAAAAGGGTTTGCGTTTCCTTTACAACAAAAAAAATTACAAATTGAAAACAAAAACCAGACAAGAATAATAAAACGAACGTTGTTTACATGTAGTAGATAGATTTAAAATTTAATCGGACAAAATTCTTTTATGCAAATAAATGCCAAAAGTGTATTCCACTTTATCGGAGGTGCCGACTTGAATAGGTGTCGACTTGGTCGGGTGTCAAGTTGGTTTTTGTGCAGATTCCAAGTTGGCAAGGTGTCGAGTTGGCAAAGTGTCGAGTTGGCAAAGTGTCGAGTTGGCAAGGTGTCGAGTTGGCAAGGTGCAAGGCGTCGAGTTGGCAGGGTGTCGAGTTGACAGGGTGTCGAGTTGGCAGGGTGTCGAGTTGGCAAGGTCAAGGTGTCGAGTTGACAAGGTGTCGAACTCGCGCGAACTGACCCTATCAATCATGCCTCATTTTCATGCGTCATTTTCCGGGCAGATTTGTTACAATTTTCCTGTTAATTACTTACTCATGTTCTTTAACACTAAATTCCGCAAGCACAGCACCTTCCGTTTCCAAGAAATTTAGTTTAAAAAAGGTGGAGTCCAATCCAACAAAAACGTGTTGCCTTTTTGGGTAGCGCGCGATTCACCGCTCTGAAACCTTCACTGGTTCCCGCTGCTTGAATATACAGCATCCGGTACTACATCCTTGGGTTGATTTCATAAAGAAGTGATGGTCAATACAATTTATGACGTCTGGGTACAATACCAATAATTGTGTACGTAAAATAAATACGTTCGGTTACCATTTGCAAAAGTTACCCGTGGACTTTTCCGTTTTTACACGTTGGCGATCGACATAAAATAATGCTAATTTAAGAGAAAATGTGGTCCTTTTTCTCAAGAGATCCAGCAAGCAGCTTCCCTTACGATATCGGGGAAAAAATCGAAGGACTTGAGGATAAGTCTGTATGGAGTGTGCACTACGGGAAGAAAAAGGTTAGAGTTCAATGGTTGCCCATATTCCGGACACTAAACTGAAATACCTGAAAAATATATGTTTTATGTTTGTTTACTTATTTCAAACATCTAGTTACAAAGGAAAAAAATAAAATGTTGTTTACGTTTGACGCGGCAAAAATTGTGGGTTATCCTTGACCTTACACGGGTTTTACGTTGTGCAGTGTTTTGTAAAAAAAACCTAGCGCCCTCTATGTTAAATGCGCGCACGCGATTGGCCAATGAGAACGGTTAGTGACGTCACTGTTTCGAAAGAGTCAGCGTTTATTGCACTATATACAACAGAGGCGACGGTTGGTTAAAAAGTCTCATGTCGGGTGCGCTGTTAGTAGAAAATCGGCCAATCAAAAGACTCGATAGAAATGATGATGATGAAGAAGAAGCTTCAGCGCTGTGATTGGTGACGTCAGCAGCTTGATCGTGCATCGGTGAGCGTGGCTACGACTCCGCAAAGGCTAAAGTGCCAACATTTTGGTAAGAAATGGAAATTAAATTCAGAAATTGAAGGCTAAAGTGTTGTTTAATCGGTATGTTAAAACAAGCAATCACAAGAACAGAACGTTATCTTTATTTTGATATGTATTATGTAGGTGTATAGAGTGCACAATTTCTAATTTCGCTGCACCCCGAAATATGCACTCCAAAAAAAATGAGGAATCATCGCGATGTGCGTGCGTGGTCTGGTTACCACACACGGGCCGCGGGCCGCGCCGTGTGAGCGATGAATCTCACGGTGCAGTGCTCGCCCCACGTACGCGACATGCATGGTCTACGTTCGTACAAACGTGATCGTGATCAAAATAAAACAAGTTTTCGTTGTAATTTTTCACTCGTGAAAAAGTATTAAACTTTAAACAAAAACATATCAATGTAACCAGGAACAAGTCAAAGACATGTTAAGTCAGTTTTCGTGTGTTTTTTGTAAAGGATGTTGTTTGATGTAAAAGGATTGTTTTTGCACCCTTTTTGGGGGGTACTGTACATATACCACTACTAGGCCTACCACGTACATGCACATGCTCGAGTTTAAAGTTCTGACCGTTTCTTAAATTTAAAAGAAAGTTGTTCATTAATATTTGTTCGTGGCAATCATTACTGTAGTAGTGTTATTAAAGCTGATCGGGATTAATATAAAATTATAACTTGTAAAGGGATTGAGGGATGACATAATTATGAGGCATCATTTGCACTTTACTTGTAATGTTAAGTTGTATACTTTTAGATTTTAGTTGAGAAAGTGCTGCGCTCATATGCATTCACGTACTAGCCTACATTGAATAATTATAACTATGCCATAACCTTTTCTCTCATCTTCAGGTTTCTGGCTCTTTTCTTCACTTGCAACTTAACTTTGCCTGACATGCGTGCCTAGCCTGGGGAATAACTTTTGAACATTTTTTTCAAACATGATGCTCTCCTAATCCTATCCTCTACTACTTTTTAAGGGTTTTCTTGTGAAGTGCTTTTCATCAGTCTAGTCATGCTCATTCATTTTGGACTAATGTGAAATTACCAAGTGCTGCCCCCGGCCGCGATATTTTTTTCGTCAGGTACTGTAGGTTGGTACTTAGTGTACATTTATTAGCCAATCAGAACATAGATGGTGTTGACGTCATCGATGATCGATGTCAGAGTTGTCTGGGATCTGACTAGGGTTAGGGCTTAGGGTTTAGGGTTAGCCCAAAAAATCTAACATCATCGATGACGTGAACGCCATCTGTCTTCTGATTGGCTAATGTACCAACTGTACCAACCGTACCTACCTGCAGAAAACAAATATCGCCCCCCCGGCCCCCTTTCTAGCTGTCCTACAAAATGGAAGATGGGTCGCAGACTAGACCCCCAGGGCCAACCAATGTACATTATGGAAAGGGAACCCAGGGGGTTCACAAGAGATATTTTTTCAGGTAAACAATCAAAATCAAAAAAATCTAAATCAAAGCCTGGGCATACATCTACTGTCAACCTTTCAGATGTTAAAGGAGAACCAATTACGTTCAGGAAAAATGGACAGTTATGTTTAGGATGGGTGGCCATGGATGACGAAGTGCAGGATGGTCAATTTAAGATAAATTCAAGAGATCCTATGAAGTGTGACAGTGCTGGGTGCACATACATTGTTATGGAAGAGAACAATCCAGAGCTTTTATGTCCACTCCCAAACATAGAACAGCTAAAAAGGGGGGTACGTGTGTTGTTTGTCTGGGAATGGGTCGCAGACTCATTTGAGTTTTTGGAGCTCAAACCAGCTGTGTTTCTGTGCAAGGAGCGAGATTACATTTGGGTAAAACCAAATGGGATCCATGCTGTGCGGACCAAGGTTGGTGACGTATGTCACTGCCCCTATGATATTGAAATGGACAAATTGGAAACATGCGAAGTGCGACAAGCTGACATTAATGTTGTCAGCATGATTGTTGACAGCTACGAAACTGCACTCAGAGAAACACAGCTGGTTTTTCAGACAACACAAGAGAAATTGGTGAATGCAGAGACCGGGAAAGCTGCATCTTCGAAAAACCTTGAGCACCTCAAAAATGTGTATAAAAATGCCCTACATGAAATCAGCGATCTCCGGAGGGCATTGTTTCATTCACAGGACCAAGGCCAAAGCCAAAACCAACTTAAATCGGCCAGAATTCTGACACTTTTAGACACAATTTCAGAACTTAATGGAAAACTCAACCAACAACAGTTGAGAATAATTGAGAGCTGTAGAGTAATATATAATCTAAGAAACACAGTTCAAAAAACAGAGTCCGAAGTTGCACACTTACAAGAAGAACTCCAAAAGTGTACAGAGGAAAAACAGGAGTGGGAGAGGTTGGCTAAAAATTTGGAGGGAGAAATAAAAGAAGTTCAAACTCAAAACAGGCAATTGCATGTTGAGAATGAAGGCTTGAAAGCAAAGCAGTCACTCCAACTTGAACAGCGCCCATGCTCATCAGCTGGGCATCGTGTGATGATCACAAGAGCAGCTGGCAGCAAAACTAAGCCCAACACTCTTGTGCCACTCGTCTTGCCATCACATGCACATCCAAGTTCAGAGGCCAACCCAAAAACCCTAAACAACAGAGCAAAGGAGATGATGAGGGTAAGTAACAACATTCCAATGTTAATTTTATTACGATGCAACTACTACAAAAAAGCCAAATTGGTAGACAGTTGCGAGTCTGGAACTTCATTCTTGAAGGGGCAAGACAGTTTTTTTCTTGGCTATAGACACCTGTTTAACCAGTTTGCGCCGGATGACGTATATACACGCAAACATTTTACCCAGAATCAAAACGGATGACGCATAAACACGTCCTGAGCAAGGCCGGAAATGTCCAGTGCAAACTGGTTAAGAAAGTATAATTGCCAATGAGAAGGCATACAACCGAGGTAGATTACACACACAAATCTGGTACTGACAGATGTTTGCCCCCCTTATACTTTTGCAGGTTCTGGAGCTGGTTTCCTCCCGAGATGCGCCAACCCAGGATGATCTCATCTCAACTCTTGCTAGCTTCTTTAGGAAGTACCCGACAGTAGCCTCTGCTGCTCTGAACAAAGCTGAAATGTCCTCATTCAAAGGTAAAACGGAAATCGCATAATAATTACAATAATAAACAACTAATGCAAAGCAACTGATGCAAAGGCCATTAGTTGTTTATTTAAAAAACGACTTACAAAAAATTCTGCTTCCGGTTTCCCCACCGACCCTCATTTTATAGCGCGACACTTAAGTTTAAACAAAAAGTTATAATTTCTTCACTAAAGATTTTAAACCCAAAGCAATTTTTCTTTCTATGTAATTTTGGTCATCGTAATAGATCTCACTGCCGGAGAAACTCTGGACCTGAAGCTCTTGCTTCGTCTGCCGATGCGGAAGTTCCGCCAGCTACGCACGTTCTTCAGGAACCATGGAGTGAGCATTTTCTCAAGCGACCGAGCAGTTTACAAAGAAAAAGCAGGTATGTGGGAAAGGAATTATATTTGGAAAAGTTATTATACATTGTAGAACATTGTAAAGTGCTATTTTAAAGACCATTCATGGAAGGTTCATTACTGTAAAATTTCTTACAAATTGCCTCTGAATGGTTTTCATAGGCTTCTAATCTGTATATACTTTTAAACCCCAAAACTGTACTTAAGTACATACAGGTTTGCTTATGTAACATAACATATTGTTGAGAACAATTTCACAATTGGTTCTGAACTATTGTAGCAATATCATTTAATCAAAAAAAGTTTCCAATTGTAATAACGTGTATGTAGTGCCGATTTTTATTTTAAATTTTGTAATTTTGTGACACAGCCAGACGTGACACTTCTGAGAAGACAATCGAATGCGGAGAAATGAGCCTGAAGAAGACGGTTTCTGCCCCCGAGGAATCCACGGTGCCATTTGTCCGGATCAGAAACCTGCACAAACATGTCGAGACCCTCGTAGAAAAACAACGAGCCAGCGGTGAAATGTGGGACCATACCAACTTCAATGGAGAAATCTGGGTCAAAATACTAGTAAGTGAAACCAACCTAAAAATCACTTTGTAAATCATATCGAAAATTGTCAAATCTTGAGGGTACATGTATTATTCAAAATAAAACAAATAATATGTTTAGTATTAACAAAACTTGCCTCTTGTTTTTTAAACAGGGGGACAAGGGCGGTTCCACTACAAAGCTTGCTGTTCAGATTTGCAACTTTGAAAACAGCAACTCTGCCGACAAGACCGACCTCATCGCAATGTATCAGGCCACGGATTCGTATGAGAACATGAGCAAAGTCTTCAAGCCTTTTAAATACCAGGTATTAGACATTCAGGCAAAATCTATGATAAAAGTGGGGAATGAGGTCAAAATTTGTAGGCTCTTCCTGGCAGGAGACTACGAGTTTTTAACTAAAGTTTTGGGTCACATGGGACCCCATGCTGCTTTCCCCTGCCTGTGGTGTTACCTGCCACTTCAAACCTTGTCACCAGGTGGACCCACCCATAGCCCCATGATTATGGAGGATGGTGAGTTTGTGGCTAACCCTGAGTGGTTTACAAATCGGGAGCCTGGTGATATGGTACAGGATCTAGCTCATAATAGAAGTGATACGAGAAATGGCGGTAACACCAAGGCTAATGGGCACAACCATAATTCTGTCGCCTATGAACCAGTCATACCAATTGTATACGACTTGACTCACGTTGTACCTCCAATCCTGCACATCATGTTGGGATTGGTTGTAAGGTATTATAAATGCGTTGAGGTTCTCTGTAAACAAAAAGATAGTGGGAATTTGATTGAGGAGGATAGGGATCTGTACGATGAGTGGCAGGAAGTATCAATAAACGCAGCAGAGAGTTCCCGTGAGTATGAGGATGCTGAAAATGCACAGAAACTTGAGCAAAAATTGTTGACGGCTTTTGAGAGGGTGAAAAGCGGAAAGAGAAGTAGGGGTTCCGAAGATCCATGTGCGTACCCGGCCTGCGCAGTAGCAGCCATGAATAATGTTGTACAGGGGGAAATTGACTGGGTACAGTGCGATTTATGTGGGGTCGATGAAGATAGTGGATGGTACCACACTGTATGTGTTGGAAAAAAGACCACAGACTTAGATGTCAGGTATGAATGTCCTGTGTGTTCAGGTGATGTAGAAAATGTAAATGATGTCGTAAATAAGCAGCAAGCAATAGTACAGGAACACAAAAACATGTTGGGAAAACTGAAAAAAACACGGGACACAACAAAAAATAAATTAGATAAAGTATTTGAACAAGTTAATGCCAAGATGGGACCACTGGAAAGGGAGTTGGGAAGAGTATTGGAGGACGAATTACATGTAAAAAAGCAAGCATATCATTCGCAAAGTTTTGTAGGCAATCATTGCAAAACTATCCTAGAAAACTCGGAAACATTGATGATGGTGCTTGATGGACATGCAGAACAGACGCTGTACAGCGAATTATTTACCAGATTAAGAGATATATTCAGATATACCAAGGGTTCATTTTTAACAAACGTTGAAGTGCAAACCCTCTGTGAGAAATGCTGGGACCTAGGAAGATGGTTTCCACAAAATTTTCCAGATCAACGGATTCCACCAAAATTTCATATTCTCACATGTCACGTCCCTGAGTGTGCCAAAATGTGGCACACCGTTGGACTTCTCGGGGAACATGGCATTGAGAGTTTGCACGCCCAAATCAATGAGGAAGAAAGGGTCTACTCCTGCGTTCGCAGTGACAAGGCTCGCATGAGATTAGTTTTCAGTCAACATGGCCAACGGATGTTGGCAAATCAAAAAAATCTAAAGACCGTGCGGAGAAAGTGTATACTTGAAGGTTGCAAGGGCCGATATAAATTAGTTGGGAAAGTCCGAGTGTGCCAAGTATGCAACAGAGAAGATAAATAAAACTAAGAAGTAACCATTTTTTGCAGCTACATGTGGCTGTATGTATTTTGTAGACTCTTAACTATTTGTATATTGGGCACATAGAACAAGGGCCAGTTCTATGGTGTAATTTTTTCTTGCCATATTTGTATCTTTTTCACCATGCCTTGCCATGAAGAATTATTTAAAGTGCAGCTTTGATGAAGTGTGTTCAGATAAAACAGAAATTGTTTTTTACTCCGGGCCGGACACGTCGATGATTGAGGGATATGTCAAAGTGTAAATTTAACTTGTTATTTTATTTTAATAGATATTAACTTCATTTTATCTGCATTGTGAAACATCACAAATTGGCAGTATTTTTTTGATGTACGGGTTTTATCTGCATTGTGAAACATCACAAATTGGCAGTATTTTTTTGATGTACGGGTTTTATCTGCATTGTGAAACATCACAAATTGGCAGTATTTTTTTGATGTACGGGTTTTATCTGCATTGTGAAACATCACAAATTGGCAGTATTTCTTGATGTACGGGTTTAACCTGCATTGTGAAACATCGCAAAATGTGCATTATTTCTTGATTTACCATCTGCATTGCGAAACAACAGATTTGCAGTATTTTTGCAGCGGATTTAGATTGTACAGGTTCTTTTACTTTCATTATCATTTTCTTTTTTATTTGCCGTGTGCAAACATTAGTTTGTACCTTTCACATTTGAGAGTTCAGAGTTTTATATCTGTACTGTAATGTAAAATCTTTTGCAAGGATTTTGCAGCATGTTGTTGATCATGGTGCCTTCATAACCAACATATATTGTAGAGGACCAAACAGGGTATTGTTGTTATTTGAGCTTTCATAGTACAAGTAGTTTGTATTTCAAAAAGAGTGCAGGAGAATGTTTTTTTTTTTTTAAGTTGCCAGATTTATTGCCAGTTTTTTAAAGTGTAATGTTATGTTCCATTACAACTCGAGTGTGTGCTTGGTTATACATACGTATCTGTTTATTGATGTGTCCAAATGCAATATTTTGTATTTATAGTCGAAGTTGCTGAAAAGTATTTGGGAGGTAAAGTGTTAACAAATTATTACTGCCAAGTGT
Organism: Crossaster papposus; assembly: GCA_037893245.1. Taxonomy (NCBI): domain Eukaryota; kingdom Metazoa; phylum Echinodermata; class Asteroidea; order Velatida; family Solasteridae; genus Crossaster; species Crossaster papposus. Next base: position 492,707 of record JBAIAA010000567.1, on the reverse strand, counting down.
ATTCATGGAGGTCTAATCCTAGATCCATAGTGTAATTAAGGTAAATGCCGCGCCATGCCAGTTTTTGTTAAGACTTAACTGGGTATGAAATTCAGTTTTCACCCAATGGACATGCCAGCAATTGTATTCATTAAGCTATTTGCTGTTTTATTTATTCAAATATGAAAGACCTGTTTCACATTTAATCAGGAAAAGATCTGGAAAAAATCATTATGTTGCTCATGTAACTCTTTTTGAGTATTTATTTTCATCTCATTTAGTTATATAGCCTACATAAACTTAAAAATAATACGTACAAATGGTACGCACTAGTAATATTGCATGGTTATTTCATTTTCGAGCTTTGCCACCATTATGCAAACTGTTTGGTTATTAAGTTCTGGAGGTTTTTAATAAATTTATTAAACAACTTTGAAGAAACCAAAATGTTCTCTTTGTTTATTAAATATGTTCATCTTCCATTGTTAAACGACTACATAAATCGTACACATGCTTCACACCGACTACATGTATTATAGTTTCAAAAGGAAATCGTACATGCTTCACACCGACTTTTATAGTTTCAGTACATGCAACGAAATGAATTTACTGGAAACAACCCTATAAAAACCCACACAGTGCCGGCCATGCATATTATATGCTGAATAATGGTTCTGTATGCAGAACTTGTGCTAATCTCTTGTACACACAATCCATGCCATTAGGTTGTGTACAAAAGTCGTGACCTCGACCCAATGAACTGTTTATGCACAGCATTGCCAGTTGGAAGCTCATTACTTATGCGATTGTGTGGGTTGACATGGGCTGTCCTGTGATTGGTTGTTGATTTTGCCCTGGCCCAATTAAGACACTAGGTGGCGCTAAGAAATTATTCTCTGTGTAAAACCTGTGCTTAGACGAATAGTTACTTACAGGCCAACTCGTACGCGAGCCAACTCGTACGCGAGCCAACTCGTACGCGAGCCAACTCGTACGCGAGCCAACTCGTACGCGAGCCAACTCGTACGCGAGCCAACTCGTACGCGAGCCAACTCGTACGCGAGCCAACTCGTACGCGAGCCAACTCGTACGCGAGCCAACTCGTACGCGAGCCAACTCGTACGCGAGCCAACTCGTACGCGAGCCAACTCGTACGCGAGCCAACTCGTACGCGAGCCAACTCGTACGCGAGCCAACTCGTACGCGAGCCAACTCGTACGCGAGCCAACTCGTACGCGAGCCAACTCGTACGCGGCAGACTCGTACGCGGCAGACTCGTACGCGGCAGACTCGTACGCGGCAGACTCGTACGCGGCAGACTCGTACGCGGCAGACTCGTACGCGGCAGACTCGTACGCGGCAGACTCGTACGCGGCAGACTCGTACGCGGCAGACTCGTACGCGGCAGACTCGTACGCGGCAGACTCGTACGCGGCAGACTCGTACGCGGCAGACTCGTACGCGGCAGACTCGTACGCGGCAGACTCGTACGCGGCAGACTCGTACGCGGCAGACTCGTACGCGGCAGACTCGTACGCGGCAGACTCGTACGCGGCAGACTCGTACGCGGCAGACTCGTACGCGGCAGACTCGTACGCGGCAGACTCGTACGCGGCAGACTCGTACGCGGCAGACTCGTACGCGGCAGACTCGTACGCGGCAGACTCGTACGCGGCAGACTCGTACGCGGCAGACTCGTACGCGGCAGACTCGTACGCGGCAGACTCGTACGCGGCAGACTCGTACGCGGCAGACTCGTACGCGGCAGACTCGTACGCGGCAGACTCGTACGCGGCAGACTCGTACGCGGCAGACTCGTACGCGGCAGACTCGTACGCGGCAGACTCGTACGCGGCAGACTCGTACGCGGCAGACTCGTACGCGGCAGACTCGTACGCGGCAGACTCGTAATCATCAAACCAACTCGTACGCGGTCCAACTCGTACGCGGACCAAATACTTTTTAAAACCAAGATGTTTAAACGATTGTAAAATCTTACGTCTTTGTTTGTACAATGTATAAAGAAAAGTCTTCAGCTTATTCTTAAAAACCGAAAGAGTATGAAACTGAACAGACTGAATTTCATGCAACTTGTACATCGTTACATTTAATAGAATTAAAATTGTTCACGAAAATGTTGACAAGGCTAAAGGTTAATAATGCCAAAAAGGTTAATAATGCCCAAAATTGTACCAATTCGCCTTGGATGCCCCAGAGTACTTATTTATGTATCTGCCTTTTTTATTGATCAATGCTACCCGTACCCGTAAACCACAATTTTGAACCGCGTACGAGTTGGACTGCATACGAGTTGGCTGGCGTACGAGTTGACCTGTTACCCCGTAGACATGCCATAGATGACGCAGTCGGTTTGTGGTCCCAGCCATCATGGTGATGGGCTGTATCTCGTGTAATCAGAGTGGTGCCGCAGGCGCAAATATAGTGCATTAAATACACAACTGATATAACATTGGGAATAAAGGTTCTAAACAAAACCTAAACATGACATTCGTCGTTTTTAAAACTGAATTTTGATTTGCATATAGAATACGTGCGTGACACGCGCACAATTAAGTCAGACTAAAGGACGCACACTCGCATTATTACGCGTAAAGTAGAATTCAAACTGTGTGTTCTGAGAACAATATTGTGTGTGTAGGTTTTATTTTATATTACTAAATGTCTATCTGCGAGGTACAATGTAGTAGGCACACCCGATTTCAATGAACACGTGTGACTGGAAATTTTATATTCTGGTCAGCGCCTGGCACATCGAAAAAAAATTCTCCCTCTGGAAAAATCAAGCACTTTCAATCTCAGGCTGTGCTCTGAGGTCATAATATGAGTTGATGTGGCCGGCTGCCATAGGCGCCTTTACGTGCCAGTGGCTCGACTATGTTGTAACCGCGTCCTTCGCAATTCAGCATCCCAGCTGCGAGTAAGGATGATTAGCCTCCCAAATTATTATCAATTATTATTATTTTTCAAATTTTCATCTAATTAAAATTTGAACAAAGAAATTAGCAAGGCAAGACTAGAACCTGCGACCTTGTCGTTAGCGGCTCGCTCGCGTACGTCTTGAAAAGCATACGCTACGTCCACAGTCAAATACAGTCGTCTTTGGAACTACGAACAATATGCAGGGCGATCGGGGAATAGTAACGATCGATTAATTGCACACAGCGTATGTACACGTAATTTGAGTTGTGGGGATCACATCACCAACATTTATTGTATTTTCTTCTTAAGGCGGATGGACATCCAGTGTCTATATTTGTCCTGGATGCCAAAAACAGCTCCAGTGTGGCAATCGAACGCGGCAAGACGGCACATAAGAGATTGAAGACCATCAGGCACCCAAACTTCCTGCAGTATCTGGATGGCTTGGAGGTAATAATATACGTACAAAAAGTATCATAAATAATGTTAGAAGAGTGCACCTCCTACCGGTACACCTCCTACCGGTACATGTAGTTCTTCAAATGGGTCAAATCTTTTACGCCCAGTCTCCGAGATCTTTTAGTGCGTGGTGGATATCCACCTAGTCCAAAAATTTGGGTCTCGATCAATACCATGGAGGAGAGTCCCAAAACTTAGCCCTACAAACCCCCATCCAGTCAAATTTCAACACCAGGTTTGGTTGGAATCTGTTACAATGGGTACTGGGGCCGATTTCACAAAACTCGTCTTAACTTACAACTCATCTTAGGACGAGTCCTTAATCAAAGATCGATCTTGGCTAAGACATGTCCTAAGATCGATTTCACTAAACCCATCTTATGAAAGACGCATCGCAACTACCAGATTGATGGCTGTTTCATGTTTGTTTTTACCGCTAGAGGAAACAGTTGTTGAAAAGAAACATGCAAACCAACTTCCAGCGCGCGCGCGTGCGAGAACACAAACCTTTGCTAATCTGCGCAGTACAATCACGTACGGTAGTTCTGCATGTTCTATGTCGACTAGTTGGCATATAAATAATTAGTTTTTAAAACTATACACACATAGCAAAATATAAATTAAATCTGTTTCTTCTTCGAAACTAAAACTCTAGGCCGACATTTGTCTTTAACAAGAAGATAATGCAATGGTTTTCTTTTCACACAATATACAGATTAACGCACATAATAATGAGATAAGACGACCCTCAGACCGATCCTAAGTTGAGACAAGTTCAGCCGCGTTGCTATGGAAGTTAGGACGTGTTGAACGCGTCTTAACTTTAGTGAAAATCGATCCTAATTTATAAATTGATTCCAAATCCTTCTTTTCTTTAATACCGCAGCACATCAGGTGCCGTGATTTCACAGGATGCTTGAGACTGTTATTCACTTACAGTATTAGGTATATCATAACAACTCAATAGTTTTGTTGTTTGATATTTGCCAATGGTGTACCTTTAATGCAGCAATCATAGGAGATCTTGAACCTACATGTACATGTGCCGGGTACACTCCTCAAGCCTTTACTCTTACCCACCTTCTGTCTTGAACTACATGTACATGTACATGTATTTTTGTACCAACGTGAAGATTTACCTCCCAGACAATAAAATTACGTCATATGGAAGGTGAATCTTCACGTTGGTACATGTAGCTCAAGACAAAAGGGAAATAAGAGTGAAGGCTTGAGGAAGGTTGGTTGAAGATTCCTATTGATTGCTGCATTAATGCTGGGCGGGTACATGTACATGTAACTCGATTATGTCATTTACTACTTGCTAAAATATTTAGGTACATGTACATGTACATGTGCCAGCCCGAGTAGCAATAATTACTCACGAGTAGTGATTGTTAGCGAGTACCGTTTGAGTTGCGTTCTTAAGGCGGAACGGCAAGTATACCGGTATATAATTTTTATTGATTTTCAATTCTACCATTGAGGAATATAAACACATTCTGATCTGGAATTTGAGCGATAAAGGAAACCAAATTGCTGCCGAGCTCGCTGTGAAATTATAGTTGTGTTTTGAATGAAAACACAAAGTGATAAGCTCGTGTGACTATCATTTTCCATTTTTGTAAAAATTGCGACAACTACATGTTATAGCAAGTACTCGATTACTCGTGAGTAGTTTATTTACAAGTACATGTACATGTACTCGAGTCGGAAAAATCACTACTCGCCCAGCATTATGCTGCATATTTAACCTAACAGTCCTCAATCCTTTACCTGATGGAGGATTTTGGACTGTTAATAGTCAGGTTTCTTATGTATTTTCGTTCAATTTTTGTGTATAGGCTAAACTATACATTTTGGGGAACAATAGGATATACTTAACATGAAAACCAATGTTTACATTATGACGGCCATCTTGGATTTTTTGAATAGCATTTTGATGACGTCATGATTATGTCACACATTTTTCACAATTGTGTGCATATGTCTATGACCCAATAAACATATTTTACAAAAAGAATTTTAAATTTATTATGTTCTGTTGATGAGATATGGCTTAAAGGTCCAAAAATGAAACGAAATCATAAAAAATCACACGATGACGTCATCATGATGTCACTTCAATTTATATCTATAACACATCCCGCCATACCTGCATACTAAGTTTGAACCCAATCGGACTTATACTTCCAGAGATATAGGGCATTGAACAAAAATGACCTTTAATTTGACACCCAATGACTTTTCATGTGTCAGTGTCACGTCACATTAAAGAACCATATTTTTTTCAAAAGAACCTAAAATCAAATGTAAACATTGGTTTTCCTGTTGAGTATATTCTAACGTTTCCAAAAATGTATAGTTTAGCAAATCTACAAAAAAAGTGAACGAAACTTTCAATATGTACATTATGAACCTGACTATAAGTCCTTTTATAAATCATTATCTGTTTTATATGTCTTTACCATCTGTAGACAGACACCATCATATATGCCGTGACAGAGCAGGTCATTCCCCTACAGACTTACCTGAATGACTCCTCACCAAACCAGCAGGCTATCTCATGGGGTCTGCACCAAGTAGTGGTAGGTTCATGCTAGTGGCGGGAGAAATTGGGAAAAGAATTCCATATCTGGACATCAATCGAGATCCTTTGCACAAGTACATGTACATCCCCCCCCCCCCCCCCCCCCCCCCCCCTCAGTGCTACTACTTCAGCGGTTGTGTACAAAGTCAATAGAGAGTCCATTGCAAATGTTTCTCAGTCTCAGCTTCATGTCTTTTCAACATGTTTGCACTGATTGACCTTCATTGAGAATGAAGTAAAAAGCAGCGTCAGGTTGCAACATTCTTTCCAAAAGGCGAGTTGGGGCTCAGTATCGACCCCATCTCGCCTTTAATGTAACCAGTTCGCGCCAGGATTATTTTGACATTGATTATTTTTCATGAACCTTGATCTGAGATGAGTTAAGGGATCATGGGGATCCATTTTGAATATTTAGTTTTCAAAATCAAATCAAATCAAATAATATAATTCAAACTGTCTAGATTTTAATCTATCAAAATCCATGCAGGCCTGGCTTGACTAACATTTGATGAATTATGATTGATTGTGGCCAGAAGGCCTCAAGTACTGCTTGGGGGAAATCGATTTTATTTAAATCCATCATGCAGCGCGCTGCTTGCTTTACATGTATTTGTGTATAAACTGAGTCCATCAAAATCAACCACCACATCAGTGACGGTTGCATTGTCACATGTATTAGTATAAGAAGCAGAGTGAGAGATGGAGTTTGGCAGATTTGGTCCAGTGCTCAGTAAAAGGCAGTAGGGAGTTAGGGTTAAACCAGGGGCTAATTTAATGGAGCTGCTAAGCTTAGCACAAACAAGTATTGCTCAGTAAAAACAAGTTACACACGTACCAGTCAAAACTCCATGTGTTTTTCATGCTAAGCAAAAGCCAGATGGATACCAGTCACAAACAATACATGTAAATCTCCTGAAAATTTGGTTTGTACAATGTACATACAGGTAACCCTGTTTTGACAAGAAAGAATTTTAGGCTAATCACTTATTTGTGGTACATTGTACATACTTGTAAGCAGCACTATGAAATTGGCGCCGGATTTGTTTTCAAACCAAACTTTGTTGTCTGTGTCGTATGAAGAAAGGGCTGAGCTTTCTCCACAATGACTGCAAACTGAAGCACAACAACGTCAACATGAGCTCGGTGTTTGTCAGCAAAGCCGGCGAGTGGAAAGTAGGAGGCGTGGCTTACGTGGGCCCGGCTGAGGGGGAAGGGAGCGAGCCACCCAACAAAGGGATGCAGGCCTTGGAGAAATACAACCCCCCTGAGATGTCGGATGCACGGACGCGGAAGAAGACACACACATGGTACCTAGTTAAACCTAAACAACCCAGACACTTCAGAACAGTTTTTGTAGGATTTTGAAAGATCCAGTAATGCAGAGCCTATCTAAAATTGATTAACCCTCTATTAGGGTTTAAGACACTAAACTTCTCTGTTGATTTCTTCAAAATAGAACAATACAAGCTTCAGCTTTTTGTTTGATCTCACCTTACTGGTACTTCAAATTCCGTTTAAGTTGTTTTCCATATTTTACTTTTATTTCAATGTACATGTACAGGTATAAAAATAAACCTGAAACCTAAAATAAGAGCATGTCCTGAATGTTGATCTCAGACGCAATTGAAAATATGTATACTTATGAAAACTTTTGAATTGTAATCAAGATCTGATTTTCTATATACAGCAATCACAGAGATAAAACCTTATCAGGTTATTTGTTTACCAGTTTGCGCCAAGAATATTTTGACATTGATCAGATCCAGACTTGGGATTGTTTTTCACGGACTTTGATCCCGGGCGGGTTCAGGCCAGCGTCTGTGGGTAGCACACCCTGATATTTCCGGCCTTGCTTGCTGCGAGCCGGTTGCTGACACTCGTTGTATGTTTATTCGTTAGCCGTTCCAAATACCGCAAAACCTTTGCATGTGTACACGTCATCCGATGGATAAGCACCTGTCTTTGGGCTCGGAGCACATTTTCCTGCTCCCCCCCCCCCCCCCCCAAAAAAAAAAATAAAGGAAATGACAAATGATCTACTCTACCATTAAATCAAATTAAAAAAGAGCGAAAAAAAACCCTTTTTTATAAACTTTTTTGATCCGAAAAGTGATTGATTCAAAACAGCAAATGAAGAACTATCTGTTCTGAGTCCAAAAAGGTATATTGAATATTTTATTGCTTCTACTTTTCTCCCCCCCCCCCCCCTTAAAATTCTACCGTTGTTTCTGATGTTCACAGGTCGGCAGACATGTGGGGCTTGGGTTGCCTCATATGGGAAATCTTCAACGGTTCTCTGCCCAGAACGTCATCTCTCAAAGCCTTAGGAAAGGTAACTCTCCAAATCCGCAAACCTGTCTACATGGTTGCAGCACCATTATCAGAATGTTGACATTCTGTGCCAAATAACCTACATGTACATGTAGAAGTTGTCATCAGGGGTCCAACTTGCATTTGTTTTAAAACCCTCGAAAAATACCATTACAATTTGTGACCTGCTCCATCGTAATCAGGAATAAGTCTCAAAACTTTTTGAGATATGCACATGATGAGAAAGGGAATTGCATAAGCTTTCTAATGATACCCATCACAAGTGTGTATCTGTTTAGGTTAACAAGAAATGGTATGATGAAGATGACAGGTGTATAATTATTTGCCGAATCCACATTTCGAGAAAAACAGCTTTGAAATAAACAGTTGTAAAAGTAAACACAAATGCAGGCTTTCCAATAAACAACCATAGCAACGGCATATTTCCTGTTGTCTGATTGTCATAACAGTTTCCACATTAGTTGGTCACTACCTTGACAAAAATCTCCCGTAGTTTGTATTTCATATCTTTCATATTTCTGGAAATATGACACATATAAATATCATATCAATCATACAGACAGCGCACTCAAATTCTCTTCATTTTCATCTTTATTGATCGTTTTTACATACAAGACATTAATGACAATAATCTGTGATAACTACACTTCCTAAAAATACAATGTTCAGAAAATCGACTTGGTCGTGATTTTCACCCATGCGTTCACTTCAACGGCCAATTGCGTAAAACGACCTCTGCAACTTATTCCTGATTACAATGAAGCGTGTCACATTTGATATTACACACATGTCTATGGTAGCGGCTGCAGCCACTTCCCATAGACTCGTGTGTAATGTTAAGCCGTAGCCAAGTAATTTGTGTCTGACCTGACACTGTCTTGTCCAACAGATTCCCAAATCTCTGGTTGCCAATTACTGTGAGCTGGTGGGTGCCAATCCCCTGTCGAGACCCAACCCGGCCAAGTTCATCGATGGCTGCCGGGCGGACGGTGGATTCCTCCATAACGGCTTTGTAGACACTAACCTGTTTCTTGAGGAAATACAGGTGAGGGGAACAGGTGGGATGGGGTAGGGGGGGAAGGGTAAGGATAATTGAGCTTTCATTGTTCTAAAAATTGTTGGGCAGGGCTTGGCCATTTCGTCACCGACACCACAAACTGACACTCAATGGCACGTGAATGCATGCCACACATGTCGGGCATGCAATTGTGTTCCCAGATTAGCTGATTTTCTCGTTTTTCACTTTAAACTTATGCCATTGGAAACTGAGAAACATTGTAAAAAGCCTTGTAAAAAAGGATTTTTTTTGGTTTCTGGTTAGTTCCAACAAGTCGCATGCCTGACGTGTGCTTCTTACAGTATCGAGTAAATTTTGTTTTCACGAACTGAAATGCAAGTACTGCATCTGTGCACTCCATACATTTATATTTTCACAGACTAAAACCATTCTTAACCAAATGAGATTTGAAGCTTTGCATGATGGAAACTAGACTTGGAAAGATTTGCGGTAACACCATGTGAAAGGATCTCTGTTGAGAAGAGGTGGCCGGTGGTTTAACACAACGTTTCGACACTTCCAGCACTTACCCACCTGAGGACAACCAGAGCATACTGGTCGACACGTCGTGTTAAACCACCGGTTGTTATCAGAACCACCCTACCTCTTCTCAAAAGAGATCCTTTCATGTGGTGTTACCGCAAATCTTTCTAAGTAAAACATTCTTAACCAGTGTGCGGCTGAGGACATGTATACTTGAAACTCCCCTAACAGATTCCAACAAAACATGCAGTTGGATTGTCATGGCTTGAGATGAGTTTGGGTTAAAGGTTTTCATTTATTTGTTTCTGTCGCCACACGACCACATGGATGGAGTAAAATTGTTTGAAACCTTACAAAGCGTTAATCTCTGAATTGAATTTTCACCACATTCTTCTATTTCAGTTTGTGAAAACGATAGTTCTTTTCTATTATGCGTCAGTGTCTGAAGTGCACACGTCAATTACGCGTGAGTCTGTGATAAGGGTTTGTAATATCTGTATGCGCACAGGACTTGTGTTTCAGTTCCTCATCGATGATTTGTACCATTTATTTCAGATCAAGGAGCAAGCTGAGAAGAACAAGTTCTTTGCCAGTTTGAGCTCCAGCATTGATGAGTTCCCCCAGGAGTTCTGTCGATATCGGATCCTCCCTCTCCTCCTGGAGGCTTTCCAGTTTGGCGGCGCTGGATCCGCTGTCTTAACCCCTCTCCTTAAGGTGGGACGAAAGAAGTCGGGGCTCGTGACTGCTTAAAAAACGTGCAAAAGTACAAATGTGACCCGCTCTGCAAAAATGAGTCTAATGTCGCAAAATACAGTTTTACGTAAAAGGCTGTTTATTGTCTCGGAGGTGATTTTTCTTTCAACAAATATTATTTTTGTTTTAAGGCATTTTGGTTTCTCCGACACCTATATTTTCAGATCTGATCGATTAAAAAGATTGTTTTAATCCCTAAATTAAATGTAATACAGGTTTTGTCATTCTCTTACCATAGCATCTGATGAAGCACTACAATTGTAAATCTTTATTTCTTTTTGAAGACATTTTGAATATAACTGAGTACTATGGTTATACAAAAATGTCATTCTCAAAGTTTTATATATCGCATAACATTTTTAAGCAAGATGTGGGAGTTTGAATTCTCCCACTCCATTATCTTGAAGGATTCTCGTGCACGGTGGGTCCAAACCAGAAGGTGGCAGATTACTTTTTTATTTATTTATTAGTTGGCCAAAACAACATACAATAACACTCTCTATGGAATCGGATGATGTAACAAAAAATGGTGAAAGATATTCACCATAAAATATCCGCTAACTCCAACAGTAATATTTTGAGAGTCTCTCTAGACAGCACCTGTAAATCTTTTGATTTGTGTTTCTGTTTCTTAGTTGGGTAAATTACTTGAACCTGAGGAGTACCAGAAAAAGATTGTGCCTTGCGTTGTCCGAATGTTCACCTCCACGGATAGAGCAACAAGAGTCAAGCTACTACAACAGGTAGAACAACTTGCTTCTTAGTCCAGTTTTGTTGACCTCACACAAATTGCAATAGAATATTTTTCACCACAGTGCACTTCAATAAGGTCCCTAGAATGACATACTAAAAAAATCAAAAAATCCAAGTGGTGGAAATATGACTAATTTGTATAAATCCGTAATCCCTGCCGCGTAATATATTTATTCCTATATTTGGGTACATTATTATTTATTTATTTTTGAAAAGTTTTTTTTTTTTTTTTGGTGATTCTACTTAATACATATCCTTACTTCAATAACATTTTCTAAAGCATATAAGTGACTGAAAATTTATGTGAACATAGTAATTATCCAAAATGACAACTTCGTGAACCCATAAATGTGCGCACATTACACTGTCTCCAGATATCATCAAGTAGTCAGTATTGGTGAGCTTCAAATTCACCAAGTGGCTTACTGGCACGGTTATCATATTAAAACCTTATGGAAAATCATATAAAAAAGGGAAACCTTTCAGTGGATCACTGTTTTTTAAAGGTGTCCAGCAGCTACAAACATTTGAAAGTATAAAAGTACAAATATCAAATTATCCTTCTGTCTTTTATTTGCTTTTTGAATTTGTAGATGGAGTCTTTTGTGGAGCATCTACAACCTCCGGTGGTGAATGACCAGATCTTCCCACACATCTGCCATGGCTTCAATGATACAAACCCAGTGATCAGAGAACATACAGTCAAGGTAAGCCCAGGATTAATTTTTGTGACAACAAAAATTTTAAAAAATGTTTACATACCGGTTAGCATGATATACGCCTTTTTCACGGGTCGGCCATCTTAAATGTAGGATACACCATTTGCCGATATCGGAATAATTTACTACCGAATTATTTAGAAAGGTCTTACTTATTTGAAAGCAAATATTGATTGTAGGCATCCAGCCAAAGGATTGCGCTAGATTGTAATTGTTCCGAAAAATTGAATTTTATTACCGGCGTTCGCGATGTAAAACTTAGGACAGGTCAGTTAAACAATATTTACTATAAAATATAACCCCTCAAATCCACCCATTCATGATAATTCAAGCAATTACCAATGGTGTATCCTACTTTTAAATTTGAAGTGAAGTAAAATCCTTATTTTTGAAACTTGTAAATCAAAATGAAAGTAATGAAATAAAGTTAATTACAAATTAATACCAGTCTGCTCTGATGAATAATTTAGAATTTGCAATTAATGATACGCTAATGTTTTAAAGGTAGGATACACCATTTGCAGATATCGAAAATATTTACTACCGAATTATTAAGAAATATCTTACTCATCTAAAAGTTAATGTTGATTCTGAGCATCCAGCAAAATGATTGCGCTAGATATCCTGTAATTATTCCGAAAAATAGAATTTTATAATGACAAATTTGCGCTCGCCAGACGGCGATCGCGAAAAAACAAAGATAACATAAGAATAACTGCTCGACGCCGGTTGAAAAAACCCGCTGTTTTTCGTGCTTTTCTCGGCATCCATGATTCTAAAACTTCGAACAGCTCAGTTAAACGATATTTACTATAAAATACAACCCCCCAAATCTACTCATTCATGATAATTCAAGCAATGACCAATGGTGTATCCTACCTTTAAGCCACATTTGAAAACAAAATAACAAACGAGGATTGATCAACGCATAAATAGTTTGGCACCATTTAATTCACTGGTTTACAAGGTCTTGATTTTGTCACAATGTCGCACATGCGCGGGTGTGTAAACGAACAAAATAGTATGGAACGGTTGCACGACTATTGAAATAATTAGCGCGATATGACGCACGACTTTGTTGCGTAATGTAAACGCGTTCATTGATTTATGTGTGGTTATAAATACGTGTGTCTATAAATTTCATGAGCCAATTTCATGGAGCTGCTAGCACAACAATTGCTAAGCATGAAAATTCTTCCTTGGCAAAAACTGGATTACAAACCAAATTTTAAGGCTATGTATAAAGTTTTAGACTTTGAGTTTTGGCAGGTAACCTGTTATTTACTTAGGAAGATGATTTGTGCTAAGCAAAATGTTGTGCTTGGCAGCTCTATGGAATTGGGCCCTGGTATCACTCTGCAAAATGGTACTTGCTGAATTAGTTTATACATTTGCAGACATGGGTAGACATACATAAACCTAATGGAGCTGTCATGACGAAGACCATAAACACCACATTGTCATTATCTGAATTTGTATACAGGCAATGCTCTTGCTGGCCCCCAAACTGAACGACAAGAACCTGAACGGGGAACTACTGAAGCACTTTGCAAAGACGCAGGCCAAGGATGAACAAGGGGGGATTCGAACCAACACCACCATCTGCCTTGGCAAGATTGCTTGTTATCTAAACCCAGCGGTAAGGAATAAGCAATATTTGGCGGTTACTGGACCAAATCTGCCAAAAATCTATCAGTCAATTTTCTTTTTATACATGGGCTAATGGAACCACCCACTGAAGTGTTGGTTTATGTTGGTCGGCATAATTCCCTTTCCCTTATATGACAACAACACTACTGGATCCTAGGCAAAATGCATCAATTGCTTCAGGCCTTCTGGACCAACTCCCTCATAATCCATCAATATTTGGTCGCGCCAGGCCTTTTAGGACCAAGTACGCCAAAATCCAACGATTTGGGGGGTATGGATTTTGGCAGGTTTGGGACGGTTAGGGTCAAAGTTGTGCATTTGTTTGCTCATTCAATTGTGCGTAATTACAAATATAGGTGACAAGTCGATGTGTAAATTTGCCTTTAGAACCATAAACACTGTACAATGTGTGGCCTGTGAAAGGCACACCCGGAAAAGACACAACCAAATTATTTAACCAGTTCGCGCCGGGATTATTTGAACATAACCGAGCCGAGGGCTGGGATTATTTTTAATGAAACTCGATCCGAAGCGGGTTCAGGCCAATAGTGCCGGGAAAGCACACTCACGCATTTCCGGCCTTGCTCGCTGCTGACAGACATTTTCGAACTTGAACTTGGGGTGTTTATGCCTCATCCGTTTTGAATTTTGGAAAAACTTTGCGTTTATATACGTCATCCGGCACGAACTGGTTAAATTAACATCTTCCTAAACACAAAATGTCTATGTTCATTGACGTTTTATTTGTCTCCATAATGTCCAACTATCCAAACTTCAATCCTCTTTTATTTATTATAAGTAGATGAGGCAGAAAGTGCTGTCCTCGGCCTTTGTGCGCGCCATGAAGGATCCCTTCCCGCCTGCTCGTACGGCAGGAGTCGTGTCCATGTTGGCGACCCAGGCCTACTACTCCCTCCGTGACACGGCGTTCAAAGTGCTTCCCGTGCTCTGCACCCTGACCGTTGACCCTGACAAGGGGGTTCGTGACCAGACGTTCAAGGCCATTGGTGTGTTTCTGAAGAGGCTTCAGACTGTTTCAGATAATCCTGAGAAAGCTGCTGAGATGGGTATGTTGGCCATTTTTGTTTTGTATTTGTATTTATTTTATGGCGTGTATTTAAAAAATGCCCTGGACAACAGAATGTCGGCAAAAACTTGTAAATAACAGTACTAATAAAGTAAGTGTTGGCATCTTGTAGTAGTTGCATTATCAAAACAGGAATATTTGTTATGAAAAATTCATTTTTTGGCTAGAAAATTTATTCCTGCCAGTGGTCCCAATAACTTGGAAAAAAAAACATACACAAAAAAACAGGGACGAACTGGTTAAAAATGCTTTTATTCAACTTATAAAATATGGTTAGTAACAATATGACAAATATCAATAAATCTGAAAATGTTAAAGGAAAACACATTAACTATTTTGCATTTTTGACTTGTGCCCAGTTCCGTCTCATTTTGTCAGAACGCCTCACATATGTTGCACTTACGGGCTAGATAGTTGTACTTCCCCCTACACATTTGTGACCTGCTCCAATGAAACCCGGACAAAGTTTAGTTTTTTTGATTTTGCTTTTTTCAAATTCTTTAAGTTTTCAGCTCTAAAATGATGTACATATGTGACCCGCTCCATCGAAATCAGGAATAAGTCTCTAAATGACTTTTTGAGATATGCACATGGTGAGAAAGGGAATTTCATAAGCTTTCTAATGATACCAATCACAAGTGTGTATCTTCTTAGGTTAACAAGTTATGGTCTGATGAAGATGACAGGTGTATATTTATTTGCCAAATCCACATTCCGAGAAAAACAGCTTTGAAATAAACAAAATTGACCAAAATCATACGGACAGCGCACACAAATCCTCTTCATTTTCATCTTTATTGATCGTTTTTACATACAAGATATTAATGACAATAATCTGTGATAACTACACTTCGTGAAAATACAATGTTCAGAAAAACGACTTGGTCAAGATTTTCACCCATGCGTTCACTTCAACGACCGATTGCGTAAAACGGCCCCAGCGACTTATTCCTGATTACGATGGAGCGGGTCACATATTACATATGTACCCCCACCCTATCTCCCCTGGGAGATAGGGAGACAAACATCTTTGAAGTTCAGAAAAGCGTATTATTTCTATAAACAATTGTTTAACCAAATTGACAACAAAAAACACTTCTGGGTGATGGATTATGTACACATTTTTGGGAGATTGTAAATTTAAAGCTCGTGATTCAGAAAAACCAAAAACCTTAAATTGGTAAAATCCACCCCGAAATGACTTCACAAGTACATTGTAATAAAACACATTGTGTGACTTTGTCCCAGTTTCAATGGAACAGGTCACATTTGAACATTAAAGGTAGGATACACATTGGTAATTGCTTGAATTATCAGGAATAGGTGGATTTTGGGGGGTTGTATTTTATAGTAAATATCGTTTAACTGACCTGTCCGAAGTTTTACAATCATGGATGCTGAGAAAATAAAGAAAAACGACGTTCGTTCTCAACCGGCATCAGGCAGTGAATCTTATGTTGTTCTTGTGGTTTTTTTGTGCTGGATGCCCAGAATCATTATTTACTTTTAAATAAGTAAGACATTTCTTAATAATTCAGTAATAAAAATGTTGATATCTGCAAATGGTGTATCCTACCTTTAACCGATGGCAAAAGCTCATTCAGCTCATTAATATGTTATACTATTATCTGGCATCTTTCATATTTGACAGAGGCTGAAGTGAACGCAGCGGCCAGCACGAGTCAGGGTACCAGCTCCAGTTGGACTGGCTGGGCCGTCACCTCTCTCACCTCAAGATTCTACCGGCCAGGGACCACAGCCAACCAGCCGGGAGCTAAAGCCGGGAGTCCATCTACCACAGCACCAACAGGTGGGAAGATATGCAGAGTGGAGTTCTGTTTGCTGATTAGATGAAATTGTGCATAGCCAGAAATGCCAACCCTCCCGATATCGCCGGGAGGCTCCCGAAAAATCAACTAAACTCCCGACCTTACGGGCACATAAGATATCCTCCCGGATTTGCTATATTAATGCGCCTTTATTTTTTGTATCGGCATTTTTGCAGCGACTTTCCACGCACGCGCTGCCGTTCAATGCATTACAGCATACACAGTTACCATACCAAGCCCGCCGGCCTAAAGCAAGCACTCGGTACACGGCTAGCTGCAGCACGCCTGCATACTTCTGTATCAAGCCATTACCGAATGCATGGTGCACAGTGATTACAATGATTGTACATGTACATGACATGACATGTGGTACACGCAAGTCTAGTCACAAGACCGGCGAAAACACCATTTCGCGATACCATTTCGCGACTTGACTTTACGTGCAAATCGAAACCCTTTTCCCTAGCCCTATTGGTTAATCCCTCTCATGTGACCAGTCGCTGTCATAATTATCATACGTACGCATGCGCAATACTACCAATGAGTCCACATTTTTGGAGTCGGATATTTACGAATAGAATCTGTCGAGTCTATTTCGTGAATTTTTTTTTAAATTTTTAAATTTTTAAATTTATTTTTTGTTCGGTGTGTATTCGGTTGTGTGTTAATGTGCGTTGTTTTGCAAGCAACTCTGTTCAACGTGCAAAATGACAGAGATTTCCGTGAAAGCAAAAACAAAACGACCAACAAATTTACTTTACAAATCCTCCCTGACAACAGGATTCAAAAGTTGGCATCTCTGCATAGCTTACCTCGGACAGTTTAGCTATTCATTTCATTTCATTTATTATTTTGCAGGATTACAAACAATAAAATATTAATACACAATTACAAAAGTTGACAAAAAATAAGAACAGGACAAAGCAAGACAGATTACAAATACACAAAAAATTTACCAGTTCGCGCAAAGATTATTTTAACATTACCGAGAGGCGCTGGATTATTTTTAATGAAACTTGACCCGAGGCGTGTTCAGGCCGATGGTACCGGGAAGCACACTCACGCATTTCCGGCCTAGCTCGCTGCTGACAAGACATTTCCGACCTTGCTCGTGGCGTGTTTATGCGTCATCCAGTTTTAATCTGAGGAAAACTTTGCGTTTATATACGTCCTCGGCGCGAACTGGTTAAGACAATATGACAAGAACAACAAAAATGCACACCTCTGCAGCATTGCCATTGAGCAAACTAAATTACTATCAAGTGGCTCTCCCAAAGTGCGACTTCTGTACAAAATATAATTCAATTTAAAACCAGAAAATATACATTATTATAAAAAACATAAAAGAATACATAATCAATCACAAACTAGGATAGGTTTTAGTTCACCATATTTTATTCCGACAAATCTGTTTCGTGGATACCTCCACTCGTCGAGGTATCCATGAAAAACAGATTTGTCTGAATAAAATATGGTGAATTAAAACCTATCCTAGTTTGTAATTGATTTGTTACCGCTCCTTGTGTAAAGTTGAGCACTCTCTGAGGTTAAATCGGTTCACAAACACGTAAAAGAATACATATATATTTAAATAACACTATTGCACTAATTACTTGTCAAAACAACATGAAGTAAACAACACATACACCCCAATCACAACAAACAAACTCAGTAGTTCTTTTGGTACATAGCGTTATGGGGACAACCCATAGGGTTTGTGTGTAAACTGAAATCTCTCTAATCTCAAACTCAGAACACTCAACAATTCTAAAATTGTCAGCATCACCCTAATTTGTCCTTTTCAACATTTTCTTTCATTATACCCTAACCCGATTTTACCTTGTTCTACCTTAACTGAACACCCAACGCGCTATGGGGACTCGAAAATGTCCCCACTACTCGGTCTGTCTTTTCCAAACAAAAGAGCCTGTCCCCCTAACGCGGTGAGTGCCTACCCACAGAAACAAACACCCATAAACCCTCCCCACCTTAAAAAATACCTACCCTAATCAAGCGAACAAATAAACGCCAACAACAAACACCCCAAATTCCTATTGGTCTTGGGAAGAGTTGAAGACTTCAGGCACAAAATCCACTATTAGTCCATGAGCCAGCAAATTTATCGGTACCATTTTGATGGAATAATTCTAATATGATTTTTGCAATGAAGAAAAATACAAAAAGGACAGAAAAGTATGATAGACTTTCTAAAACGGTAGCTTATGACTAGTTTTTGAAAGATTTTTACCGTAACTTTTAAAAATCTTACAGCCTCTTACTTTCACGCAACATGCGGCTGTTTGAGGAAACTGTCAATGTTGCACAGTATAGTTTCATACGTGATGAAAAAATAAACTAGCCAACATTAAACAGCCGTTGTAGTTCAACATGTGCTGTGTCTGTACGATGTTTACGTTGAGCAGACAGAAAGTTTGCGATGAAATACTCAGAAATGACAGAGTGTTTCATGAAAGATTGAAAGGTTGAGAGTGGTTAACAGGTCAGTGATGTATTAGGAAGTATTTAGGGCTTGATATATTGTGTTTTTGTAGGTGATCTGGATTGTATCACCACCGCTGATCGATCAATGCGAGTTGTGACTTTGCTGGTCACTGCGTACGTACATGTAGCCTACACGTACGTATGCTCGGATCTTCTTTTTTTCAGTTGGCTTTTTATTTACATTTACTTGTATTGGGGTGACCTCGTACTCAATCTGACTCTTCAAAGACTGGTTATTCTCTCTCAGGAATTTGTTGTGTCTAGTCTGCCTGTACTGCTAGTCTAGATTCGTCCTTTCTTTGCTATGCCCCATCCAATGATCATTTTACGATGTCATCATTTGCTCCATCTGTACGGTGCTGTGTCATGGCTGTGTGAATGGTCTGACTGATGGTTAATTTCTTACATGTGGTCAGCTACATATTTAATCAGTTGCTTTCTCCATAAATTCGTACCAGTAGTCCCACTATCCTATTGTAATTTATAGTAATTTTAATGACCCTACACATGTCTCCTGCACTTCTTACATGGGTTTAGTCCAGAACCAAATGAACTTCCTCACTGCTTGCCAAGCATGCCAAGTGTCATGTTTGTGGCATGACAATTCTGCTACTTGTTCATAGCACATTTGTGTTCAAGTTGATACTCACTGCACACATTTAGTTGGCCTACATGTACATTGTTTGTAGGGAAGTCAGATGTCATATGTTTTCATAATTTTTTGGGGGTTACTCTTCAGTTGGCTACTGTTTCTTTGCACCACAAACAAAATGTCACAGACAGAAAGTGACGAGGAAGAATATGATCCTGAAATCCATCCACCCTCAAAGAAACCTCGCATGACATGTTCCAAATCCAAAGGTGTGACCAAAACACTGACTTGTATTATATGCTCGGCGGGAGACAAGAATGCAGAACTCGTACGCCCCAAAGATTTGTCTTCATGGCTCACTCTGCTTAATGCTGCAAAAACCCGTGCCTTTGAGCCCATTCTGCAGGTTTCATCATCTGATACATCTGTCCCTGACGTATATTATCATAGGAATTGTAGAAGTGCATTTACACTAAAGAAAAGTCTTTGCACTGTACCGTCCCAAGTTGAGAGTGATGATGGTTTGGCAGGTTGTAGTACAGAGCAGAGAAGGTCAACAAGGGAACAACTTGCAACCAAATCACGTGTCTATCAGAAGGTGTGCATTTTCTGTGACAAAAGCAGCAAATACATGAAGCGTAGCCGAACCAAAGAGCCTCTTACCCAAGCATGTGAACTTCGTGCAGACAATAAAGTTCGTCAAGTTGCAACTATGAAGGTGGATCATAAGATTTTAGCCATAACCTCACGTGAGTTGGTAGCTGCTGAAGCACATTACCATAAGACTTGCTATCGTGATTATACTAGAGGTTACAAATGTGATGATCAAGAAAATCTTTGTTCCGGTGACATAATTTTTTCCACCGTTGAACCTCCGTCATATGCCAAAGCAGAAGATGCTGCTTATGAAATGTTGTTCCGTCACATCAGGACAGAACTGTTCCCCGCACCTCACGTTGTTTCTATGATAGAAATTACTGAAAAACTTGTAAAATACATGAAATCACTAGGCATTGAAGAAATTAAAACACACACTAAGAAACACATCCGCCGAAGATTAGAAGGCGAATTCAAAGACAGCCTCAAAATATTCCCAAACAAGCAGGGCAAACTCCTTGTCATCCCTGACAATTTATCAATAACTGAATTGGCAACTGAGTTTGTGCAGTTGAAACAGGAGTTGCAGTCCTTTCTTAAGGATTCTTCTGATCGTGGTCAAGTTGTCAGTAAGGCAGCACTTTATATAAGAGCTGACATACAGGCATTGCAAAAAGAAGTAAACCAAGGATGGCCACCACAACCTGATGAGCTAAATACCGACTATGTGTCTTTCCCCTCGTCACTTTCATCCTTTCTTCACATTCTTTTGTCTGGTGAGAAAGTCGGCACACCAACATCACGAGTAAGCAGGCTCGTACATTCGTTGGCTCAAGATTGTGTGTATGCTGTTGGTGGAGGTTCTTTTGTAACGGCTAAGCACATTCTGATGACCAAGACTGCCACGATGACAACTCAGATACAGACTCTGACTCTGAATTAGAGTAAATTTGAATGGTTGTCAGGGAGTTTCATCTGAATCAAAAGTGGTTTATAGATATATTTTGAAGTGAATACATTTTTATAATTATCAAGTTTATTTGGGAGGGTTTGCTGGTTCATTAGGCTATATCAGATATTGCAGTGTGTAGACAGAACAGAAGTTCCAACAAAAATGAATAATCAATGCATAGGATGTGTATGTACATTCTCTAGTACAACCGTGGCATCCGGTTGAAAAATATACTATATTTATGATATTTATGAACATAAAAGACTGAGTCGCAACAAAATCATATTTAATTATCATAATCATATTTAACACCAAACATTTCTTAATTTGTTTTCCATGAAAACTCACATTTTCCCGCCTGTGAATATGTACGGCCGTAATTTATGAAAACGTATGGGCACTTGTTTTATAGGGTTACATGCAACTTCTTTACCACTTTTAATGATTTTCTGTTCACCCATCAACCTGTAGAATGTAGCCACTGACAACTCAAAATCTAATTTTCAATTAACCTTCTACACCACCCCCCCCCCCCCCCCCCATGTCTCCACCTACGTATATCTGCCCTGGCCTGCAATTCACTTCAGCAAAATAGCACTCGTGGGTCAGTTGTTTTCCAGCGCAGTTTCAAAAGCAAAGTGAACAGTTTAATGAGTTTATGTTTTTTAAAGTTTTTTTACATGTAATAACATGTTGGCCATATTAGGCAGGTGGCCTTAATACAGAGTTAAGCCAAATACAGGAGAAATTAGGGTAACCTTTGAAAGGCATTAGATGCTGGGACACTGTATAGGACATCACACATGTATTTATGGAGTAAAATAAAGTTTGTTGTTAATGTTTGATGTAAAAAGATCTGATTCCGTCTCTATCAGGCACGTCATAGAAAATACCCCAAATTCCACATTAAGCTACCACTTACAAAAGTCTATCATACTTTTCTGACATCTATACACATGTAAGAAAGAAAAAATCACAGTGGCGATTAGTCCCTTGAGATGGTACCAATATGTGAAATTTCAGCCCCTGGCTCATGGACTATATACACCAGCAAAAGTATTTGATTATCGTATACTAGACACTGAACGATTTCACTTGATATCATTATCTCATTATTCATTGATGTGGTATTTAGTGGTTTTTTTGCCTGATAGTCCATCAGCCTGCAGGGGTTCGTCGGTATCAAATGAGGGGAATAATGCTCAGGGTTATCTTTAGCAAGGTGTACAATGTACCGGTATGCACCCCTGTTGTTGGGAAAATATGTGATAGTATTGCAGCTGTGGCAGCTCTTGGGTGTAATCAACTTCTTTTTTTAAATAAATGGGCGCTCAAATGCTTGTTAACACTTATAATTATTCCGGTATTATCAAACAGATTCCGGCCATTTTTGGAGAGAAAAAAAGAAAGAAAAAAAGTGATAACAACTAAAAAGATACCACCGCTCACACTGCAATGCTATTACACATTTGTCAACTCTACCCCGGTACATGTACATGTATGTACGTTTGTTTATGGTGTAAATCAAGGAGTTTCTTTTGTTCCTCTCGATAATTTCCTTTGTTTGTACTCTTTTTCCGACGGCTCTCATAGGTTTTGTACACGAATCTCAATCGAGGTCGTCCTCGATTCTAACCCTAACCTCAATTCACCTTCGTGTCGCCAGGCATGTGTCCTCCATTTACACCATAAACAAACGCAGTGTACCATAACGTCCGTCGATGTCAGTTTTTTATAATAATCGTATACTCGAATATATCGATTATTTTTCGTGTGCAAGATGAAACCTAAAAACAGCGCTCAATATACTGAAGACCGACAGTTTAATAGGTACATGTACGTTGCGTATACCGGTTTTCGGCTTGATCCTCCGCGCATGTTGTCGGTCCGAACAATATCAAATTGCGCCAGCCCGCTTGTTTATGGTTTTACAACGAAGATAAGAAATGATTATGGTTGCCGCTTCCGCTTGCTATTGTTCCGCGGGGCGCGCCGTCCGTTATCTGTGCTTATTGAGGGCGCCCTATTATAAGGGCGCCCTCAATAAGCCCAGATAACAGACGGCGCGCCCCAAATGAACAGCTCGGTCTTGGAATCCAGACTGGCTTGCTAGGCCAATAGCAGGTTGCAGAGAACGCTCCCCGCAATTCCCGACTCGTGATTGGCCACCCCAAAATGTTATCAGATCAAGGGAGGGTTACGTCACGAACAACTGCGCCGATAGGTTGGGGCGGGCCGCAGGTGAAACACAAAGAACAACTTCACAACCGCAGTTGGTCGTCGAACGTATTTTATTTAATAGGCCTACTCAAATGTGTTAAGCTACAAATAAAGACGGCAGCTTTTCTAATATACTAAAGCCCTGAGATTTTCTGAATAATCTGACAATCTTTCGGTGTTTTCGATATCATTTAGGAACATCGAAATTTAGATACATCAACATTTTTGATATATCGAAATGTCGATATGATTTAAAAAGTGACATCGGCGATATCGATGTCAAAATAGTATCGAATATTTGAGTAATATCGATATATCAACGGACGTTAGTGTACCAGTAGGTGTACATACCGGTACATTTGATAGCAGTGACCCAATTATTTGACCGAGGCTGATGGCCTATGAAGTCTTTAGTTGCACATTAGCAGGGCATCAATTCTTTTCGTACATTGCGTTATGAGGACAAACCATAGGGTTTGTGTGCTTTTAAGGGAAATTTCTCTAAACTCAAACTCAAAACACTCTAAAGTGTTCAACATCACCCTCAATTGTCTTCTTCATTTTCTTTCAATATACCCTAACCCAATTTTACCTTGTTCTACCTTTACTGAAGACCCAACGTGCTATGGGGACTCGAAATGTCCCCACTACTCAGTCCGGTTTTTTTTCAAACAAAAGAACCTGTTCCCACAACTAGGTGGAGGCTAGAACATTTATGTTGGTAAAAAATGTTCTTTTTTCTTGTTCTTTTTTCACTTGGCCTCATCACATCCTCTCCATATGATTTCATTTCTCTTACTAGCTCCAGCACAAAAGCCTTCAGCGACCGCAGCAAACGAGGCCAATCCCGTCAAACCACACGACACGGAAAAAGCAGCCCGGGACTCGGCATCCGACTACGAGGACACAGGGGGTGAGGGAGGCGGTGACGGATGGGATGATAATGAAGAGTGGGGCGATATTGATGTGAGTTGGCGTTTCTTATAGTAGCTTCTTTGAAATTGGTTTTCAAGCAGTTTAACCCTGTAGATTAAATAAGTGAATAAATATCAGGTTGGCCGGTTTTTAAAACAAACATTTATGGGCTTATGGGACTGGACGAGTTAATGACCGAAGCAAAGGGTGGGGGTCATTAACAATGTTTTAAACATGCGTTTAAAGGTAGGATACACTATTTGTAATTGCTTGAATTATCAGGAATGGGTGGATGTAAAGGTAGGATACACCATTGGTAATTGCTTGAATTATCAGGCATTGGTGGATGTAAAGGTAGGGTACACCAATAGTAATTATTTGAATTATCAGGAACGGATGGATTTAAAGGTAGGATACACCATTGGTAATTGCTTGAATTATCAGGAATGGGTAGATTTGAAGGTAGGGTCCACCATTGGTAATTACTTGAATTATCAGGAATGGGTGAAATTAAAGGTAGGATACACCATTGGTAATTGCTTGAATTATCACAAATGAGTGGATTTAAAGGTAGGATACACCATTGGTAATTGCTTGAATTATCAGTGTCATCAGGCGATCCAGGCGCAAAGCCGCCAGACAGGTACACATTCTAAAATGTTGTTACAGTTGAACCTCTTGACAACAATCATTTGAAAAAAATTATTTGGGGGATTGTATTTTATAAATATTGTTTAACTGACCTGTCCGAAGTTTCACAATATGAATGTCGAGAAAAAAGCAAGACGGCGATCGTAATTTTGTTTAATTAATTTACATTTTTCGAAACAATTATAGGATATCTAGTGCAATCATTTTGCTTGATGCCTAGAATCATTATTTACTTTCAAATAAGATTACTTAATAATTCAGTAGTAAAAATTGTCAATAATTGCCAATGGTGTATCCTACTCTTAATACTAGCCAACATCATATTTATTCCTATTCATAAAAACCTTTCGGTTAAAAAAACATCAAAACAAGTCAAAAATATAAGTTTCCAACGATTTTATACTTTTTAAAACTGGCCCCGGTGTTTTACTGGCCATTTAAAACTGCCCGTATGATGGGCTCTCAACCAATAGGAATGGGTAAACTGTCTGAGGTACATGTATTTATAAATTGTATTAAACGCATTATTCCCCCATCAATCATTAAACCCCTACATTTGATTGTGTTGGACTTTAATACAGTGCTGCCAACAATTGACGAATTACTACAATTACTCTAAAAGCCAATTAGTTGGGCAGATTAGAGGAAATATTGGGGAGAATTAAGCCTTTGGTGATACAAGCCTTTGGTGAACAGAGTATGTCATGAGAAAAATATTTGGCTATTGGCCCATTGCTGATTTATGACATGTAGGTCTAATAACAAGCAATTTTCAAAATGGCTGTCATTGCTTGTTATTCTACCTATAATTTTGTAGAGGACAAAACTGCGAATGCCCTATAACCAAATCTCTTTCTCATGACATACTCTGACTGTGTGCCAAATTCTATGCTTGTATTCTCAAATGCATTTCCCATCACTTATCTGCCATACTACCGGTATATTGCTTTGTTATCACATCTACATGTATTCACATCCTTTGATTTTCAGAGTTTCTCGATGTCTTCCTCCAAGACGACAACCACTCGGGATTCCCACCAAGATCAATCCTCTACGAGAGCAGACACCCAGGAACCTGGCTGGGATGACAGCGACGACTTTGATGATCCGCCTTTGCAGCCTACGGGAGCTAGCAGGAAGCATGGCCAGGCCAAACCAGAGCGAACAAGGATGAGCGGTGGCATGAAACTGGCTGCCAAGAAGAATCAGACCGCTTCCTCGTTTGACGATGTAGGTGCGGCGGATGACGATGGGTGGGGGTCGATCGGCAGTTCCTCCTCGGTTGCCTCCAAGCCCAGCGGAACCTCCGCCAATGCTAGGACAGCTATTAAGAGCTCTCCAAAGAAGGAAAAGTCAAATCTAAGAACTACGACCTCTGCGGCCTCTGCGGCTGGTGGGTGGGGAAACGAGGACTGGGGGATGCCAGACTTGGGAGGGGCGAAGATGGAGTCAACGGAGGATCAAGGCAGGGGTTTGGAGGGGTGGGGAGGTGCCACAGAAGCGTGGGGAGGGGATGAGGACTGGGGTTCTATGGACGACCCAACGCCGGTCCCTGCATCCAGATTACAGGTTTGTGGTTTAACCTAAAGTCCGAAGTTTTCCGCGATGCGGATTTTCCGCGAAAATCGCGGAATCGGCAAAATCGGCCCAAGAAAGCGGAAAACGCGGTTTTGAAGAAAGTTTGAAAAATGATAATGAGCACTCCGAGTGATTTTGATAAATAAGAAGAATGAAATCCTTCAAAATACATCGTAATAAATCATATTTACCCTCTACAATATCATCCAATATGTGAAAAATTTTCGATTAAAAGCCATGTCGAAAGTTGAAACAGTGACAACTGATTGTTGTTAAATACGGTACGTTCACGATCGATCGAGCAAGGCTTGTTGTAGTCTTGTTTGCAAGACGATCTTAATCGCGGTATATACAGCGCGCGTAGGCCGCCGATGCGGGCGTCCTTTAACGTACGCCGTACCGGTACCATACACGCAATGACCTTCGATAACATCGAAGGTTATTCGCGCGTGGTCTACGGCGTACGTTAGAGGGCGCCCCGCATCGCGAAGATCGTCTTGCAAACAAGACTAGGCTTGTTGTTGTACTAACTACACTGCATGTAGTGTAGTAACTAGCATTGCACAACACATCGTATATGTTTGTCACGTGCAGCCCATTCGCGGTATTATTCCACTGCTGTGTGGAGTATGTGCATTCATTCACCGTTACCATGTCGACCGCTTGTAGCTGTGTAGCAGTAGTGTGCGGTCACTGCCTACATGTACAACATGACCACAGCATTATAAACATACATTGCATGCAGTGATTGTGCATACATTGCACGCGGTGTGCTAGCTTGTGCCCTGCCGGCCGGCCGCCGTACGCGTAGTATACTAATGCCTCCGATACCAAAACGCAGCAGGAAATTTTGAGGGGCGATATGAAATCTGGATGGAGGAAGCCTAATTCAAGAAAGCAGAAGAAAACGGATTTTGTGAATTATAAAGCAGAAGAAAGCAGAATTTAGCATTTATAAAGCAGAAAACTTCAGACTTTAGTTTAACCTTATATCCGTACTACTCTCAACCTACATGTAGCTATATACATGAACCCTTCACTTTTCTTGGATTTGGAAGCCTGGGTATAAGTGCAAAGGAATGTGCAGTTCAATTATTAATTTGGACAGTGATTTTGGCAGATACATGTATAGACTATCCCATCAACAACATCTGGCCAAGTAGAACTGTGTTGTATAATATCTTCACGTGACGTCACAATAGAGAGACACCGCAGTCGTGATAATTTAACAATGGAGTAACCACTAAATAGTCATCAGATTACACTATACAAAATTGCAAAAAATGCTTAAAGGGAAAGTGTACCTTTTTGCAACTGTCCCAAAAGTAGCCAACCAAATTATTGTTAAAAACTGATTGATGTGAAGAATCAATCAGGCGTGCAACTTCTCTGCGGATCCGCGGATTTCCGCTTTTTTTTTAAGCCGACTGCAGAAAAAACATAATCCGTGCTTTGGTCTCATTTTCTACCGCCGACATTAGCGTAATATATTTCAGGCCTTCATTTTAAAGGAGCGCGATTGCGCTCGCGCTCCTCCGCGCTCCTTAAAAAATTTAAGGAGAGCAAAAAAAAGAGCTCCTTACAATTTCAACAAGAGCAAAAAAAAATAAAATAAAATAAAATAAAAATATCTCTTTCCATCACCGCACATCACCGAAATACCTGGAATTCACGTTCATTGATTGTACCACACCAAACCCACACACCTTGCGAGTTAAAACCGATTCCTCACCATGGAATCACCTACCTGCAACTGATGAGTGTCATAACAGTAAAGACACGAAAGCATTGCTATTGCTAACACAAGAGAATTTGCGATTACAATTCTCTCCTCGCACCCCCAAATAAAATCACATCAGATTTTTCTTATACCAACAACGGTCATCTAGTCTTTCGTGTTCGCCCATTCCATTTATTTCTGACATAACGGGCCTAGACTAATTCGCGCTTAATTAAGCCATACAAGTCACAGAGAGAGAAATGTCACTGGATGGGAAAGCGCCATCATTCTCTTAACCAAAAGTTGAACTACTGGTGAATGTTGTGTTCCTTTTCTTGAGTATGTGTTTATTAAAGGCATAGACACCTTTGGTTGTCATTTTGAGTAACTACAGATAGTGTCCAGGGCCTTTAAACTTGCGTTTTGTTAGCGAGAGCAAATCACTCTCCTTAATTCATTGTTTTGATTTAAGGAGAGCGATTTTAAAATCACTCTCCTTAATTCACCTTTTGATTTAAGGAGAGCGATGCACAGCTCTCCTCAGATTTATTAAAATGAAGGCCTGATATTTAAGGAAGACTATACCTATGCTAGGCAGGATCACGACAGCAGTCATTGGTGGGGTGCTCATGGAGGCTCTTTTGGACGCAGAAGTTGTGATCGAAAACCAGGACTCATTAACACCTGTCTGATTTTACCACGTGCGTGCAATCTTGATTTGAAGCACAAACTTCAACAATAAATAAAATACAGACTTTTAGAGTTCACAGTTGTCATTTTTTATGCAAAAAAAACGAAACAATAAATCCTCGTGAGTCATAGAAACCACTCTTTGTATTAAATTTTACCAGCGGTAAGCTTTGAGAACTTGCGGCAAATGTGGTTTAATATGTGCACAAAGAATGAAAAATATCACCCTCATTACTTAGACTTGACCATTTCTCACTCCCCCACCGGCCAATCAGCTGGCAATGAATATATCAATCAGACACCACTGGAAAAAAAAAAATGCCACAGTATGGCGACGCAACAAGATTACAGAAATTATAATTTTCTGAAACACCAATAGCTCGTTAGGTCTGCAGTAGTGTAGTGGTTAGGGTGTTGGCCTCGTGAGCCGTATGTTGTGGGTTCGAATATGCTTTTTTATTTATTTGTTTTTATTTTATTTTATTGCCATTTACCGTCTTTGGGAACCCTTTTGCTTTTAATTTGTGTTTTTTTAATGGAAAATATAGTCTGGAAACTGTGCAATATGACTAGCTCATTGACAATATGTTTTGCCCCCCCCAAAAAAAATTGCAATCCGTCGCATCCCTTGCATTGACTCCAAGCAGTCGCATGTCATCTGACAAGGAGCTGTGCCACGTCTTGCGCAATCGGCCAACCCACAACTACGAGCAAGTTCGGGCGCGAACTATAGTTAACCATTAGTCAGTCTCTGCTTTTCCAATGCGCATGCTCAAATGCAGTTCGCTCGAACGGCTCTAGTCGAACTATTGTTGAAAAGATGGCAACCGCTTTGTTTACATTTGAGACATGAATGAAATGGGTTTTGCCACTATTCTTCCACGCATATAAGTAGGATAAGCCATAACGTTAGTCATGTTGGTCCAAAAACAAGACAAAAATTACATTAGGCCCACCAGATTTCCACTTAACGTTACTGCCTTTCCCTCCGTCCGACTACTGACATCACCTTTTTTCTACGTCACTGGTTCTCTCCATGTTTTCCTATAAAAAAAGGCTACTGTCAACCAGCGGCAACCGTGCTCCGGGGTATGGTTCCAAATAGTCGACTAGATAGTCCAACTATTCTGCGTTCGAGCGACGTTAGTCGAACTATGGTTAACTATAGTTCGCGCCCGAACTTGCTCTACATTGGTACACCTCAGTCTTGATCCAGTCACTGGACGAATAGCGGGCGAATAGCCGTCATTACTTACTGCGGCTTGGCCTCCTCCTCCACCTTTCTGTTTGACGTAGGCTGGTGGAGCGGCCCACGGAGCACTTGAGGCTGTACCCTGCCTATACATATTACTAGCCATAGTTTGAAAACTGGAACAAAAGTTTACAGCCAGATGCCCTTTCTGACGCCAACCCGAAGACGACTCCTACGTCACGCTGTGGGGAACGATGGTCATATTCTGATCTGTGACCATACGATATAAGTGGGCCGATACTACTCGGGTTTGAAATCAGAGTTGTCGTTCTTCTAGTTGGACTACCAACCAAGGTTGACGAACTCCACCTACCTGGAGCAACTGGTTTCATCGCCAGAAACTTGCTGATCTCCTCTGCCATACTGTAGAAACAGGAGTTGGCACGAGAAGCCAGACAGTAGGATTTGATTAGGAGAGACTAATATTGAGACGTCGTGCTATACAATGGGGTTTTTCAGTGGAAATGGAGCTGCTCAATTATCCATACAATCCCAACACATCTTAACCCTAACTCCCTAGGGTGTGTTCAAAATCATATTGATTTGGAAGGATTTAGGAGGGTTAGGGTTTAAACCCCCAAAGTTCTATCATCTGTCGCGCCACACGCACCTGATCACATGACTACTGATTGTCACGTGTATTAGGTCACAACGTTTGGACCTATTTCAGACCTCCAAACAGCCAAAAAACATGATCACTATTAATAAATCCATAACTTACCTTCTGGTTTACCTATTGAGGTCATTGACCCTCAGTTATTTTTATTTTTCTTAGCTCTTTTAGATAATGCAACATTTAAAAGAATTGCAATTACAATTAAATGTTTCCTGATCCTGCACATGTATGCACGTTTTGTATCCATATATAAAAGGAAAAAAAGGTGCAAGGACACAGACTCTGTGCACATTCTGTAGCATACAGTGTTTTATGAACGTGTCACTATGCGTATGTATTCACCGCCAATCGCGGTCGTAAGACAAAAGAATTGGGTACGTCCACGATTGACAAAACGTCCACGATTCCAAATCGTGTACAAATCCTATGGAGGTCATCCGAAAACGTTAGTATAAACAAAAGAAGGGAAGACGGTCGGACAATGCCCCGTCCACGATTGGCGGTGTTTACCAACCTACCTGAACGTGTCACGTGTCGACTGTAGTCTAAAAGTATGGTTCCGCTTTTATTTTTTCATGTACCGGTAAATGAATACATATACACATTTACATCGGGATACGGACACTCTATTTATGTTCGTGCTACGTGGATACATGTCGACATCTACCAACGGGGGACGTTGTCGAACCGGCACCTACCAGCTGGCACCTGCACACAAAAAACCTCCTGGGCACCTGACAAAGTGGGCACTACTGACAACTCAAACCTGCAAAATGACTGTCAATCTCACAAACAATATTTCATTGGATGTGCAAAATAAATTGTGAACGCAACAGCAGCAAGCGTTGGCAAATGTTTGCATTGTTTGCGTGAGTGGAACGCAGCCCAGATTTCAGAACACAGCTCAGGAAGTGCTGCAAAAGTCACCCTTACCACGGCAGTTACAAGGCAAAATGACCACCGTTTCTCATCAAAAGCAATTTTTCAAGCATTTTAACTGCATAGGTCTAAAATGTGGACATGTTGTTTAACTTTAGAATTGTGCAAAAGTTTTCATCCACTAACGGCTGAAGAGAACCAGGCTAATTCTTATCGTGCAGTCTTGTAAAGATTCTAGGTATGAACAAGAATTTGTTTAATTGATCCAATCAAGCTTGTTTTGTTCAACAAAAATCAGAGGTACCAGGAGAGTGAGCCCCATTGTGTTAGCCGGCCAATCATAGACTTGCCTGCCACCTGTATGTGTCTGTGCTGCGACTATCACCTTCCCCCTTGACTAGGCTCAGCTCAACAAGAGCATCTTGGCCAATCAAGTCGAACGGGGGAGAGCAGAGGACCAATTATGGCCTGGCACTCTCTGCCCAGTGTCCGGGGACTTTCCCCCAAGCTCTTCGAGAGAAAGAAGCCTTCTCAGTGTGTTGCTTGGTATACAGGTCTTCCCGGTCCCTCTTGTTGAGATAGTGTGGACATTTACTATTTAAATGCCTCAGAATAGACAGCTTTTACAATCACAGTTTGGTAGAATGATTTTAGGTTTTTTCAATTTGCGCATTAAATGGGGAGAAAACCACATCAGTTTGTGGAGGGGATTTTTCTGGTTTCGAAAATATGTCATTTGCTGTGATCCGCCTGAACAAATGGCAGAGATTTGCGTGCTAAAGGTTTAGGCATAAATTATGTAAATTTATGCAAATCGATGGCGCAGAATCTCAAAGTTGGTAGTTGTTTATCTGAAAGCAATTCAGATTTTGAGAAAATATTGAGACATGAGGGACGCAGTATATGCAGTTCAATTAGTGTTGCCGAGTTGTGTTAAACCACTTTCTATAAGACAGTACCGGTACATATTTGCATTTTATGAATATTCAGTTGTAGGCGTTGCCATATAATGTTATTCAGCCATTTGCACTATATTTGCTGTGACTTTAATGATAGACTTCAGAGTCTGATGCTGGAGCTCTGCTTAAACAACATGAAATTAATTGATTGGCATAGTTTGACGAAAAACAAACATTTCTCAGTATTTTTAATTGTTTATATTATTTTTTTGAGGGGGGGGGGGTCAAGTGCTGTAAGACTCATAACAAAAGATAAACAAGATCAGGGGTACTGGATCTGTAATGGATACAATGTTGTACTGCATTGAGGCTGTATTGGATTGAGGTTTTCAAAGTAAAATCAGCCTAATTATCCAACGGTGATAAATTAGCTGGGCAACTGATTTATTTAGCCTATTGTTTGTTTTTATCTAAACCAGTTTTAACAACCTTGGAAAAGCTTATAAACTGATGTCAACCTGATGTCACTTTTTTCTTTATATATCATCGTAATGAAGGTCGATCAAAAATGTTGGAAAAACACTTATCTGGGACTGAGAAACATTTCCAATTTTGTGTACATGCGTTTGTTTATGGTGTAAATGGAGGACACATACCTGGCGACACGAAGGTGAATTGGGGTTAGGGTTAGATACGAGGACGACCTCGATTGAGATTCGTGTACAAAACCAATGAGAGCCGTCGGAGTACAAACAAAGGGAATTTTCGAGAGGAACAAAGGAAACTCCTCGATTTACACCATAAACAAACGTGCATGTACATGTACCGGGTATGTGTACCGGTAAATGTTCTCGACTCTCCATAGACTTTGTACACAACTGCTGAAGTGGCGTAGGGGTAATATATATTTTTCATTCATTTTGTTCAAATTTTTGTCTTTTTGTGCATTCAGGCTGATAACAAACCCCAAGGGGCCCAGACCACGCCTGCTCCTCCTGGGTGGGGAGACAGTCTTGACTTTTCCAAGGACACGAGCAACGCCCCGGCCAGTAGCTACAATTGGGGGGAGGATCCAGACACTGGAGACTTCTTCAGCAGTGCCTTAAAAAAGGTAGATGATTTTTGTTTTTTCTGCAGCCGATTTCACGAAAAAGGGCATAGCTTGCGCCATTTTCAAAGCGGCGTAAGGCTTACGCAACTAAAAAGTTGTATAGCTGCGCCATTTCCTTACGGACCATTTCACAAAACTTGACGTTGCTGCGTAATGTTTGAAACAGCGTTTACGATGACTGTTTGCATTTGTGTGTTTTTTACAAAATCGTTGTATCACCTTCGCCTGCTATTTTAAAAATAGTTTTGAAAATAGTGCGGCAACGTTAACAATTCTTTGACAGGTAAAATAATAATTTCTTTACTTCAATCATAAAACTGTTAGTGTCTTTCATCAAGCTTTAATAAGTTTAGCAATGATGGGGTTCACGTCAAATACGATTTGCTGGTAAAATAGGTCATTTTCAGTCACTACGCCACATCTTACGCCACATCTTACGCCACCTGAAAAACAGTAGGTGTATTGCTCATCAGGACCCAAGAATGTACAGTGTCAAGTGTGAAGTTGTTTGGACGAGCAGTTCTCAAAAAAGCTGCAAAAAAACAGCGATACTGGATGCCTAGACCCGCAAACATGACGGTAAAGACCACCACAAACTGCTGCACATTTTAAACTGGCACTGCCATCTATACGGCCACATTTGCAGGTCCTTCAGAGGCCAAGCAATTTGCCTGTTCCAAACAGCCCGATTTGGGTCACTCCACTAGTTGTACTAATTAGCCTATTAGGCTTTTAGCATCTTATGTCATATCTTCAGTTTCAGATTGTTTCACTTTATATTTTTCACATAACAAATTTTTGAGAAAAGGCAATTACATGTGTAAATGAAGTAAAAGCCGACACTTTGTCATTCCATAGAAGAACTCTATTTTTCATCAATGTTAATGAAAATTTTTCTTTTCCCAAAATGGTGACAACAAAATCAATACAAAATAGCTTAAAATTTTCACTTTCATCTTTTGAGAAACTTTTTTCATTTACAAATTATGAATAATAATTAGGTTTGTTACGGAAGGACAAAATGTCTGCGCTTGCGTGAAGTTTATGTATTTGTTTCTCTACATTTAATTTTGTGGATGAACAAGCGGCAACCTGGCATCCTTGCACAGGCCACCAAGCACTAAATCGGATTAGGGATTGTCATCTCCCTGTAGTAACGGCCTATGAGCAGGCAGTAGGTCTGAGGCGAGCCTTGGCTGACTGCCATCGCCACGTAGCCCCTCAGGCTCTTCTTGATGCAGTCCGACTTCGGGACTTCCTTAGCAGCGGTTTCTTTCAGCCACTTGCCTCGGGTATTCATTGCGGGGCAGTCATGCGAGAGCGAACAGGCACTCAATTCTGGTACAGCTCTAAATAAATCTTCGCCAAAGCACTCCCACGTTCAATCTGGGAAGTGCCTACAGTTGATCCAAGCAGGGAAATAGTTATAATCAAGATGTTGTATTAACAGTGTTCTTATTATTAGCGTTGGAGTGTATAATATGATAGTATCACTAAGCTATACATGTTTTTACCTTTACAGCCTTCTAAGCCAAAGTCGACTCAACCTACCGCACATTCCAAGACATCATCAGCAGCAGCCAAGAAGAGCCAGGCATCATCACAGCCTGCGAGTGTCTCATCAGGCTGGGAGGAGGGCGATGGGTGGGGTGAGACCGGCGGCGACTGGGGAGCTTTGGGAAATAACTCGGGTGAGTCGTTGTAACTCGACGACCCGACTCAGCTCGGCTGAAAATATTGCCTGGCATGTATACAGGGCCCTTCCCAATTCAAATCCAGGACGAGTTCTGGACAAGTTGCGGGTCAGAATCGTTTAGTTTTTTACCGGAGGAAGGTCTGTGTTTGTCCCGGACAATTTCAAGGAAATTGTTTAGTTAGCAACTGCTTGACTCGCCAATTGACCCTATTCGTAAGAAAGCCATTTTGGTCGTGTTTCCTAAATGTATTATCTATATAAAGTTGTGAACTGTTGAATGTGAACTGCCAGACTACTTTCATTAGTTGTGGAAATGTGGCTTAATTAACCCTCCAGGGTATTTTGGCTAGAAACCCTGCCAGACGCAACAGATTGCATACTTTGTCACATTGACTTGTGTGCAGAGTCCAGCAAGGTCAAGCAGTCACCACAGATGCTCTGTGCTGGATCTGGCAGGGTTAGGGTTAAAACATTAAGGTATCAGAGAAGACTGGTATTTATTTGTAATTAACTTTGTGTCATTTCTATCCGCAAGTTTCCAAAATGAAGATTTTACCTCACTTTTATTAGTCAATGTGGCTGACTCGTGAATAAAGCCCATATGGGGGAGATCTTGAAAAAAAGTCCAAGTCCAAGTCCAATGTAGGTTCCCCCAAGTGCGGGTTAGGCGAGTTTTGTGAAAAGGCAAAAGCGGGTGCTGTTTTCCCTTTCAAAAAAATCCTCCAAGAGGATTCCAACTTGTTCATGTGCACAAGATACACAACAAATTTCTTGGGATAAATGTGGCAGATAAATGCACACAAGCATATGAGAGACGTGGTAACCAAATCCGTTTTCTCGTGCAATTAAAAAAAAAAAAAAATGGAAACATTTTTGTTTCAACAAAAGTTTGGATACACAAGCAGCTGAAAAAACTTCGCTCTCCAAACATGCCAAACGTCTGTTACTTTTAAAACACTCCGATTTTGGGTCAATTAAGGCATTTTTAAAATAAAAACATTGGTACTTTGGAAGACAAAACACGTCTTAAGCCGCGTTCGCATTGGACTTTTTTTGGTAAAACCTACGGAGAACTTTAATAACCAAATTAAATCCAATGCGGACAGGCGGTAACATTGTCAAATTGTCCATTTTACCTCCGCAACAGTAAGATCTACAGGCCCAAGCTTCTAGCGGAGGATTTAACACCGTGAACTTTGACAATCACGTACCGTAACATTTGACAATATTAAGTCCAATGCGAACGCGGCTTTACATGCATTTTACAGTTGTTGATAGGTTTCATCCAACATCTTTGTACGATTCTGCGACTTATTTCTGGACCAAAATATAGCTTGCACAAATCCTATTTTATTCTGACTTTGTCCTTCAAAGACCTATTTTTGTCCTGCTTTGTTGAAAATGTTGATACTGTTGTTTTTTCCCCCATTTTTCATCTGGGTCTGCTTGAAAGCCTGGGAACTGCTAACTGTATAGATCTCTCTCAAAAACGACCATCTTTGTAAGAGAACTGCAACTGCTTTCTACACAATCAAGCATAAGTCGCGCAGTGTCGAAAATTTCCGAACACGCGCGCTTGTTGCTGGAAATGTGTTCGAAACACGGCGCAGCCAATGCACGTTACGCAAGTTGACACTAAAAAATGCCGTGGCTTATCTGAGTGACATCACTTGAGAGAGATGTCTGGTCGACACGTAGAACTTTGAATCCAGGGGCTGATTTCACAAATGCTAAGATCTATCTCTAGAGGGAAGAGTAAGGCCGACAGGCGTAATATTTACCGGGAGCCGATCGTTTTTATGCAGTTCTTTTATCGGCTCCCGCTTGAAAAGAAAGCGGGTGAACTGTTTTACAGAACCTTGAAACACTTGGCACTTCCGGCTCCCGATACACATTGCAATTACAACAACCACATAATGAATCCTGCGATTTTATATCCGACCAAACTGGCCTCTCGTATACGTGTGTTGTGTAATGCTGTGTTATGTAGGAGGAGAGGTTTGCTCCAGGGTTCCTGGCAGTGGCTGCAAAGTGCACCGTAGCACATTTGAAATAGGTGCTGCATAATAGGTCTCATCTTCTCATAAACTTCATTAACCTGTCTTTCAAAATCATAGAGCACCTTGAGTACCAGTCTTGGTAGATATAAGACCTGCTTACTATTATTATTATTATTATTATTATAACTGCCAGGGAATAGAGAAGGCAATAAACATTTATTGATCTTTTGTCTGGCCATGGACATCGATGCCCCACAGTAAACTATCACCATGCACGGCTGTACCATGTGCTTTCATGCATGAACCATCTCCTGCTTTGGCTTGAAGTATCCCACACTTGCACAATAACACGGGGCTCCCAGTAAATGAACCGAAGGTAATACGCTCGACCAACTCATCCTAGCTTGCAATAGATCTACCGGTTATGCAAGTTGGGATGAGATAGTCTTCCTAAGATTGATCTTATAGTTTTGGAAGAAAAAAAAATTGTAATTTTTTTTTCTGTCGTTCTTTTCTTTCGGTTTCCCAGGTACAAGTAAGGCAGAGGAGGCCAAGAGGAAACGAGAGGAGAGAAGGTTGCAACGCGAGAGGGAATTGAAGGAGAAACGGGCTGCTAAGAAACCAGGCATGGGAGCTATGAGACTAGAAGCAAAAAAAGAATGAATGGGCTAAAATCATGTCAGGAATTGATGGTGGTGAAGTGTAAAGCTCTTCCAATGCAAGTTTCTTATAAATTGGGCCACGTTTTGCAGCCGTTGACCAATTGAGCCGTATCCGACGTCACAACTTCGACTGGAAACAAATAGTGTTTAACCCTTGTAACGCCTTGAGTACTTTTACTAGAAAGTACATGTATCTTGAATCTGCCAAAGTCCATCAATATGTTTATGCACAACAAATTGGTGACTGCTCAATATGGTGGTATCCTGAATCTATCAAAATCCTGCAGTACCGCTAGGCTTAAAATCCATCAGATTCCATCAGTATTCAATATGGAGGTATCCTGAATCTATCAAAATCCTGCAGTACCGCTAGGCTTAAAATCCATCAGATTCCACCAGTATTCAATATGGAGGTATCCTGAATCTATCAAAATCCTGCAGTACCGCTAGGCTTAAAATCCATCAGATTCCACCAGTATTCAATATGGAGGTATCCTGAATCTATCAAAATCCTGCAGTACCGCTAGGCTTAAAATCCATCAGATTCCACCAGTATTCAATATGGAGGTATCCTGAATCTGCCAAACTTCTCAAAAACAGGAAATGGATTCAGAGTGTTCATAGGGTTAACGCATAAAAATGCATGACCAAGAGTTGTTCATCACACCATGCTACTACAGTATTAAGCCATTGTTGGTGCATTGACACACTATAATTTGTTGATTTCTTTTTAACTGAACTTTCATTTCTGGATTTGGTATTGTGAACAAAATGAAGATGTTTTAAACTAACAAGGACGTGATGCATCAAAAAAATTACTAAAACATGAATCCCGTTGTAGCCCAATTCAGGTTCCTAAAAATCGCAAATCTAGACAAAACAAATATTTGAGAAAATAACTTGGTCTTTTATAGGTAGACAGGCTTTCAAGTATTCCTACTTTTTTCTTACAACTATGAAAACTGAAGTGTTTCACACTGTCACCAGGGATGTAGTTAAGTCCACCACAAATCCCTGCAAGTCCATCACAAGTCCTCCAGTTCCAAATCAAATCACAAGCTATTCAAATGAGCTTTGACAAAAGCATTTCTTTGTCATTGTTAAACCATGACTGGCTTTATGACTGGACTTGTGAAAGAACTCGAATACAACTCTGACTGTCACACTGTGAAAATGTACACAGTTAAAATATCCATTTTAACCGTGTAAATTAACTATGTACGGTACATTAAGCACAAGTACCGTATCCCCTTAGCAGAAGAAAAGGTGAGTCTGAAGCCATCTCACGCCGGTCAAAAACGAACGTTGTTTTTCTTGCTTTTCTCAGCATCCATGATTGTAAAACTTCGAACAGGTCAGTTAAACGATGTTTACCATAAAATCCAACCCCCTAAATCCATCAATTCATAATAATTCAAGCAATTACCAATGGTGTATCCTACCTTTTTTACCTGGGTTTGCTTGAAAACCAATGAGTGAAAAGGAAAATAACAATGTTTAGCCCTGGAAATCAATAGAACACTGAACATCTTACAAAAGAAAAACAGTGCACGAACATTGAAAATCTATTGTTGATTGTTCACAGTCGAAACTGCCCTATAGATGTTGTGATGATAGTGGGTCTCCATTGTCATGGTATAATTGTACATGCAAAATGCTGATGATTGGTTTTCAACCAAACGACAGTGAAAGACGGTGAAAGATGATTTATATTGTGCAGTACATTCTCCTCGGGAGCCACAGAGTTGAAAAATGAGCGTGCAAAGTGCTTGTATACAAGCTGTAGTGGTTACCCCAACTTTCCTCATAAACAGTACATTGGCCAGGTGCATACATGTACTTGAAACCTTTTCATAATTTGTAAAGCTGCTCCTGTGTTTGTTTACAGAATAAAAATATAATGGTTCCTTTTAATTGTTTTGGTTTTTCTTTTCGTTGTGGTGGTGTATCTACTCAAATTATAAGTTGCATTTTTAGGGAGTTTCATTCATTTTGCTCTAAATAATAAAAAAATCATGGTGTTTTTTTTATAACTAAAAAAAAAATTAAAAATTAAAGTACTCACTAAACATAGTCCTTTTCTAAAGATTATTACACTGAACTTCTTTTCCATGGACATTATTTGTAAACAGGCAATATACAGTAATCAAATTATTTTTTATCTCAAAAGGTATTTAATAAATGAGTCTTAATAATATTATGATGATGCTTGAGTTTTGTTTTGTCAATGAAGTAGATTGTCCATTATTATGAACCAGTGTTGTACATGTAGTCGAGACCCTTATGTCCGAGACCAAGACTTTCGAGACCAAGACAAAAAATGAATACAAATGTATGGTGTTAATGTCATTACAAAATCTGAATACCAGAACCAGTCTATGGCCGACATATAGTGTAACAGGCCGACTTCATAAGAACAAACTTAATTTTTCACAAAAGAGGCAGAGTGTATTGATTGTATACTGTGGTGGTATGCTCGTCAACTTTAGTGCACTCTGAAGGTTTTCTTGTATTGTTACTCTGTGTTGCAGAAAGGAATTTGTGTAAAACGGTAGTAGCAAGCAAATTTTACCAAATTCAGGCCAGATGAATAAGAAAATGATGATGGACAAGCTCGTTTTTGTAAATTCATAGAGGCATTATAGTATGAAAAAGTTATTTTTTTTAAACTACCTGTTCTTCGGAGAAAATGCATATTTGTTGTGTATGGCAGTTAGTGACTGACTTTACCTAAATGTAGAAGTGCTGCAGTCAGGAAGGACAAATACCGAGCCGAATTTTGAAATTAAAGGGATATAATTAAAAAAATACAAATATCAATAAATGCATCTCTTTATTAATTGTACACGGTCATTGTTATTCTTTGAAACATTTCCAGGTGCTGAAAACAACTTTAGTATATCAATCTAAAATTTGGTTTTGTTATTTTATAATGCATTCTATTTGTCCGGTACTACACATTGCACATCTGTACATTATATGAACAAGTATTCTTTGAAAAGTTTTGTTTTCATGATGATTACGAGTGTTAGAATTACAATTTTCAAATCATTCTTGTTCATCTGCCCTACAGTATTGGTTTGTTGCTACTACTAACATAACTTCTCTGTCTATTCATATAGAAACATTACAAGGGGAACTTGGTCGATGCACTAAATGATGGAGAAGCACAACTTTAACGAAACAATACAGTACAGCAGTGTCAACTCAATAAATTACATTTTGGGACTTAAATTGATAAGTTTAGTAGTTTTCAGCACTTTTGTATATGTTAATGAAAGTTTATAAAAAAATATACATGTATCGCGAAAAAGTCATATTTCCCGTTTAAAGGTAGGTTACACCATTGGCAATTGCTTGAATTACCATGAATGGGTAGGTTTAGGGGGTTGTATTTTGTAGTAAATACCGTTTAACTGAGCTGTCCGAAGTTTTACAGTCATTGATGCCGAGAAAAGCACAAAAAACTGCGTTTGTTTTCGGACGGCGATCGCAAATTTTTCTTTATAAAATTCTATTTTTCAGAATAATTAGCGCAATCATTTTGCTGGATGCCTAGAATCATTATTTACTTTCAAATGAGTAAAATATTTCTTAATAATTTGGTAGTAAATTTTTTCGATATCTGCAAATGGTGTATCCTACCTTTAATCTTTGAATTCAGCTTGGTATCTGTCCTTTCTGGATGCAGAACACCTGAATCAGGTAAAATGGATCTGATACTGACTTAATGAATGTTTTCCCCTATTTCAAAGCATACTGTTTTTCATACTATAGTGCCCCTTTAAGTTACAAAAACCGGCTTGTCCATTAACATTTTTGTATTCAATTTACCCGAATTTGATATTTGCTTACTGCTGCCATTAAACAAAAATCCCTTTCTGCAACACAGTAATATTACAAAAGAAAATCTGACAGTGCTCCTCAAGATGTCAAGCATACATGTAACACCACAATAACAATAGAACTAAACATACTCCATATGTTTTGTTTATTTAATTGTTTTAGCACCTTAAAATTAGATCAATACATTTTTTGAAAATGTACAGTTAAAGCAAGTTTGTCAAGTTAATACAAAAAAATTGCAGAAATACCTCTTTAAACTCGGAATTAGGCTTGGTATTTATCATTTTTTGATTCAGCACCCCTAAATTAATTAATATATCGGTTGCTAGGATACCAACTTCTACCCAAAAAATGCCTCTTCATGTAACA
The DNA here is from genome assembly GCA_037893245.1 of Crossaster papposus. Lineage (NCBI taxonomy): Eukaryota > Metazoa > Echinodermata > Asteroidea > Velatida > Solasteridae > Crossaster > Crossaster papposus. The sequence goes on along the minus strand of JBAIAA010000567.1, from coordinate 450,333 downwards.
TTTACTGGAATACAGCCTTGACTATTAAACATGTACAGGGTATTTGCTGAAGCTTTATCTTTATTTAATGGGCTTTATTTTGTTAACGTTGTTTACCTTACAACCCCTTAACTCCCAAAAACACTCTAACATCGCGAACATTAACGTTAATAATAATACCAGACTGTAAATAAAACATGTTCTGAAACCTTCAGACTGTGAAAAGGCAGCATACCTCCTTTTTATTTCACATGACAGTGGAGGCTACTTACGGTCTCTAATATTTCATCAGAAATAGTCAGAATTATTTGGTCTGGGAACCAGACTACATATCACTACACTACACAGTTGTGCTAAATACACGTAACACCCAGAATGGACCCCATACAAGCTTTTACATTTAATTACATGTACTCTTACCTGAAATACAAGTGAATCAGTAAACTATTTAACATGGTGTACCCATAGACATCTAAATAAAACCTAGACATGACATACGTTTTGAAACGTATGAAATGCGCGAAACGCTCAGCGCGGCAGATGTGGCCTGTGCGGGAGGGCGCACATTTGCAATACGTGTGTGTTCTGTGACTCTGCCTATTTTCAGAACAATGACTATAACGATAAAAGTACATAAGTACATGTCGTGTCTAGCTTTTATTGGATGTCTAGAGTGATACAATGTATTTGCTACGTTCAAACATATTTTTTCCAGATATATTAACCTTTCAATACACAAATGGTTCCATTTTATGCAGAGGTTTTGCATACAATAAATCGTCCAACACGATAAAACATGTAAAAAAGAGACACAGTTGTCGATGTTACATCAGAGTCCTAAATTGTTCATTAAAATGTCAGATTTCTCTGGAATCTAATGTTCAAATGGTACAAAACTTGCCCAAATCTGTTCAACATCCCAGACAAATTTTACGAATAGATATTAAAATATTTTAGTCTAGAATTAGAAATGCAGCAAAATGTCACTTGGTGTTCTAACCCAATTACACGTGGATGTAACACGTACTCTGCATGTGCTGGCCAGGCAGCAAATATTTGTTTCCCACACCTAACTGGCAGATTTCGGCATGAATTATTCAGCAGTTACATTGATCACTGTACAACACTTAGGTTCTAGGTCTCTTTTTTCCCTTAAATAAAAAATACTCTAAAGATACAAATTTGACTAGGAAAAACGAGGTGACCTACAGCAGGATTCGAACCAGGGATCTTTGATTCATAGCCCATCCCACTATCCACTACACTACGTATAGCAGCTCGACAACAGCTGTTCTTTAAAGTGATTTAATGAAACTAGTTAACTAAATAACAACAATGCTGTGACGTCATGTTTTATTCCAATGAATAAACATAACTTCTCATCAAAACTACTGAATAATTCATGAAATCTGCCAGTTACGTTTTGAAAAAAAACAATTGCGGCCAGGCAAGCACAACATTGCTAGGTAGTTGCTATGGTGGGTGAGCCTACCTAGTGGATCAGTGCAGGCAATATGTTGAAATGCCGTAGTCAACTCCAACAAACTCTCCCTTTGAAACCATTGAGGGGGTACTACTTGCGCACCACCGCTGTTTCGGCCAGTGTGTAAAGCGAAATACAGTTGTGCACATGTGACATTTTCAAATCCAGGTCAAATAAAATGGGGGTGACCAGCGACCCAGGTCTAAACTAATGCTGGTTGGTTTTGCAAGCAGTTACTACATTTATCCAAATGAGGATTTTAGAGGATTGAGGTTATTTGTTACTTTGTACTTTCACGCTGCTCATGCTCTATGCACAATCTCCATAGAGCTCCAGTCAAGGTGTAAGTTATGTGTCAAGGATAGGGATTGTTTGCATACCAAATTGTTGTAATAGGGCACTTTATAGCAGCTGTTTGTTCCATGTTTGACTGCTTTATAGCTCAATGGTAAACCCACTGCAGGATTTTGCAGGATCCCTTACGAAAATGTCCTGTGGTATTTAATACCACAGGATATTTACCACATAGATTCCTGTGGTTTTTTGGGACATTTACCACAGGGCCTGTGGTAATGTCCCAAAAAACCACAGGAATCTGTGTGGTAAATATCCTGTGGTATTAAATACCACAGGACATTTTCGTAAGGGATTCATGCACTGGTCACCAGTAATGAATATCAACAAAACGGAGCATCTGTGTTCGAGTTAAATTTTGCGCTTATCATACCGATTTTGTTTGGTTTGGGGGGTTTATTACATCACAGATATTCTTATGAATGAACTCATGAAAATTGAAAAGCCCCTAATATCAGTATTTATATTTAATTTTCTTGTTTTTTGCTCGTCCCTCTGTTGGGGGTCACCACTCATGAAACATTCATTTTATTTGACCTGGATGTAAAAGTGGTACAGGCGCACAACTTTGTCATTTTAGGCAACAGCGATGACACAGAATCCCTAGTCTGCCACAGGAGGGCAGCGACATGTCTGCACATCATAATTTGCAGAAAAAGGGTGGGGGGCTGAAGCTGTGACCTCAGTCATAGTCCTTCAACTTTGACATGACTTGCACGACCTCCGACTGCAGCTTGGCCTTCTGGTATTGCAGTTTCATCAGGACATCTGTCACACAAAGAAGTTCAAAAATGAAATCTGCTTCACTCTCACGTGAAGCATAGACAGGCCTTAAACTCAATTATTTACTCTGCCACATACATTTTATACTGAATTCTAAATGGCACAATTAAAACCCAAATTGGATTTTACATTAAAACTACTGGCCCGAATCTTGGTATCATTTTTCTTTTAAGATTCTTTATCCATTGTTATAGGTACCGTAGTTTGGGCATCTGGGAAGAGGAAGTATATATGTTTGTCTGTTGGGGTATGCTTGTCTGGGATTTTTGGGGCTACCCTGTATATTATATACAGGGCTACAGTATAATTATACATATGCAAAGCCATGTCAAGTAATAAAAGATAATTTTTACATATTTTCAAAACTGTCAACAAAAAAAGTTTTTTAAAAAAAGTCAAAAGATTCTAGACGACCCAAGACCTAAACTGGCTAAAAACCGTCTAGTTTATACTCGACACATAAGCGCACAAGAACGCAAATTTGTGACTTGTGAAGAGTTATCGCACTGCAAATTTGTCAACTTTGTATCGGATTCGCATGAAATAAAACCCAACCTTAACATAGAGATGAACAGGGACAGAGGATAGCCTGCAGTCTAAAAGTCAGACAGATTGGTGAAAAAAATATTCAATTAAATGATAAAAGCATGGAATTTGGCACACAATTATGTACACCCATTCGCATTTTTGTATCACTGTGGAGACATGGCTTTGTTCTCGTGTACAAAATAGTAAGAAAGTCGAGCACGTTTTTCAAAATGCTCCCATTTTAACTACAATTATTTTCCTGGGTTGAAATTTCGACCCCGGCAATATACCTTATTATACCCTAACCCAAACACTAACCCTAACCCACATTCTAACCCTAGTTTTTGAGTAATTTAAGTACAATCCAAAAATCTAATTCGTGAAATTCCTAATGGAGACCTATTCATCTATAGAAATTACCCTTTGGAGACCTTTTCACTCCAATTGTCTCCATTGTGTTCAAGTCTCCAGAGGGTACCGTATTTCACACCATGTATGTCATGAGAAAGACTGTTGGCTATATGGAATTGCAGATTTGTCCTTTTAACAAATTTAGGTAGAATAACAAGCAGTTTTTCAAAAATGTTACAAAAGGCTGCCATTGCCTGTTATTTCATGTATTCTACCTATGTTTTTTCAAAAGTCAAAATCTGCGATGGCCCTATGATAGCCAAATATCTTTTGCGTGACATACATGTACGTGTGCTAAATTTCATGCCTGTAAACAATTATATTACATTGTGCACCAATCTGCACGACTAAAAGCAGAATTAAGCTTTTGAATGGACTTGAGAGAGGACCGTTACTTATTGGGAAATCCTTGCCAGGATTTGTGAGGGCTACTGCTGGGCGAGTAATGCAAGTACTCGCGAGTAGTTTGTGATACTCCTATTACTCGTGATTTTTCATCTACAGGAGTACTTGTCCAGACGCAATAGAGCAAGTACTCGCGAGTAGCAATTTGTTTTTGCAGTGTTGACTTTAGAAAAATGTACTACTTTCCAGTTGCCTGTTGTCTGGATGTTATCAATGAAGCTAGCAATCAAGGAATCATTTGATCCACCTCACTCTCCTCAGGATTTCACTCCCAACAAATTAATTTCAGGTAAGGCCAAATAAAAATTAAAACATGTTTAGCGTCATGCCCTTTTTTAAAAAGGAAGGAGGCCCTTTTTTTTTTTTTTTTTTTCAAAATGGCCGCCCGACACATCTTTAATTCGAGTCATGCAGTAAACATGTCACACCCTATCTTCCAATTTAAAATTAAAACATGGTTCACCCACGATTAAACATTCAAATTCATGTGGGTCGATCAAGTATGCACCGTACACGACTACACATCACACCCTAGCCTTCCTATAATGAAAAAAATATTTCCAGAGCATGTACACAGTGATGCTAAAGTCTAAAATACAATCTTAAAATTTTATTATCTTTAAAAAAATAAAAAAATAAAAAAATAAAAATATTTTTTGCCAAAATGGTCAAATTTATGATTTTTTTCAAAAAGAAAAAAATATGAAAAAAGGAGGCGGCCCCCAAAAAGGAAGCGGGCGGTGACGCTAAACAATGACCCAAAACGTTGCATATGCATAACCTTATAACTAAGGTTATGTCACTGCTGAATAATGGGTTGTCACTTTACATCCTGTACCAATGTGTATCATTCTTCCTGCGAGTAATTTACTTGCAAGTACTCGAGTTGCAAAATCCACTACTAACCCAGCACTACTGTCAGTAAGACAATTCAATCACTGACACATCTAAAACTCACTCACCGTCTATCATGTCTGGGTTTTCAGCAACCTCGCTGCAGAGCTGTGCGGCTTGCACTTCCGGCCTGACTCGCTGCGTACCATCACTCTGTAGACAACTACCCCACTTCTCAGCTAAGTATTCTCTTTTTAATTCCTTTATGTAAAAACAGAGACCCCCAAATAAAGGTCATAACAAATCTGGGTCACTTTTTGTCATTTAAAATTGAATTTTAGGTATTCATCTGCCTACTTTCTCTATTTTTCTTTCTGTCCCCATTTATTTTGATTATTTCTGAAAGTGTGTTTTTTATTCTCAAAGAAAAATGTATTTTCTAGACAAGTTAATGCATAAACAACATAAATTGTAATAGCTATGTTATGCATGTCAGAGCACGCTATATTGCTAGCGTCATAGCTGTCGTGGCCCCCTGACTAAGTAATAATTATGTCTTCCATAATGTAAACATGCGACATGTTTATATAAAAAATAAATTTCCCTCCTGACAGATTTTGATTTTAATCTTGATTGATGAAAACCTATAAAAATCAATATTAAAGGTAGTATACACCATTGGTAATTGCTTGAATTATCATGAATGGGTAGATTTGGGGGTTGTACTTATAGTAAATATCATTTAACTGACCTGTCCAAAGTTTTACAATCATGGATGCCGAGAAAAGCACGAAAAACAGCGTTTGTTTTCAACCAGCATTGGGCAGATTGGGCAGTGATTCTTATGTTTTCTCGGCGATCAGGAATTATTTTATATAAAATTTTATTTTTTTGAATAATTACAGGATATCTAGCGCAATCATTTTGCTGGATGCCTAGAATCATTATTTACTTTCAAATGAGTAAGATATTTCTTAATAATTCGGTAGTAAATATTTTCGATATCTGCAAATGGTGTATACTATACCTTTAAATGGCCTAAATAATGCTTGAAAGATTGGTTAATGTTACCATTAGTAGACACAGACAAGTCTGACACAGCAACTATACAACAAGCCAATTTCTTTTTCACTGTTTACTATTAAACTACCAGATTTTGTCATAAGATGGCCCAAAATGCTGTGCTGAATTTTGTGCTGAACAAACTTCCATAGACAGTGTATTGCAATAAACAGCAAAAGCACGCTTAATCCCGGAGTAATACTCTGTGACATAAGAATATAAATCTCCATGCGCACACACAACCATAGCACATACACACCAACTTGTCTGCTAATTGTTAAGCAATGCTACACAATTCTGTTATGATAGGCCATCTAGGCCGACATGTTCCAGTGCTTGACTTTGTGCAATCATGCGCATGGGTTCGAACCCTGCCAGCGAACATGGTGCTTGTGTTCTTGGGCAAGGCACTTTACTACAAATTGCATCTCTCCACTCAGGAAGTAGAGACCAAATTGCGCTGATCGAGGAAACTTTGCCCCATCAATTTATATTGACGTTATTTATAAGAAAAAAGGCAAACACAAAAAGTTAGCATACCTCTGCCAAGACCTGGATGTCCTGCGTCAGTTTCTTAATGTTTGACTGTCTGAGGGTCAATTCAGACTGCAATTCCGCCTGTCGTAGCACCTCCTTGTTGTATGCCTCAATGCAGCATTCATCTGATGGATCAGTAACGTTAACGGACTCAGATACTGTCTTAGACATGGTGCGTGGAACTCATTGAATTCACTGTAAGTACTAGTATCCCAGGTTAAACTCGATCCTCCGCTGTGCATGTGTACAACTCTAGTGAGTAAAATTAGAAAAGACATTGCCTTTACTTTAATAGGGTAATCTTAAATTTTTAATTTTTAATTAAAAATCTTTGATTTCCATCGAACACATTGCCATCCTATACTCTCTAGTGCCACGAACGCGGCAGAGTTTATGTCTGTTTTGTGTGAAGTGCGTACGTATAAATAACAAAATGATTTACCCCAATCGGATTGTTCCGAGTTGTTTTGAGTGTATATAAAACTTGTACGGAATAGGAAACTGAAATACGAAATAAGTATGGATAGGTTTGACCTGGACTGGAGTGAGTTGGTGCGAGATGTGAGGGGGGTGCGAGATGTGAGGGGGGTGCGAGATGTGAGGGGGGTGCGAGATGTGAGGGGGTGCGAGATGTGAGGGGGTGCAAGATGTGAGGGGGTGCGAGATGCGAGGGTTTGCGAGATGTGAGGGGGTGCGAGATGTGAGGGGGTGCGAGATGTGAGGGGGTGCGGGATGTGAGGGGATGTGAGGAGGTGCGAGATGTGAGAGGTGCGAGATGTGAGGGGTGCGAGATGCGAGGGGGTGCAGGATGCGAGGTTTCTTAGGGGTGTGGTGTACGCGGTCTAGCACCCCCCCTTGCCCACCTAAGTATACATTACATCAATACACATAGGCCAACAATTGGTATTATTGAAACCCGGCCTAAGCACTGATAATACATTTTTGCATAAATTAAAATTGCCCCCACGAAGAGAAGGTATAATTCCCCTGGTGATTACAGCGCACATGTGCATTTGTACGACTACGTGAGTACGATGATCATTGCGGCTGTTTTGTGTTTTTCCAACTTTATGAGCCGTTTTTCAAACCACAACTACTTTGAAAGTAAAATTGAAAATAACTCGGTCCACATAAACATTCCTCCATGACATAAACAACATTATTTCACTTGAAATTGTGCCCACGGACATTTATAGTATACCTTAAGCACTAAGACTAGAGTAACTAAAAGGCAATAGAAATAGTCCCCACTAAATGTGTATTCAGATGGGTACTAAACTTAAGTAAACATCCATGAGTAAACCATGGAGCCATTATCTATATTTGCTCCCGAGTATAAAACATACAATGTACCGGCCATACATGTGGGTATTCCCCTGACTACGCACGTGTACGACGATCGACGGCCGTTTCGTGTACTTTTCACTCATAATACAAAAAAGGGTACATGTACTCGCATTTTCGCCCCGGAATTGTGCCCTGGGTGGGAAACTGGCGGCATTACTGAAGTCCTCGACCTGCGGCGCCCACGACCTATTCCACTTTTGTCCGGATACTGCACAGGTTTGGCGACGCGTGAGTTGATGTCGATTATTGTTGACGGATGTTTCGTGTACGATTATTCATTACACTGACAAAGTCAAGCCCTGGAAAACACCCCCTCTGTCGTCGGTCGGCACTGGTCGACCACAAGCGGTATACGCGTAGGATGGTGAGAGTAATTATCATAAAATAATTGGCGGCTCTAGAACCCTCGCGTCATGAATTTTCAGTATTTTAATAATGACGCTAATAATATTGTGATTGCTCATTCAACTAGTTACAGTAGCCCAAAGATACATTAAATAAAGCACTTTGAAAAGGGGCTTCTGTAATATGTCGACCCTTTACAGTAGCTTAGTGGATAATGGGTTATAGGTAGATTGTTTGACTAGGGTTCAAATTTGGTCTCTGCTAATTTTGTATGGACTATTTGGTCTGCAAGTTTGTTGTTTAATTTAAGGGAAAATAAGGATCTGAGAACCTAATTAAAGGGATCGTATACGTTTGGTAATTACTCCAAACATTGATGGCAATAAAAAATTACTTGGTAGGAAGTAGAGCAGCTTTGGATAGTATAATGCATTTTGAGAAACGTTTCACTTCGAAGTACTGCGGTTATGGAAAAAGATATCACTTTTTATCCCCAAAAATTTGAATCTGAGAAGCGTTACTGCAGTGACGTTTCTCAGAGTGTGTATTCCAATGCAGATTATTCTTCCTGCGTGGACAAAACCGCTCCAGAATTTTGGCAATATCTCAAAATCGCTGCCACCTTTTGAAATGAAATTTGTACAGGTTAGTTTTATGGTATTATCTATAACTATATAACTATATATTAAGCAGTTTGCAGCCGTTTTAATCTTATTCATATAACTATATGTGACCTGTCACCACAAAATGAGAGTAAAGTCGCACGATGTGATTCGGAGATATGGCCATCCAAAGTCAAAATATGAAGGGGTGGTCAATTTTGAGATTTTGCGTAATTTGGAAAGCCCAAGTCCTCGTCGACATATTCCCATTATGGGGGTGAGATCAGATGATCGAAAACCTCTTAAATTACGCAATTTGCGTAGTTAGTGTTTGGATTAAAGTCCATTAGTGGTCTAATTAACACGGTAATTAAATATGCAAATCAGGTTCTCGTTAGTATCCCACGTTTTCGAAATTTCGATATTTTGTTGTTTATACACAATAGTTTGTACGTGTGGAAAGAAGAAATAATGATTATAACATAGCCGTTGCTATGCTCAACCAAACCTTACTTGTCCTGTTTTGTAATCTTTTGCGTGTTTCGTTTAAGATGTTTGAAGTAAGTTTTCTCACAAATACGTTTTGGGAAACCCATAACTTTCTAGAGCGCTGTAAAAAGTATTTATCGCGTAACCCCCAAGTGTTATGGAAAGCTCTCTTTATCAAGAATTTGAAAATACCAATATCTCAATTTTTTATATTTCCGACTTTACTCTCATTTTGTGGTGACAGGTCACATATAGGATTGAAACAAACAGTGGGTTCCAATTACCAAACGTGTACGATCCCTTTAAGTTTCTTCCACTGATTGTTGGTTGGTTGGTGGTGGTTAATGGCACTTCTGGCAATCTGTGTGCCCTTTGTGCCAGTTGCTGTAGTCTTGCGATCCAGTAGGCAGTAGAGAGCTTGTCAAACTACTTCTTTTTTTACTTTTCTTTTCCTTCTTTTTTCTTTTTTTTTACTTTTCTTTTTCTTTTTCTTTCTTCTTCTTTTTCCTTTTCTTTTACTTTTTTATTTTATTTCTTTTACTATTTTTTTTTTTTTTTTTTTTTTTTTAATTTTTTTTTTACATACGTGTAGACTTTGCTTGAGCTTCAGAGTTAGAGTGGGAAGAGAAAGGAAAAGATCAAAAACAACCTGCTATAAGAAGTTAGCTATCCAATAATGTCTTGAGGGTAATGACTATTTGGAAATAAAAAGAAAAGAAAATACATGTGAATCAAACAAATTTGTTTGTGTCATTTGGTCAGAAGTAAATTTAAGTGATTTTTTAAGTATTTGTCTATTATGTTCAAATTTTTTACATGTCGTGAGAAAGTGTTCGACATTATCATAAGTATTGCATGTTTCGCAAAGTCCATCAGGATGTTTACCTATTTTTTTTAAGAAACTGTTAAGGTTTTTACATGTGTCCAGCCGAAGTCTGTGAATCTTTATTTCCTGCCAGCGTGGGAGATTCCATGTGTTTATGTGGGTGGAAATAGTGGGTTGAATATTTGTTAAGGTAGAATCTTTTGAATTATTCCATTCCATTTGCCATGTTTGTTTGAGGTGGTCCTTAAGATGATGTTTAGCTTCTGTAATTGTGAGGGGTAATTTATAGTCAATATTAGTTTTCTTGGTGGCTTTTTGGGCAATCTGGTCTACTTTTTCATTTCCATAAATACCGCAATGTCCTGCCCTGGTATCCACTCAAAAGTGACTCTATTAGCTTGGTTTTTAATACTTATCAGGGTGTGTCTAATGTCACAAACAATTTTATTGCTGGGAATAGGGTGTGAGATGGCTTGAATTGCACTTAAACAGTCACTGAAGATGCAGGTGTGCATGGGCTGAACGTCTTCAATCCATTCTACAGCTAACAGAATAGCAAAGAGTTCCGCTGTAAAAATAGAAGCCTCATTGTTTAGTTTAGTACTCTTGGAATAACTGAATTGAGGAATATAGATTCCACATCCAACTGTGTTGGTAGGATTAAGTGATCCGTCAGTGTAGATGTGGAGTGAACTTCCCCACTGGGTATGTATTGTTTCTGCAGCAATGATGCCCTTTTCATTGATGTTCGATATGTGTTTAATGCGGTTGAAGATTTCGGCTGAGATGTCTGGTTTTGTGTAATGGAAACATGTTGAAGTAAGGTTGACTGGATCTAGCTTCAAAAGGTGTGTGATGCAGACTATTTTTCCATTTCTCAGCAAAATAATGTTTCTGCCAGCAATCTGTTTGGACATACTTGTTGGGGTGAGAATTGTGCATGTTGAGTTTAATATTGTAGAGATTGCAGAGAAAACTGCGACGAAAACATAATGGGGGTTCACCACACTCTACTTGTAGTTTCTGACACGAAGTTCCGTAGAGTGCTCCGCAGCATATTCTCAGAGCCTGATATTGTATGCTGTCTAATTTCTGTTTATGTTCCATGGCCGCTGAATTAAAGGCTTCACATCCATAGTCCAGAATTGGTTTGATAAGTGTTTTGTATAATTGAAAGAGAATACAGCAATCCGCTCCCCAGTCCTTTCCGCTAACACATCTCAAGATATTGAGTTTGGATTTGCATCTGTTGACAATATAATTAATATGGTCTTTCCAGTTAAGTTTGTTGTCAAAAATAATACCCAGAAATTTAATAGACGTCTGAAATTTAATATCAGTATTATTAATCTGTAATTTACAAGAAGCATTGCGTTTTTGTGTAAAAAGAGTCGCAAAGGTTTTAAGAATGGATATTTTAAAACCCCATCTATCACACCAGGCAGAGATATCGTTTACATTTTGTTGGATTTTTATGTTGATAAAGTTTATGTTTTTATTAGACTTCCAAATAACTATATCATCGGCATATTGGGAGATGTTGATTCCGTTTATGACTTCAGATAGACCGTTGATAGCAATGTTAAAAAGAATGGGGCTGATGAAACTTCCTTGGGGAATGCCAATATTGACATTGTGCGAGTCAGAGTAGGTACCATTGATATTTACTTGAATTGTTCTATTGGTAAGGAAATCATCAATCCATTTAGTAATACATCCATATATTCCAAGAGAGTGAAGTTTAATGATTATGCCTTTTGGCCAGACCATGTCATATGCCTTTTCAAGGTCTAAAAAGACAGCGAAGGTGCTTTCCTTGTTGGCAAAAGCTATATTTATGTTAGACTATAGGTTAATGATGTGATCTTTAGTACTCCTTCCTTTACGAAAACCACTCTGATGAGCACTAAGTAGATTATGTTTTTCCAGATACCAGATGAGTCTGTTATTAACCATACGTTCCATGATCTTACAGAATGTGGAGGTGAGGGCTATAGGTCTATATGACTTAGGATCGGAGGGACTTTTGCCAGGTTTTAAAATAGGGACGAGAATAGCTTCCTTCCATGTGCTTGGGCATTGAGAAGTTTTCCATAATATGTTAAAAATGATGAGGAGAAAGCCACGGGCTTTCAGAGGGATATGTTTGATGATATTATTACATATATTATCTTTACCAGGAGAGGTACACTTAGCTGAATTGATGGCTTCGTCAAGTTCTGATATGTTAAAAGGATCATTAATGATGTTATCATTTTCCTCAGAGTGGGAAAAGTTATCTTCTGCATTTTGTTTTACTTCAAGGAAAGAATCACTGTAGTTTTTGTCACTACTGATGGAAGCAAAACTACTAGCAAGCAAGTTAGCCTTTTCTTTATCTGTAATGAAATCTTGATTGTTGTCTGTTAAAGTGGAAATATTAGTCTTGGTATGGGTATTGTTAATACAATGAATTTTGTCCCAGATCTTTTTAGAGGGAGTTTGGTAGTTTAAAGTATTGCAGAAATTTTTTCCAATCCTCTCTTTTAGCCACTTTTATTGTTTTACGAGCTATGGCACAAGTATATTTATAGTGAATAAGGTCTTGAGGATGACGGTTTTTTTAAAGAGTTTTAAGGGCTTCTTTACGGTTTTTAATAGCTCTTTTGCAATCATCGTTCCACCATGTGGTGGGCTTTCTTTTATAAATTTTAGTAGTAGTGGTTTGTGGGATGGAACAGTTAATAGCCTCGGTGAGTTGATTGATGTATATGTTATATGTCTCTTCAGCACTGCAACATGTGGTTATGTTGGGTTCAGTAATGAAACTATCACAGGCAGTTTGAAAAGTATCCCAGTTTGCTTTTTTTATAGACCAGTGAGGGATATGTTTACGTGGCGTATGATGAAGACATTTTTTATTTGATTCAAAAATTATAGGATGATGATCGCTACCCCATGTGTCATCTAAAATATTCCAATTGTAATTAGCTGCTATGTCAGAAGTGGTAAGAGTAATATCAATGCAGGTGATGGTACCATTAGAGGTATTAATTCTTGTCCCGTCTCCATTATTTATGCAGACAAGATGATGTTTGTCTATAAGATTTTCGATGACATGGCCATTTGTATCCATCTTCTTGCTTCCCCAAAGGGGGTTATGGCTGTTGAAGTCTCCACAAATAATAGTATTTTTACCAATATGATTTTCAATGTCTATAAAGTTCTCCTCTTTCAGGGTGATACAAGGATTATAGGGTATTGTCAGGTTGTAGGTAAGTTGAGGTTGGTTCAGTTTGGCAAGCAACTGGAACTTTATCAGTTTGGGTGGATGCATCTACCGATATTTTGTTAGCAGAGGACATGTTTTGTTTTCTTTGTACTGGTACATCATTTACAGCTTGAGGAGTTTGTGGGATTGTCCAATTTCTTCGTTCAGGCCAGATTTGAGTTTGTTTAGGTGTTATTGTAGGTGTAAATGTATCCCTAGGTTTTTCAGCGTGGACAGTAATATTTGTGCTTATAGATTTGGCAGCTTCAGCATAAGAGATGTTGTAAGTGACTCTTACTTCTTGTATCTTCTTTTCATGCTTCATGGTGTTACATCCGCCGTAGGCAGAAGAGTGATTTCCACCACATCTGCTACATTTCACCTGGTCTTTTTGGTCACATTCTTCGTAAGTATGGTTTCCACTGCATCTTACACATCTGGTATTGCTTCGACAATTTGTAGCTGTATGACCTAGTCGTTGGCAATTGAAACAGCGAATGACTGGTGGAATGTATTGTTTGATGTCAAAGTGTTGATAGCCGAATTTGATGCTCTGGGATAAGTGAGGTGTGTTAAATGTGAGGCAGACAGAAAGGCTTTTCCCTGTTTGACCATTTCTTCTGAATGTGAGTCTGCGGACTTCTATTACGCCAGCTTTTTTGCATTCTTTGATTATGTCTTGTTCTGTAAGTTCTAGAGGAACGCCAGATATAACTCCCTTACTTTGAATTTCTGATTTTGCATAGTCGGTGGTGACTGCCCATTTTCCAAGATTGGTGATTTTCCTCAATTTGTTGGCCTGTCCTGGGGTGTAGCATTTGACACTAATGCCACCTTGATTAGTTTTAGTCACATTTTGTATGATGTCACTTCCTATTGCATTTAGTGCCTTAGCAATTTTTAGCGGATTTATTTGGGCAAGTTTGACGTCTGGTGAGTTTATAATTACTATGGTAGGGTTTCCTTGGGTGGAGTATGTGTTTCTTCTTTTTTGTTGTCTGTAGGAGCTAGTATTATCAGAGTCGCTGGAATTGTCGCTTTGACTTTGTGTTTTTCTTTTGTTTGTATTGCTTTCACAGAGACTTGAGAATCATTTTCATCAGCATTCGCATCCTTGTCGTCTTCTTGAGCTTGGCTCATTAATTTGTCTAAAGTTGACCGAGGTTGGTTGTATTGTTGCCTGTTCCTGTTTTGAGATACATGTAGTTGCTGTTGGGATAAAAGGTCCCATGACATGTCTTCCTCCGAGTCGTCGGCCATGTTGGTCCGACGACCGAAAGGTTATACAAAAAGTATGCAAAGAAAATAGTGTGGTATAGCTAAGAAAGCAAGCAGCAACAAAGGAAAAGCAAGCAGGTATAAAGTAAGAAGGCGAGCTAAATAAGGAAAAATAAATCTCACCACTCGCACTGAGTTAAGAGTCGGGCTGCGACCGATTAAAAGACGTCCACACTCTTCCAAAGCTCAAGCAAAAACTCCACTGGGTGTGGTGTAGATACGCCCATTTATGGAGGACGAATAGTGGCCATCTGTTTTTCTGCTATCAGAATGGCAGAGAAGCAGATCTAACGTCTTTTTAAAATACATTTTTCGACTTTTCTACTTTTCTGCTACCTGAAAAGCAGATTAAACGTTTTGTGAAAATGTATTTTCTACTATTCTGCTATTCTGCTACCCGAAAAGTAGATGTTACTTTCCCTCCATTTGCTGGCGGACTCAAAGTGGAGTAGTTTTCTTTTGGATGAGTAGCAGAAAATCCGATTGAAGGTTTTCGACTTTACCATTTTCTCCCTCTCTGCCACCTGAAAAGCAAATTTTTCAACACAGGCGGCCGAAAAGTGGACATCAGCGCTTCTGCTCTTATTCAGAGGACAACGTATATGTTGGTTACGTACCATTTTTAACCGGCAGCATTTTTAAGCTTTCGTAACTACTAGTTGGGGTTCTTATGTCCAAAAATAGGCTCAGGTGTTTTCTAAGACTTAGAAGCGTTCTGAAAACAGTTTTGAAATCCTTGAAATGTCTGTTTTCCGAATTTATATGTTTCCACAATTTCTTTTAAATGAAAACACATATTTAACAGTATTTTTTGGGGAAAAAACATGACATTTGATATTGTTTTTAATAACTTTAATAACATTCATTCTGACAGCACAATTTGGGTTTTGATTTTCCTGGTAAAGTAACATACTTTCTTGGGGAGGGGGGCAGACTTAACATTTTCCTAAAATATTTCTTGTAAAATGCCATTTTTAACCATTATTTGGGAAAAACGAAATTCCGAACGAATATTGAAGGAAGAATGAAGATTATGTACTGTATACGAATAAATTATATTTGTTTGCATTGGCAGGCCTTTACACATTGTTAAAAGTTTTGTTTTATCATTGCGCCAATTGCGCGCTCCAGTTCGGTTGTGCATACTGGGACGCTCCTAATTCAAAATTAGAATTTAATTAAATAATTACTCGCCTGTTTTTTTGTGTGGGATGTCTCATTCGAAAGCTCATAAAAATTACAATACTTCAAAAATTATTAATTCAATTCGAAAATCCATTTTTCAGGGTGCAACCACCTAAACGCACGGACACACAAGCCTTAAATTGAAATTTGTTCTCCACTTACCTACCACTTACCCACCTGTGATTTTCCACTTACCCACTTTCAAGAATGACTTACCCAAAACCGGCTTATCAAAATAAAGCATGATTTGTCTTTTACAGAAGTAATATATGAGATCTTGCCACAGAATTGCCATTGGAATCACAATTATAAGTTTACCCTATTGGTAAAAACCCAAACTTTTAAAGTTTTTTAGTTTTATATTAAAACACACACAGGACAATCAGATTTGGCAAGATAATTTTCCAGTTGTAATTAGAAAATGGTTTGATGTACAACTACAATAATACTTGTTCACTTTCGTCTGCAGGATGGCAGATAAACCAAGGAAATTGCCTGATCAACACTATCTCGTCTGAATATTTGTGTTGCTTTGCAGATTTTAAACAGTTATTTTGTTTTTATTAAAATACATTTTTTTACACTCTACACCGCAAAAAAAACTTTACAATCCACCAAGCTATGGCTTTCTGCCTGTGCTACCCGCGTCAAAAGGAAGACACTTAATACTAACCGGTGTAGCGGTTCGCGTTATTTTTTTTCAGGAGCTGGGTGGTGCGTGAATGTATATTCATGAGAAAGAGCAATGACAACTCATATACGTTAAAGAACTATAAAGAATTATAAAGAACAGCTTCCTCAACCAACTCGCCAATAGCATAGTTGGTAAAGAGGAGAGCTATAGATCGAAAGGTCTGCGGTTCAAATCCGACTCATTAACGTTTGTTTTTTCTTCAACAATGTTCTTATGGGTTATTTTAATCATTGAACAAGGCTGAAGGGAAAACCGGGTTAGGCTACATAAGTTTCTTAAAAAATACAACAAGAACCGCTACACTGGTTAGTTTATAGTGACTTCCGCGTCAAAAGCCCCCTCGATATCCACCACCGTAGAGTTTTCTCAGTCTGCTACGGACTCGACAAAGGAGGGCGCTCGATAACAACATCAAAGTCTGAACTACGCGCGGTAGCTGCATAAAACATTCATTAAAAAAATGTAATTGCTGAATGCTGAATGCTGACTGGATGAGGCCAGTATACTTACAGTACTAATTAAGGTAAGCATGTTTTGTAATTTTAAAGAAGGTTAACTGAAATTGCTTTTAACGAAAGCGTATTTT
Source organism: Crossaster papposus (assembly GCA_037893245.1). Taxonomy (NCBI): domain Eukaryota; kingdom Metazoa; phylum Echinodermata; class Asteroidea; order Velatida; family Solasteridae; genus Crossaster; species Crossaster papposus. The sequence goes on along the minus strand of JBAIAA010000567.1, from coordinate 433,355 downwards.
GGACTAGGTCATTGATTTTTGAACTTGTCTTATTATACTGTAAAGCACGTGTACAAATTAATGTTACTTTCGTCATACCATGGAGGAATTCCTCCATGGTCATACGGATACCGGCCCCTCGGGCTCAGCATGGAGGAATATTCCCCCATGGCATGGGCTCAGGCTCAGGCTCACGACAGCGGTCGTTCAGGTGCGCTTGATCATGGAGAAAGGAAAACTGTTTTCCTTCCTCCATGGCTTGATTGAGGAGGCTCTGTTTTGGCAGGTTGTGAATGTGATCGAAAATCAGGACTATTTTGCAGATATCGAAAATATTTACTGCCGAATTATTAAGAAAAATTTCTCACTTATTTGAAGGTAAATAATGAGTGTAGCTCATCCAGCAAAAGGATTGCGCTAGAAACAGATTTGGTGGAACAAGCTAAGCATGTACACGTACGCAGACATTTACATTGTTCCGAAAAATATAATTTTATAAAATCAAAAATGTTAACGATTGCTGCAAATAAAACAAAAACAACATAAGCTTAAGAACCACTGGTTGACATTTTTTATTTTTATTTTTTTCGGCATCCATGTTTGTACAGGTCAGTTAAAGGGATCGTATACGGTTTGGTAATTACTCCAAAAATTAATCCAGGGCAATAAAAACTTGGTAAGAAGTACAGCAGCTTTGGATAGTAAAATGCATTTTTAGAAAATTTTTCACTTCGAAGTACTGCGGTTATGGAAAAAGATATCACTTTTTATCGCCAAAAATTTGAATCTGGGAAGCGTTTAACAGTGACGTTTCTCAGACTATATTCCAATGCAGATTATTTTTCATGCGTTGACAAAACCGCTCCAGATTTTCGGCAATATCTCAAAATCGCTACCAATTTTTTTAATGAAATTTTTACAGGTTAGTTTTATGGTATATCTATAACTATATAGGATTGAAACAAATAGTGGGTTCCAATTACCAAACGTATACGATCCCTTTAAACGATATTTACTAATACAACCCTTAAATTCCACCCATTTATGATAATTCAAGCAATACGAATGGTGTATCCTACCGGTACCTTTATCACCCGTCCGACTTTACCACTTGACTTGAAGCACAAACTTCAACCATAAATAAAATACATGTACAGACTATTAGAGTTCACATACCAGTAATTCTAATACCAAAAAACAATATACCGTACCATTGTAAGTCATAGAATACACTTTTTGTATTAAATATTATCAGCGGTATTAATCTTTGAGAACTTTCTCTCTTTTAAAAATCTAAACTTATTCAAAGCAATCAGACACCACTAGAAAACAAAGGAGGGCGTTACATACAGGTACAGTACAGTATGATGACGCAACAGGGGTAGAAAAGATATTTTTTTTTTTAAAACACTATCACCAATACCCGGTAGCTCGTAAGGTCTGCAGTGTACTAGTGGTTAGAGTATTGGCCTTGTGAGCCGTAGGTTGTGGGTTTGAATCTGCTTTTTTATTTATTTATTTTTATTTCATTTTATTACTATTTTTCTCTTTTTAAATAAAGAATTTCGAGTCTTTGGGAAAATTTTTGCTCCATATTTTTGGTTTGAAGGTTTTTTAATGGAAAATATATTCTAAAAACTGTGCAATATGAATGGCTCATTGACGATGTACAGTGTATGTTGCAACAAAAAAAGTTGCAGCCTGGCGAGGCAGTGCGTAGACCAGACTTGTGACTCGTGGGTGCGATATGCATCATGTATCTTTATTACTAAAATTAAAAGTGTCCTTGTAGTGTACATGTATACATTTGTATTACGGTACATCACAATAAAGCTACCGGTGGTTACTACGTGGTTACTACGTGGCACGCACAAGGCAGACAACACAAATGTAGTGAGAATTTGGTAAAATTTCCCATAGGCCTGCCCGACATGGATCCCCGATATGGATAAGTGTATATTCTGGTTGTTGCCTGGCGATGGCACATCAAAATGGCTAGTAATTTTTTCTCCACAAATTTTCTTTACAAATTTATTTGGCAAGAATACGTGATGATGTACCGGTAGTACTTGAATCTCTGAACCAATTCTTGTTTTTAATTAATAGTTTGTTTTCTTTCCTCCGCCTTTTCATGCAAAGTGGAGTGTCGTGGCCGAGCAGTTAAGAACCCGGTTTTCTGTTCCGCAGAGCGTGGGTTCGAATCTCGGTCTCGACACCTGTGTCCTTAAGCAAGGCACTGAAACCACTATTGCTTCGTCTTTCAGATGGGACGTAAAGCCGTAGGTCCCGTGTATTGTATAATAATCATTATAATGCACGTAAAAGAACCCAGTAACACTTATCGCTAAGAGAAGGGGTTTGCCCCGGTGTTCCTGGCTGTGCTCCGTAGTCATGAGTCGATGTGGCCGGCTGCCATTGGCGCCTTTACGAGCCAGCGGCTCGACTACGTTCACTGCACATTCCAGTATAGTTGTCTACAACTGCAAAGGGATTAATGTACCATGTACCAAGTACCAAGTAAATACAATCATGCACCGCTAGCCCAGCCAGCAATCTAAATTTTCAACATTTATCATCACGGTTGGTCAATACCATCAAATCATGCAACAGGAATATACATGCAGAATCACAAATTTCTATCATCAGTCGCCAGATCACGTGACTACAGATTGTCGCGTGTATTAGGTCACAACTTTTGGGCCAATTTCGGATAATTTTCAAACTACCGGTAACAAATCCATAACTTACACACTGGTTACCCTATTAAGGTCATTGACCCCTCAGATTATTCCTTTTCCCAAGCTCTTTCGGGTAATGTAACATTTAAAGGAATTGCAAAGTAAAATTTGTCATGATTCTGCCTACATGTACAGTACCTAAAACTACATGTTCGTGATCCTACACACATTTCTACGCACTCGCCTAGATGTACTATGTACCATCACTCTTTGATGCATGAACTTTCACAACCACCAGCAAAATAAAGTGAATGCTTTAATAGTAAGTTGGGCCAAACAAAAGGAGAAAAATAAATCTGTTTTTTACAGCTACCGGTACATGTAACCACCAGTACAAATGCAGTACAAAGTACAAATGCTGGTGGAGGTTTCCAGGCCTGCAGAAGTCAAAAACATGACCGTACTTTAAACTTTGTTGGTCGCCCTACGTCGTAGCTACCGTGTTGTATATTCTTTACATTTTTTTACGGGGGTAGACTTGCATACACAGTGCAACAAAAAAACACGTTTAAACTACCGGTATTACAATTTGACATCTTGACAATTTTATCTGTTGATTTGGATTAGATGACATTGAATGATATAGAATGATCACTGTTCAGGATACTAAATTAACCAGTTCGCGCCGGATGACGTATACATGTAAACGCAAAGTTTTCCCCAAATTCAAAACGGATGACGCATAAACACGCCAAGTTCAAGTTCGGAAATGTCTGTCAGCAGCGAGCAAGGCCGGAAATACGTCGGTGTGCTTCCCGGCACTATCGGCCTGAACTCGCTTCGGATCGAGTTTCGTTAAAAATAATCCCGCCCCTCGGCTTGGTGATGTTAAATTAATCCCGGCGTGAACTGGTTAAAGAGGGGTCAATTTATTGAGGCAATTTACTAAATTAGGTTTTTTGAAATTACAAAAAGTGTACTGGCATTGAAAACAAAAAGGAGAAAATATGTTAATTTAAAGTTATTATCTTTATCTTTATGAGTCTAACTCATAAAATGTTGTTTCTCGAGTTGCATGGCCCGGACGCAGTATATTTTTCAGGAATTTTTCTGAACATCAAAACTTTACGCTTTGAAATTCCCCGCTTGTCGCTAATTGGCATGGTGGAAGACAGTAAGCCAGCAATATTATGTTTTGTGGAGGAATAAAGTACTTGCTCTTTTAGTTTAAAGGTAGTATACACCATTGGTAATTGCTTGAATTATCATGAATGGGTAGATTTGGGGGGTTGTATTTCATAGTAAATATCGTTTAACTGACTTTTCCGAAGTTTTACAATCATGGATGCCGAGAAAAGCACGAAAAACAGCGTTTGTTTTCAACCGGGGTCGAGCAGTTATTCTTATGTTATCTTTGTTTTTTCGCTCTCGCCGTCCGGCGAGAGCGAATTTTTCTTTATAAAATTCAATTTTTTGGAATAATTACAGGATATCTAGCGCAATCCTTTTGCTGAATGCCTAGAATCATTATTTACTTTCAATTGAGTAAGGTATTTATTAATAATTCAGTAGTAAATATTTTCGATATCTGCAAATGGTGTATACTACCTTTAAGCCACATGCACCGGTTTGTTGCAAAGCCTAAATGTGCTAAAAAAAATAGAATGATACCGGTACATGTTACTACGGTAGCTTGAGTAACTCCAGCTATAATAATACAATGCTCAATGACATTGGGAGATTTGCATACATGTACATGTACCGGTAGCACTAGAGACACAACCTTAAGGTGGACCTGCATTTGTTGTGAAGTGGCTAACAATATTAATTATCAATACTTTCATCGTTTTAGTAACTGTTATTCTGTTACCATTGGTAATTGCTTGAATTATCATGAATGAGTAGATTTGGGGGGTTGTATTTTATAGTAAATATCGTTTAACTGACCTGTCCGAAGTTTTACAATCATGGATGTCAAGAAAAGCACAAAAAACAGCATTTGCTTTCAACCGGCGTCGAGCAGTTATTCTTATGTTATTTTTGTTTTTTCGCAATCATTTTGCTGGATGCCTAGAATCGGTATTTACTTTCATATGAGTAAGACATTTCTTAATAATTCGGTAGTAAAATTTTTCGATATCTGCAACATACTACCTTTAAGTGAATTCATAGGCATCATGAATGACTGCTGCATGCTTTATGTGATGTGGATGGGTACATATATATGAAAGGGGGAAATTAAGGGACCATTTTGAAGGAAACTTTTTATGTCGTTTCCGCACCCGGATGTAATAATACGTTCATTCTCTAGTGCTACCGTATGTGAATCTCCCGATGTCATGAAACTGGAGTTACTCAAGCTAAACTTGTTACTTGTTAGCCCCCTCATAGAAACCCCGCCGGGCGGGACTCGGCGCTAAAAACAAAACCACATTAAAACCCTGCCAGGCGAGATACTCGGCACTAAAAACAATGCCTCATAGAAACCCTGCCGAGTGGGACTCGGTGCTGACAAAATAGTAAGAATGTGTGAGGGCGCATTAACCCTAACCCCACTGGCGCTTTTTACTAGGAATCATCCTCAATCCTCCAAAATCACCAGTTATTTCTTGAATTTGTTCAGTGGAGGGGTGACCACTGCCTCAATCTTATAAAATCCTCATTCAATGAATACTATGGGGTGGACTACTGTATGTTGAGTATTTGAAACAGAGTAGTATTATTGTTGGTATAGCTGCCCTCGTCATAATGCACAGCACAGCACAGTTCCAGGATCATCATAGATGTTTCGTTATTAATGTTTTTTTTACCAGTATTTGACAGTGTCATACGTTATACGAACTCCTCATGAAAGAACTACTCAAATAAGTTTAGGTTTATGAAGTTTTTAAACTTGTATGATACATGGATGTTATAAATCAAATCCTTTAACCCTAACATCGTGTACCGGTATGTATTCATTTGGGGTACATAAACACAAAATACTACTACAGGTAAATTCTCATGAAAGTAATGCGTACTTCCGTTTAATCAAGTAGTATTTTGTACTGGGTGACGTATAGGGTTAAAGGTATACATCATTGGTAATTGCTTTAATTTTCAGGAATGGGTGGATTTGGGGGGTTGTATTTTATTATATCGTTTAATAATAATAATAATAATAATAATAATTTGGGAGGCTAATTTATACAAATAGGCACTTGGGGAGACAAATTATCTTAAGTTTTTAGGTAATAAGGAGACAGTGGCACTTAGGGAGAGATTTCAGTGTCTCCCTAAGTGTCTAGCTACCCTAAAAAACAATATTTGGGAGTTTAGTTTTGTCTTAGAACGACAGATTTTGGTCTAAATAGCATAAATCTCGAGGATCTTGGAGAAAAGGGTTAGGGTAAACAAGTTAGGACTGTTTAAGTTTGTGTACATCTCTATGGGATTGTCTCCCTAAGTGCCCATTTGGAATAATCATCCTTACTCGCAGCTGGTGTGCTGAATTGCGAAGGACGCGGGGCCTACAACGTGGTCGAGTCGCTGGCACGTAAAGGCGCCTATGGCAGCCGGCCACATCAACTCATGACTACGGAGCACAGCCTGAGAATGAAAGTGTTTGATTTTTCAGGAGGGAGGAAAACCGGATGACCTGGTGTGCAATGTGTAGACGCCGCAAACGTGTAGTTTCCATGTGGCCAGGGATCACGCCCAAAGTAACGATACTCCATGCATACATGTACTTACATGTACATGCTGGGTCTGTCCACAGTAAACGTTACAACTGTGTGACATTTAGAAGAAAACTGTAAAATGTTTCCATTTTTTTTGGCTTGCACATATCTTCCCCCTACATGTATATCCTTGTTAGTTTAGAAAGGTAAAGATAACTTTAGCAATATTTAAGAAGTTATTGATGGTTAATCTTTAAGATGTAGCGTTTGTCACTTGGACAGACACTTTTCTTTTCATAACCATAACTCAAAGCAAGATGAACAAATTTTGTAATTTTTTGTTTTAGTATGATTAAGTGAACTCAGTGTTATTATTTAGAACATTTTTTAAGAAACTTTATTCTTTCTTAAAAAATTATGGGAAGAAGTATGCCATGAAAATAACGTACGTCACTGGGACAGACAAGACGGTATCAAATTATAATTATTTGGATTGATAAAGAACTTTTTAACAACTGAGAATAGTTATTGCCCTGAAAACCCCCCAAACAAATTCTTTAGACTGTTCAACCATATACATAACTGGAAATGAAGAAATACTGACATCTTATCTGAAATAACGTTTGTTACATGGACAGACATCAATAATCAAGTTTGTCACGAGGACAGACATTTTTTTTCTTAAATTAACAAATAAAAGTAAAAACCATGATTGTTAAACTAGCCTAACTTATTAAATATTCTTTCAAAGTTAACTTGTTATTTTTACTTGCAGAAAGAAGTTTTAATTTAGATTTTAATAATGTTTGTCACTGGACAGACACCACGTTTGTCACAGGACAGACACGTGCATTGTGTAAGATCACGTATGTCACTTTCCCATGAGTTGGGGACAGACATACTCTTCATTCTTCGTTCAGCAAAATGCACAAACCTTTCTAAGAAAATAATGGCAGTTGCATTGCACATATATCTTTGTTATAAATGTATGTGCAATTATAATAATAATCCTTAAGGATTTTTACAGTTGGCAAGAGATTAACTGATGTGACATACCGTACATTACAAAAAAATGGACAGAAATTTGCATTTCCTTCAAATGGATCTGTGTTTTGTTACCCAACGAATCCAAATGCACAAAAATGGTATTCAGAATAAAAGCCAGATGATTTCTCAGCAAGATAAATATATTTTTGTTGAAATTTATTGTTGACAAAATGTCAGTACCAGCCAGTATCACGTTTGTCACCAAATGGACAGACACCGTGACGTACGTGATGGCTGAATTAGCTGTTCCTAAATTCTCGATTATTAACACCTTCAATAAAGAAAGGGCTTGAAAAATGATCAGATTTCTCATATTTGATATCTTTGCCAACCATAATTTAACATGTGAATTATTTTTCTGTGTAATAACACCTCTTATATAACCTGGAGAAAAACATGAGTTGCCCTGGGTTATGCATGTCCCACCAGGACCCCCAAAACTTTGCTTGACATTTTTTTTAAATTTCCCATTTTTTGTATCAACCAACAACCAAATCCTTTATAATTGTGTACACTATCTCTCAACAATTGTACAACTACTATTACCATCATTAAAGTTTATTTTATGAGTTTATTTTCCGCTATTTTTGTTGTTTGCCAAGTGCACACCCGAGTACATGTACGTACTCGCGCACAGGGTAAATATGTATGCATGCGCAGTAGATCAGCGAAAGGGTTATCCATGCACTAGTCTACTACACATGCACGTTGCGATGCAATTTGTAGAATTAACGCACGGGTGTAGTACGCACGCGTGAACATCGCTTAAAGCTACACCTAAACAGATTTCCCTCTTGGGAACTAGTTTGTCAACTTCGAGCTAATATCGAACAAACCATGCTATATTAGCTTCTATCGGTATTGGAAGTTGATAAACTCAATCCCAAGACAAAGATTGTCAACTTCTAATACCTCGGGGAGCTAATATCGACTACCCACCCTCAAACCATGTTATATTTGTTCCCCTCGGTATAGTTGGTAAACTAGTTCCCGAGGCAAAGTTAGTCAACTTCAAATACATGTACCTCGGGGAGCTAATATCGACTACCCACTCTCAAACTATTTTATTGGTACAGTTATTAATGGATTGTGATGGACTTGTTATACAGAAAGCCTGAAGTTGTGCAGGTGGAATTTGATGAATTTTGGCTAGTGTCCAGTACTGCTATGTGCACTTCTAGTCCATCAACGAGTACTTATGTACAAGTACATACCGGTACCTGCTATCCATTAGGCCATGTTTAAAAAAAGAAGAGAGTGATAGATTTTGGCAGATTTGGTCCAGTACGGAACTTTGCAAATGGCAGTCGGAAGTTAATTTAGGGTTAACGTGATGGGGATTGATTAGCTTAATGTACAAATCTGTTAAAAGCTACCGGTATACATGTAGTTTAACCTAATTTTCAGTTTTCCTTGTGAAAGAGGATTAACGAGACAATTTTTACAAACTTTTTTTTTTTGCCTGAAAAAGGTGAATTTTGACACAATGAAAATGTGTATTAGGAGGGAAAAGTAGAACAAAAAGGAATGAATTGTTATTTTGTAAATATTTTTTTGTCGCCTAAATGCAGTTTTGGGAGATATTTACTGGTACTAGTGGGAAAAGTGTACCGTACATGTACCGGTACGTACTTGTATCTAGTTCAACCGTGGCCCTGTCATGCCTTGTACATTACATGTAGCCCCATTACATGATCAAGTTTCAGGTGAATTTTTTATTTATTAAATGTATAACTCCCATGTATACCTTTTATGGATTTTGATAAAACTTGGATGAAGTGATTGGGGGGGGGGGGGGGGGGGGGGGGGGGGGTGGCCAAAGGTAATCTACAGGTCATTTGAATATGAATAGAAAACATATGTGACCCGCTCTTACGAAACCCGACATAAGTCGCACAGGCTATTTTGAGATACAGCTCGTCAAAGTTGGGACGGGGTGAACAATCTGGCGGACATCTATTTTTGTTTTTCATAATTTTTTTATTCTTTAATACATGTATGTATACTTTAACCCTCGGTTAAACAAAATCAACTTTATTGATGAGAAAGTACAAAAATTATGCATTTATTGAGGCAAACTGTGTCCTAAAAGTGGTAATTTGTCTCCCAATTACATCGAATTTTCTATAGATTATGGCCAAAGGTAATCTACAGGTCATTTGTAGGTCTTTTGAAAATATGAATACAAAACATATGTGACCCGCTCTTACGAAACCCGACATACCGGTAAGTCGCACAGGATATTTTGAGATACAGCTCGTCAAAGTTGGAATGGGGTGAAAAATCTGGCGGACATCTATTTTTGTTTTTCGTTATTTTTTTATTCTCTAATATGTATACTTTAACCCTCGGTTAAACAAAATCAACTTTATTGATGAGAAAGTACAAAAATTATGCATTTATTGAGGCAAACTGTTTCCTAAAAGTGGTAATTTGTCTCCCTACATCTAATTTTCTATAGATTATCGCTACTGTCTATGGTATAAATGTGGTTTTGGTACCAAATGAAAGCTAAAGATGTGTACTAAATGGAAACAACAATATATCACTTTAAAGAAAAAACCCTTTATGTCTGGTTTTGTGGGAGCAGGTCACATATTGGGATCGACTGCAGAAAAAGGCGACACGTGATCCGCAGATCACTTGTTTAATGGTAGGATACACCATTTGCAGATCTCAAAAAACTATACTACATCCATGTACATGTACCGGTAGTTACCGAATTATTAAGAAATATTTTACGTATTTGAAAGTATTGATTGTAGGCATCCAGCAAAATGATTGCGCTAGATACATACATGTACCCTATAATTGTTCCGAAAAACAGAATTTTATAAAAAAAAAGTCAGTTAACACGTTGACTGCCGACTACGAGTATAGTCGTAGTAACAGGTGTACCGGATTCTGCCACTAACGAGTATACTCGTAGAAAATGAAAGGTTTTTGTATTGTAAATTGAATAACCTGTACATGGCATCACTGATAACGCAGTGCAAATACGCTGCTGGCCGTGGTGAGGACATGTGTTTATGTTCAAATTGTTTTGTTTCCTTGTTTTTTAAAAACGTATACCTATTAAAGGTAGGATACACCATTTGCAGATATCGGAAAAAATTACTACCGAATTAATACAAAATATCTTACTCGTATGAAAGTAAATATTGATTCTAGGCATCCAGCAAAATGATTGCGCTAGATATCCCGTATTTTTTCTGAAAAATTGAATTTTATAAAGAAAAATTCGCGATCGCCGGACGGCGATTGCGAAAAAAACACAAATAACATAAGAATAACTGCTCGACGCCGGTAGAAAAAAAACACTGTTTTTCATGCTTTTCTTGACATCCATGATTGTAAAACTTCGGACAGGTCAGTTAAACGATATTAACTATAAAATACAACCCCCCAAATCTACCCATTCATGACAATTCAAGCAATTACCAATGGTGTATAATACCTTTAAGTAAGCGCATGCGTACAATGCTTGAGAAATGGGGGCGTACTGTTAAATTGAGCCCGGCAGTCAACATGTTAAACAATTTACTATACAATACAACCCCCCAAGTCCACCCATTCCTGATAAATTAAGCACAGTTTATCAAAGGCGCAGGATTTCCGCTTAACCTTTTTTTCACTAGCCAGCCGGACCAGTAATGCATTTCCACTGGGGCGCATGTTTTTTTCACCTTTTAGGCTACTTTTTTTGTAAGTAACCTTACACCGACGTCGTGATAATGGTAAATTGGACAGTGATGTTCCAGAATATTATACATTTTATTATTAATAACAGGGACAAAACGAGCCACTTGAATTCCGACTCTTTTCCCTTCGGTACGATCGTTGCCGTTTGCTTTGATCGTAGTCCTTGTCGCGCTCAGATTTATCTCGTTTTGTCGATTTTCCAGCTCCAGGGTCTGAAACAGACGGGAAAAATCGCTACATTCGTCAATTTTATTTTCAGGATCCTCTCTGCCCGATACGCTCTGTACTCAATCAAAATACTGCAGCAAAATGTGTTAAGCTAAAAACCTCGTGCATGCAATTCGCAAGCGACCAGGTTTAATAAATTGATACATTGTAAAACAATTACTAACTATAGAAAATAAACTGACACCAGGTTTAATAAATTGATACAAAATTGTAAAACAATTAACTATGGCAGTCCTTCATTTTTAACCAGTTCGCGCCGGATGACGTATATAAACGCAAAGATTTCCCCAAATTCAAAACGGATGACGCATAAACACGCCAAGTTCAAGTTCGGAAACGTATGTCAGCAGCGAGCAAGGCCGGAAGTGCGTGGGTGTGCTTCCCGGCACGATCAGCCTGAACCCGCTTCGGTTCGAGTTTCGTTAAAAATAATCCCGCCCGTGGGCTCGGCGATGTTAAAATAATCCCGGCGCGAACTGGTTAAGGAGCGCGATCGCGCTTCTCCGCGCTTCCCAGTATTTTCCAAGGAGAGCAAAACACAGCGCTCCATAAAAATTCCACAGGAGAAGTAATTTCTTCAGTTTGATTTGTAACGCGAACCGGAACGACGTCGGTTCGTTGATTTTGTGTCATGGAAAAACCTTTAGTACAGTACTAAGGCACTGTTTTTTTATGTACGTACAGTTGATCTGGGAAATCACATACATGTAATGTGTTCAATATTTGAACCCGCCCGCTGGACGACCGATGGAAGTGTTTTGATTCGTCCGTGGCCCTTTTCACTCGCATTTGGTGAGCATGCGACCGATAAGGGGAAACCCTGATGGTGTTTCCTTCTTTAACCAGTTCGCGCCGGATGACGTTATAAACGCAAAGTTTTCCCCAAATTCAAAACGGATGACGCATAAACATGCCAAGTTCAAGTTTGGAAATTATGTATGTCAGCAGCGAGCAATGCCGGAAATGTGTGGGTGTGCTTCCCGGCACTATCGGCCTGAACCCGCTTCGGATCGAGTTTCGTTAAAAATAATCCCGCGGTATTCCCGCCCCTCGGCTCGGTGATGTTAAAATAATCTCGGCGCAAACTGGTTAAGTAATTGATTTGAGTTTCTTAAACAGCAATGAAATCAATTGATCATCGTAACTTCCGACTCCCATTTTTTTTACTAAACCTGAACCCTGAAAAAAATCCTCCAATTCTAAAGTGTTTAAAATAGGCCGTATGGTGTGGCTGAAAAGATGCCTAGAAAACGAGTTTCGTTTCGACCCCCATGGGTCTACTTTTTGAAGGCATATATAGTTTCTAGTAGCTGTTTAAATACTATGCTAAAAGTTCTCCAAAAAATATCCAGTCGAACTTGAGTTATTCACTTTAAAAATGTAATGGGGCGAAACTAGCATGGGGCGAGTTGGTTTTTCTCGCCTAGTTTTCATAACAATTTTGCCCCAAAGCCACTTCGCCCCATACTTTTTTCCCCCACTTAATGTATATTGACTCAAACCAACTTGCCCTGTATAACACATGTACATCACAGGACATCAACGTTTTTTGTGGCAAATATAACTTTTTACCGACCCCTGTCTACAAGTAATTGTAAATCACTCCCTTTGGCTTGATAGGTGCCCAGATTGATCTATTTAAATACGTTTTTTGATATTTGATTGATAAATAAAATGGCTTATTCAATCTGCATTAGTTTTTATAATTTAAAAAGAAAAAAATATTATTAATATTTTTGGAGGGAGGGGGGATGGGTAATCAGCTGTTTTGTTTAAAGGGGTCAATTTAATAGGTTTCATGTGTAAGGCAAGCTTGTAATAAAATACATAATGAAACAAATCAAAAATAAGATCCACACAAAATCTATTGTTTGTCATATTCTTGTCAGCACTACACAATCTTCTGTGCTCACTTATGAAACATAACATTGCAAAGTGACAATAAAATAAACAGAATCGCATGACAACCCCACAGTTTTATTTTACACTGGATCTGTATTAACCTTACTAAGCATACTGTAATCAATGGCATACTGAATTGTCTCTGAACAATTATTGTGATTAAAGTCAATGTTGCAATAACATTTGAAATGACAGAAAGAGTGAATTGTATGCACAATTTAAATAAATTTGTGTGAATGCCCATTTTCAGTACAATAATATAATCCATAATGGATTTTTCAGTGTGTAGTTCCAATAAGTTTAAACTGGGTTACACTTTTCAATTAAAAAGAGCGTTGAAACCAAATTCAGTTAACTAAATGAAAATAATTAAAAGTGTCAAAAAGGAAATGCTCCTGACGTGTCTTAAATATCATCAACCAGTTCGAGCATAATTCTCTCAACTTTTCCGTTAGAACAAATACAAAAATCACTGAAGTGTTACAAATTTAACAACCCATGCGATATTTGGCAGATGATGTACATGGCTGGTAGGACGTGCTTCGAACTGTGGAGCTTATAGATGGTAGGCTGGCACTGGATCTGAGTAAATGCTTCTTTAGAGATCTGCCATCATCACTGCTTGTTTCTTGATTAGCAACTGCATAAAAAGGTTGAATCTGGTGATAAACAAGAGGGGGTAAAATATATAATCAATAATGGATTTATTGAACGACCTGTTACGAGAAAAAACATGTAAAAAAGGTCAATATAGCCCCACTTGGGTCATCATTTGTGTAGTTTGGTAATGGTGATGAAGCTGGACTGAAGCATATAAGCAGGGGTTATTTTCCAACCCCACCCCCCTCTGGGCTGTCAAAATCGGGGTAGATCTGGTAATTACCAGAACTTCGGAAGCAGATTTTCCGGGGCCAAGGTAAGAGAAATGAATTTTAGGTTTATTTTGTCTACATGTATGTCTATTCAACATACATTTTTAAGGTCAAACAGCCTCTCAAAATTCGATGTAGACACAATCTGGGAAGCTGGGGAAGCAGATTAGATTGTTAATTGTGACCTTTCTATATAGCCTATACGTACATGACCTACCTGCATCTTCACTGTTTTGGCCTGTCTGGGATTATTGGGTAACTCATTCAACCTCTTGCTTGTTCCTTGCCAATAATACATAGACACAAAGTACTGATCTAGGCGGCAATATACGCGACCCGATGATGACAGCGAACCCGACAAGGCCGAGACTGAGATTTTAGAGGCAAATGTGCTTTCTCCGACAGTGTCTCTGCACGTTTACGATCCGCTGCCAGGCATATTGCAGTTGTGAATGTGAGACGTCAATAATCCAGCGGTACTACTAACACGCAACGTTTAGCGTAAACCCGATGCGTATAGTGTCAAGACTGTTTGGCTAGTTTTCACGACCAATTCTCGTACGACAGTTCTCTAGCACACAGTAGCAGGTCTAGGCTCACCAACTTCTCTGCCAATTCGTTGTCATTTTCACACAGATTTTCTCGGCTGTAACATTATTGTAAGTGAACAAAACAACTGGTTTTATCACGGAGTACTCGACGATCGTGACATGGGCGACGCCATGATTGTTTTGATTCGCAATGATACCTGAGTTGTGATTGGAGAATTCGGATCACGTGGTACCAGAGCGCATATATTTCAAACTAATGTGACACGATAGCGTAATGCGACCATGAACAAATCGCCCGTCGCTGTTGATCATTTAGTGCCGATTTTGGTCGATAATTACTCAAATTCGACAGGCGTTTTTGTGGAGAACTGTTTTTAATCATAATCTCCAGACAAAACTATGTCCAAAACCAAAGAGTTCTCTTAGACCCACGAGGTCGAAACGGGATGAAAAGAAAAACGTGGACAGCGTACGGCCTAAAAGAACCTCATCCAAAATCTCCCAATGTTTGTTTACTGGTGACAAGTGCCTGAATCCTGCCAAATCCTCCATGTAGTGGGTTCACAAAGCTAGCCAAAAATAAAATAAACAGTGTTTCCTATATTTGACACATTAGCAAAAACAATGATCACATTTAATACACCTTGACATACCTCCATGGAGAATTTGCACCATGGAGAATTTGCACCCTTGCACCATATAAGCAGTGTGAAAGTACCGGTACAACAATTTAATAACCTGATTCCTCCAAAATCATGTTTTGGATAAACACTCCAATAACCTCAATCCTGCAAAATTCAACATTAGATAGACCTGATAACCTGGATTCTGCATTTTCCTCCAGTGGCAAAAACCTCTAAATGCCCTCAATCGGCCTGCCAAATCCTCTGATGCATCAACTTTCAAGTGCCCTCAATCGTCCAAATTCCCCCCTTTGGCTAAGAGGATTTTGGAGGAAGATGGTTGGTTATAATGAAACACATGTACCGTATACAGGTATACATGTATTAAATACAAAATGTAAACAAAATCCAGAATATTGTTTATATGGGTCTTTCCATAAATAAGGGGGCCAAAGCAGGACATGGTGTTATTTCTCAAAATGTAATTTACTTTCTATATTCTTTGCATGTT
The DNA here is from genome assembly GCA_037893245.1 of Crossaster papposus. Taxonomy (NCBI): domain Eukaryota; kingdom Metazoa; phylum Echinodermata; class Asteroidea; order Velatida; family Solasteridae; genus Crossaster; species Crossaster papposus. The sequence continues at coordinate 417,603 of JBAIAA010000567.1, read as the reverse complement.
CGTATGGTGGGGATAGCTCATACGTTTAATGTATAACTTCAATTTCTTGAATCAGATGTTTTGTTTTCATACGATCCAAAACTATCCATCACACTGTAACGGAGACACCGGTGTCTCAGTTACAGTGTGAAGTGTGAAACTTGTGACTTGTTTTGCCATAAATTAGTAGGTTTTCATTGAAAATTTAAATTTCAAAGGGTAATATGTAAACATCATTGGAATACTGTAATTCAGCTATTTTCAATGAAAACCTTCAAACGTTGGCCAAGCAGTAAAGGCCGACAGTTTTACACGTAACCGTGACACCATGGTGTCTTTGTTACACCGTGACTCAAAAAGTCCTGTCTCTCTTATTATGCATCATAAATGTCTGAATCTAGCAAAGTGCATAGTAATACATGCTACATACATGTACATGTAGCAGGTATTACTATGCACTTTGCTAGATTCAGACATTTATGATGCATAATAAGAGAGACAGGACTTTTTGAGTCACGGTGTAACAAAGACACCAGTGTCACGGTTACGCGTAAAACTGTCGGCCTTTACTGCTTGGCCAACGTTCGAAGGTTTTCATTGAAAATAGCTGAATTACAGTATACCAATGATGTTTACATATTACCCTTTGAAATTTAAATTTTCAATGAAAACCTACTAATTTATGGCAAAACAAGTCACAAGTTTCACACTTCACACTGTAACTGAGACACCGGTGTCTCCGTTACAGTGTGATGGATAGTTTTGGATCGTATATGAAAACAAAACATCTGATTCAAGAAATTGAAGTTATACATTAAACGTATGAGCTATCCCCACCATACGAACATGCAAAGAATATAGAAAGTAAATTACATTTTGAGAAATAACACCATGTCCTGCTTTGGCCCCCTTATTTATGGAAAGACCATATGAAATATGTACGGAGAGATCTACGGTAAATACTACGTCTGTGTTCATTTGTAATTATCTCAACCTGCCTGCCTCGTTGCTAAAATTGCCCACATGTTGTCAAGACGGCTGTTTTATGTGTTCCTTGTGATAAAAAAACCCAAAAGCACTTTCAAGCTTGCCACAAGGACAGAAGAGGGAGAAACGATCACCTTTTTGTCTGTTTTGTTAAACAAAATTATAGCCCTACCCGGTATGTGCGTGTAGCGTCCTTTACCGTCAACTCATTAGAACCACCTGATGATGGTTGAAGGACAAGAAGGCCTGCATGTCCTAATCAGCCAAAGCAAATTATGCGTTAACGGTGGCGTCGAAGCAGTGTGTGGTACATAAAGCCATGCGCTGCTTAATTAATCATCCTCACTAGTTGGGTAATTGCGCTGGAAGGTAGACCTACATGTACATGGTATACAAAACAAAAGGAGAAATAAACACACCTGGCCTGCGGCACCTTGTTAATATTTAAGTGGGTACCTGACATTTTCCAGTGTGCAGTGGTCAGTGGTAATCGCATGCTGTGATGAAGATTGGATGTAAATTATATTCGGGGCAGACAAAGTGGATTCTAGTCAAAATGTACTTCTACTTTAAATTGTTCAACTTGAATTACTATTCTAAGGACATTCGGGCCGAAGATTTGTGAATTTCTTTTGGATAATGAAAGTGTATGTAAGACATAGATCTTCACCAGAAAGCAGGGAGTCTTGTGTTCGGGTCCCACCCGAGTCATTGATTTTTTTGTTAAAATATCTCGGGGCAACCATGAGTGTAAATCATTATAAGGCTAAAATCTAAAAAAAAAATCTAATACATATCCCGACTCAAAACATTCCATCTTATGAAACAAAGTACTTCTGGGTTTTTTATGTTTGGAAATCTTGTAACAGTCGGTATATTACAATGTACAGGTACCGGTACCTGTACAATTATACTGTGTACATAAACCTTTTAACTAAAACCTGTACATGTATCGGTAGGATACACCATTTGCATATCGAAACATTTTAATACCAAATTATTAAGAAATATCTTACTTATTTGAAAGTAAACAATGATTCTAGGCATCTAGCAAAATGATTGCGCTAGAATTGGTTGAAAGACCATATTGTACCGGTAGGTAGTCATTTACACAGAATTACACTGCATGTACAGGTAATTGTAACTTAAGCCAACCATAGAAGAAATGAGCCAACCATCTGATATTACTGCACTTATTAAAGGTAGTATGTCACCATTGGTCATTGCTTGAATTATCATGAATGAGTAGATTTGGGGGGTTGTATTTTATAGTAAATATCGTTTAACTGAGCTGTTCGAAGTTTTACAATCATGGATGCCAAGAAAAGCACGAAAACAGCGGTTTGTTTCAACCGGCGTCGAGCAGTTATTCTTATGTTATCTTTGTTTTTCGTGAAAAATTCGCGATTGCCGGACGGCGATCGCGAATTTTTCATTATAAAATGATATTTTTCAGAATAATTACAGGATATCTAGCGCAATCATTTTGCTGGATAACTAGAATCAACATTTACTTTCAAATGAGTAAGATATTTCTTAATAATTCGGTAGTAAATATTTTTGATATCTGCAAATGGTGTATCCTACCTTTAATACACGATGTAATAATGATTCTAGGCATCCAGCAAAATCATTGCACTATGTAGAATTGGTTGAATTGACCATGTAATGTACATGTACGTAGTCATTTATACACAGAATAACAGGTAATTGCAACTCGAACCAACCATGTGTTTAACTCCCAACTACACAAATTTTGCTATATTAATTAAGTCAGATTTGTCCACGTTCTGTCCACGTTATGTACGGAACGTAACCAATCAATGAGAGTCAACTTTCCACATCTGTAAAATGATGTTTGAAAGTGGAATAATCAAATCATTCTAGGAATTGTGTGGAGCAGAAAAACAGCAAAGTATAGTATATATTTAATCAAAAACCTCAATTTTAGCCCTCTCTGTCACACAATGTACCCCATATAGTGTGGAATTGCCATGTTTCCTTCCAGGCAGTGCATAATGATTAACATTTTCATAAATTATTAATGCGATGTGCTGCAGCACATTAGCGGCTTTATCCTGTACAGGTAAAGTGTACCAGATTATTACTGTGCCATTGGTCAAACCCTGTACTAAAAAGCCAGTAGTACCAGTACGTGAGATCTATTGCCCCAAGCCCAGCCCACAACTGATGTGCACACAGATGGACGAGTCATCACGCAGCATCTGCATGTCGGGAGAGGGACTGTCTGTCGCCGTGGCGACAATGATGTCATCAATTGAATCTGCGATGCTGATGATGATGCTGGCGGTGGGTTGATGAAATGTTCATGATGATGGGGCTTGGTGGATTGTGTGGCGGTGTTGCTCAGTGCAGGATCCACGCGTCTCCTGTGCTACACAGACGCACATTTACTGTACAGTGTAAGGTTCTCCTGGTTGCGTGTGTGCTGTGTCGGATGCTAGTGATGCACACGCATTTGGACTTCTGCAGAGGATACACATGTACATGATTCTACAGGATATTCATGATTCTACATGTACGTGCATTGTAAGTCTGGCATAGTATCTTGTAAACGTGTGTGCAAACACTAATATTTTGTTCAACTATAGAACTGCTACAATACATGTAGTTATAATTTGTTAATGGTTTATTATGTAGGCGTGTGACTATTGTGAATATGATCATTGTGACTCTATTCATGTGACTATGATTTTAAAAACCTTGTGTGTAAAAGGGGAATATTTGCAATAATATTCTGAAGAGAATGCGAACAAGTTGTGGATTATATACTGGTACATTTAGGCTGTAGCTTGTCTTGCCATATGTATGCATGTATTTGGCCTAGGTTTTATCATCCGCTATGATAAAAAAATGTACACAGTATGTACAATACAATGTTACTATTTTGTGAAAGCTCTGAACTATTACCAGTACGTAGTTTGTGGGAATAAATAAAATACTAAGGAATATAGAATAAAGACAAGTTTGTGTACCCTGTGTTCTTCTAAATGGATTTGTTTCTTCTTTCTCCTTATCAGGAAAAAGAACTACATGATTCTGATTTAAATGCACAAATAACCAACCCTGTGAGAGCCAGATTATTGTCTGGTTGATATAATTCAAATTTGGTGAATAACTAAATGTTGGTAGATTTTTTTTTCAATGTCTCATTCAAAAGTCAATAAATTAACTAAGCTTAAAAAAACAACCAAAATAACAAATTATTTACAAGGTAAAACTTGGGGGATACATTGAACCACATTTAAATTGTTTGTTATCATTCGTAATAATAATAAAGTGAGACATTGTTGTTTTATTTGAACAAAATTCCTATCGAAGCTGGAAGCTCGGAAATATATCGGGTCCAGGCTCCACCAAAAATAAACTGTCCGCTTTCACTCAAACAGAACAGCATACTTTGCACGAAGCCCTAATGTAGTATGAACACAAAGTAAATAACAGCCTTTCTGTATGAAATTCAACAGTTTCTTTTTTGCATGATGCCCTTTAATTCTCCAACAGTCCTGCATCCAGGTTTTAACTGGATTTTTTCGTCCAGCATCAGGCAGGTTTTAACTGGATTTTTTGTGATAGTCGTCCAGCGATCATTTTTCGGAACAATTACAAGATATCTAGCGCAATCAAATTGCTGGATGCCTGGAATTATTGTTTACTTTCAAATAAGTAAAATATTTTACAATTCATCAGTAGTACAATTTTTGATATCGGTAAATAGTGTATTCTACCGGTACCTTTAATTATAAAAGCATGAAATTTGGCACACAGTCATAATATGTCCTGAGAAAGATATTTTGTCAAGTACATGTACGTACTGTAAAGGGCCATCGCAGATTTGTCTTTTACCCAGTTCGCGCCGGATGACGGATGACGCATAAACACGCCACGAGCAAGGCCAGAAATGTCTGTCAGCATCGAGCAAGGCCGGAAACTTGCGTGGATGTGCTTCCCGGTACTATCGGCCTGAAACCACCTCGGATAAAGTTTTGTTAAAAATAATCCCGCCTGTTGGCTCGGTGATGTTAAATTAATCCCGGAGGAACTGGTTAGAACAAATACTGTAGAATAACAACCAATGGCAGCAATTTAGAAAATTAAAAAAAGTGCTTGTTTTTCACAGGTCTACATTTTTTGTAAGGACATGCGTATGATGGCCCTACCAAATATCTTTCTCATAATATACTTTGACTGTGCCAGATTCCATGCTTGTATCGTCAAATGCACAATCTTATCACCTATCTGCCGTATTAAACCAGCGCTGGGGTAAGCTAGCCAGCCCTACAATGTAGCTATTCTTGTTCACAGGGCACTAGCTATATTATATAGGCTCAAAACATGTTAACATACACGCGGCATATGGCCAGGAATCTGAGCCAAATTGTGTTGTTACATGTGGGTAGCAACATTATAAATGCTGCTGGCATTTGGTCATTTTGGTGAATCATATGATTCATGAACAATGTATAAATCATGTTCTGTTCTTTTCTTTTGGTTTCATATTTCAGATGTGGACTGCTACCTGACACGGTGTCAGCAGTACTGTTGGTTGCGTACTAGATGAGTGAACAGAAGTCATGTCTTCTAGGTCATCCTTGAATGTCATCCTTAAATGTCAGTCCTAAATCTCAGGAGCAGTGGACACTCACTATTCTCGTGCTCTAATAACATACATTAAACACCATTTTGGCACATCTATGGGGGTGTTAAAACAGTGCACTGTGGCAACCTGTAATGATGACGCGTGTCTCGCTTTTAAGAGAAACAGATGAAAAGCAATAGAATGCCAGCTTGATCAGCAGTAGTAGCTGTGGTAGCTGGCAGAATCGTTACATGCGCTTTCTGTAGATTTATGCAAAGTTTGATTGTGAGTACTGAAAACAGCCATGGCTGTGCTGGGGTTACTGTCCAGAGTGATGGTTCTGACCAACAGGGCACCCGCACTCCTTGCTCTGGTGATGATAATTCTTATGCAAGCTGGACACACCGTCGAGCAAACTGACACCACAGCTATGTATCCCAACGTCACGACTGGTGCCACCACCCCAGCAAACGTGGAGTCCGACACTGTGTGCAAAGATGGGCTGATTTTACCGGTGTGGAAGCCCCTGAATCCGGTTATCGGTGACCGGATTGCTCGGGCCATAGTGTACTTTGCCGCACTGTGCTTCATGTTCCTGGGCGTTTCCATTATCGCCGACCGTTTTATGTCTGCAATTGAGGTCATCACGTCCAAGGAAAAAGAGGTGACAGTCAAGAGACCAAACGGGGAGGTACTGACGGTCAGTGTACGTGTCTGGAATGAAACCGTCTCTAACCTGACTCTGATGGCGCTGGGGTCCTCTGCCCCTGAGATTCTGCTCTCTATTATTGAAATTTGCGGAAATAATTTTCAAGCCGGGAAACTGGGACCCAGTACTATAGTCGGCAGTGCTGCCTTCAACCTCTTTATAATCATCGCCGTTTGTGTGAGTGTCATTCCTGCCGGTGAAATCCGGCGCATCAAGCACCTGCGGGTTTTCATGGTCACAGCTTCTGTTAGTTTGTTTGCTTACGTTTGGTTGTACTTGATTTTAGAGTACATAAGCCCGGGCGAGATTGAACTCTGGGAGGCCTTAGTTACGCTCATGATGTTTCCTCTGACTGTGCTGTGGGCCTACGTGGCCGACAGGCGGATTTTCTTTTACCGCTTTCTTCGCAAGAAGTACAAGGCGGAAAAAGTGGTCCGGCGAGACTCGACCCTCCATGCAGGCGAGGTCGAACTGGGCATCCCCGGCGAGACCAACGCCAACCACTTTAACATGAACCACGACCACGAAAACGTGGACTTTCGTGGCAAGAAGATCCTAGATCCAATGGATAATGACGTAAAGGATCTGGAGGAGACACGAAAGGAGACAGTCCGGTTGCTCCGAGAGCTTCGAGCCAAGCACCCTGACGCAGATCTGCAGGCCCTGGAGCAGATGGCCAATTATGAAGCCCTTAATCAGCAGCAAAAAAGCAGAGCCTTCTACCGCATCCAAGCTACCCGTAGGCTGTGTGGAGCTGGCAACATCCTTAAAAAGACACTGGAGAAGAACCGAGCCAGCATCGCCGAGGTCAAGATTGAGGTTCCCCAAGAGGACTCCTTTGCCCATATTTTCTTTGAGCCGGCGCAGTACACCGTCATGGAGAATGTGGGTAGTTTCAACATTACTGTAACGCGGCAGGGCGGCAATATGACCAGCACTATCTACGTTGACTATCGCACGGAGGATGCCACGGCCAACGCCGGCTCTGACTACCACTTTGCCGAGGGCACCCTCATCTTTAAGCCCGGTGAGATGCAGAAGGACATCTCCCTGACCATCATCGACGACGACATTTTTGAAGAAGACGAACACTTCATCGTGCGACTGAGCAATGTCCGGGTGGGCGGGCCAGACGGCATGTTCCAGAGCAGCCAGGAAGAGCCTCAGGCCAAACTAGTGGAACCCTACGTTGCCACGGTTACCATTCTGGATGACGACCATGCGGGGATATTCCAGTTTGAGGAGAAAGAGGTCCAAACGTCGGAGTCGGTCGGCGCGGCACAGTTGAAAGTTGTCAGGTCGGCCGGAGCGCGTGGCACGGTGCGCATACCTTACCGTACCATCGAGGGCTCTGCCAAGGGAAACGGCGTTGATTATATCGACGTGGAGGGGGAGTTGGAGTTTGAAAATGACGAAACCTGGTAAGTTTTTAATCAAATTCAAAATGTACAAATGTACACATGTTCGTTGCATGCAAAGTAGGAGCTTTCTGATGCCATTTCCAAATTTTGCAATAAATCAACTCTATCGAATATTCAACGGAACTTGCCCAATGCATGATTCTAAAATTAAAGTGTTTTGATAATGTTTTTTTTTAGGTTAAACAATTTACCTCATTTGCAAAAAGCGATTACAAGCTGATGACGTAAATTTGCTTTGTAATTGCTTTATATTCAGTCAGTAGTGAACATTGTTTTGCAGGAAATTTTTGTTGTTAATTATTAATTTCAGTCCATGGTATGGATTTGAAAATAAATTTATTGATGCAATTTTTCCTCCCTCCAGATACAATGTGATGATGGAATAATTACATGTGAAAATCACTATGTCTACATGTAGGCATGTTTTGATTATTTTAGAAACCATGATGGATTTATCAGACGCCTTCATTTGACTCGTTTGACGTATACCACAATGACCTTTCTGGGGCCCTCACTCTATCTGTGAGCCTGTTCGCAAGTTATAAATGTCGGCCAGCTTAGCAAGTGGGCAAGTGTGAGATTGGTTCAGTCACAACTACGTCTTGTTGCATAGCTGCCATTGCATACATGCTGCACATTCCAAGGCCCAACGATTCCTATTAGGTCTAGACTGGCTGCAAGTCTCTTGTGTGTGATAAACATTTTTATATTCATCAGAATAATAGCATCTTTCAATTTATGCTGAGTTAAAAAAAATTCGAACTTAAAAAGAGTTGTAATTTATTACAGCTTGTTTGAACAAGAAAACTGAGAATGGAAATGTTTAGACCGGCAAAAAGCAATGGGTAAAGTACATGATACAAATGTACACGTACACAGGATAATTTGGAGAGTATACTGTACACCGACTTTATGTACAGACTAATTGGTTTAAAATCAGGCTAAACCAACCTAAAACATGCAAACATGTTTTGTACAAACCAAATCTGAACCAAAAATCTGAACTCTCCAAACCATCGTGACCCAAAATTAGAGAAAACAAACCTGAAAACTGAATGTCTGGCAATTAATATCTGCATTAACGTGTCCGCTTTTTGTGCCAAAACTAAAAAAAATGTTGAAAAATTTGAAAACATTTGTTTGAAAAAAAGTCGTTTGAAGCAAGTGTTTGTTTTGAAGAGACAAAAAATGATTTTGAAAACCTTTGCACTATAATTGCGTTGTCTCAGCCTCCATTATACAACTTTTAATACAACTTTTAAAAAAGCAGCTTTTTATAATAAGGCAACGTTTAGTAAATACAATGTAAGGCAACTTTTAATTATATCATCGTTAACTGCTACATGGATTTTACGGTAGCTTACAGCACAATAAATCTGAAGTGTAGAGAATGATTGTACCGGGTACTGTATGGTGTGTCACTCTTCCGAAAGAAATGCTGTCAATATATCAAATGGAGGACTTACACACTGTACGTACTGGTACTTGTAAGTGGAATTTACACATGTTTTACAAAAATTGCCTATTTGTACTGTGTAGTATATATGCGTCATTCACGTTAGGTAAATGAAAAATTGCATGTAATGCGAAACCCAGCATATGTCATGATTTACAGTTCATCAGTTGAGAACGCAGGCAAGCCCACCTGGAACAGTGTCTAATCAATCTCTAGATTTACTCTTGTCCTTGCCTCCCGTTGGCTAGTCAACGCCCCGTCGTTTTTTTTGCCGGGGATGATAGGCTGGCAATCCTTCCCAGGCTAGGGTTTGCCTGTTAAATTGGTCATTTAATATTGGCAGACACGGATTGGTAAGTAATTATTAATCCTAACTGAAGAAGCGCTCAGCTGCAAGGATGTTGTTCTATTTGAGGGCCACACGACCAAAGTACGGTACAGCTGGCTTTAAATTTACAGATCAACACACGTCATATACATTTGTTTATGGTGTAAATCGAGGAGTTTCTTTTGTTCCTCTCGATAATTTCTTTTGTTTGTACTTTTTTTTGACGGCTCTCATTGGTTTTGTACACGAATCGTAATCGAGGACATCCTCGATTCTAACACTAACCCCAATTCACCTTCGTGTCGCCAGGCATATGTCCTCCATTTACACCATAAACAAACGCATACCATACACGAGTGCACACTACATGTACTTATACACAAAAATTACATTTTTATGGGCCCTTAATTATCCTGATTACCAAACTCAACCCATCTGAAGGCCAGTTCATACTCGGCACGAACACGAACGCAAATTTGTGGCAGGTTTTCGCACTGCAATTTTGCAAATGTTTGACATACACATTTCAACGTTGCAAATTTTCGCAGCGAATGCTTCATGGCGTCAAATTTACATCACATTCGCCTCACATTCGCTTCACATTCGCTTCACATTCGCTTCACATTCGCTTCACATTCGCTTCACATTCGCTTCACATTCGCTTTTGCGTGAAGTAATTGAATGGGCCTTTAATCCAACTGCATGTTTGTGTTAGGATGGGAGCTGCACCTTAAACTGATCCTTTTACGTTTGGTTTTAAGCAAAATAATCATGACCATAAGCACAAGGGTGTGTAGGATCATGAAGGTAGGATATGAGCCCACCGGTACTGGTCTAGCAGAAGGAGCAATATTAATTGGTCCTGCTGCATAAACGTCTGGTGAGGAAACCATGCACGGCTAATTACTTGGCACTGGAGTTTGGAAATACCAGAGGGCAAACTGAATGGGGGGGGGGGGGGGGGGGGGGGGGGGGGGGTTGGCTCTAAACCTACATACAAATGTAGTGATGATATAAGTCGGGTAAACAACATCTGATCAACCTTGCCTAATTGTGCGACTGATGATGATGAACTTATCAAGTAAACCGTTCACTGAAAGACAAATAATTATTTATACATTACAGGATGCTTCATTTAAAAATAAAGAAATACTGTATAAATTGCTGCAATGCATATAACTCAATAGAATATACCGGTACAATCATCTAGATACAGATGCGATATATATGCGATAAATTTAAATTGTTATGCATAAAATAGTGAGATAACAAAAAATGCTATAAATGTACAGTACCAGTAGTATAGTCATTTGTTTACTGTACATGTACTTCACAGACCCTCACAGACCCTCGCAAAAATGTGCACCATCTGCAAAAACACCAAACATGTACCGGTACATGCTGGTACATGTCCCAACGTTAAATAAAAAAGTATCATTCAGAGTGATTCAGCTTCATGATCTACATGTATACCGGTACATTACAGATCCATGAAATTTAATGGAATCATCCTTGATCCATTTAGCTACTGGTATCTACCCACCAAGTTTTGTTGTTATTAAATCCCTCCAGTAGTTTTTCCATAATCCTGCTAACAAACATGCAAATTAAACACAGACAAACAAACAGATTAGGCTCTGCAGTAATTGAATTACCGTATCAGACCAACCCTGTTGCAATTCCAGATGAATTGATTGAAGAGATTGAACTAACAAATTTAGAACGCTGATATTGTGGCCATATTTCAAATTGTGACTCTGCAAATTTTGAATTGATATAATATTGTCCTCCTGGAATACATAATTCACAGAGATAAAACTTTGTCAGGTTACATTTGCCAAGTACCTTTCTTTAGATTTTGATAATTTTTCCTGCTTAAATTATTCGCCTGAAATTATTTCAAAACCCGTTTTCCGATGTACCGGTACAGTACATGTATGTGAGGCATTCTGGCAAAATGAGACGGATGGGCACAGGTCATAGTACGTGAAGGGAACAAAACTAAGAATGAAGATAATTTTTTTATATTATCAGATTTTATTCATAGGTACCGGTATGTAATCTATGTGAAATTCATAGAAGAAAAGAGTTTTTAAGGAAAAAACAACTTGCTCAAAACTGAACGGCCTTTGGTGTACATATGTCGATTTGTATTATCTTTTCTAATACCTGATTTGAACCCTCATTTCGGCCTCTGCCCAGGTTTGTCTAATTTTGCCAGAACGCCTCGCATGCAATGGTTGTGGTGCATGGCTTGATGTAAATTCTATGCCAGTACATGATAAAATTAGAAGGTTGTACTGATATAGGTCATGCACAGGAACTGACAGACATTGTCTAAAGAACCCTTGTATAAAATGCCCCCCACTCATCACAGGCTCTTGTGTTAAAGGAAGGGGGGGGGGGGGGGGGGGAGTGGCAGGGGGAGGGAACTACGGGTATATTGATCACTTAGAATCTAGGAAGTTGCCCATATATTTCAGTGCAAATGTCAAAGAGGCTCCCGACGGCTGCAGTTTCAGGGCTTACATCCTGTGGCCTTTTACTGTTTGTATATTTTTTGTTAATTCTTTTGTTGTTGTTGAACATTTGCCCTTTTGCTAGTGCACCAGCTTCTATGTCTATTTTTGTTTTATCTGGGGAATCATGTACAATTTGTGTAGAGTACTGTCTGTAAACGTGTACACATGGTGCGAAATACGGTACCCTCTGGAGACATGAACACAATGTGTACAATGGAAACAAAACGTCTCCGGAGGGTAAATTTCTATAGATGAATAGGTCTCCACTGGGAATTTCACGAATTAGATTTTTGGATTTTACTTGAATTACTCAAAAACTAGGATTAGGATGTGGGTTAGGGTTAGTGTTTGGGTTAGGGTTTAATATAGGGTATATTGGGTCGAAATTTCAACCCAAGAAAAAAATTATGGTTAAAATGGGAGCATTTTGAAAAACGTGCTCGACTTTCTAACCATTTTGTACACGAGAACAAAGCCATGTCTCCACAGTGATACAAAAATGCGAATGTGTGTACCGGTTTGTTTGTTTGTTTATTTATTCTTTACCCTGGGTCTATATTCAGAGGTAAATTTAAGTATCTCTCTGTTCTCCCATATGGCCCAGCGGCTACAACGTAGTCGAGCCGCTGGTACACTTCGTATGTTACACATAAAGTACCGGTATGTCGAAACATAATACCGGTATACTTGTACGATAATGATCTTGAGAATTACCGGTAGGCCTACTCTATCTGAGATTGGATTGAACAATTAATATTGCAGACCCATCACAGACTAAAACATGTCTACACAAAGACTACGCAAAGCCTTATTTTTTTGAAATATAATTGTGCAAAAGGGCTTCTTATATTTGTCTCCAACGGCAACGTTATTGCATATTTTATTGCTCGTTCAGCCTAATTAGCCGTTGCCTCTATCAGGCGATACACAATATCATATGATGATGCAGTATCGTGGCATTTCAATGTCACGATTATTGATGCATCGGTGAATTGTTACCATGTATTCCATCTCATTTACGACAATGCATTTCTTGTAACCTTGAGAATAATTAACTTTTTTTTTCACTGTGTACATACATGTAGCTGGACAAAAATTATACATTGTTAAAAGGTTTTGTAAATTTTAACAGGGTTTTAGACTTTTAGCTTTGTGTAAATGCCGTTTGTGTGAAAAATGCCTTTTCAGATGATATTGGTAGTATTTAAAAGTAGGATACACCATTTATATAAAAAAAAATTGACTATCGAAATATTAAGAAATATCTTACTTATTTTCAAGTAAATAATTATTCTAGGCATCCAGCAAAATGATTGCGCTAGATATTCTGTAATTGTTCCGAAAAATTTACCCGAGACGGGTTCAGGCTGGAATCTGTGGGTAGCACACCCTGATAAATATCCAGCCTCGCTCGCTGCGAGCCAGTCGCTGACAAATATTTGACGGGTTTGTCCGTCATCTGTTTTGAATTGCGAACAAACTGTGCGAGTGCTAGTACAGGTATACGTCATCGGATGCAGGCTGGTTAAGATAATCTTATCGTTCTAGCCATGGATGGTTCTTCTATTTGAACAAGTTCAGGCAAGGCGAGTCAATTCTACTTCTTGGGGCAAGAAAGATTATGTGCACCTTGAATATCAAGGTGTGACTCATCATGCTCAGCTATGATAAGAGTGATGAGAAAAGACACTAAGTGTGAATTTTCTAGAATGCTGTCATTAAAATCCTTGGGTAAAACGTTGCCTCATGGAATAGGCATATCAGTTCACATGCATGCTGTACGTGTGTATGTTTACATAAGTTAATCATTTAATTTAATTTTAGTACAGTACATGTACATGTACATGTATTGCCCTTTCTAAGTGTTTTCAATAAAAGAAATCGGAACATGATTGCTACCGGTAGTTCAATTGCTGAATCAACATTTTATACAGTGGGTATACCCAAACTTTTCTGATTATGGATTTGTTGTTTTAATTCAATCTTAAACTTAAAGGTAACGATACATACGTACAATTGTACATGTAGAATACACCATTGGTATTTTGCTTGAATTATCAGGAATGGGTAGATTTGGAGGGGGGGGGGGTTATATTTGTATATCGTTTAACTGACACATATCTGTTTGTTTCAATTCTTTCGAAACAATTAAAGTACCGGTATATCTAGCGCAATCATTTTGCTGTATGCCTAGAATCATTTTTTTTTTTCAAATCATATTTCTTAATAATTTTGTAGTCAACATTTTTGATGTCTGCAAATTGTGTATCCTATACCTTTAAGAACAGACAAAAACCAAAGTTAAAAACCTAGCAATTGAGTGGGTTTTCTATGATTTAGTAGTACATATTTGTCTTCAGTTCAACATCCCAATGGTGACGGTTTCTTTTCAAAAATGATTCCAAGTTGCAGAATTAGTCAACTGTTGTTAATCCCTCAGTTATTGTAGTTATTGGCGGCGGTTGTTAAACAAATCTCTAACACGTACAGCTCTTTCACAGCTCTTTCTAAATTGGAAAATAAGTCAGCCATTTGATTTAAAATGCAACCCTCTAGGTCTGTCTGTCTGACGATATTTACAGCAATGCTCGTACAGCCACCCTCTGAAATTTGCAGATTATTATATTTTGTGTTGTACATTACACTCTACCTGTTAGCTGACTTCTCGTGTATTTTGTAGTATAGACATGACAGATGTAATATTCAAACTCATCCAAATGCAAATCGTCTGAGATCGATTTGACGTGTTGTATATTTATTTTGGTCTGTAAATATTAACAGACAATTTTGGCTGTATACGTGTCTGTTTACTTATTTTATATATTTTTTTAAGCTACATGTACATGTAGTCTGTCGGATCGTTTTAGTAGGTAAATGGCATGGCCTTTCTCACTTTTCGCGTGCTGTTGGTTGATTGGCATGTTTTTAATTAAAAGCCGGCCAATGTACATGTGCAGTAAAGCGAATTGCTTTTTTAATGAAACTATCATCACTAGAAATGATAGGGTACCAGTATAGTACTATATACCATTTGAAAGCATGTGATACGTACAAGATGTTTATTCATTGGGGATACAGTATTTATTTAATACTAAATTATGCACCAACACCTTCCATGTGCCCACCTCTTTTTTTCAATGCGAAGTCCATAACGGCGGCGCATGTTATCTACAGCTCATCTCACCATTGCAGGATCATTTTGTAAGATGTTGATCTCATGTTAAATGCCGGCTTGCAAATCCTGAAGGTTACTATTGAACACTTTGTTCTTTAAATACCCCCCCACAAGAAAAAGTCACAAGGAGTCAAATTCGGTGACCTACTGTACATGTAGCTAGCCAGCCAGCCATTCCACAGCATGATTAAAAGTAAAAATTGTCTCCAACATTTCCCATCTAGCAATCTCTGACAGTGATGAGTCTGTGGGCAGGGGCACCATCTTGAGTCTACCACATGTCGTAACACACCATTTCCTTGCTGTTCGAAATGCAACTTGAACTGTGGCACTCGATCACCTTGGTTGATACAAATGTAGATCTGGCCATTGACATTTCGAGAAAAAAAACGCCATTGCCAAACAGCCCTATCTAGATGATAATCTTCTCTCAACTCATGTTTTTAATGACTTGATAATATGGCGATGAAGCAGCATTTTCAATAAATGGACCAAGTTAACATCCACGACATCGTTGAATATGCACTGGTCAGACTAGACTTCAACTTTAATAAATACATGTTGGGTAAAGTTGATATCCTCTCGGTATTAAAAGTTGACTATTAAAACGAGTTCCAAAGGCAAATACCGTACCTCGGGGAGCTAACTGGTATCACCTAAACCATGTTACAGGGTGATAAAGAAAAGCCACAACCTCATACTTTCCATATCCAGGGACCTACCGGTATTAAAACCACATGTATGGCTGTATAGGAAATTTTGTTTTCTGAAAAATAATACAAGAATTATACTCTACCGGTATTAGTTTTGTATAGTTTTGATTCCAGCGCCATTTTTGTGAACCGTACCAAAGTCAGGGGTTATTTGGTCTTGATGTTCACTGTGCGCGATAATCCTAACTACATGTACCAGTACATTGTAGATACCCTGACTTTGGTTCCATAATTGGCACTGAATCTAAACTACTGGACAAAATTGGGAGTTTTAGGTATCATTTTTCTTCCAACAACATTCCAATTCTATACACATACACACGTAGTAGAAAATGAATGAATTAATGTACCGGTACATGTCTCTGAATATACGTGTACATGTACCGGGGGTACATGTACTAGAAAAATGAGGTTGAGATTTTTTTCATATTTGTACAAATATTGATTAGATGCCAATGTGATACTGTTAATTTCAACCTCAATGTCGGGAGCATGACATTTACCCTTGTTCTATCACTGACCACAACACGGGACGATCCAATTTACCGTGACATGAGTCACTATACAATGTAGTTCATAAAGAAAGAGAGAATTTAAACATTTTTTTCTCTAATGGACAGTTACCGGTAGTTATCTTGGTATCCAGCAGTAGGCCTTATGACCTGGATCCTGCATTATCTTCCAGTGGCAAAAGCCCCAAACGCTCTCAATCCTGCAAATTCCTCCCATGCATCAACTTCCAAGTGCCCTTGTAATCCTGCAAAAATCCTGCAAATTGCAAAGTTGAATTTTGAGGATTTGGTATGGTTAGGGATGGTTTGGGATAAAAGACCAATTGATACACCGGTACCCTAGTTAATGCACCAAATAAAATTATTTTCCTAACCCAGTACATAATTTCTTTGGCTGCTATATTTTTCGGCTTCAGTAATAATTACAAATATACCTAGAGAACTTATTAAACTCACAAGGTAAGCTTTCATTTTGTATTGTATCAATAAAGGTAAGCTTTCATTTTGTATTTTGTATAAAGCTCCTCTTTTTCTAGAGATATGATACCGGTACATTTGCATATATTTGGAAATCAAATAGCTGGCTCTGTTGTACAATGTAGAACGTCAGAACGATGCACACAAAATGGTAGTTTTTCCACTTTCATCAAATTCATGATTTAAATGCGAATGAAACCTGAAACTGCAGTTACTAAAGATACCGGTATGTCATTCATGACCAAACAAAAATGTTCACCCTCTCAACGTTAGCGGGTTATTACATGATAATGCACAGTGCGACTTAATACCGGTACCTTTTTTTGTCGAGCTATGGCCATCCCAAGTCAACATATGAAGGGGTGGTTAATTCTAAGATTGTGCGTAATTTAGAAAGCTTAAGTCCTCCTCTACATATTCCCATTTTTTGGGTGCGATCAGATGATCAAAATTACACAATTTTACGTAGTACATGTACCGGTAGTTAGTGTTTGAATTAAAGTCCATTAGTGGTCTAATTAACACGGTAATTAAATATGCAAATTAGGTCCTCGTAACTATCAGACGCTTTCGGATTGTTTTATATTTTGTTGTTTATATAATAGTCTGTATACATGTGTGGAAAATTTAAAAATAAAATAATGATTAGAACATAGCCGTTGCTACATGTACCGGTATATGCTCAACCGAACCAATTGTCCTGTTTTGCAATCTTTTGCGTGTTTTGTTTAAGAGGTTTATTAAGTAAGTTTTCTCACAAACACGTTTTGTAAAACCCATGACTTTCTGGAGCACTGTAAAATGTTTATCGCGAAACCCCCGAGTGATAATTATGTACCATTGGAAAGCTCTCTTTCTCAAGAATCGGTAAATACCAATACCCAAATTTTCAATTTTCCCGACTTCCATTGTGGGGACAGGTCATGTGTACCATGTTTTAAGACTATCCCTTGCAATAACGGTAAATGTTTGCATTATCGGCAGAACAGTGGAACCACTTTAGAAAATTAGAGATCCACACATCATCCGTTGCCCATGGTGGGTTTCCACTATACTCTGGACTCTGGCTAAATGGTTGCCATGGCAGCCTGTTACCATGGTGCAGTCCATCACACCTGTGTAGACATTTTGTTTGACCGACCTTCCGTACCCATTGCTGTCATTGGCAACAGCTTGACCCAATGGTGAAGAACAGAGGAGTGACGCCAAAATGGTGAACTCGTGCATCAGTGACAAACAAACAACGGAATGAGAAAAACAAAAAGGGGGGTGGGGAAGATGACGAGGATGAATACAATTGTATCGATTGGGAAAATGGTAGCCAGTACAATACTGGGAATGGAAAATGTTGGGAACAAAATGTAAAAACGGTTTTCCACTTCGTCAAAAGGTGTGAAAATGGTTTCCCACTTGTGTGAAAGGTAGGAAAATTGTGCGAAAAAGTGAGAAAATGGTTTCCAAATTTTTTGTTGTGAAAAAGTGTGAAAGTATGTAAGTTTGAAAAGTATTCAATTCAAAATGTTTTTTCTCTGTTTTTCTACTAAACTCTGTGTCAGAAAGTGATTTTTCGTTTTTAACATACCTGCTACCGCTATTATGAAGTAAACAAAATTACGTGCTTACGGTACAAATGCACATTGTACATGTACGTGTAAGTGGCCAAAAAAACATTCCATGATTATATTGAATGGCAACCTGTAAATTAAAAAAAGAAGAAAGTGCACTCCCTTGTTTATCATCTAAAATAGACATGAACACCTGTTCGTGCTACCGGTACATGTACCGTACCTTACCGGCCTTACTCATGAAATTAAATTGTATTACAAATGGTTTCCGCGCAGATGTTTGTGCATGGATTTTAGACTTCAGTGTATCATTGTGTTCAGTAGATTCTGGTTCATGTTTTTATACTACCGTAGTATACAATCCCTAATTTCTAATCGAGGCAAATTAATACACTTGGAGTTTATGTATGGTACAGTACATGGTAGAAGACACACAATTTTAGAAACTCCGTTGAAGATATTATGTCACTTTTTGTACAATATAGAATATTTGATACAAGACTTCTGTTTTATGGTGTATAAACCAGTACATAAATTCTTTTGGTACAGTATTGCATTATGGGGACAACCCATAGGGTTTGTGTGTAAACTGAAATATCTCTAATCTCAAACTCAGAACACTCTTAAAATTTTAACATTTTCAGCATCACCCTACCGGTAATTTGTCCTCTTCTTCATTTTCTTTCAATATACCCTAACCCGATTTTCCCTTGTTCTACCTTTACTGAAGACCCAACGCGCTATGGGGACTCGAAAAATGTACAATAATAATTAATTTCCAGGTCACTTGAAACAAAACAAACATTCTAATTATAAGTTGAGTTAAACATGAATGTTTTAAGGAGGCATTTGAAGGTTTGTAAAGATTGACAGCTACGAATTTCCTGAGGCAAAGAGTTCCATAGAGTGGGGGCCGAGACTGAGAAGGCTTGGTCACCATACAATGTTCTAGTTCTTGGTATCACAAGAAGTTTGCCAGATGACCTTAGGTGGCGATGAGGGGAATACTGGGTGAGGAGATCCTGCAGATATGTTGGTGCACTGTCATTGAGGGCTTTCCATGTAATTAGCATTAATTTGAAGGCAACCCTCTCTTTGACTGGAAGCCAGTGATGATTTCTCAGGACTGGAGTAATCCAATCCAATCCAAAAGATATTTAATATAGCGCCTTTTCCTTGCAGTTACAAAGCGCTGCACACACGCTCCACAATGTTTGGGCCACTTAAAACAAAAGTTAGACACTTCTCAGAGATCAGTAAAGTATATGTAGGCTGGTAATAAGTAATTTCTAGCAGAATAGATGTGACTTGAGTAGTTTCTTGAACTGGTCAACAGATGAGGCCGTCTGCACAGCAGTAGGTAGTTGGTTCCACAGTAATGTGACAGATGTGATATTCAAACTCATCCAAATGCAAATCGTCTGAGATCGACTTGACGTGTTGTATATTTATTTTGGTCTGTAAATATTAACAGACAATTTTGGCTGTATACGTGTCTGTTTACTTATTTTATATTTTTTGTTAAGCTACATATATCTGTCGGATCGTTTTAGTAGGTAAATGGCATGGCCTTTCTCACTTTTCACGTGCTGTTGGTTGATTGGCATATGTTTTTAATTAAAAGCCGGCCCATGTACATGTGCAGTAAAGCGAATTGCTTGTTTAATGAGACTATACCATTACGAGACATGATAGGGTACCAGTATATTACTATACCATTTGAAAGCATGTGATACCGGTACACGTGTACAAGATGTTTATTCATTGGGGATACAGTATTTATTTAATACTGAATTATGCACCAACACCTTCCATGTGCCCACCTCTTTTTTTCAATGCGAAGTCCATAACGGCGGCGCATGTTATCTGTGCAGCTCATCCCACCATTGCAGGATCATTTTGTAAGATGTTGATCTCATGTTAAATGCGATCTCAAACTCAGAACACTCTTAAAATTTTAACATTTTCAGCATCACCCTACCGGTAATTTGTCCTCTTCTTCATTTTCTTTCAATATACCCTAACCCGATTTTCCCTTGTTCTACCTTTACTGAAGAACCAACGCGCTATGGGGACTCGAAAAATGTCCCCACTACTCGGTCTATCTTTTCCAAACAAAAGAGCCATGTCCCCATAACTACGGGTAGGTGAAGGCTCGTACTGGATGTGGCTTGTAATACATGTATGTAGGTCAGTATAATTTATTCTTGTTTTTCACACGGATCAATTAAAATTGCAAATTTGTAAGCCTCTAATGCCTACCGGTACTGTATGTGTTTTAGCTGCTATATAAAGGTGCATTGTGATACCGGTATATGCACTGCTGTGTTGTGGGATACATGTATGATAATTTGAACACCCAAGAGACTTGTACTGCCTTGTTCTCTGCTCCACTATAGTTTACAAAGTACTATCTAACACAAACGAACAAACCTCTACAGGTACCAGTACATGTATGTGATACGCGTGTGTATCTCTACATGTCTGCATTTTCCTCGGACACCGGCAGCCTGACAGCATTCATATTTGGCACGGGTACCAGCAGGGATCCCGAGCAGACAGTAGTGACAGGGCCAGATTTTTGAATTACGTAATTACGGGCGATTAAATGGCAAAAATGACTAATTAATGTTAATGATAACCTGGCAGATCCAAACAAATATGTTTGTGATAGCCCGGAAGATCCGAATAACACGTAGTATTTAATTTTACACAAGTCCTTTGATGATCACTGTAAATCCGCCGGTTGATCCCAACCGCCACATTGTGAGCGGGCACTACAATGTACCGGTACACTTCTTTTATATTTGATTTTCCTTTGGTGATAAAAAAACCAAAGGATGTGACGTCGTAAAAATCAAGGGTGTAGAGTAAATAATAAAGCCTGTGACTGTCAAAAGTGAAGAGTTAAGAGTACGGTACCTTTAGTTTGGTGTACTGTAATTATTGAGAAAAGTTGATTTGTTTTATAATTTAAATTCCAATGATGATTGCAGTGATAATTTTTGTTGTCAAATACTGCCTCAATTTAGTTTGTCCACATTTCATTTGCAATTGGTATACCGGTAGCTGTGAACAGGGGCCAATTTCATAAAACGTGTAAGCATCAAAATTTGCTTAGCATGAAGATTTATCCTTGGAAAAAAACAGGGTTATAAACAAAACATTCAGTTGATGTTTATTGTTTGTGATTCAGTATTCAGTTGGTTTTCAGCAAGACATTTTTGTGCTAAGCAAATTTGTGTGCTTACATGTTTTATGAAATTGGCCCCAGGTGCAAGCAAGCTAGGCTAGTTTCGTATGCATTGTTTTTGACTTACATTTCCTTTTAATGCCTTGGTGCTGGTAGGGCTGTCCTGTTTATATTGAAATATTCCATCATCAACCGAATTTTCAATATTTATTTGCTGGTTTGAATATTGAAAATAAATAAATAAAACGCACGTATATGTACTCACATGACTGTGATGCCATTTACAGTTTTTATGGTTAGATGTCACTTTCTGATCAACGCTCGTTTTTTGACCAACTATTTATTGGACCCACTATTTAAATTGGGACTGAAGTCTGTTGATACACACGTAGTTATGCAGCACTAACACTATCACCCCGTACTATCAATCACATAATACATGTAACTGGCAGTCTGGCATGCTTTGTCATGTACACGTACAGTCGACTCTCGTTAATTATACAAACACTGTTAATACAACATTTTTGTATAGCAACAACACCAACAAACTGGTCCCAACATTTATGTACACAGTGAATGGGACTGACACTCCAGCAACTTAATACAACATTTTGATATAACAACACTTTTGCTTGGTCTGGTTGGGTTTGTATTAATGAGAATCGACTGTACACGTACCGGTACACATGTACCGTACTTGTACAATGACGTTTGTTTATGGTGTACGGTAAATCAAGGAGTTTCCTTTGTTCCTCTCGAAAATGTCCTTTGTTTGTACTCTAACTTTTTCCGACGGCTCTCATTGGTTTTGTACACGAATCTCAATCGAGGTCGTCCTCGATTCTAACCCTAACCCCAATTAATTCACCTTCGTGTTGCCAGGCATTTGTCCTCCATTTACACCAAACAAACGCATGTTCCGAAATACGGTACCCTCTGGAGACATGAACACAATGTGTACAATGGAGACAAAACGTCTCCGGAGGTTAATGTTCTAATGTTCTAATGTTCAAAAACCAAAATATTTGATATATGCAGCCCTACTTATGCACATGTACTGTAGGTGCTGGGCCCCAAATAGTCCAGTCAATTTTAATACGTACCTATAACTAATGGTAAAATCCAGGCGTGACGTATTCCTATTGTTCCTGCACGACAATACTAGCCGGTAATGGCCTGTTGGACACAAACTCATAATTAACCGGCACAATAACTCATCGTTACCAACACAATAACTCATCGTTACCAACACAATAACTCGTCATTACCAATACGATGATATTAAACACAATTGCTGTCCATTATCAAGTAAACAAACAGTACTGTATCACTGTGCCAACCAAATGAACATAATGTGTGTCATAGAATGGATATAGTTCACACTGCGGCATTGTGCGGTGCCGTCAATAAGCCACACCGCAGGCCCGTACGCAGGGGGGTGCGACGGGTACGCACCCCCCGAAATTACCAAAAGGTCTACAATTTCCGGGGTAAATAATGGTATTTTGATGTAGAAATAACGGTATTGGCACACAAAAATGGACTTGGCTTAGGCGATAATGTCAACAACACTAATCGCACCCCCATAAAAAAATCCTGCGTACGGGCCTGTGTGATTGGCAGTTCACTTACATTGTAGCCTCATTGTACTCGGTCTTTGTTGTTCACGTTCCCATTAACAATGGGAGTCTGGATTTTACATAGGCTAATAGCTTCGGAACACGCCAATACCAGCGATAATCGGTCTCGGCGCTGCGCGCCGAGCCCGATTATCCTGCTGGTATTGGCGTGTTCCTCAGCCATTACCCTTTATATAATAGAAATCATTCAAGCGCCAAACAACTTCAAATAAATAAAAACAACAACTTGTGAACAGTCTAGAATGTTTTCTATTGAGTTGAGTGGAAGGTTGTTTTTCAAACATTTTTTGAAGATTACCATTCAGGACCTTTTGCCCTCGAACAATCTGCCTGGTGACTTGCTTCGATGGACATGCCTGTGTATAAGCTAATGTTTAGGATTCAAGACCAATGCGAGTGCAGCAGACGACAGTATGTGCGTCGAGAACTTAAGACGGTTTCCGAAACCTAGCTGGCTTTGGTCCTTTCCGGCTCCATCTTCATTGCCATACTGCATCCTCATTGCCAGAACGCAGTCAAAGTCAGGGTTTGGCAAATGACCCTAAATTATAAAACGGGGTTTTTAACGTTTGGAAACACTTCTCTCCTTCTTTCTTAATTTTCGTAATTTTGTGTTTTATACATAAACGTGTACAGTACGTTAAATATTAACAGTAATACACATTTTTTACTTAATTTACAACTCTACAATTGAAGAAAAATTCTATTTTTTACGTTGTAATTTTATACAGCCCTATAGGCACCACTGACAATGTGGATGATTTTTCACTAAACACTGCGCAAGTACATGGACAAAATACGTTTATTCTTTTGTTCAAGATTGATCCTCACTTACTAAAAACAATTGGACAGTTACATGTATGCTTATGTATATTCACTGAAATGTTCACTGAAATATTTAAATCCCGTATTTTTCTTCATTAAGGCAATTGGCGTACCGGTACATACACTTTTGACAATGTATAAAGTTACATGTACATGTCAACACCTTAAATTCTCAGAAAACAATCGCACAAATCCAGGATTTCGGATTTCTATTTTCTTTTTTTTAAATTCGACATTAAGATCTAAAATGTAACTTCAAACACGTCACTTTGTGCACATCTAAAATGTAACTTCAAACACGTCACTTTGTGCACACTATTATATGTCCCTGTTTTAATTTGACCTTTTTATGCCAAAACATCTTACCAAAACAAATGGTTTATTAAACACGAAATGTTTTTTTATTTTTTATTTTAACTGATAAATCGTTAAGACAGCCACAAACATCAAACTCCCTTATCGTGTTCATACCCAATATGATTGTGTGGCAAAGTACCGTAGATAATTCCCCTATACTACCGTATATTAATTGGTAGACATAGAGAGGTCTTGTTGTCGCATACTGTGATGTGAACAAAATTTCTGACGGTTAACAGACACAAAAGAAAAACTACCCCCTCCGCATACAGCTGTTATTGTATGATAAAAACAAGTGGCGAAAAAGTGAATACAAATTACTTTTCCACTCATTGGGTGAGATTGGATTGTTAGTATGTCAAGGAGTGATATTTCTCCCGCCTCAGTGTTAAAATAAATTATATTGCAATTACTTCTAGGTCCTAATTTGATGTAAATTGACCGGACTAAAATTTGATGGAGTCTTTTTTACTGTCATTACTATCAGTTGTTTTACAGTTAAATGTAATTCACCCTTCCTCCTGTAGTTACAGAGTGCATTATTGTGTGCATTTCAGTGTTGTACGTATGTGTTTCATCAGCAGCGCGAAGTTGCCTTCGACCTCATGTATGTATGATGTCTTCACTCAGCTCAACATATTTATTTACCAATTCTCTAGGTCTCTGGTGTCTAATATCACTTACAAATGTACATAGTTAAATGGACAGAATGAACGAGTACATGTACATGTACCGGTACTTGTAGATGATTCTCACCATGTACCCATTAGGGTTCATTGGAAATTCAGCCTTGCCAAATACATATCTAATGATGTTTGCAGGAATTTGACATATAATTAACGGCAGCAGTGTTAATTTGCATGGCTTTTTGTTTTTGCTTTTTGTTTTGTGCAGTACTAGTACCGGTACTTAGTAATTTGAGAATAGCGTTACCATGTTTAAAGTTGTAGAATTTCCCCAATCGGAATAAAAAAGAAAACCAAAACACCAATTTAGAAGTATTTCTGTTGGATCAATCTATTCAGATTACATTCAATTTAGAAAGTTTTGCCTGTACCGTACATCTCCTGGTACAAAGAATATAAATTGTACATATTTTTAGTTTAAAGGTACGGTAGGATACAACATTTGCAGATATCGAAAATATTTACTACCGAATTATTAAGAAATGTCTTACTCATTTGAAGGTAAATAATGATTCTAGGCATCTAGCAAAATAATTGTGCTAAATATCCTCTAATTATTCCGAACGGCGATCGCGAAAAAACAAAGATAACATAAGAATAACTGCTCGACGCCGGTTGAAAACAATTGCTGTTTTTCGTGATTTTCTCGGCATCCATGATTGTAAAACAGGTCAGTTAAGCGATACTTACTATAAGATACAACCCCCCCAAATCTACCCATTCATGATAATTCAAGCAATTACCAATGGTGTATCCTACCTTTAATCGACCTGTCCGAAGTTTAAAAATCATAAATGCCGAGAAAAGAAAAAAAGACGGCATTTATTTTCCACCGGCATCAGGCAGTTGTTCTTATGTTACTCGGGGAGTCGGGTTGGTGTAGCGGTTCTTTCCTCGCCTTTCACCACTATGACCCGGGTTCGGGTTCGAATCTGGCCTGGGCCAATATGTGGATTGGGTTTTCAGTCCCTGCCTGACTCCGTGGGTTTTTCCCCCAGGATATTCTTCTGGGGTTTTCCTCCCACCTCTAAAACTGTAACTTCTTCACATCAATTGTTGAATGAAATACAAAAATTGTTGAATGAAATTTGTTCCCGCCGTGAATATGGCCATTGATGCTGGTACGGCGTTAAACCCTAAAAACTCACTCACTCTTATGTTACTCTTGTCGAGAATGGCGATCGAGAATTTTTAAAATTAAAATTAAATTTTCGGAACAATTATCGAATATCTAGCGCAATAATTTTGCTGGATGCCTATAGTGACAATCATTATATTTACTTTCAAATAAGTGAGATATTTCTTAATAATTCGGTAGTAATTTTGTTTCGATCTGCAAATGTGTACTACCTACCTTTAAGGTTGGTTTAGTTACATGTAGAAAATTTGCAAACTTTGTCTGTTTTTTTAAATATTTTTTTGTTTAACAAAACAATACAGTATAAACAAACATTTTGTAAATTGATTAACCCTAATGCAGTTCCCTGATCCATACCTACCGGTAGGTAAATGAGGGAAAATGTGCTGGAAAAAGGAAACATTTGTTGATGAAAATGAAGGCAAAACATGTACATGTATACCAGGTATATGTAAGTCGTTTGAAGATCGTTGATTTAATTAACACTGATACGGTACTCTTTCCTCTCTTACTTTAGGGTACGTTTGAATCCCCATATCCCCGGGTTTCTTGAAGCATCCACCATTAACTATACAGAGAGGCAGGCATAATGCAAATGTTAGCAGGAGCACAAATCGTGACTCACCTCTTGATAAATCTACCGTAGCTGTCTGGGAAAATGTGGATATTGTGCAACATGTCTGCTAGAAGTGTGTTTGCAGATAAATGTATAGCATTGCAAGTTTCATGATATTAACAGTTTATTATTAGCCTTAATGTTACATGTACCGGTAGCTTGATTTTGTGTTGTTATGGTCACTAATTTCTTCTTCAAAGATTGTGCCTTGAAGATAGAAAAGTTACGCCATTTATTTTATAATTCCATTGTATTTGTGCAAATGGTTTATAAGCAAATTTTTGCTGTATAATGGCATGATATTTTGGAGGTAAAAAAGATACAAATGGTACATTGTACATATTTATGGGTAGTATGGATACCCGTAAAAGAAATTAACAATTAACACCAACATTTAAATCCCGGAAGTTTTCTGAAAGGATTTACAGCTTTGCGGTTACAACTTAATATCCAACTACATGTATAAGAATAGGACCAAAATATGTACAACTAAAAAGTGGCATCTGAATGCAAATTTAGAGACAGAGAATGTCTGCAAGCTCTCCTTCACTGTGACCTGGGAATGAGGAACAAGGTTTCCACAGTTGAGCCTATAGATGACATGCCCTCCAGCCTCCATCTCGCTAGAATGCAACAACTATATGAGGCATACACCCGACCCTATTCAGCAGGGTTTTGTTGTACACAATTTATTGTCATTTCCCGCTCACGCCATGAGGTCCCTATCAAAGTCTTCACCCAATCACTTAATTATCTTTCCTCAGTTATCACCTTTTAATTAAACGCATGACTAGACCTCACTTTTTTTATGAATTGAAAAGAAAAACGGGCTTTTGGAAAACAGGGAAAAAACAACTCATGTCCCTGGCAAAACAAATGATTGATTCTGGCATTAACTTGAGATTCATTCGGATATTAATGAACATTGATTATCCAGACTACACATTTGTACTTACACAGTAGGTATGTACACTGAGAGTCAAGTTGTAAAACGCATTGTTTAAATTCCCAACGCGTCTTTTGATTGGGTGATTGACAAACCCTACTACCGTTATTTCCAATTTCTAAAAAGTATAAAGAGAAGAGAAATAATATTTACCAGATGCCACAAAAGCATCTAAAAAACACTGTTTCTTTGCCTTCCATTTACATACATAGGATAATTTTATTCATGCCAAATTGTAAAATTTGATGCCATGAGTTCCAGGCTTTATCTTGAAACTTTATAAGAAAATGTGCAAATTCTGCCTCCATTAACCAGAAGATTTCACTTGTTTGTCAACATCTTAAAGACTAATACTTGTCATTATTCTCTGTTGGCTCTGGTCAATAAAGCCGTGTTGGCACTGGACTTTTTTTGGGAAGGTTTTACTGAGACGATGGTAAAATAAAAAATGGTCAAATTTTACCACTGTTCGCACTTGGACTTTCGACACGGGAAAATTGTTACCGAGACCATGGGAGAAGTAGCCAAGCTGTCATTATAATGATTCGTGAGGGCGCTTTGCGTGACCTTTTTGCATTGACCCCGGTGTACCCATTCGCGATCGCAGATACGGTATTGCATCCGTTGTCGTGCTTTCTTTCGTCGTAAGACACGTTGACGTTCTTTATTATCATTTGGAAATGATGCACTGGTAGCACCAATCAAACTTCCGACTGTATCAATAATAATATCTGCCATAATATTGACCAAAGGAACCCCAACTCTACGTAATCTTTTTGCAGAACCACGTGCGAATGTGATCACGATGCGATTTGCATGTATCAGCGTGCCCGCACGTAAACAATGCAAAGAGCGCATGCGCAGTGCCTTGTATAGCGTGACCTTGCACTGGAGGGCCGGGTGGACGTTTTCCTTGTACGCTTTTACCGAGTCGCGCTGTTCGCACTGGACTTATCGTCTATGGAAAAGTGACCAGGGACGTTTTCCCGGGCAGCAGTTGGCCGGTAGAAGTACCCACTGGACTCGGGAGAAGTACCTGAGAGGAAAACGTCCTAGGCTGTCCGCACTGGACTTAAAATGGGAAAAGGACCCATCGTCTAGATATGTTTTATCATTTTAAGTCCAGTGCGAACATGGCTATAGTTGCAAATCAAGGAATGTGTTTTAGGAGTCCAGAAATTCAGTAAATTCAGGTATCCTGGATACATTGTACACGTTTTTGTACACGGGGAGCAGTGGGTCCCTTTGAAAAAAGGTTATTTAAACTTAAATCTAACAATACATGTAGTTAGTAGAAAGTACAGTGTACCGTACATTATACATACCGGTACTGTACAATACATGTACCGGTACATGTTCATACTCGAATGATAATAATAATCTTAGCACACATATCTGGTACCAGGACTGATAGTGGTACGGCACTGTCAATATTATCCCTACATGCACATTGCTCATTGGGCCTACGAAACATTCCAAATACCATCTCATATAGCTTGATTCCTGGAAGTATACACAGCTCAATGCTTTCGGTTTTGGCGCAAAGCAGCTAATAACAACCATCTCCGACCACACAGGTACATTATTTACCCATACATGTATATTTTACTCCTGGGTGGGGAGAAGCAATATAAGAGACAAAGAGCCTTGTCCAAGGGCACAAGCACCATCTCAAGCCAGACTCACAACCCACAACCTGCAGCCACAGATTAGCACGTCCTCTGGGCTATTAGTGCAGTTGTGTTGTTTTTAAGCTTGTACGATCATCACTTTAAATGTATAAATGCAGTATCTTGTTCAGGTTGTATTTGTGCAAGGTCAAAAAAGACTTGTTACAACAATTGTGACAATCATTTTGCAGAAAAGTATACATACTTTATGTACATGTACTTCACCCCAAATTATTTCTGTATAACGGTCCCATCTTCAGAAAGTCTAATATTAAAGCAAAGATATCGCACGAGTATTCACCAGCAAGAATGTACATGTACTGTACATATATGTTTTATATTGCTGGGATACAGGTGGATTATGCATAGGCTATCAGTTCTTCGCTCTGCCTAATTGAATGTCACAGACATGGACTTGAACTGATAGGTCAGGCTACGGTATAACTCACACTAATATGACATTTACCAAGTAAACAAAATCTGATTGATATGCTTTTACTAGACATCATACCGGTAGCCCATTTTTCTTGTGATGCTATATTCAAGACTGTAAATGATTGAATGCCAAATGGTGACTTGGGGCCAGTTAGGTATAATTTATCGAATGACGGCTTGAATTTTAAAGACATTTTAAGTTTATGTCTGATTTAATCTTGGTGCATTGCAAATTAATGTCTGCCAGCCTTGGGGTACAGTTTACACATTGCTTGGGCAATTATTGGGCTTGCTTGGGCTGTTTTTAATTGAATACAATTTAAATGCTAAGGGAGAAATAAAACATCAGTTTATCTTTCTGCAGATCTACAGGAGCGGGTAAAAGTAAAGTCTGTCCCCAACCAACATGGCTCTCATCAAGCCGGTGTTTATCTAGATGGTTTCAGTATATGAAATGACTGAGAATGTTTCTATTCCCCCTGGATGGGATGCTAGTCCATCACAGGTTACTCCCCAGCTATGCACTGTAATGCCTGTACCCATTTATACTCCTGGGGGAGAGAGGCAATGAGGATGAAGCGACTGGCCCAAGGACACAACATATGTCCAGCAACTGGATTCGAACCCCTGACCCTCTGATCACGAGTCACAAACCCTAACCACTAGGCCACACAGGAGGGGGAGTGATATTTTTTAAAACTCCCGTAATTCCTCCCCCTCTCCAACTGCAAAAACGAGCAAAATAGCTCGACATTTTATTCCTTTTAACTCCCCTTCTTGACACATGAATTTCCCTCTTCAACCAAATCTGGACCATTCTGTCATACCGGTACAAGTACTTTCAGTTGTGGAATAATACAATGTACCAGTAGCGTACCGTACCTTCTCATCACTGAAAAAATATGGAGAGTTGGGAGGAGAACTTCAGGAGAGACATTCAAACGCTTTGGCGATAACGCCTGATGACAACGTACTGTACCCCCTCAATGGCAAGAAGGGGAGAGTTGGGAGGAGAACATCAGGGGAGACATTTAGGCCGAGTTCGGGCGGTCCGTTCTTGACACGCGAACTCTGTTCCCGCGCTCGAACGGTGGGAACGCAACCCGTGAACACTGCACTTGGAACAAGAACACACACCACCTATCTATCAGGGTTTTGCAAGAACAAGTTACGCGTGTCAAAAACAGACCGCCCGAACTCGGCCATAAACGCTTTGGCGATAACGCCTGATGACAACGTACTGTACCCCCTCAATGGCAAGAAGGGGAGAGTTGGGAGGAGAATATCGGGAGAGACATTTAAACGCTTTGGCGATAACGCCTGATGACAACGTACTGTACCCCCTCAATGGCAAGAAGATGAGAGTTGGGAGGAGAACATCGAGAGAGACATTTAGGGCCGAGTTCGGGCGGTCTGTTCTTGACACGCAAACTCTGTTCTCGCGCTCGAACGGCGGGAACGCGACCCGTGAACATTGCACTCGGAACAAGAACACACACCACCTATCCACCAGGGTTTTGCAAGAACAAGTTACGCGTGTCAAGAATAGACCGCCCGAACTCGGCCTTAAACGCTTTGGCAATAACGCCTGATGACAACGTACTGTACCCCCTCAATGGCAAGAAGGGGAAAGTTGGGAGGAGAACATTGGAAGAGACATTTAAACGCTTTGGAGATAACGCCTGATGACGCTAACTCTAAGATGCTACACGGCTTCGTGCACATTTAGAATTATAAACAAAGTTGAGTGTACTTTGCACTTTACGTGCATGAACCTGTCTGTCTGTGGCCACGGATGTATGTGATAAAAAGTGTTGTTTTTCATTGGCACACGGAATAAGATGCAAAAGTCTGCAGTGTCTATCCAGATAAAATCTTTTTGAATAATCCACAAGGGGAAACTGACTGGGTACGATAATATATTTCTAGATTTGAACAAAGAAATTGACTAGAGCAGGGCTTTAACCTGCGACCTCTGGACTGTTGTTTCGGTGTCGGCTCCAACTGAATTTGTCAATATCTTTGTTCAACCTTTGTTCACCTCGCTCAAAGAGGATACATTGTACTTTTACGTCTTTCTTTTGTTTATAAAATACAATATTTCAAATAAACCACAAGGGAAACTGATTAGATTTATTATACAATAAATCTTTAAAAAAGATAAAATCATCTTCCGAAACAAATAAAATACAATATTTCAAAAAAACCACAAGGGAAACTGATTAGATTTATTATATAATAAATCTTTAAAAAAGATAAAATCATCTTCCGAAACAAATAAAATACAATATTTCAAAAAAAAACAAGGGAAACTGATTAGATTTATTATATAATAAATCTAATCAGTTCCATTTGTGGTTTAGGTGAACAAAGATTGAACAAAGATATTGACAAATTCAGTTGGAGCTGACACCAAAACTATAGAATTGGCTTTACTGGGGTACAGGTCTGCACACATGTATGTGATCCTCCATACCAGTTGAATGACGTACATGACGCAGACATTTTTCATTAACAGCAAATCTTGTATCTTGTTGACTTCAGTTACATGTATATACTGGCACAATTGCAGTACAACATTCCAGATCTTGTGATATGGACTTATTTACATACGGTAGTATATATGTCAGCCTGTCAGGGGATGTTGAGATTTAAATGTACAGTAATGCAAGATTAAATGCCTCTACATGTATATTGAACCCTATGGTGGTAAATCCGTCAATTTCAATACGAATATTTACAAGCCCTTGGAAGACATACTACATGTACCAGTACATGTACATGTACCGGTACGTGTACTATGAACAAGTACCTACCGGTATACCAAATATTATTTGATCAGAGCATCGGAATATTCAAATAGCTTTTTGCCTGTTTAAATGTTAAAACAAATTATCATAAAATTGCATTTTATGCATACATGTACTATTAATCAGCGAGGAATAAGGCAGCTGAATTACATGTACATGTATGCACAACATCCCAACTGTTGTTTTTAATCTTGCTTTGCTACTCATTATGTGTATACATGTCTGCTTACTTTGTATAAATTACCTCAACCTCTGCACTGTATGTGCGTACATGTACACGTGTACGAACGTGTACAGTACATCTGCTTCGTTTGTCATGCCACATCTTGCCTTTGCTTTTACCTGTACCCAACGACCGTATCAGGTTCGCACTTGCATTGGGCACCCCCAGGCGAGTTTTTCACCTTGAGATGTTAGCCACTCATCGGGCGTCGGTTGGTCAAGCAAGAAGGGAGGGAGAGTGGGAGGGAGAGCAGACAATTTTTTTTATCTAGGACAGTCTGTATAGTCCCCCCCCCCCCCCCCAACATTAACTCTCAAATTTGTATCCCAGTGGAGACATCTCTTTGTTCTCGTGTACAAACTGGTTAAAAAGTTGGGGACCTTTTTCAAAATCCTCCTATTTCAACCACAATTAATTTCCTGGGTTGAAATTTCGACCCAATACCCTAACCCAAACACTAACCCTAACCCACATCCTAAACCTAGTTTTTGAGTAATTTGAGGCACACTCCAAAAATCTAATTTGTGAAATTCCCACTGGAGACCTATTCATCTATAGAAATTTACCCTCCGGAGACCTTTTGTTTCCATTATACACATTGTGTTCAGGTCTCCAGAGGGTACCGAATTTCAGATCACACACACACAAGTGTGTAAAGGCCTTCGATCGTGGACGGGGTATT
Organism: Crossaster papposus; assembly: GCA_037893245.1. Classification (NCBI taxonomy): domain Eukaryota; kingdom Metazoa; phylum Echinodermata; class Asteroidea; order Velatida; family Solasteridae; genus Crossaster; species Crossaster papposus. Next base: position 383,938 of record JBAIAA010000567.1, on the reverse strand, counting down.
GTCCGACCGTCTTCCCTCTTTTGTTTATACTCTAACGTTTTTTGATGATCTCCATAGGATTTGTACACGGGAAAAGATCGTGGACGTTTTGTCAATCGTGGACCCATTGTTTGACTCCCAATTCTTTTGTCCGACGACCACGATTGCCGGTCAATACAAACGGGTATATACAGCTTTACCTTACATACGCACTGTGGACATTCCTTTGTATTCGTGTAGTTAACAAACTTTGACTAAATACTCATTTTTCTCGCTTCCCCAAAACAAATTTACCCTCAAATTAGGATTATGGGCCTCTCAGCTGTCCCTTTTATCTTTTCTATATATAACCCTAACCCGTTTTTCCTCTAGCGCTCTTTTTCGGAAACTGAAAAACGGATTGTGGACGTGTGCAAGTCCACACACCGTAACCTCTTCCCGCATCGTGTGGACCTATATTGTTCGGAGGTCCACAGTGCGTATGCAAGACTAACTCACGCATAGTCATGTATAGACCGGCAATCGTGGACGGGGCATTGTCCGACCGTCTTCCCTCTTTTGTTTATACTCTAACGTTTTTGGATGATCGCCATAGGATTTGTACACGAGAAAAGATCGTGGACGTTGTGTCAATCGTGGACCCATTGTTTGACTCCCAATTCTTTTGTCTGACGACCACGATTGCCGGTCAATACAAACGCACATGTACGTTTGTTTATGGTGTAAATTGAGGAGTTTCCTTTGTTCCTCTCGAAAATTTCCTTTGTTTTTCCGACGGCTCTCATTGGTTTTGTACACGATTCTCAATCAAGGTCGTCCTCGATTCTAACCCTAACCCCAATTCACCTTCGTGTCGCCAGGTATGTGTCCTCCATTTACACCATAAACAAATGCACACAGTATACATCCCAAGGGCATGAAGGATAGTGTACACTTTTAAGTGTGAAATACTTGACTCAATTCTGATTCATTTCCCTTGAGCAAGATTGTTGAGGGGTGGGGGGGGGGGGGGGGGGGGGGGAGTAGGGGGGGGGGAGTAGGGGGGGGGGAGTTAAAGGTACCGGTAGTATACAACATTTGCTTTTGCTGTAATTCCCGGGCTAATAGGAGGTTCATAATTATAGGAAATATTGCGACGCTGACTTGGTTTTTAAGTTTTGTGTTCATAGATGCTGGAAAATCAAGGAATTTCAGGATACTTGAGACATGTTAATCACCAGTTCGCGCCGGTTTTATTTTCAAGTTAAAACTGGCGTGATTATTTTTCATTGAAAAAAAAATTGGGTTTTTATTCAGTAAAATATTCCTGTTTTGATAATGCAACTAAAACAAGATTCCAACACTTACATGTAGTTAAATTTGCCAACATTCTGTCACTTCGGGCATTTTTTCTCTCTGCAATCTGGGCGTGATATTACGTCAACTGCTACCCGCCATAAATTCTGACGCGTGTGATACGTCATCCCCGAAACTACACCCAGGGCTGGGGACAATTGTGCGTGGTAATATACAAATATTTGCCAGCCCAGCTGAAAAGCACCCTTTCAAAATTTCAAAGAAAACTAAGAACAATTAATAGTTGGGAAATTTGAATGTCAAGAAATTGCTGGACGCAGCTGATAATCCTCGGCTGTATGAATTCAATAAAGATAATAGAAGTATAGGGTTGAATTGGCCTAATCACTAAAGCGTGATACCAAGATATAGCATACATTGTACGTCCATCGCGTCAACAAAGCATGCTATAAGGCAACGTCGACAAATTCACGTACACTGGGTGTCACCGCTGTGTCCGCCAGTGTGTATAGTGTAAAGTTGTGCCATTTTCAAATCCAGATCAAATAAAATGCATAATTCATGAGTGGTGACCTGCGACAGAGGGACGATAACAAACCGGAAATTACCAATAAATACTGACATTAGGGGCTTTTCAATTTTCATGAGTTTATTCATAAGAATATCCGTGATAAACCCCCAAAACCAAATAAAATTGGTATACATATGTAATATTAGTGCAAAATTCAAACTAAAATACAGACGTTCCGATTCGTTTAGTCATTAAGGAAAGGATGGTTTTCAGGACAAATTTGACAGTGAAGATAAGTTTTTGCTAACTCGAAAAATGGTTTGTATTAAAAAGCAGATTGTGATCTCTTTGAATCACGTGTTTTCGTAAGAGCAAACCCAACAATAATCGTCACCGTTTTCACGAAGAAGCGAATTTCATGAAAAATCGTCTATTTATCAAAAAAAAAATTGTTGATAAAAACGATTAAATATTGCAATTTCTACAACCTGGTGAATTTATACATCCAAAAAATCATTAAAATCCTAATTAACGAATGGGCTAATTGGTCCTCAAGTGCCCTTTTGCGTTTTCACGAAGAGGCAAATTCAAAATAGCGTTGACTTCAACGTGTTTATGAAGGGGCACTTTGGTGCGCGTAGTGACTTTAGCGTTTTCACGAAGAGGCGAATTGGGCGAATTGGGCGAGTAATGGCTTTTAGCGTTTTCACGAAGAGACAAATTTGGGGCGCAATGGGGAAATGTATACATTCTGACTCTCACAGCCACGGGCGAATTTGCTAATGTATTGTTTTTTCGTTTTCACGAAGAGGCAATTCTATTAATTGATTAATTCTGCAAAACTAATCATCTATTTTTCTTAACGTTTGCTATATTTAAGAAGATTGAAATCTCTTCTTTCCCATGATAACTTAATCCTGTATATTCTATGGATATTTATGTTTAAAACTGCCAAACGAAAAAAGGACGAACTTTACAAGCGATTTTCTCAAAAGTTTGTTCAGATCGTGAAAGGCTCAATTTGCCTCTTCGTGAAAACGGTGACAAATTGTTAAAAAAATATGTAATTTTTTCCATCTTAAACGGAGTTTTCTGAAACGCAGCATTGCGGCCTAGTATGTTACCCGTGTAAATAAGTCTCGCATATTGTTTAAGGACACGTTTGGGAATACGTGGTTCGGGAATACGTGGTTCTAGATTTCGTATCAGAGTGGGCAAATTTCGAACGAATACTGTTTAAAATGCCATACTACCGGTATGTTAGTTGTGTACATGGTGCAAAATACGGTACCCTCTGGACACAATGTGTACAATGGAGACAAAACGTCTCCGGAGGGTAAATTTCTATAGATGAATAGGTCTCCACTGGGAATTTCACGAATTAAATTTTTGGATTTTACTTAAATTACTCAAAAACTAGGATTAGGATGTGGGTTAGGGTTAGGGTTTGGGTTAGGGTATAATATACAATGTAGGGTATATTCGGTCGAAATTTTAACCCAGGAAAAAAATTATGGTTAAAATGGGAGCATTTTGAAAAACGTGCTCGACTTTCTAACCATTTTGTACACGAGAACAAAGCCATGTTTCCACAGTGATACAAAAATGCGAATGTATGTACACATGTATGTATACCCCGTCCTCCGCAGCGCTAGAAGGTAACTTTTGGCGTAAATACATACTGTACATGTACACATCAAACGTAACAACCACGTCATCCGTGGATAGTAAACGATTTTTTAGAGCCTTGCTCGGGACGTGTTTATTCGTCATCTATTTTGAATCTTTGGAAAATTTTGCGGATATACTGTGCGTCCTCCGGCGCGAACTGGTTAAATTGTATATTTTATAATACCGGTCAGTCAGTAGTTTTTATTTTAGGTTAGCAAATGGTATACTACCGTACAGGGTCTTACATTTACCAATCCTAAAAATAATGACCCTTTTTTTTCGTATAAAAAGATTCTGCAATACGGTACCGGTACATTATTCAAATGAAGTGGGGTACAGGGTGTACGTATATATTTTTGCCCAGTACCCCCCATACACAAGCATATTGTACCGTATGTGCATCCAGTAGAACTTGTACCGGTATTTAATACCACAAGGGAAACTCAGAGTAGGTATTTATTTTAGCTGATAGAAAAATTTAATATTTTGATGAAATTGATTGTTACATTACTTTAATAGGTACTGGTACATGTACAACACATACATGTTATTGTACGTACAATGTACTTTCATAATAAATATATTGGACTAGACCAACAAAAAAAGTTTTGCTTCCGGTTTTTACCTTAACAAAACTTTTTTTTAGGCCCCTACCTAACTTTTTTATTGGCAAATAAAAAAATTAAAAAACACACTATCTTTTCTGTCTCGACAAAATGCTTCTCAGCAACCTATTTACGTCTAAAACTTGTTATCATGTACTTATAACTTAATTGGCCCAATTCTAATGCATTTTCCTTGAGCAAGATTGTTAACCTACGGGTAAATTGTACCGACCCTATTTTGAATGGCAAGTAATCAGAAACAGAACTGCCTGTATTTGTTTTTCTTTTTTGCCCTACTGGTATAATTATACTGGTACCTCCGACCCTCGCAGCCCACTTGCCATGCCTGTGCTACATGTATGCCTCTTACTGATACTGTTAATATTAGCCTTGCTACCAGCAGAATTTTCATTTCATTAGTTTGTCAATATTTTATTGGACATATCGATTGAATGAAATAGTTCACGCTTGGATGCAATATAAACCAACAGAATAATACACACGCCACATAGATGCATTGACGCACAAAACATTATTACAGTGCATTGTAGCGTACATGTACCGTATGTAGGGCACCATTATTCTGACACAATTTTGACAGTTGCTCGTAATTGATTTTTCCCTCCGGCTGATAAGTAAAGTGTTAATGATTGCTTTGGAGGGATAATTAATTTTCTGTTTATTTAGGTAAAGTATACCGGTATGTATACCGGTATTAAAAATTCATGGGTTGAATATTATTGTCATCAAAACTTGTCCTAGTATATTTTTCTTTTTATATTAAATATTGACAGCACTACCGGTATTTGCAAGTCTAATAATTATTTTGATGTGATATCGAAGATGTTTGCACTACAAAGACTTCTGCAAAGCAGGTGGGCGTGGGTTCGAGTTGGAGTGCGAACGATGGTCCGTGTGCTTATTGCAATATTCAAAAATGGGTGTGTCACAAAAGAAATGCCTTAAAAAGAAATTACTCTAATTGTTTCTACACATGTCGTTTAAGCTATATGTTGTAACATTTGTTCTCATAGAGCTATCAAATTACTAGAGAGCTAACTCCTCACTCTTACGTGCGGAGATACTTTAAAGTCGGCCTCCGCGCAGACATTTTAAATTTATGTGCGTGTCTGTAGAACATAATGAAATTAGATGGTTAAAATGTTGATAGCGTAGGCCTATACCGGTATACATGTACCGGTATGTACTCTAAATGCAATAGTATACCAACAACTTAAGTGCGTCATGACAGTAAAAAAAAGTCAAGAAAAAATCATCTGCAGCTGATGCGTACACGTTTGTACTCTTTGCGCAGGGAAAAAAGGTTAATGCTCATTTGCTGATCGAGCGTTTCTGTTTTGGGCTTCGGTAACACACTGTGTCGAAGTACCGGTACCTGTAGGCCACGTACATGTACCGTACAAGAGCCGTACAAATTGTTGAGGTTTCCATAGGTTTGTGCACAAACATGGATGCGCCCGGCAGGCATCACTTTGTACATCGAGCCAGTGCTGTAGTAGTTTAATATACGGTAGCTCTATGATTGTTCTATAGATAAAAACCATGTGCAAAAAACTGGGTATTAATAAAGTTTCGATCAATATTAGTGGATCTCTCCTTTTTATGTACGGTAGCTAGAATAAACCATTTGCAGTTATCAAAAATGTTTACTACCGAATATTCAGAAATATCTTACTTATTTGAAAATTATAAAGATTGTAGGCATCCAGCGAAATGATTGCGCTATAGATCCTGTAATTTTTTCAAAAAATTTAATGAAAAAACTTAAACTCACAATCGCCAGATGACGATCGCGAAAAAAATCCATAGAACCACTACCTGGGTCCAATTTCATAGCTGCTAAGCACAACAATTGGCTTAGCATGACAATTTGTCCTTGTCAAAAACAAGGTTACAGACCAAATTTTTACCTGATCTTTATTGTTCTGGATTGATAATCAGCTGTTTTTTTGCTTAGCATGAAAAACATGTATAATTTTGGCTAGAAACCTGTTTTTAATGAGCAAGACTTTTTGTGCTAAGCAATTTTTTTTGCTTAGCAGCTCTATGAAATTGGGCCCTGATGCCGGTTAAAAACCGCCATTTTTTGTTGTTGCTTTTTTTTAGCATCCATATTATTGTTAAACAATATAAATACAACCCCTCAAATCCACCCATTCATGATAATTGAAGCAATTACCAATAGTGTATCTTACCTTTAAGGATGCACTTTAAGTAGTCGCAACAGCATCAGAGTCTACATGTTTATAGTTATTATCAAAAATTATATTTTCCCTAGGAAAATGCATGGAAGAAAATCAAAAGTTTGTGTATCCTAAATACCAGTACATTTTTGTGTAAATACCAGTAGAAAACTTTCTGAAACCTTTTACAATTCTCCCTGAGTATTACTCAAAGTATATATGACTGTTGTTTATCTGGCAATGGTCTTGGGGGGAGGTGCTCTATGAGTAGAGAGAGAAAAATGTGGCATTTAAGAATTAAAGATTTGACACCCGCCTCAACGAGTATAGTTTTAGTATAGAATGATGGAACACCATTCCCGACGGGTCCATGCAGGATTGTGAACCATCAAGTCTAATAACTTTAACGGTTCATCAATATCGAGACTCGTGGGGAGTAGTCTAAGTGTATCCTAGATCTTGGGAGGAGGGCTGTATACATGTAGCTTCAAGGGAACGATGACAGCCTCAAGGAAAAACCCAGGAGAATGTCTTGGGTGTGAGGCTATATCCAGCTGTATTTGCAGCTCTGTTAGTTTCTGCTCCGCATTAAATTACAATCACGCTACCGGTACACGTACATGTAGGCCTAGACGTGTACATTGTCACTCTTAAAAGTACATACACAGTATATGGTACATACATGTACATCATTTGCAAACATAAAAAACAAACTACTGTATTATTATGAAATATCTTACTTGAATGTAAATTAACAACAGTCTCATAACATCTTGTGAAATCACAGCACCTGGCGTGCTTGTTTTTTTTAAGAAAAGTGTCAATTTGTATTAATTTCCAACGATTGCCGGCCAGCAATCGTTGGAAAAACCTGACAATTTTCAAGACTGCCCCCAATTTCTTAATTTTAGTCATGTTACGTTCAGAACAGTTTTGTGCAAAATGAAGAATGCTGCAAGAATTCTTCTTGGGGGCCTACATGTACCAGATGTATACGGTACATGTACATTGTATACTTGGGATTAGAGAGGGACTTTGGAAAGAAGAGGGGCATGAAGGGGTCCCTAAGATGAGGGGGACAAGGTACATGTAGGAATACTAATTCTATGGCAGCAAATGAGGGAACGTCCAAATCGTCTTGATTCCATCTTATTCTAGTAATTTACATATCTTTCTCGGTGTATTGGGTGTTCATGGATTGCTTTGATGCACAGCAAGTGGCTTAGGTTTTCAACATCTTCTTAACCAGTTCGTGCCAGAGGACGTATATATTTACGCAAAGTTTTCTCCAGATAAACACGTCACAAGCAAGGCCGGAAATGTCTGTCAGCAGTGAGGAAGGCCGGAAATGCATGTGTGTGCTTCCCGGTACCATCGGCCTGAACCCGCTTGGATCGAGTTTCGTGAACAAAATCCCGCGCCTCGGCTCAGTGATGTTAAAAAAATTCCGGTACGAACTGGTTCATTAGGGCATAACAGGGTGAGGACCTGGTCATTAATGCATGATAATGGACCGGGTTGGGGGATAACCAGTGGTAATGGACCGAACTGAATGCGAGGTTTATTACCAACAGTTATTCCCCAACCCGGTACGTTATCACGCAGTGAATGGCCGGGTCTTCACCCTGTTATATCCTTTTATAAAATTAGGGAATAAACAGTGAATTTGCTGCAATTTTTAAAAGCCGGGCCACAAAATAATGCCCTTCACCTGATCGAGTCTCGAACAATCAGAATCTATCAACTCTCTTAGGTTTTTATTAATTGCCTATAACCCTAACTCCCTACCCTGTTGTTCTTACACATAACCTGAATCCTGCAAAATCCTTCAATATTACCGATGACCACTGCCTGAATCCTGCAAAATCCTGTATTGGATACCTGATTGAGCTATAAAGCAGCCAAACATGGAACAAACAGCTGCAATCTGCACACATGATCCTTGGAATGCAAACGTTTCCTATCCTTGACACATAACCTCCACCTTGACTGCATGAAGCGCTATGGAGATTGTGCATAGAGCATGAGCAGTTTGAAAGTACAAAGTAACAAATAAACTCAGTCCTCCAAAATCATCATTTATACCTAAATAAACCTAAATCCTGCAAAATCAACCAGCATTAGTTTCTGGTCTTATGGCCTGGATCCTGCATTATCCTCCAGTAGCAAAACCCCAAATGCCCGCAGTCTTGCAAAATCCTGCACTGCATCAACTCCCAAGTGACCTCAAAATCCTGCAAAATCTTGCTTTTTGCAAACAGGATTTGGGATGGTTTAGGGGAAAGATGTGTATGTAGACATTGCCTGCTAGAGTGGGTGTAGGCTTTGCTTGAGTTCTATAATAAACATTTTAACCAGGCAGATTTGTTGAAAGATAGGATACACCATTGGTAATAATTGCTTGAATTATCAAGATTGGGTAGATTTGGGGGTTGTATTTTATAGTAAATAGTGTTAGCTGACCTGTCCGAAATTTTACAATTATGTATGTACATGTATGCTGAGAAAAGCAAGAAAAACAGCGTTCGTTTTCAACCGGTGTCGGGCAGTTGTTCTTGTGGTTTTTTAAATTTTGTTTAATAAAATTTAATTTTTTGAAACAACAACCTGTACAGGATATCTAGCGCAATCATTTTTCGGAATGCCTAGAATCAGTATTTACTTAATTAATAATTCAGTAGTAAACATTTATCTGCAAATGACGTATCCAATCCTACCTTTAAAAGCAATTATATATGCTGCCAGTTATGGTTTCAAAATGCCTCAAATGTACCGGTATATAGTGAGTGGTGATATAATGGTTTATGGTTTATTTCAAATATCAAGATTCTGCAAAAAAAGCTGGTTGAAAATTCTACCTTTGGTGACACTGATGGTGTGAATCACCCGCTTGTTGATATTGAGATGGACGCTCATTGCATTTGATGTACTGGTACCGGTCAGTACACACTCATACAGTACACACATTACTACATGTATTCGCATTTTTGTATCACTGTGGAGACATGGCTTTGTTCTCGTGTACAAAATGGTTAGAAAGTTGAGCACGTTTTTTCAAAATGCTCCCATTTTAACCACAATTATTTCCCTTATTTTCGACCCAATATACCCTATATTATACCCTATATTATACCCACATTCTAACCCTAGTTTTTGAGTAATTTAAGTGAAATCCAAATATCTAATTCGTGAAATTCCTAATGGAGACCTATTCATCTATAGAAATTACCCTTTGGAGACCTTTTCACTCTCATTGTCCCCATTGTGTTCACGTCTCCAGAGGGTACCGTATTTCGCACATGCGATACTCTATTTACACTCATTACAATTTCAGATGTAATTGTGGTGGTACAAATGTACTTGAGTATGTACCTGCAGAAATATGCTGATTAACTTTAGGTCAAGAATCAAATTCCTAAAATAATGAGATATAATAGGAATTGTACCCGGTACCTACATTGCACATGCCAAACTTTACAGTTGATGGCTAATTAAGACAGGTGTAACAGGCATTCTGGAAAATAAATGAGATGAAAATGGGCATTGGCCATAAATGGAGGGAGAGGGAACAGGTAGGCCTATATAAACTGTGTCATACATGTACATTATATCACACACAACAAATTTTAAAAAAATGTGCCCAATCTCAATTTTTCTCTTTCAAATTAGTTTATACTTTGTTTTATATGATTATTTTGAATGAAAAAGCCAACATTTCAAATCTTATCATCATCCAACCTGCCATTTTCGTGCTACCACCTGATATTGTTTGCAATCTATATCAAGGTCAAATTCAAGGTCAAAGTAAAGGTCTAAAGGTCATTGTCGGTCAAATTGCCGAGACATACAAAATAATGCCAAAATTGGATTATTTACCTACCGATATTTTTCAATTAAATACCCGGTACAAATTTTGTCAACCGATTAGGGAGGTACAGGTGTATGGTCCTTTGATTATTGGCGGCCATTCCTTTTTTGGCCAAAATCATTTCATAGCGTACACCCAACTCGGATGTCATTTGGGGACAAAAATTGCCGGCCCAATGTGCACACACACACAGACAGACAGACAGACAGGGAGGGCCGGCCCATGCTTTTAGTGTGGATTAAAGGTAGGATACACCATTTGCAGTATCAAACAATTTACTACCGAATTATTAAGAAATATCTATACTTAATTAAAAGTAAATACTGATTTTAGGCATCCAGCAAAATTATTGCGAGCTAGATACATGTACATGTACATATCCTGTAATTGTTGTTTCAAAAAATTGAACTTAACAATTTGCAATCACCATCCGGCTATCGCAATTTATTTTGTAAAAATCAGTTTTAGAAACAAGAACAACAAAAACAACTTCCCAACGCCGGTTGAAAACGAATGCCATTTTTCTGGCTTTCTTCTCGGCATCCATGATTGTAAAACTTCGGACAGGTCAGTTAAACGATATTTACTATAAAATACAACCTCTAAATCCAGCGATTCCTGATAATTCAAGTAATCACCAATGGTGTATCTTACCTTTTAAGTGGACTAGCCCATCAGAATTTGTCCTGAACCCCCGAATGGACAGTCCAGCCATAGTGAAGTCTAGGTACAAGATGTCTTAGTTTTATGAGGCAAGTAGAGGGTGATTGATTTAAGTTCATTGTCTAATTGGTAGATGAGCTAATGTACATGTATGAGTAACTTAGGTAAAGGAGATGAGCTACATTGTACAATGTGCACTGAATTTGGATGCAGTCTACCTTGTTTATGATTAGACAAACAGTTTAAAAAGGGTCCCACTAATATCACTAATATTTATAGACCATCCATAGGATGATCGCTACAAATCTTCCTACGCGTATTTTCTCAATTTCATAGTACCCACTATATAATGCATCTAGAAACGTGGATTTGAACTGGTCAAACACCCGCCCTATTCTAGCGATTTTGGCACCTCAAATGTACAGTTTCCTGAAGTCGAAGGAGCTCCGTAGTTAGTCAATAATTGCCTCATATGATGACATCATTGATGCTTTGGACAACTTGCCAAGGACCCCAAGATGATGACTTCTACAACAGAAGATGCTCCATGACCACTGGACTAAGTGTGTTATTTATGTAGGAGTGGACTATGTTTGATTTTCTAAAACTTACTCCTACTTTTAGATAGTCCACAAACTTAACAATCATCTCGCATATGGTCAAAGCTGCTGAAATCTTCTGTGAAGAGCCATCATTTGTGTACATGACCCAACTACAATGCATCCATATTGTATAAATTATCTGAAGGTTATTAAACCAGGGGGCTAATTTCATGGAGCTGCTAAGCAACAAAATTTGCAGAGCACAAAAATAGTCTTGCTTAGTAAAAAAAAGTTACCAGTCAAAACTCTATATTTTTTGCTATAAAGTAAATTAAAGCAGCTGAATACTACCGGTAGTATCACCTGAAAATTAGGTTTGTAACCGTGGTTTTTGTTAGCAGTTCCATGAAATTAGCCCCAGCAAGCAAATATTTTACATAGTTTATACATATGTGTACCTGTATTTAGCTGTAAATTACTTGGAGTACTTGGAACTCGGATTATTATTACACTTATGTCTCCCATTATAAGCATACTGTGAACAATACACGTACACGTGTACATGTACTGTACATGAACATGTACAGGTACCAAGTCCGAGTGTGACAGCTCACCTGAAAAGCATACTGCACCCATATGCTTTACTAATGGAAAATCTCATTTGGAGGTCAATTTTCCATCAATCACCTGTCATTTATAACATGACACAAGTGTCCTCTGTACAACTGGGTGCTATAGCTGAGCGGGCATACATTGTACTGTATGTATGCTTTATGCAATGACGATCTTTGTGTGAAACATGTTCCCGCCATCATGCAGCAGGAATTAGCTTTGAGTCAGGTCAAACATCGTTAACGCCCAAACAAATTGTCATAAATGGATAACGAGTTGTGTCTCATCCAATACACATCCAAAAAATGCAGCTGGTTTGTAAGCATTACATGTACACATGTACCCGGTATGCACTGCTGACTATTGTTGATGAGGCATGTATATTGTTGATGAGGCATGTATATTATTGATGATTGTAATCTACAATCTACACTGTACAAATTTACGATCTACATGTAAATTATAACCAGTTCGCGTCGCGATTGTTTTTACATAACCGGGCCAAGTCACATGATTGGTTTTTTTTATGAACCTCATTTCAAGACTGGTTTAGGCCGGCATCTGTGGGTAACACACCCTGATATTTCCAGCCTCGCTTGCTGTGAGCCGGTCGCTGATATATTTCCGGCCTTGCTGGTGACGTGTTTTCTGTCATCCCCTTTAAATTCCGAAAAAGCTTACTCATGTTTTTAGATATAAGTAAGTTATTATATACTAGTGTTAACATTTAGAAACAATTATAGGTTAGGGATGCACATGAAATTTGGCAGCGTACACGATGCCTGTCACAGAAGCAGGCAAGAACGTAACACTGCAGAAAATTATAAGATGCATTTGGTATGAAACGAAGCACTTCAAAATGTCACACATTTTTAAGGAAAACAGCCGTTGACACCATCATTTGTCAGCCGCCTTTTTTTACCTTGTAAGTTTGTCCGATGCATCAAAGTTTGGTCTTGTTTTAAAGCTTAGGTTTGCCTCTATGAGATGACCTACCAGTACAAGTAATTGAGAAAATGCGCATGGAGAAACCATCTTCAAATGCAATCTCGTGTTGCACACACACTGCTTTCCAACCGGGTGAAATGACCCACATCTTGGAATATCATTTGAATCTATTTACAGGCCCGTACGCAGGACTTTGTATGGGGGGGGGGGGGGGGGTGCGAATTTGTACTGATGGGACCAAAAATGGAACCAACAATTGTTGTGTGCCAGTAACGTTATTTCTACATCAAAATACAACTATTTACCCCGGAAAATGTGGACCTTTTAGTAATTTGGGGGGCGAATTTGTACTGATGGGACCAAAGATGGGACCAAAATTTTGTGTGTGTCAGTCCATTTTTTTCTATACAATTTTTTACCCCAGAAAATGTGGGCCTGCCGTACACAGGATTTTTTCTGAGGGGGTGCGAATTTGTAATTGCAATTTGGACCAACATTGGGACCAAACATTTTCGTGTGCCAGTACCGTTATTTCTAAATCAAAATACCATTATTTACCCCGGAAAATGTGGACCTTTTGGTAATTTAGGGGGGGGGGGGGGGGGGGGGGAGGGTGTACGCACACGTCGCACCCCCCTGCGTACGGGCCTGATTTATTCAGTCATGCGAATCTGTGAATTAGAGGTTATCATTAACATGATTATTACCGTAATAACATTTTTGAGAGAAACAGAATATTCAAATCAAATAAATGAACGTCAAAATCTATTAAAGTTGTCTCGGCCTAAGATACAGTACGCTTACGCTTAACTAACACCCTTAGGTCACCTTCATAATCATCTTCCAAGATTAGACATCTGTGCACCACATTGTAGTCGGGCATGATAGAGCAGACTACAATGTACATGTATACATTTGTACTCGAGTTACACCATTTGCAGACATTGAACAATTTTTCTACTGTACTATATCTTACTTATTTGAAAGTAAATAATGATTGTACCGGTAGGCATTCAGCAAAATGATTTTGCTAGATATCCTATAATTATTTGGAAACTTTGAATTTTAGAGAAAATAATTTGCAATCGCCGTCAATATACAATAACAACATAAGAACCACTGCCCGACGCCGGTTGAAAACGAAATAAAAGTTTAATTATATTTACTGTAAAATACAAACCCCAAATCCACCCATTCGTGATAATTCAAGCAATTACCAATGGTGTATCCTACCTTTAACCTGAACCAGTGACAGTATTATGCTTCATCGCACCAAATAAGATGCAAGACCAACGGCCTGTAAGACTAATGGCCCATAGGACTATAGAGACGTAACCGTGAAATGATTCCTTCTGGCATGTTTTTTTTAAAGAAAACAATAAAAAGGCACTTGCCAAGATTTGTCTAAAGCCGTGTTCGCACTGGACTTTTTTTGGGGAAGGTTTTACTGAGACGATGGTAAAATAAAAAATGGTCAAATGTTACCACTGTTCGCACTTGGACTTTCGACACGGGAAAATTTTACCGAGACCGTGGGAGAAGTAGCCAAGCTGTCATTATAATGACTCGTGAGGGCGCTTTGCGTGACCTTTTTGCATTGACCCCGGTGTACCCATTCGCGATCGCGCACGCGCGCTTTTTTGTTACGATGCGATTTTTTGTTACGATGCGATTTGCATGTATCAGCGTGCCCGCATGTAAACAATGCAAAGAGCGCATGCGCAGTGCCTTGTATAGCGTGACCTTGCACTGGAGGGCCGGGTGGACGTTTTCCTGGGACGCTTTTACCGAGTCGCGCTGTTCGCACTGGACTTATCGTCTAGGGAAAAGTGACCAGGGACGTTTTCCCGGGCTGCAGTTGGCCGGTAGAAGTACCCACTGGACTCGGGAGAAGTACCTGAGAGGAAAACGTCCTAGGCTGTCCGCACTGGACTTAAAATGGGAAAAGGACCCATCGTCTAGGTATGTTTTATCATTTTAAGTCCAGTGCGAACATGGCTTTAGAGACACATTTTTTGAAATTTCTGTTGGTTGGTTTATTATAATCCGTGAATGGTGCGATCAAGGAATGACACGACGCACACGTGTGCGCAACAACTACTATTCATTGGTATAGTGCGTGACATGGCGTACCGTAGCTGCTATTAAATAGGCAGAATGAATTGCATTCTGATTTTGGGTGCAATTTGAAATAAGACAAATTTTGAATTGAAATAAAGCTTTTTTAAAATATTGTTTTCTTGTAAAAAAAACCACCAAATCACAAAGACAAAAATGCTTCACTTGGTTTACTTGTCAGGCATCTGTCTTTAGATTATTGAGCACTTTTGCTGCTTCAAATGAAAAAGAAAATGCACAAAATGGCGAATGGTCCAACTCTACCGGTATGAATTAGAATTTAGTAAATTTAATCTCCAATGTAAAAAAGATAAGAAGGACTTTAGCTGTGTTCCATTTTGACTTTTTTGGTTAAGTAACTGCGACCTTTCTGTCCACTTGAAATGTGCGATAGAATTACCTAAACTTTGGCACGTCGCGGTAAGTTTCTGCGAAGCCACGGAAGAAAAGGATTAATGGGAACATGCACGGCTTAGTTTTCCGTGGCAGTGTTAAAGTATTTAAATGTTGCATCTTATAATACCGCTTTTTTTATCTCACCGAAAACAAAGTAAACCTTTTGATAATGCAAGGAGCAAATCTAGTACAAGAGGGCAAGGCACATAAAGTGTTGTGAAGGATCGCAGCTGTGTGTTAAACTCGCATAGCGTGCCATGACATTAATCCATCTGGATTGAAGAGGGGACCTTATTTTTCGTCTGGGGTGTGAATACTTCTGGAAAAATATGTGGCTTGTCAGCTATGATATATCAAGTTAAAGGTGCTAGTTGCCACTGGGCAGGTGGTAGGGGTGTCTCTCTCATGTTTAATTTGTTAGAGCTTGTACCGGTACATTGACCTCGAAAACGTGCGAGAATTTACGAGAAACCAAACTTCCGGTCACATCGAAAACCTTTAACATGTAAAATCAAGTAGTTTTCTTAAAATAATTTGTTTTGACGCTGTTCTTTTGACCAAAAAGTAGATGAAAACGTTTAAATAAATAAAATGTTGTATTTTAATTTTGTGAACGATATCAAATTCCATTTTCGTTCACGGTTGTCGGTTGTCGGTTGTCGGTGCCATATAATTTCGGTATATACCGCAAGTCCTGTACATGTACAGGATTTTAGCCGGCAAAAAATTCCTATAGCCGGCAACTGGGTGGTGCCTGGAAGGTGCCCTTTGTGTGCTAGACTTTATGGTACCTTAATTCTCTTCAATCAAATTAACCATTTCAACTTCTATAATTTTTTGGTAACTTACCTATTGTAATTTCTGAACCAACCCATCCTGGCAAATCCCAACATATGGCAAATTTTACTCACAAACTGTATTCTGGCTGTTTGCCTATTCAGTACAAATACGGTACCAACAAAACCTGGTGTTGGAGTTTAACTGAATCAGGATTTTTTGGCATGGTGGAAAAAAAACCATAACGTCTAATTAAGTGCATCTTGGCCTTACTTTTTTTGAATTTACCATATAAAAATTAGACATGAAATTTGTTTTTAATAGGACAGATCTAGATTACATGAAACAAAAAATAGTTTCTTATCCAAACTTTTTGTTTGCTTGGCGTATTTGGTAATTGCAGAATTATATACACACACATGTAGTGTTGCATCATATGATATTAATTAGACTCCACTCCTGCATACAATCGAACCCTGATAATAAGAGCACAGGTATTGTGTAACAATATTTGCTTGTAATACGAATTCCCAATCTGCATTTTTTATTACAGTCAAAAGCAAATGTTGTAAACTAATTGAATATTTTTAGTGCATTGCATTTTTAGATTATTATTATTATAATATTAAATTATTATTAGACGTGTTTCAGTTTTGATTGACATTTACGGTACCGGTATTTCTAATTTTTCTGACTTCATTTCATAATAGCCTCCTTCGGGCATGGCACTCGGTGGTAGTTTCAGATTTTGCCCCAACTTCGCTAATCACATTGCAATTGTGTTTGCATAGAGCCAATTGGTCATGGCCTAATGGAATGACATTTCTGGGTGCGAAATTACCCCTGACAAAATAAGGTCTACAGCTAAAACTACTCGCCCAAATCAAGATCTTGGTATCATTTCTCTTCTAGAAAGATTCCCTAGTCATTGGTAATGGTGTAGTTTTGGCTCCATGGTAGTACTGTCTGTTTTTTTGGGGGCCACCCTGTACCAAAGCCACTTCCTATGAGCGCCAGCATCCTTACTTCGTCTCGTGCCCTTCTTCCATAGGAAAGCACATTTGTGACCCGCTCTATCGTAATCAGGAATAAGTCGCTGAGGCCGTTTTACGTAATTGGCCGTTGAAGTGAACGCATGGGTGAAAATCGTGACCAAGTCGATTTTCTGAACATTGTATTTTTAGGAAGTATAGTTATCACAGATTATTGTCTTTAATGTATAAAAACGATCAATAAAGATAAAAATAAGAGGATTTGTGTGCGCTGTCCGTATGATTTTGGTAAATTTTGTTTATTTCAAAGCTGTTTTTCTCGGAATCTGGATTCGGCAAATAAATATAACTACAAATATAAATATAAATACAATTGTCATCTTCATCAGACCATAACTCGTTAACCTAAACAGATACACACGTGTGATGGGTATCATTAGAAAGCGACTTATTCCTGATTTTGATGGAGCGGGTCACATTTTATAAACAATATGCCACTACATAAATAGGTCTCATTGCAGCAATCCAGTTTTAAAACTGTACTGTTTTTCCAATTTTGTTTTTCTTGGGCTGATAAAAAATCACTTTAAATCGATATATAACTTGTACATAAATTATCCTAGACAGTATAGACTAGACATGTACGGTACCTGTGCAAAACCAACCTGAAGTAGACCCCACCCTATTCAAGGCTTGTTGTACACACATTGATCGCTGCCTTTAGGCTGCATTGGTGCATAATGCAAATAGAACATTAATGCAGCACTAGCATAGAATATTGCCTGATGTCTCTACCCCTGCCCAATGTAGTACGTACATCATTTGCAAACCTCAAAAATCGAAACTACTCTGACTGTATACATGTGTACATGTACTGTATCAAGCATCCTGTAAAATTACGACACATGGTGTGCTTAGGTTTTCAAAACCATTTTGTATCATTTTTCAAAAATTCGGCCGACCGGCAATCGTATAGCACTGCCCCCAATTGCTCTAAGTGTACGTCCCCATTTTATTTGTAATAACATATGGGTGCAAGCCAAATAATTTTTCTGATTTCCTAACCTTATAATTCTCTGGTGTCTATTTGAGGAAGTCAAGAAACCGGGCTACAAGAACAGCAATTGTTTATTGGTTTTTCCAGTATCTACTGATACATGTATTAAACACAAAACTTGAAAAAGTTCTGCGTCACAATATTTACTGTACAATATGAATCCCCTATTGTTCATCTATTAAAATAAAATCTAGAAAAAGTGCATTTGTTGTACATGGTACATGTACGTACTATTTTTAAAGTCTTGCATGCAGACAGCTGAAATATTGGTTCCATGAGTCATTTGCATGGGATTAAACTGAAGAAGCATTCTTTAAATGAGAAAGAAACCAGATACCATGCTGTACAAAATGAGAAAATTGTAATTTGAAAACCATCAGTGTGTGCCAGATATAAAGGTTGTGTCTGAAACAAACTTCTAGAGCTACGGCTATGTCTATTGTCAGCCTGTTTACACATACTGGTAGTTGTAATGGGTGAACACCTACCGGTACTACAATAGCCACAAACAAGATTCGGACATGATCTACCGGTATTACATTACTGCAGAATGTAAAAGACATTCTATGTTCCAGTTGTATCATACAGGATTAGTTTGCTTGGAATCTCTTTTTCTTTGACACTGTGAACATCTTCCCTCTACCCTTAAAGATCTCAATAGTCCATGTTGCTGTTAAATTATAGTCCCTGATGGTTATTTTCACAGATGTTTACCTGTCCAGTGTATAATTATAGGACTAATTTCTTTCATGGAGTTTTTACAGGTTTTGTATTGAATTACCCCCCAACGATTACAATGGTATAGGCCTAATGGTACTATGCTTATGTGTAAGGACAAAATACTGACTAACTTTCATTACATGTATGCACAAAACGATCTTGACTTTATCAAATAATGTTACTATTTGCAATCATTTTTTTATTTTAGATAATATTGTACCGGTACATCATGGTACCGGTACTTATCAAGTTCATAACCAGTAGTTTTCCTCAAGTCTTCATACTGACAAGCATTTGGAATGGTTGTATAAGAAATAGTATTCTAGTTAACGTTAGTTTCGGTGTCCACTCTTTAATTTGCTGATTAAAAAAAAAGGAAGTCACTTTCTTTTTAGTTTTGACTTTAACTTAAATAAAAATTAATTAAAATAATTTTACTTGACTTGACTTAACTGAAACACCGTGGACACCATGTAACTAACGTTAATTTTATACGGCAATCAAGAGAAAACACTGCAGGGAGGAAAATCTACTTGGCACATTATCTTTCCATTGCTGTTTTCCAGTAGGTGATGGTCCAATATCATGACACATAAGTAAATTAAAACGTTCCATCAGTAAAATTAACCATTGTGTATAATTGTGTCCTTACACTTATCATGATGGGATTATAAAGTCAAAGAGCTTTTAATTCAAGGACAGAGGAGTTTAGTCTCTGTATTGCTCAACAAATGAAGTTTCTAAGGGGTGTTTAAGAGATTGATTATCTCACCTAATGGGTTAGAAAATCTCTGAACAAAAGTCCAGGGAAATTCACTGCAAAATGGACTGACAGGGATTTTTAAGGGGAGAAGATGTTCAAAGTGTGAACAGTTCAATCAGAATCTTAATTAAGAATATTTCAGCTCATTTCAGTTGGAAAGCAGTTTATACAGCAGTTTTATTAGCAATTTCAAATCAGCCATTTCAAACTGAAAACCAGCCTGGAAAAGGCTAAAGTTTTATGCTTTCATATGCAGTTCCACAACTAAATGGGTCCCTTTAATCCTTTTTATATAGCTCCACGCTTTAATACAAGTCCTTCAAAAGACACAGAAAACACTCTTTGTGCTAAAGCTGTGCTGAAATTGTGTTTTTTAGCATCATTTCTAATCTTTTTCACCTTGAAATATTTTAGAATTTAGTCTCAAACCGGTACACATATTTGTAGAAAATGTAGTCTTGTGACTATTAAAGGTATGATACACCATTGGTAATTGCTTGAATTATCATGAATGGGTGGTTTTGGGGGGTTGTATTTTATAGTAAATATCATTTTAAAACTGACCTGTCCGAAGTTTTACAATCATGAATGCCGAGAAAAGCACGAAAAAAGTTTTTCTAAACTGGCGTCGAGCAGTTATTCTTATGTTATTTGTGTGTTTTCACACAAAAATTATATTTTTCAGAATAATTACAGGATATCTAGCGCAATCATTTTGCTGGATGCCTAGAATCATTATTTACTTTAAGATGAGTAAGATATTTCTTAATAATTTGGTAGTAAATATTTTAGATACAGTATCTGCAAATGGTGTATCCTACCTTTAAAACAAAACACATATTGTGACTATTCAAACAAAACACATCTTGTGATTATATGCGAGGCATTCTCGACAAACGAGACGGAACTGGGCACAGGGAATATAGTAAAAGTAAACTGCAAATAATGAATAATGGGAGATTCTTTTATTTTAAGATTTGTAATCTTATGACTATATTTTGTTCAGCAATACATGTAGTGTGGAAGTATAGTGTAATAAAGATGTTTTTAAGGATTTACAAGACAATTGGCATTTTTTCATATCACATGCAGAAATGTTCAACATTTTACTTTTGCAGCATGTTGATAAATGCGAACTTTAAACTTGTCCAGGGATATCCGATTGATGAATTGCAACAAGCATTAAGGGAAATGTTATCCACTTCTCTAATACCCAGTGCCTAAGAATATTTATTTCAACCTCTGCCCAGTTCCGTCTCATTTTACCAGGACCCCTCATCACGTACCGGTTTTTGAAGAAAAACATATCCATGAATTTCAACAAATTAGTATGCAGCAGATTGAAACCTATAATTAAAAATACATACATGTACAGTATTGACCATTGCCGCATGCTAGCTGCATGTTCCGGTAGATGTTTCTTGAAGATGCAGCAAGCTTTCTTAAGAATCCCCAGAGGGTATTTTTTTGTTCTGCAGAGACTGGGGCTTACTTCGCAAATATATTGGCATGGATGATTCCTCATCTTCATTGCTTACTTAATGTTTACATTGCTGTCTTTATGTTTACACTGTCTTTATGTTTACATTGCTTACTTTGAAGATGATGGCTTACACTGACCATGGAGCTACATGTATGCACCAAGCACTGACATACAGACAGGGTATCAGTACTAACCACATGGTGAAAACTCAAGGTTCACTGCTGGCACTAATATAAAATCTAAATTGGGTTTTCCTTTACTTCATATTAATAGATTGCACGTGGAAATATGAAAACATACATTTTTTTATATAAACTTCTTGTATGGGCCTATACTTATTTCGTGCATACAATTTGCATAATTTGCATAATTTGCATATATGTGTAGCGAATCCACACAGAAGCAAGTAGGGCTACCTTTGTCTAATGCCTAAAATCTAAAAATGTTGTCCCGTTATCAGTTTGATCTCTCTCGGGAAATTATCAAAAATCAGATTTGGAAGTTTGTGTTTTCATTTAATTTTTATTTCGTTTATTTATTTATATTCATATATTTTTAAAACCTTTTTTTCATGTTTACTGTTGTGATACACGTATACCTTGGAACATAGAAACAGTGATACACGCAAAGCGTAGACTAGACTAGACTACAAAACAAAATTAAACATACGCTGCATGAACTGCCTCTCATGAACCCATATTCCAGTAGGCTAATATTACTTCACATGCGTCAACCTGTTTTGCATCATGTCCAAGTACAGACACTGCCCATGTGTAATGGCCCTTTAATTCCACTACAAATTTAAAAAGTACTAATGATCTACAAATAAGCCATTTGCGCATGAATTTGAATTTGAATCACGGGATATAGCAACAGTGTCTTTGGTCTGGAGAATTCAAAGTTCAATGGTGCCAAGCTGTGTGATCGAGCAAGTCAGTGTATGTAGATGTTATTCAAATTTGACTCGGAGTCACATGCAAATTAGCTTATTTGGTTATCATGTTTTCTTCAGTTTCATTTCTAACGTATCCAACCTTTCATGTACTGATAACACCCTGTCTCTGCACGTACAAGGCAACGCGGTGTGCATGCATGGTACCATACATGTGTACATGTACAGTATTACAGTATTACAGGGACCATGCATACAGGATATTACGGATCGTATATACGTTTGGTAATTACTCCAAAAATTTATGGCAATAAAAACTTACTTGGTAAGAAGTACAGCAGCTTTGAATAGTATAATGCATTTTTAGAAATTTTTCACTTCGAAGTACTGCGGTTATGGAAAAAGATATCACTTTTTATCAGTGTTGTTGACTCGAGTCGGTGACTTGGACTCGAGTCCGACTCGAGTCACCAATTTTTGTGACTTGCGACTTGACTTGACTTGGAGAAAAATGACTTGTGACTTGACTTGACTTGACGAAAAATGACTTGTGACTTGACTTGACTTGAGTAAATTTGACTTGACGACATTGCAAGTCATCATGTATTTACTATTTGTATGTTATTTAAACAAATTTGTGTTCAATCCGGCCACGGCAGCCGATGTATTTTTGTGACGGCAAAAATGTTTTTGCCGCGTCGCGAATCTGTACTATGTACTGCATGTACTGTGTGTACGGCTAGCTACGCACATGCAATATTACATTGCAAAGTCAAAGTGTGGGCTACATCGCCTACGGCCTACATGTCTAGTCTTCCAATCCGTCATAGTGGAAGCTGTGTGAGCTTTTACTGTTAAAAGCTGTGCATTAACATTAAACACAATTTAACAGACAGCTGGAAACGAGGTTATAGTGACATTGTTAATTGTTTTAAGAATTTGAAAAAGTGTTGAACAAATTATCGCAAATTTACCATAAACGAAACCGAATAACTATTTTGACTCAAACTGTATTGATTTATTAGTGTAAACATTATAGGGTACATGTACTTTTTAAATGGTTTACCCCCTAAAAAGAGAATTTTAAAACATTTCACGTGCGTAATGTTCAAATTCTCCTTATATCACCGATACACATGCATTTGGTAAGTTGTTTATCTCAGCGTGCATGCGCATAGCATGCGTACATACACCCGGCCGTGTACGCACATGTACACACAAGCTTGTTGCTATGTACGGTAGGCCTGATCAATCATGTCGTGTTGGACACCAAAAGTAGTTACTTTCGGATTTAAAAGTTACGAAAGTTCGCTAAAAAAGAGAAGTGCTGTGTGCAGAACATGTGACACAAAGGTAGTTGATGGACCTTCGACGACATCAAATTTCGTTCGCCACCTGAAATCACATTCTAAAAAGTAAGTTTGAACATTTGAAGATGTGTCTTTCCAGGATGAATAAAACAACAAAGTGACTGAGCTTTGATTGATTAATTGAATATCACTTGGCTGTTAACAGATTGTGGATATGTACTTCAAGTTTGCCAAAATATTTCTTGAAAGTTGACTTTCATTCGCGACTATAAATGACTTGTGACTTGTGACTTGACTTGACAAAATTTGACTCGTGACTTGACTTGACTTGACAAAATTTGACTCGTGACTTGACTTGACTTGGGAAAATTTGACTTGTGACTTGACTTGACTTGAGAAAATTTGACTCGAGACTTGACTTGACTTGAGAAAATTTGACTCGAGACTTGACTTGACTTGAGAAAATTTGACTTGTGACTTGACTTGACTTGAGAAAAAATGACTTGGTTACAACTCTGCTTTTTATCCCCAAAAATGTGAATCTGAGAAGCGTTACTGCAGTCACGTTTCTCAGAGCGTGTATTCCAATGCAGATTATTCTTCCTGCGTGGACATAACCGCTCCAGATTTTTGGCAATATCTCAAAATCGCTAGCACCTTTTTAAATGAAATTTTTACAGGTTAGTTTTATGGTATATATCTATAACTACATAGTGGGTTCCAATTACCAAACGTATACGATCCCTTTAAGTGGCCCCAAAAACAATTTGCCTATTAAAGGTAGGATACACCATTAGTAATTGCTTGAATTATCATGAATAGGTGGATTTGGGGGGTTATATTTTATAGTAAATATTGTATAACTGGCCTGTCTGAAGTTTTACAATCTCGGACGCTGAAAAAAGCAAGAAAAACGATGTTCGTTTTCAACCGGCGTCAGGCAGTGGTTCTTTATGTTGTTCTTGTTTTTTCGCGATCGCCGTACGGCGATTGTGATTTTGTTTTTTATAAAATTCAATTTTTGGAACAATTACAGGATATCTAGCGCGATCCTTTTGCCGGATGACAATCATTATTTACTTTCAAATTAGTATGATATTTCTTAATAATTCGGTAATTTTGTTCATTGTCAGCAAATGGTGTATCCTACCTTTAATTTAAAATTTAAATTTAAATGTCAACAGTCGTACATAACATTTAAATAACAAATGAAAAATGCAAGTCTTCCTCATAAAATAAAAATGCAAAATGGTGATTAATTATAACGAATTGTTATAGCGCCTTTAACTCAGATCAAAGCGCTTGACATTTTGATTATTTATAGGCGACTTGCCCTGTTCTGCCGTAAAAGCGGGCAAGGTGGCGTCGCCGCCTCATTTTAAAATAATGTTTTTAAATTAATAATGTTGTACATGTAAATTACATGTATACCTTTATTTGGATTCCCACATTTTTTAAACTCGTACATGTACCCGTATTGCTGTGCATCTTCACTTGATTTAATACCTTGCAAGATGTGAAAAAATGGTAATGAAATATTGAAATTAATCGTACATATTTGTATACACGAATACAACTTCTATCGAATACCGTGGATGCTCCTCCTTTACCCACATTAGTTCAGACCTAAAAGTTCTTGTGATAAAACAATATTTGTTTCCATGTCCCTTCCTCATGCACAGCATCCATTGTCATGAGTGTGGCACCTTCACAGCATCAGTTGTGGTCATTGCTTAACCTGATAAAATATAACGAGATGGACACAATATAATGAACCTCGTAGATCATTGCTAATGGAATGATGATGATAATTCACTGTGCGGTGTTACCAAAAAAAATTCTTTGTAAGGCCAAATACAAAAAATTAGTTGGTGATCATCCTCGCCCGACTCTCCGAACGTGCCCCTACCCGATTAAAAAAAAAAAATATTTTTGGTCCCCGCCCGACTCTCCGAACTGGCCCCGACCGGATTTTTTATTTTTTTAAATTTTTTTTCTCGGGATGACAATAGAGAACGATGTGAGTCTTGCCGAGCTGTACACTGAATTCGCCGGTGGAAAGTTTGACGATAGTCCGGTCAATGAGGGGGATACAGCTTGATCATACAGACCCAGCATTTTCCTTGAGAGTTTGGAAGACAACTCTATACTCATACTTTTGATTAATGCAGTTTGAATATTGGTCTTAAATTTTAATAAAATAATACATATCTTTGGTTTTCTAGTTCATTCATTTTGTAAAAAAAAACCCCAACAACCTCATTCCCTCCTCATTTTTTTCCCCCAAAAGGATGATCACCAACTATTTTTTTTTATTTGGCCTAACCTCCAGCCAACCCACATACATGTACCCCTTACATACAATGTCTCTTACTGTCTTAGCCCCCTAACCATCGCCCGTATATTGGCAATCTCATTACACCCATACTGCTGAATCGATAAGCAGGACTGAGGTGTCTCCACAGCGCAGTACTTGTGGAATGCAGGACAGCATCTGTAGATAATTGCATATTATCTCACCTTAACCTGGTGGATTAATTCAAGTAGAGCACATTGAATTTGCGTGGGTGTGTTTTTACATCCACTATGAGAGCCGTCTTTATTTTCTACTTTTGAAGAGGGCTGGAATTGAGCTTTAAAGGTAGGATACACCACTGGTAATTGCTTAAATTATCATGAATGGGTGGATTTTTGGGGATTGTATTTTATAGTAAATAGCGTTTAACTGACCTGCCCACAGTTTTACAATCATGGATGCCAAGAATAAAGCGTTTGTTTTCAACCAGCTTCAGGCAGTTGTTCTTGTTCTTGTTTTTTCTCGATTGCTGTCTGACAATCGTGAATTGTTCTTTTTTATAAAAAATTTGTTTGGAACAATTACCTGTACCGGTACAGTATATTTACTTTTAAATATTAAAGTAAGATGTTTCTAAATCATTTGGTAGTACATGTAAATTGTTTTTTAATATGATGTATCATACCTTTAATGGTATTCAGTTGTTTAGTATTTAATTCAATGTGTCTTTTTTGGCGGGTATTGTCTCATCATCATACACTGTACATAACATGTACCGGTACCGGTAGGATAAACTTGGTGTGTTAATTCAGTGTATTTCTAGAGTTTCTAGATTTTGTTTGAGACTGTTTGTTTGAGACAGTTGTTGTTTCAGAATAAGTTTTTTTTAATGTAAAAGATTACTTAGATTTATGCAGTACATGTACAGTGTATGTACCGGCAAGTGGGGATATGGTATGCATGTTGTGTACTTGTATAAAATCTTGTATTAATAATGTTCGTAGCAATGCTCAATTGCATCAATTGCAACAAAAGATGCTGTTTAATAGTTTGCTGGGATTTAAAACCGATTGTTATAATATTCGGTTTTAATTCCACTATTCGGTTTCCATTAGAAAACCAAATATTCGAAACCGACCAAAAAAAATGTTTAGTCTTCCATTTGTGTGTGACAGGATGAGGAAGACAATTGTAACATCTTCCAATTTGCTCCATGGTCTCCGATTGTACAGTACTAGTGGTTTCATTATTAGCCTGCCCATTTGACTTTTGAGTTCCCATTCATTTTCCCCCACATCACAGCTCTGGGGTGTTTTTATTATTATTATTATTATTATTATTTTCTGGTAATGAAACCAAGGATCCTTCAAAAGCGCTCAAGGCACTGTAGCTCGTAAGCCAGAAGAAACCCGTAGACAGAGGCTGTGTCGGACAGGAACACCGGGGCAAACCCCTTCCCTTAGCGATAAGTGTTCTGGGTTCTTTTACGTGCATTATACAATTTTATAATGTTATAATGGGAAAGATATATACACACATTATAAATTATACAACACACCGGACCTACAAGTTTACGTCCCATCCGAAGGATGAAGCAATAGTGGTTTAATTGCCTTGCTTAAGGACACATGTGTCGACACCGGGACTCGAACTCACGCTCTGCGGAACAGAAAAGACCCAGTGGTCACTGAATCCTCCCCACTATAACCAGTCATTAAGAGGGCATTTCTTGTGGCACCTCACTCATTAATTGTTGCTGGTATGATTGTGAGCTGGATGAGAACTTATCAAATAATACAAAAATCAAATTAATCAATAATCGGTATTCGGTTCGAAAACAATTAGGATAACCGGATTTCTCCCACGTACAACATGATTACGCCCCATCACAGTACCGAACCCATGCATTTAAACAGGCATGGGATTTTTTCAGACTTTTGTCTAAAATCAGACTTTTTTAATCTCAGAGAAAGATGATATTTGTTTCGAAAATATGCATCTTTCAGACATATCCTAGATATTAACACATTCTAGAGGGTTAAGTTGTCATACGTCAAACTTGAAGTGTAATACGGTACATGTATAATTTCCATGGATTTTCTAATATAAAGTGATGACTTGCTAGATGTTATACATACACATGTATAGACTTTATTATATTCTTCAGTTTTGTTTTAAGTAACAGCTGTTGAAGTTGAGTTTTGGCAGCCAGGCAGGGATGCATTCCACTCAGTGAACGTAGCCGTGAACGTAGCCGTGAACGTAGCCGTGAACGTAGCCTTGACCAAGGCTATCAAGCTTGTTGTCTGAACCATGGAGTGGACATTACACCATGTAGTTGGCTACCGTACAGCTGATTTGTCCGATCTGCCCATCACGCATTGCTAGCATTAACAGCCTGCACGCACGTACATCACACACACACACACGCATTGTACATTTGTTTATGGTGTAAATCGAGGAGTTTCTTTTGTTCCTCTCGATAATTTCCCTTTGTTTGTACTTTTTCCGACGGCTCTCATCGGTTTTGTACACGAATCTCAATCAAGGTCATCCTCGATTCTAATAATAACCCCAATTCACCTTCGTGTCGCCAGACGTGTGTCCTCCATTTACACCATAAACAAACGTACATTTGATGCCTAATTCTAATTAATAATTAATACATGCAGGACGCCAATGGAAATTAGTTTTTGATTGTTCGGGCACACCCTGGGTAAAGAAATGTAATAAATAAATATATAAGTGTGATGCGATCAAGCAAAATGAGTTACATGTAGAAGTCGGGAATGCTGATATATGCTGGGGTGAAATTTGCAGTATTGATCTTTTGGGGCAAAAAGGAAAACTTATCTTTCACACAGTGAAGAAAAACAATCAAATAGAAACAGGTCCAAAAAAAAATGAATTTTCAACTCTGAGTTTGATCATCACCAAAATTGCTGCTAAGGTACATAATAAAAAACAAAACTCCAGAAATGTTTGTATTTGATAGTGTTTTTTGTAGTGGTTCTATTATGCCAAGTTTAAGTGCCTACGTGTAACCATATAACAATGTTACATTGTTCTGTCATGTACATAAAAAGTATGTATCAAAAGGGCTTTTCAACGACTCCATAATTTTAAACACGTTTTTCTCTCGTTTCTTATTTCCAATGTGTCTCTACTGTCGTAACTTCTGAACCTAAAGTTGTATCAACATGGGTTTTTTACCACATTAAAGGCTTATAAAAGTTTCTTTCAAAATGTATACAAGAAACTCAAATGTGGCAGGGGTTGACTTCATTTTGCTTGGTCATATCACAAAGTGTACATGTACCGGTACATGTACATCATGACAGTGCAGTGAAAGAAAGGCGTTTACAATCCACCAGAATAGAAAAACGAATGCCTTCTGAAGAAGTATTGGCTTCTCGCTCAACTGCAGATAATTTAACAGTCGCGTGGTTATTGAATCATCTAGCGTCTGTACAGATATTGCCCCAAATCCCCTTCCTCCAGCTAAGGGTTGATTATCGGAGTTCACACTCGGGCTAGGGGGGCCCCCTTGAGCAGTTTATCACTCTTACGCAGGAAAAACATCCTGGATGCAATCTGCGACAAACAAACTCGACCCCTAGATCCCAGTGCATCATCATCATAATAAATAGAAAACCCACATGGAAATCCACTGCACAATGTGCAGACTTTGTCAACGCAGAGGAATATATTGACATTTTACTCCTCGTGTAAACTATATGTACACATACTTGTCTGCCTGGTGCGGTATCTACTGTACATGTAGTCTGAATTGAAATGGCAATTCATCTGGATAGTCATTCGTAGTGTTAAGTGGTCCGAATAGTCTGCCTGGTTTTTTTTAAGGCTGGTTAACCAGTTCGCGCCGGGATTATTTTAACATCGCCAAGCCGAGGGGCGGGGTTATTTTTAACGAAACTCAATCCGAAGCGTGTTCAGGCCGATAGTGCCGGGAAGCACACCCACGCATTTCTGGCCTTGCTCGCTGCTGACAGAAATTTCCGAACTTGAACTTGGCGTGTTTATGCGTCACCCGTTGTGAATTTGGGGAAAACTTTGCGTTTATGTACGTCATCCGGCAGGAACTGGTTAATGTAAGTGATTACAAGGCCAAATCCCAAAAATAGTACTGGTTGTTTTTACCCCAAACGCATTACATGTATTTTTTTGCTGCCGCATAAATAAATTATATTTAATTAAATAATTTTGTCTTTCAATATAAAAAATGACAAAAATCCGAGTAATTTTTACATGACATCGGCACTTTTATCCCGATTGTAAGTTGCAGTCTTTCATGGGATATAAGGTCTAATTATTATTATCAAACGATGCAATGCTTTTTAATTCTGTGATAAAGTCTAGACACAAATGCGTCAAGCCCACGTGAAATATTGCCGTTGTTTTACAGCAGAGCTGGATCTGCCATCTTGAAGGTGAAAAAATGGCTAAACATATTTGGTCTAAGTTTGTAACCAATTTTTTTTCTAGTTTTCTAGCACAAACCTCCTACCCAACTACAAAAACGTGCCAAAGTTAAACAAATCATTCAAAGTGATTCAGATTCATGATCTGGATCAAGATTAATCTAAAAAATCCGGTAGACAAGTATATTTTTTTGAAAATGATCATTTTAAGCAACATAAGAATGATGACAATTAGTTCTTGTACAAATCTTCAAAAAAATTGAATATCAATGTACCTATATGTACAAAAAGAAACTATACCTTTGTATATTATTACCAGGTACAAATAAAAGGTATACTGTACATCACTCTATTTATTTTACCTTTAAGCATGTCAAGTGTGATTTTGGAACTGAAGCCATCCTGTCAAATTCCAATACCATATGGCAAACTACATGTATCATCCGTTTGGTTGTGGTCTGATTCTTGTAGGTATGTCTTTGTACTTAGTTCAAGTTATACCAGGTTACGGATGAGTTCAGTATAGGGTTAATTAAAGAAATGCCTCTCTAAACTGGAATTTTGGCCTTGACTGTTGGGCAGTTTCCATTTCCTTTAAACATATGAATCTGTCAATAGATTGAGAATTCTTTAATTTGATCATTTTCCCATTAGTAGCGCTACATTCCAACCAGAACATTGCACATTGATGAACCTGTCAACATTGATTTTCCTTCACAAACAAGATAAGCAACAAAGCTGTCGGTAATAACCAGTTCGTGCAGGAACAATAGTTGGGAAATTAGAATGTCAAGAAATTACTGGACGCAGCTGATAATCC
Organism: Crossaster papposus; assembly: GCA_037893245.1. Taxonomy (NCBI): domain Eukaryota; kingdom Metazoa; phylum Echinodermata; class Asteroidea; order Velatida; family Solasteridae; genus Crossaster; species Crossaster papposus. Next base: position 352,973 of record JBAIAA010000567.1, on the reverse strand, counting down.
TCGGCTGTATGAATTCAATGGAGACAAACTAGGGTGTTGAATGGGCTTAACCACTAAAGCGTGATACCATGATATACTAGCGTACTGTATACACGTCCACGGCGTCAACGAAGCATGCTTGGCATATTCACATCCACCGCGTGTATGCCATACATGTCAGTCATGTATGTCAGTCATGTACATGTATACCCGTCCTCCGCAGCGCTAGCAGGTAACATTTGGCGTGAATACACGTCAACCACAACAATCAAGGAATCCTTTGCAGTGTATACTGAAAATGTCCTCCGCGGAATTAAACTACTGTGCCTGACGGATTAACGCGTCATCTGTGAATAGTAAACAATTTTTGGGGCCCCTAGCTTTATGGCACCTTACACTATGATAAACAACAGTCTAGGAAGAAGGCTATTGGTTTTTTTAGTGGCTCCTATAGGCTGTCCTACAATGATTAGTACCCAACATAACATGTAGGGCACTGTGGTCCAGTGGTTACCGTGTTTGACTCCTGTACGATGGTACGTGGGTTTGAACCCTGGCAGGGAACATGGTGACTGTGTTCTTGGGCAAGACACTTTGCTACAATTGCCTTTCTCTACCCAGGAGTAATGGGTACCTGTGAAGGTATAGACCACATATGCGCTGATCTTGAGCTGCTGCAGAAATGGTCTCGTTCCTGGTGAACAGGGATAATAGTTGTAAAGCGCTTTGATACACCCACATTGTGGGAGTCTAAAGCGATATAAGAACTAAAATATAAGAACTAACATTAACCCATGAATGCCCACAATATTTCAATTTTTCAATTTTTAAATGACATTACACTTGGAAAGGGCAGGACGTGATTTTTTAATCAAAACAGTCATTAGCAGGATGGGATTTCGATGAAAGATTTCCCAAATCACATCCAAATGCTTCAAATTCACATCCAATTATGCATTTCTCTGAATTTCCTCTGCACATTTGTGTTGTTCTTTTGCAGGAAGTTTATTGAGGTCACCATCATTGATGATGAAGAGTATGAAAAGGAGGAGAACTTATATGTGGAGCTGGGCCAGCCCAAACTCATCAAGAGAGGGAACGGTAAGTCTCTATGGCAATATAGGAAAGCCACCGTCCAAATTACATGGAAGTAATATTAAGAGTTTAGTTTCACAATGTAATCCACTTAAAAAGTGTGGAGAATTGTGCAAATTTTTCAAGGTTTTAAAAGAAATATATAACTTGCAAACATCAAAAAGCAAAACTATATTTTACCTTTGACTACTATACGGATACAGCTACTGTACAAGGTGGTCGAGTCGATGATGTACATTAGACAGTCGCCATACAACCTACATTATTCTAACTATGGAGCACAGCCAAAGATCGATTGATTTTTGCTTGCATATTATCCCTATTCATAAAGAACGAAACCATTTCTGCAGCAGCTCGAGATCAGCGCATTTTAGTCTCTACCTTCACAGGTACTGTACCCATGGAGAGAAGCAATTGTAGCAAAGTGTCTTTCCCAAGAACACAATCACAATGTTCCCATCAGGATTCAAACCCAAAATCACACATGAGTTGAACACTGTAACCATTGGAACACATGCATCCTCTAGTGTGATTATGACTGTCAAATTAACTGTATATACCGGTACCCAACAAACAATTTTTCAAAAGAACCAAAGTACTACCAAAGTTAGACCCCAAATTTGACCCAAGGGCCTAAAGCCCTGTTCGCACTGGACTTATTATGATAAAACATACCTAGACGATGGGTACTTTTCCCATTTTAAGTCCAGTGCGGACAGCCTAGGACGTTTTCCTCTCAGGTACTTCTCCCGAGTCCAGTGGGTACTTCTACCGGCCAACTGCTGCCCGGGAAAACTTCCCAGGTAACCTTAATTTCCCTAGACGATAAGTTCAGTGCGAACAGCGCGAGTCGGTAAAAGCGTCTCAGGAAAACGTTCATCCGGCCCCCTACTGCGATTTTATTCTACACACAAACACCGCGCATGCGCTCTTTGCATTGTTTACGTGCGGGCACGCTGATGGGTACACCGGGGTCAATGCAGAAAGGTCACGCGCAAGCGCCCTCACGAGTCATTATAATGACAGCTCGGCTCCTTCTCCCACGGTCTCGGTAAAATTTTCCCGTGTCGAAAGTCCAAGTGCGAACAGTGGTAACATTTGACCATTTTTTATTTTACCATCGTCTCAGTAAAACCTTCCCCCAAAAAAGTCCAGTGCGAACACGGCTTAAGTGTTATAACTTCACACCCATTTCAAGCTGGCTTCTCAGAGTGGCGCCAAACGAATTAATTTTGATGGATTGTCTATCAATTTCTAGCAACTACGCAAGAAAGATAGGCCTTTATGGAAAATAACCATAATGATCCCATCCAGCCATACTCCAACACCAAGTTTTGTTGAGAGTTAATGGGTGCAGTACTGTAAGGATTCATGGTGTTGCATGGAAGTACATTAGGGAACTTGGGGTAATAAATGAAGTTTACGTGGCCCCAAAAACCAAATTCTATTTGAGCCCACTTGAAATTACTTGAAGAAAGTGCTATTCTGTTACATGTACCGTACCGGTACATGTCCGAAATGCATGTTTCTTATAAAATGTATGCAAGAATGTATGTAGTTGGTACTGTACTGGTACCATGGGTCCTTCTCATTTTATTGACGTCTTTAGCTGCCTGTTATCAAATATTTGAGCTGTGACATCTGTCCAGTACAATCTGTATTCACTGCAGTTCTATTATCAGGATGCCATCTCGCACAGCGGTGATCTATAATCGCCCCCCATCTGCTTGTCATTGGAGAGTGGATTTTGATGAGGCGACATCTCGTTACAAGCGTTCTGATTAATGTCGCCTGTTCTTGTGTGGTTGTGCAGTACGTGTGCGATTCGCAGCATGCATATCGCATGAGTGTGAGCTAGCGGTCACTATAGCTGTTACATGATGTATGTTTACGTCACTTGAACGCACTTCCAAATATTCATGATATTCACACCAAATATTCATGACTGAGATTATATAGCGAATGAAAAAGAAGCTTTTGAAATTCGGCAGATTTCTTCAGCAAATGAATGATTTAAACATGATAAACAGCTTTTTGGATCTGCCTTGTCAGTTTGCTCCAAAGTGGTGAAATAAAGATTGCAAAATGTTTACATTTATGTTATCAGATTATTAAACACCATGTGCTTTTAATATTGAAATAAAAGGAAAATAATGCAGTTATTGTACAAATATATGAGGGTGAGTGGCCGATATTACATGTAGACATCTCTTTGTTCTCGTACACGAACAAAATGGTTAGAAAGTCGAGCACGTTTTTTAAAATGCTCCTATTTTAACCACATTTAATTTCCTGGGTTGAAATTTTGATCCAATATACCCTACATGTATATTATACCCTAGCCCAAATACTAACCCTAACCCTAAGTTTTGAGTAATTTGAGTAAAATCCAAAAATCTATCTTTGAAAAATTTCTTGTGGAGACCTATTCATCCCATAGAAATTACCCTGTGAAAACCTTTTGACTCCCATTGTCCCCATTGTGTTCAGGTCTCCACAGGGTACCGAATTTAGTTAGAAACTCAGGAACCTGTACTGATTACCTGAAAAGTGTGTGCTGCCATTATTTCATCTTCTTCAATCAGAACAATCGCTTTCAGAATCTAGATCATGGGACCTTGACATGGATTTACACTGATCTCATTAAAGCCAGTTTGCTTTGTAAAAAAAAAATATCCATATGGAAATAAGAGGGATTCACAATGCACTGCGCTACAAAGAGATAATTATTGCCACAGATCTCTGTTTTGCAAAACATCCTATTCATCTTTTGCTTTAATACAGTGCAATTAATTTCTATCCAATTACATGAACAAGCACAAATAGAATTAGGATACTGTACAGTACATGTACATGTATACCTATACCGTATGTACTGTACATACATTTATGTACATCAAGAGAAAACGAAGAAATATAGTAACGTACATGTACATGTATGAAAACAAAATGTGTACTACTTACAAGTTATTGCTTTTAAGTTTTTATGTTTTATGTTGCTTTTAAAGTAACACCCAAGTCCACTCCAGTGTTACGGTACTCCGTGAAAACTGCTAAATACGAATTTTAGTTTCACAAAGTAACACCCAAGTGTGCGCTATGCGCGCGGACATCGGACACTGCGCGAACGATTGTCTTTTAACAAAGTTATAACAATGGTGCAGAAATACAATTTGAATAAAAAAGTTTTAAACCGTTTGGCAGGAATGTAATTAATAGTTTTTCTTGTAGGATTACAGAAACATTTAATAAAAGCCTTTAAACTGGTGAAATGGGGGTTTACATATACATCGTGAAAATGAAAATGTTCCAAGTGAGTGTACTTGGGTTTAGGGTACTTTGTGAAAACAAAAATCACTTGGTTAGTAAATACCGGTACACGGGCACAATCAACCCAAGCTTGTATGTATAAGCACAATTATCTCTGGTCAACGTGGATGGTCGAACCATGATCGAACATCTTACTGTTGTGTGCAACTGTAATTCTGTTGTGATATGTCATTTTAGTATTACAATATTTTCACTATTTTGGCGGCCTAAAACATCCAGAACCAACCAAGGTTTGTAGCAGAGACAAAGAAGTCAAAAGGGAAAGGAATTTTATATCCACGGTGCAAAAGGCAGCATCGAACGGAATGGAAAAAGACGGCTAACTAAAGGACGACTTTTGAGAGGAAGGCCTACTGGATAAACATTTTTATAAAAAGTATTGACACAACATTGTACACTTGAACAATATGTTTACGAATAGCTCCATGGTTTACGGTAGAGCTGGGAATTCACTTCACCTGCAATGTACATGTATTTGGTGGATGGTACCACTTTTTTATAGCTCAATGGTACCGCGAAGCACACAGCCATCCACATTGACGTTGACTGGAGATTGTGCTTACAAGCCCGGGCTGCCCCCGGGCAAAAATCTCACTGCGATTTTTATCAGCAAATAGTGCAGCATGGATGGTACTTGTACTGTTACCTCTTGGCACTCGTGCAGAAAGGAGCCGGCCCTGCTGATTTGCATAAACATCGTGCACACGGGACGACTTTTTAAAATATTTTGTACCCCTAAAAACCCAATTAGACCAGAAAGTAAGACCTATGTACAGTTGTATACAATGTACATGTACCTGTACTGTACAGTATGATGATTTCAGAGACCTTTCCAAAAACAAATGGAGAAAATGGGAGAAATTGGGAGAAAATGCCTTACGACCTATTTATGCACATGCGTGCGTGGATTTGAATTTATTAGAAAACTGGTCTATTGACTAATAAAATTTGAAATCATTTTATTGAAACAAAATGGGTAGAAGATTGCTACAAACAAAAGTTCACACAACTTGCTTGTTTACAGAAGTGCAAGTTCCTGAGAAATTTACCAAAAATTGTAAAAAACACAAACAAAACAACAAAAACAATTCAAGTGGTGTTGGTCATCTCAGTCTCCCCATTTGGTGTGCATAATTGTTATGTTCTTCAAAATTCATTCATGTATGTATGTACGGTACAGGTATGCATTTTCCTTGGACACTGGCAGCCTGACAGCATTTATAAGTATAGCACGGGTAAGGGATCCTGAGCAGACAGTGACGTACGTGGCAGGATTTTTGAATTACATAATTAGGGACGATTAAATAACCAAAAATGACGTCAATAGCTTGTGAATAGCCTAAAAGTGATAGCCCATGCAACGGTATCAATCGATTGAGGGCGCTGTTCTTTTCATGCGTAGTATTAAACTTGCAAAAGTGCCTTGATTGCTGTAAATTATATGTAATCCAGCACATTTTGAACGGGCACTGCACTATATTTGTAGTGTAAGAATTGGTACAACAATCGACAGACGTCAACAGACTCGCAATAAATGGGGGGACAACTTCGCATTGTAATGAATCACTACATCCAGCAACTCTATGAGTCCTACGAACTGCACTGGTAAATGCCATCGAAATGACACAGTGCTTTAAGAGTACCGGTCTTGGTATACATGTAGCACAGGCTGGCTCACATACATGTAGTAGTGGCAAAGATCCTGCGAAAGGCGACAGACGTGAAAAGCACACAATTTTGGCGGCAAAGGGGAAAACCAAGATTCTCTGACGGGTGGGAATGACCTTCAGCGACAACACGACGGCAAGGGACGAATGGCTGTGGCAGGGAACGAAGTCTAGCGACCAAAATCGGACGTTGTCTGGGCGGCGAGTGATGATGTCTCGACGGAGCTCGGCAACAAGGAACGAGGTCAGATGGCAGGCAGCGGATTGGCTGGCGGCAAGGAACGGCGGCTGACGGTGGGTTGCGGTGACGATGACGTGACTTAGCGGCCGACATCAAAGCCTGTGTGTGTGCGGGTCGTATAGTCAAGTTTTGCGTTCCCACTCTTCACAACGTTCTAGCGTCACAAAACGTGAAAAATCGTACTAAAGGTTTAAAATCTTGGACCATCGTTGCAAAATCGTAACCCATCGCAGACCACCGTTGCAATGCCGCAGGTACTCGCAAACAACCCACCATCAACAGTCATCACCCGTCACCCTCCTGCAAAAATTTTCAATCCATCGTCGAACCAAGGTCGTTACAATTTTGTTACTTCCCGCAATGTGTCGTCAGGGTTCGAGATGTGACGTCACTTGCCTTTTCAACGTAGCAACGCAACTGTAGAGACGAAAACAAAACCGGTTTGTATTGATGCCTTGGCACCTGTGGAACATGAAAATATCACATAAGAGTCATTTTAGGTCAGACTAATTACCTTAAGGGTGGCGCGAAAAGCGCAAAAGTGGCGTGGCCATCAACCCCCTCTATATACAATTTCACCTACATGTATATCGTCGCAATATATGTTGGAAATCGTGCCAATTTTTCCTGACATGTTTGCTAGTGTTTTGCATTTATTTTGACACCAATTTCATGAAAATAGGACACACTGTTCCCACGAAATATCCATTTCCCGAAACAGGTACATGTAGGCCTGTGTTTGATGTGTTACACTTGACCATGTTTAATATACAATGTACCTGTACATACCCGGTACATGTACATGCTTTATGTACATAATACCCGCACGGCAGCGAGATAGAAGGCAGACTAGAATGTGGATGATATGACCGCAATACATTAGGCAATACCCAAGCCCACAACAGATAACTCCTTGAACTCATCATGCATCTAAACACATAATTCAATGGCAAGTTTTTCAGACAGAAAATTGGTGTGGCCATGGGTCGCGAATGCATTCTGAAGATGTGTGACATAACCCTAGTCAAATACAAAACAAAAAAAATCTCCCTCACAATAATCCTTTAATTGTGAGCTACCGGTACATCAGATCTAGAGACGATGTTCTTATAATTTTTTTTGGTAACGAAAAGCAAGCTGCGGACTTCGTTTAAACACTTAAGAAAATTCATCTCACGCTGAAGTTCACGTCTGAGATCTCTTACTGCCAAGTCACATTTCTCATTTTGTGTGTTAAACGCTTTGTTCTTCGTAAGGCGCTATATAAATGCTTTGTATTATTGTTATTATTGTATTAGATACAAACGGATGTACCCACCCAGAACAAACTTTAAAAACGCGGATACACAAGAGAAGACCTAGCCCTCCTTCCTCAAAAGAGTGAGACTCCCTTGTACTCTAAGCATGAGAAAACCAAGAAAAATGTCCCACTTGTGCTAATCCTACCATACTACCCACAAATCGAGCACCGGCCCTGAAATGGGCCCTCAGGTGGGATACACCATTTGCAGATATCAATCTTTTTTACTATTGAATTATTAAGAAATATTTTGCTTATTTGAAAGTAAATAATGATTGTAGGCATCCAGCAAAATGATTGCGCTAGATATCCTATAATTGTTCCGAAAAATTGAATAACAAAAAACAGAACAACATAAGAACCACTGCCCGACGCCGGTTGAAAATGAACGCCATTTGTCTTGCTTTCCTCGGCATCCATGATTTTAAAACTTTGAACGGGTCAGTTAAACGATATCTATACTATAAAATACAACCCCACCTATTCATGATAATTAAAGCAATTACCAATGGTGTATCCTACCTTTGAACACTAGCACTTGATTTAGTGAAAACAAATACTGAAATAGGCTATTTGATACCTAACCCATCTTGGCATACAAACGGCACAAAAACTTAAAGATGATTTTGCTCGAATAAGGAAAGCATCTGCACAATCGAACTAAGAAGAAAATCTACCACTGACTGTCATCTCGCAGATATGTGGCTAGAACTGACCCCCCCCCCCCCCCCCCCCGACCCCCGATGCGTGTTTCACTAACACAAACACAATCCCTATCAGCAGTCCGCGTCTCAAAATATAACAGAAAAACACGGAAGGGTTCTGTTTAAACTTGTACAAAAACTTTGTACAAGAATTGGCATGATACATGTATAAGGTCTGATTCACAGTACATTTATACATGTACGTGCATCAGGTAAACTTTCTGCTGCTAATAATACAAATCTTGAAACAATATAACGACTTCAAATTGTCACCAAATCCAAGCTTTAACTCAACAGGTTCTGGATGATACATTTCAAGTGAAAACAAGTGATAATGGTAACATCTTAAAACTTCCACTAAAAAACTCTGAATAACAAGTGCACAAATGGGTATGCTTTAAAGTGCAGGTCATATGCAGTTCAGTCTAGTCCACTCAGTTCAAAACATAGTCTTTGTATTTCGGATGCATGCCACATTGTCTCTTGGGTCTGGTGGTGCTTGGACTGGATTGTTCACTCGCTGCTGGTGGAGCAGGCTGCGAGAGGAAGGGTATCTGTCAAACTCGATCCGATATGGTACCACCACTGCTCGCTGTAGATGGTGTAATGTCACTCGCGTTTTGCACAAACTTTCGCACAAGACTGGTATTGCGCAAATACTGGGCTCCTTCTGGTGATGCGAATACAACACTTCACGGTTCAGAGTTGAAGGGGGTAGAGAATTTGTTTGTTTTCTCCCGCCTCAAAAGGTCTTGATCATCAACCTGCACTTCAGAGTACTTGGCATTCAACAAGTGTTGGCGTACAGTTTAACTTTTCCCTTGCTCTCGGCATCTCGGTAACGGACTTCCAAGACAGTGTGATCATCTGCCTGAAACGCGGGTAGTTTCCTGCGAATTTACCGATTGAACAACAACTCTGCAGGCGTTTTCCTTGTGGCAGGGTGTTCGGTTGCGCGATATTTGGCAACATACTTTCAAAGTTTCTTCTGCCAGTTCTGGCCCGCTGCTTGCGCATTACGAATTCGCTTCATGATCTAGTCATTTTGGCATTCTACCTCGCCGTTTGCTAATTGAGCCCACTTTACTTTCACATGGGTTATACTGTTTTCCTCACAAAAGTCGCGAAACTCCTGGGAACGGAACTGGGGATCATTGTCGGTTTTGAGTGTCAGCGGGAGTCCATGACGGCTGAACACCTCCTCAAGGGAGTCGATGACTTTGTCAGCGGTTGTGAAAACGAGTATCTGGTACTCGTAGTATCGGCTGTAGTAATCGACCAATACAAGGATCAAATGTCCTGATGGAAGTGGTCCCAGAAGATCGGTCGCCACATATTGCCACGAGCCGTTGGGGAGCACGGTTGGTTTCATTGGTTCAGGAGGGTCGGGTCGTGCTACGACTTGGCACCAATGGCAAGATCTGCAAAATTTGTCTGATACCTTATTCATTGCTGGCTCCCATAATTTAGTACGGAGGTTTTGTTTGGTACCAACAAAACCGAGGTGACCCCAAATCTCCTGCAATCGGTGCATATATGCCTTACACTTTTCAAACTTTCCAGTGCTGAGTGCCTCTCTAACGGTTGCAAGCTCCTCGTCCTCAGCAGATGCGATTTCGACTTGCTTTGTCGTCAGGGCACGTGGCATTGCAGGGACTGCCACGAAGCGAACATATTCCTGCGCTTCATGATCATGTTTAACTTTATCACTGCTCCCTCAGAGACGAGACAGGGCATCAGCATTATTTTCGCGTCCGGGGATGAACACAACTTTGTAGTCGTACGGCTGTAAGCGTAGCACCCAACACTCGATTTGCGCACACGGTTTCGAACGGGGTTAGTATATCGCCTTAAGTGGCTTGTGATCAGTCATCAGCTTGAAACTGTGGCTGTAGATGAAAGCATGGAATCGCTCGCAGGCCTACACCAGTGATAGTGCCTCTTTCTCCGTCTGTGAGTATCTTCTCTCGTAGTCTGTCAATCTGCGGCTCGCGTAGTACACTGGAACAAAACCTTCACGTTGTTTCTGTACAGCGCCCAGCCCGACTGGACTCGCATCTCCTATTATCTGCATTGGTGATGTCTTGCCATATAGTACGCGAGAGTAACCGCCCCAGCTAGGCTCTCCTTTAGTGCGTTGAAGGCTGCTCTCTGGTGGGGTCCGAACTGACATAGTACACCTTTTCTGGTCAGCTTACGAAGTGGATCAGACAGAGTCGGTTTTGAACCTACTGCTGAACCCGATTAAACCGAGAAAGCTTCGAACTTCTGATACGCTTTCTTGATCTTGAAATTCTGCCACTGTTTTTACGCCAGTTTTTCGCAGCAGGATCCCCATGAATACTAGCTGGCTCATGTTGAAATGGCATTTCTCTGGGTTCAGGGTGAAGCCTAGCTCCATCAGTCTGCGCAGGACTGCCAGCACTTTGCTGTTGTGAGTCTCTTGGTCTGGGTCGTGAACGATTATGTCGTCCGATATGTTCTCTACACCTTCGATACCTGCTAGCGCCTTTGCAATCATGTGCCGGTACTGCTCGCTTGCGGAACTACATGTAACTCTAAAGAGTAGTTGCTTGTACTGATAGAGCCCACAGGGTGTAACGAAGGTTGTGATTCCTCGCTACTCGATGGCAAGTTCCAGCTGGTGGTAACCCCATTTGAGGTCAAGTTTGCTGAACAGTTTGCGCCATTCATGTTCTGCAACAGTTTATCCACTGTGGGAATTGGGTGATGATCATGTATTATCGCTTCATTCGTGCGTCTTATGCCAAGGCAGAGTTTTATGTCCCCGTTCGATTTTGGTACCATAACTACTGGATTGACCCAAAGGGTTGGGCCATGTATCTACACGCTCAATGATGTCAAGGCCCTCTAGCTCGCGAAACTTTTCCTCCACTCGAATGCGCAGATTGAACGGAGTGTGTCTCAATGGTTGTGCCACCGGTTTAACCGATGGGTCGATGTGGAGCTTTACTTGCTCAGTTTTAAGCTTACCCACACCAATGAAGACACTTTGTCTTCACTCAGGTTTGAGCCATTCTTTGTGCGCTCATCGATGCTGGCCTCGTCCGCGATCTGGGTTTGGCCATTCACAGCATCAAGTCCGATTTTGAGCACACCAATTTTCATTGCCGTGTCCTTACCGAGTATGGGAACTCTGATGGAACTTTGATGACAATGAATTCAGCTGGTACAGATTTGTATCTCGCAGCTGAAGATACCCTTCAATGACAGAGCACGGTCAGTGCCATATGCCCACAATTTTCTGCCCGGCGGGGCTACACGGGATTCACACTAGATGTTGTCACACTTGAGTGAGTTCATGTCTGTTCATCAATGACATTGCTTGTGGCCTTTGAATCGATCAACACATTGAGGTAAACTCCACCCACCTTTGCTTTGATCATTTTTGAATGTGGGCCCTCGCGAATGAGGAATGCGTAATCATGAGTTCAGAGTCGGTATGTTCCTCACCGACTTGGTTGACTGTGTGCTTGGACTTCATTTTGCAAACCTTCGCGAAGTGGTCCTTGCCGGAGCATTTTTGACATGTGCAGCCTCTTGCAGGACAGTTGGAGTCCCGAGCGAAGTGGCCGGTTTGACTGCATCGATAGCAAGCACCTTTTGGGTTAAAGCCAGATCTTGCCTACAGATTTTACTGCCTTGGCGCTTTGGATTGCTTGGCCTCTATTTTAGGCTTGTTCGGCTTGTCACGGTGTTTTGGTCTGCGGTCGGGAAAAAGATAATGCACCATCTGTCCCTCAACCTTTTCACACTTATCTGCTACTGGCAATACCCTTTCCAGTGTCAATGTATCCCCAGCCTCCAATAACTTGCGTCTAATAGTCAGATATATGCACTTACTCAACACGTCAACTCTGATCTGATTGTCTTTTTCATCTCCAAAATTGCAGTTTCTAGCCGCCATCCGAAGTCTAGTTACAAACTGGAAAAGTTTAGAGTACACTTTCAAAATTCAATCCATGTATTTTTATTTATATGTTCTACTTGCAAGCACATGAATTCGAAATGTCTGCGCGCAGAATGGATTCAAAGTACATGTATCTCCGCTCGAATGAAGAGTTAGCTATTTTGTCTCTGAAGGGACTGCGCAGATCGCGAATATTGACGTCAATATTCGAGACTTTGAGGAAAGTCTTGAATTTTGTTGCGAATATTGACGTCAATATTCGCGACTTTCGGGGAAAGTCGTGAAATTTGACACGAATATCGACGTCAAATTTGACGTCAATATTCGCAAATTTGGGGGAAAGTCTTGAATATTGACGTCAATATTGACGTCTTTGAGGAAAGTCGTGAAATTTGTCGTGAATATTTGTCGTGAATCTGCGTAGTCCCTTCAGGGCCACCATAGTTAGCGCTCTAGTAATTTAATATAGCTCTATGGGCAAAATTAAACTCCTGGGCTTGAACTACCTTAGAAGGATCGTACCGTAGCTCACACACGGGCTTCACTATACACCCTCCGTCCTGTCTCCGAACGTGGGGCAGTCTCAGAGACTGGCCTTCACAGTTCAGTGGGCTTGAATCACCCGTGTTCTCCCAGCACAGTGGCAAACACCACAGGGTTCCCGGACGGACCCTTTTTTTACGAGCTATTGTCCAGGCAGCTATTGGTCGAGGCAGCTATTGGTCCAGGCAGCTATTGGTCCAGGCAGCTATTGGTACAGGCAGCTATTGGTCCAGGCAGCTATTGGTCCAGGCAGCTAGGTCCAGGCAGCTATTGGTCCACACTTCTGTGGAGAGGAATTTCTGTGGAGAGGAAGTACTTAGTTAGTCTGGTCGTTGAAGAAAGAAAAAAAGGTGCTACCCGGAAAAAAATGGTATAAAGCTGGTTTTGGTGTCAAACGAAGCAGACTTCTGAGTAGAACAACTTATCCAAAATCCGCAAAAATCCTCTTTGGAGAAACTTTTTTATAGGTATTTGAAAGTTTTTCTTTTTTTGGCATCAATATTTTGCGTGCGAGTTTGCGCTATCTATTTTCGATTAAATCACAGAACAGGGGGGTGTTTCATAAAGAATCTAAAAAAAATTGTCTTATCTATCAACCTATTTAAATACAAAACAAAAATTCTCCCTCACAATCCCTCAATTGTGAGCTACATGAGATATAACGGTAACGAAAAGCAAGCTGTGGACCTCGTGCAAACACTTAATAAAATTTCATCCTACGCTGAAGTTCACGTCTGAAGTTCACAGATTCCATTGGCGGGAGGGTCGGCCTTATACCCGAGATAATGTGGCAAATACCTATTTGAGTTTACAAAAAGCTAACTTTCAGCAACTTGGATTTGGCATTTTCTTCAATGAAGGTCTGTGAACCGCCAAATGTCTCATAAAATCCTGACTTTTTACCGTTTCCATACCAAAACCAAAATATTCCAACAGTCGTAAAAAAATTTCCCCAAAAGGGATTTTTGTTGAGGATTTTGGAAATGTTGTTCATGTGGTACATTCCGCTCATCTGGCGTAAAAATCATCTTTATACAATTTGTGTCCCGGTTAAAATGCCCAACGACCAGACTTAGTAGTTTTGGAATTAGAACAATCATAAGTACAGGTATTACACGCAATACACGCCGTGTACATACACGCAAAGTTGTTCTGGAATTCAAAATGGATGACGGATAAACACCTCACGAGGTAATTGGCCGGAAATATCTGTCAGTAACTTGCTTGCAGCGAGCGAGGCCGGAAATCTCGGCGCAAACTGGTTAAAATATAGTGCAATAATGAAACAAAAAATGTGTCTCTGTCAATTACATGCATGTACATGCGTATGTATTGACTGCCAATCGTGGTCGTCAGAAAAAAGAATTGGGTACATCTAGCTACGATTAACAATACGTCCACGATTCCAAATCGTGTACAAATCCTAGGGAGGTCATCCGAAAACGTTAGTGTACAAACAAAGAAAGGGAAGACGGTCGGACAATGCCCCGTCCACAATTGGCGGTGTTTACCAACCTGGGTGTACCGTACTTTGGCCTTCATAGGTTTTGTGCAGGTATGAGTGATCCAATAACTGACTTGTATACATTTATCCACAGGGAAACCAGCAGTGCGAGATTTTGCCACCAAGAAAGGCAACCATTGGACACCTTCAAGATTCAAGAACGGGGGTCTGTTTTTATTCTTTCCTAAAAACCAAACTGATATTTTTTCTTCTTTTGCACTGCTTGCAGGGAAGCACTGGTGTGGTAGCCTATACAGTATATTCATAACCTGTGACTTTTAAAAAAGGATAGATTTTCATCTTTGAGGAGTTGTATATGAGCCTACAAATACATGTAGGATGGCATTTTTTGTTGGTACAAACATTGGTTACCTGGATTGCTTACCCTTGTACAGTTGTATGCAGAATTACAATATTCCATTCAATTTCATAGCTCAGTTACAGCATAAAACCGCATTTGTCAACCGTGGAATGAATCAGGCCATTTCTTGGTAATAATGAAATATACACTAGACTCTGAGTGCGGCTTGAGTTGCACTGCCCAGGTTCATGACTCTGGTAACTATGAAAATCGCCGCTTTATACCGTCACCACTGTGTTTACCGCTCCAGCTATTTTTGTTAAATCTGCGCTAAGCCTGTAAGCTTCATCACCATTTATGAATACCATTTTAATTTTAATAGCGGGACACTCCTAATTCAAAAGTTGAAATCAATTAATGTATTACTCATCGTAATGTTTTCGTTCGATGTCTCATTTGAAACCTTATATACAACAACAAAATTGCTGGAAAATTACCAGTTTTAATCGAAAATCTATTTTTCAGGGTGCCATACATGTAGACACCCCAATAGCACGGACAGAGCAACTTTAAAGCAGTGTCATGAAACTGGGCCCAGACATACACAATGTACATGTACATTTACATCCTGTATCCTCTCAGTGTGGGAAGCGGTGCAGTTCACTTCTGACTGCTTATGAATTATGCTGTCTGGGAAATCAGCATTCAGGACAGATTTCAGGTCCTCCTGCTGACACCCTTGTGTTGCTGAGAGCCTATTGATTTAGGGAGGGGGGGGGAGGGGTGGAGAAATAGGGAGATTGGTGTTTTACTGTAGGTACATGCACCAGGTTTTTTTCTTCATTGCTTGATTGAAAGATAAAATATTAATTGATATGCACGTTAATTATTATTTTAGGCTTTCAAGTATTCCTACCTTATCCTCAGTTTTGTACCGGTAGGCCTACCTACTTAAATTGTTTTGATATTTTTTTTTTTAATTTGTACTATTTTCTACTTTTTGGTTCCACAAGTTCGAAAAATATAATCTCACTAAATATTTTTCATAACGGCAATCATGGACTATAGGGACAATTGGGTTAGGGCATAACCAAAGGGTTCACGCTTGACCGACCACAATTGCGGGTGTACATGTGGTTATGGGTGGGATCGATGACAACTACATGTACTCCTAGCCTACAAAAGTCCTACTTTAAATAATTGTGATTTTTCCCTCAAGTTCTACTTTTGTACTATTTATTCTACATTTTGATTCTAGTTTTTTTGGTAGCAGCTAGGTCGTAACCTGGTTGCAGGGCTGGTGTGACTGAGCCTTACGGTGTTCTGTGCCACATATGCTCATGGTCAAGCTTTTGGAGATTTGGGGACTTTAAAAACAACGTACCGTACATGTACCGGTACATATGTACTGTAAATAAAACATTTTAAGCCCATCTCTCAATGAGTAAATCTACCCTTTCTTATAAAGCACAGGTTTATGAATCGCATCATCACCATCGTCATCATCACCATAATTATTATTATTACTTGCATCTGGTTCCTGGGATTATTAATCCATCCACCACTTAACCCTTTCGTAATCTCTTAATCCTTATATAATCTCTTAATTCTTTTATAATCTCTTAATCCCTTTGTAATCTCTTAATCCTTTCATAATCTCTTAAGCCTTTTATAATCTGTTTATCCTTTTACAATCTCTGTTAATAATATCTTCATCCTTTATTTTCTAAGATCAGACCGACATTAATCCAGCTGCCATTTGCTATGGGTCATCTACTTATTTTCTACGGGTCATCTACTTATTTGCATGTATATATTAATGCATATATTATTTTCACAGAGTGTGCCTGCTGACGACACGATTCGTTACGACACGTTCTTTATTCTTTCTAATAAAAGCTCTTTTCACACTAAAGCCTTTCAACTCTGGGAAAACCTGGTGCCGCCCTGGGTTGAATTTTTGAGAAACAAAATCAACCCAGGGCAAAAAACCTGTGTCTTTTCACTCTTGCTTTATTTGTGCAAACTGAGCTTATTTAGCTCAGTTGAAACCATTTTGAACCCGGGCGAGAGTTTCAATCCTAGTCTGGAGCAGTGGAGAGTCGGGGTGAAATCAATCGGAGGGGGGGGGGGGGGGGGGGGGGGGGGGGTTGAGGGGAGTTGACACAGGATTGTTAGCGCAAGTTGAAAATTTCCAAGTGTGAAAACGATGCATGTTTTCAACCCTGCGTCAACCCTTCGACAACCCTTCGACAACCCTTCGACAACCCCAAGATTTGTCAGGTGTAAAAAGCGCTTAAATATGTCTACACCTGTATATCAGTTGACAACAACAAAAACAGCGACTGTAAAGTGGGCCAGTCGTTATCATGCGGCAAATTTTCTTTCGGAGAGTTCTGTAGTATATCCCGACGGTTGGGGCCACTTCAGTACAAAGTAAATTAGTATTTCCTAACGAAACTGGAAATGTTTCTCAGTCCCAGATTCATGTCTTTTAAAAACATTTTTGCACTGATTGACCTTCCTAATTTACATGATATACATAGTATACATGTATGAAAGAAAAAGTGGCGTCAGTTGTAACATTCTTTCCTTTTCTTCGCTTTTGGCTTTCAAACATTACAAGGGGCTATACAAATCTACAAATTAGGCTTTCCTGGGTTTGCAGTTCATCTGTACATCATCAGCATCAACTTGTGCCTAAATTGCTGTTTATAATATTTGCATTGAGTGAACAGAAAGATGCAGGTATCTCATATACTAGTTATATCTCATCATACATGTAATTATCTTCATCCTTCATTTTTTAAGATCAGACCGACCTCATCAAGGGCATATTAATCCAGTTGCCATTTGCTATGGGTCGATATCATCTACTTTTTTGCTATGGGTCATCTACTTATTTGCTATGGGTCATCTACTTTTATTTGCAGATGCCTTCGGTTTTTTATTTATCTAATTTTGTTTTATGTATTTCTTTTCCACTGGTAAAATTGAAATGCTACAAATCTTGTAGGGTTATTTTTTACTGTTGAAACTACATGTAGTCTTTACTAAAGACGACTGTGTATTCGATATTTGATTGTGCAAGTTGAGTATTCTTTTCTCAGAGTGTGCCCGTTAGTGACACTGATTGGCTGGCACACGAGGTCGCATAAAATTATCATGTCTAGATATATAAGATGTTGTGCAGTATGGGTATAATGTCTAGATACTGTATATCAGACGTTATCCTGTATGGGTATAATGTCTAGATATATCAGACGTTGTGCAGTATGGGTATAATGTCTAGATATATCAGACGTTATCCCATATGGGTATAATGTCTAGATGTATCAGACGTTGTGCAGTATGGGTATAATGTCTAGATATATCAGACGTTATCCTGTATGGGTATAATGTCTAGATGTATCAGACATTGTGCAGTATGGGTATAATGTCTAGATATATCAGACGTTGTGCAGTATGGGTATAATGTCTAAATATATTGTACGTTATCCCGTATGGGTAAAATGTCTAGATATCAGACGTTATCCTGTATGGGTATAATGTCTAGATATATCAGACGTTATCCCGTATAGGTATAATGTCTAGATATATCAGACGTTATCCTGTATGGGTATAATGTCTAGATATATCAGACGTTGTGCAGTATGGGTATAATGTCTAGATATATCAGACGTTATCCCGTATGGGTAAAATGTCTAGATATCAGACGTTATCCCGTATGGGTATAATATCAAACTTGTCCTGTATGGGTATATTGTCTAGATATATCAGACATTATCCTGTATGGGTATAATGTCTATAGATATCAAGACGTTATCCCGTATAGGTATAATGTCTACATTTCAGACATTATACCGTATGGGTATAATGTCTCGAAAAGACGTTTTCCCGTATGGGTATAATGTCTAGAAATATCAGACGTTTTCCCTGTTTTTTTGGTATAATGTCTAGATACCGGTATATCATCAGTCGTTATACCCGTATGGGTATATAGTCTATAGATACTGTATCAGACGTTATCCTGTATGGGTGTAATGTCTAGATATATCAGACGTTATCTCATTTGGGTATATTGTCTAGATATATCAGACGTTATCCCGTATGGGTATAATGTCTAGTATCAGACGTTTTACCGTATAATGTCTAGATACTGGTATATCAGTCGTTATCCTGTATGGGTATAATGTCTAGATATATCGGACGTTATCTCGTATGGGTATAATGTCTAGATATATCAGACGTTATCCCGTATGGGTATAATGTCTAGATATATCAGACGTTTTACCGTATAATGTCTAGATACATGTACTGGTATATCAGTCGTTATCCTGTATGGGTGTAATATCTAGATATATCGGACGTTATCTCGTATTGGTATAATGTCTAGATATATCAGACGTTTTACCGTATGGGTATAATGTCTAGATACTGGTATATCAGTCGTTATCCTGTATGGGTATAATGTCTAGATATATCGGACGTTATCTCGTATGGGTATAATGTCTAGATATATCAGACGTTATCCCTTATGGGTATATGTCATATCAGACGATATCCCGTATGGGTATTATGTCTGATAGTGATACTCAGACTAATTTCTGACATGGTCAGTTGCAGTTTCATTTACAGTGAAAAACAATGACAAAATGTTGGCATCAATTTGCGAATTCCATTATGGACAACATTTTATTGCTCACACTTATTTTTTGCAATTTTCACATATTAAAAGAAGGTTCAGATTGACTTCTACATGTACATGTAGCTCACTATGACGTCGATCGGGGCTTAAAATAGATTACTTTGGGTCAATGTTCTAGAGGTTGGAGAAGATTTTGTATCAATGAATGAAGCATACATTTTGTTAGGTTTCTTTTAACAAAAAGGGGGTATTTAGATTTTAAATTTCACAGTTAACAGTTGTGGATGTGCGTCATCGATTAACTAATTGCTGGCGCGCGCATTCATCTTGATTTCCAGCTTGGGATTTCAGGAAATAAAACATTAACTTACAAGCCAAACAGTGGGATTTTCATCAATTAAGTACATGTCCATGTCGGTTTTAGATGAGACATTAACTCTAATGCGCTGTCTTGAAGTGATTTCATTTTAAAAAGGTATTTTTCATCGGAAAAACAACTTTTTAACTTTTTTGCATATCCTGTAAACAAAAAAAAACATTCAAAAATTTTAAAATTTTAAAATCCCATCTTTGTGATTATGAATTAAAATCAGAATAAAAATGTGTTTTTTAGTTCTAAATGGTTTTTTTTCCTGGTAATGAGTAGCTGACACTCATTATTATTATTAATTCTTTCTGGTAATGAAACCAAGGATCCCTCGAAAGCGCTCTAGGCACTGAGAAGGCAATGAGAAGAAGGTACAGATTTAGAGGTGGGAGAAAAACCCCAGAAGAATATCCTGGGGGAAACCCACGGAATCAAGCAGAGACTGAAAACCCAATCCACATATGTTACCCGCTCCTACTAAACCCGACATAATTCGCACAGGCTGTATTTCGAGATACAGCTCGTCAAAGTTGAAATGGGGTGAAAAATCTGGCGGACATCGATTTTAGTTTTTCGTAATTTTTTCTTTTCTTTAATATGTATACTTTAACCCTCAGTTAAGTTAAAACAAAATCAACTTTATTCATGAGAGAGTACAAAAGTCATGCATTTATTGAGGCAAACTGTGTCCTAAAAGTAGTACTTTTTCTCCCAAATACATCGAAATAAAATCCTCATAAAATTAGGAAGTACAGTATGTATGGTATACAGGTGGTTTTGGTACCAAATGAAAGCTGAATATGTGTACTACATTGTAAATGGAAATAACAATATCTCCCTTAAAAGAAAAACCCACTTATGTCTGGTTTTGTGGGAGCAGGTCACATATTGGCCCAGGCAGGGTTCGAACCCGGGTCATAGCGTTGAAAGGCGAGGAAAGAACCGCGCGCTACGCCAACCTGACTCTCCTCATGACTATAGAAGTATAGAGGTATCGTAGAGGTACATGTGCACACACACATGGGTAGTGTGCCCACACATGTAAGGGGGGGTAGCGAGTTGATCATGATACCAGTTAATATTTAATAGCACATATGCTGTTGTGCGTATAATTACCCACTCACATCTGTACGAGGTGTCAGTGCCACGTTTGCATGATGAGACTCAATTACATGTAGCTCATGTACAAACACCAACAAAACAAAACTACCATTTGCAGATTACAAACCACTAATGACAATTTTCCGAAATGCGTCACTGAGATGCATCTTTGGAAATTTATTTATTTATTATTTTCTTCAAAATGACAGCATGTCAGAAGGAATCATTTCGTAGGGAGTTTAGAATCATTAATATCTTTACAACAAGTAAGCTTTTCAACAGTATTTTGGTTGGTTACTTTTTGGACAGCTGTAAAAGGTGTACCTTAGCTTTAACCCTAATGATCCCCGCATCCAGTCAAACTCCAAGGTTTTGTTGGAATCTGTTAGGATGGGTACTCATGACCCCTAAAACTTTCACACTTTTAAACTTTGCCAGGATGGGTATGGTTCCTAATAAATTACCACACTTAGAATTGTTATTGCACCACAGTCTATATAGTACCATGAAGTTTCAACCCTGCTTGTTCATTTGGGTTTGCACATTGCAGGAAGCGACAATGAATCCTATACCAGCGAGCAGAACGAGAACTACAAGCTGATGTCTGAAGAGGATCGTCGGATCGCCGACATGGGTAAACCACAGCTGGGTGAGAGCACGAGGCTGGACGTCAAAATCATGGAGAGCATGGAGTTTAAGGTTTGTCATTCACTTTGTCACAGTTTGTTGGGGATTCGTCTTGAGTCTCGACAGTTAAATGACTCGCCTCTACTAGAGTCACTGCAGGCAGATAAATCAACTTAACTCAAGTTCCTCATCAGAAGATTCGACTAGACTCAAGCAAAGACTAACAGTTTGGGGCTCCCCCCCAACAAAAAACACATCAACTTTGCTAATAATATAACGACTTACAGTGCAAATTGTTTTTGGAATTTGTGAATAAAATACGGTACAGCGTCCACTGCGTACTAACATGTACACCTGTCACGGTGCGAGCGATCAGTGCACAAAATAATGTCCCGGCACCAGACTTTAAATGCATTTTCCAATACGTAGTGTAATCATTGGCTTCGGACAAATTCTTGTTTTAAAAAATGCTGACAAATGACTTTCTCTATTGTAGTTTTTTAATTTGTATTATGTACATGGCTGTAGTGTGCTCGACTCGCCTTGACCCGAAAATTCATACATTTGATGAATTTAGCACCGTTAGGGTTAATTAACAATGTGTGTTGGACTGTGTTTGAGTCGAGTGGGACACAATGGATGCATACACATCACACTTTCAGTTGACCAGGAACTGTGCTGTGACTAGCCTGAGCTCACCCACAAATAAATGCCTGTGCATTCCCCCAAACTCCAACATTTTTACAAGTCTGATTTGCCCCGAGCCAGACATTCAGGGTTATTTGGGTTCATTTTTTCTTTTTTTCTTTCCTTTTTTTTTGTTTGGGTCATTTTTTTCTTCTGTTTTTTTGGTTGGGTCGGGTTGGGTCAGAGAGTTCAGATTGGTTTCGGTTTGAATTTCGTCACTTTAAAATCTCACAAGGCTCTTAGACCATGGGACGAGTGCGATTATTGTGTTCGTTCGTGATCCCCTATTTTGGTACAAAATGAAAACATCGAAGTTCATTTAAGTTGTTGTTGCTAAATACAAAAATGACTGTTCATTTTTGCAAAAGTGGCACTTTTGGTGTATTTTTGGCGAAAATATAAACCGATTTTTATTTTTTTTACAAAACTTGCCGTTACATGAACCTAGGCTTTGGCCCGTACGTGGCTCCAGCGTTATTGCCAAACTGCATAACTGAAGCCAAAACTGAAACAAAGTTTCATTCAACAAAACGGCACTCACGTGACAAAACCTAAATTGTGACCAATCGAAAATACTGTGTTGTGAATCTCCGTCGGCATCCAATCAGCGCTCTCGTTACGCACAGTTTCTGACCCGGTGTACAGCAATCCAACATGGCGGCTTCTAAAGACGACGCCGAGCCTTTATTTATGTGCATTCTGCACTGTGATTCTGGAGCCAAAGGCTGGGTTTCACCTTTTTCTAATCAAAGCTGGTCTCGCTTCCTCGAGTTTGCTGACAAATGGAAGAGTTTAAAGGGAAAACAGTCAGATATAGCGAGAGAATTACTGGCCAAACATGACTCCGCGTTGCAGAGAGCGGATGGGTTTAGCATCGGCAGGCGGACCACCAAAACATGTTGGATTTTATCGATCTTGCTACGCCCGGTTTACGGACATCAATAAGATAGAGCAAGTCACAGCTGTCCAAGAGAAACGACAAAGGAAAATCGTTGGAACCGGTAGGTGTTGCAGTAACGTTCAGGCCTAGACTTCAGACTTCGTTCAGGGTGAAGCTTATAACACCTTAGTGTTTGTTTGTGGTTCCGAAAAAGATTCTGATGCTCTTAAATGACATTTACGCCAACAGGCCACATTGACATGATATTGACCTTATATACGGGGCCACACATTCGAACACGCTTTATGTTATTATAGTTCTGTAACTCTTTCTTGTACCGGTATCTCAGGAAAATGCATTGTACGGCAAGTTTGCATTTCAAATCGTAAAAATTCCGTTCAACTAAAGAAATTTTATTTCAATTAATTTTGTTGTGGGGGGGGGGGGGGGGGAGCGTGTGCAACTTTGGCTCCATGTTTTTGTGTAGAACATTTAAAAAGAAAAGAAAATAGGGACAAGTGACAAACTAAATTTCTTTTTTTGTAACAAGTCATTTCCAAATTCCATCATTGATTGTATTTTTCCCTTCTTTTTTCTTTCTAGATTTAACCTTATATGCAGTTGCTAATCAGGAGACGAGCAGTGATAATGACAGACCTCCAAAGAAGACTTGTGTTTACTCAGATCCAGTGCCAGCCTACTATCTAAGCCCCAACATTAGAAGCATATGGCGTACCGGCTATGTGCATTATCTGCCCAAAATCGCATGGGTTGTGAATAATTGTAACATTAATGTGCCCACTTCAGTGATTTTGTGATTGTTATAATTCTTAATTTTATAGGGAAAAGCTGAGAGAATTATGCTGGAACTGGTTTTTGTGTACTAAATGACTAAATATTTAAGACAAGTCAGGAGCATTTTTCTGACATGTTTCATTCAGTTAACTTCCACTATCCCTGTTCCAATGAGGGCAACTATTTTCAAGGCTTTTTCTAATTGAAAAGTGTAACCTAGTTAAAACTTATTAGAGCTACATACCAAAACATCCATGATGTATGAATATCCCTCTTACTGAGAAAATATGGTACTCAAATCGTCATTTACACAAATTTAAATGTAATTATTATTTGCAAATGGTGCACACAATTCACCATTTCTGTAATTTTAAATGTTATTACAACCATGACTTTAATCACAAACAATTCAGCTTCCCAGTAATGTTACAGGTCCATTGTAAAATAAAACTGTAGGGTTGGGTCAGGCACTATCACTCTTGGACCACAGCCACCAAAACGTGGGTACAGGGCCACAAATTGTGAACATTTATTTGTTAATTCTCAATTTTCATGTGATTCTATTTATTTTAATGTCACTTTGCAAGTTATGTTCCATAAAAAAACATGAGTGAGTACTGAAGTTTATGTACTAGTGCTGACAAGAAAAAAATGACAAACAATAAATATTGTGTGAATCTTATCTTTTGATGTATTTCATTATTATGTATTTCATTACAAGCTCGCCTTGCATGAAACCATTAAAAATTCCCCTTTAAACAAAACACTGAGCTGATTGAGTCACCCCCCTCCCCCCAAAAACAGATAAAAACATTGCAGATAGAAATTAAATATAAGCCATTTTTTTTATCAATCAATTATATAATAACACACTTAAATGGATCCATCTGGGAACCCATCAAGAGTGATTTACATTTAAACGGTGGTAATAGTTCATGTTTGTCACTGGCAACCTTTTCCTGTCATGTACATGCTCTATGAGGCGAGTTGGCTTGAGTCAATACAATATTAGGTTAACAAAAGTATGGGGCGAACTGGCTTTGGGGCGAATTTGTTATGAAAACTAGGCGAGAAAAACCAACTCGCCCCATGTTATTTTCGCCCCGTCAAATTTTTACGTGAAATAACTCTCCAAAGTGCCACTTTTGCAAAAATGAACACCCTAAATGTTGTTAGGTATGCCCTAAAGATCAATTTGTGAAAGTTTTATCATGTACCAAGTTGGGGATCACGAAAATGTCTTTCTGAAAGGATTTTGTGACTTCGTCCCATGGTCTATCTGCGTTGAAAAGAGTACATCATGGGAGATGTTTATAATGCATTTTTCAATGTTTTTCAAGGTGGCTGGTTCTAAGAGGCTTCTGTGGTGTTCATGCCACATTTGTCCTGATGGCAGCCAGATCATGGCAGCCAGATCATGGCCTGACTAAAATGTCATGTTAACACATCTGTTCAGAGCCACCTTTCTGTTAGCATTCGATAATAGTGTCCAAAGATATGGTACAATGTAGGCCCCTAGCATAAATTGTAGCCACACCGCACTCTATCACTGTGAGGCCCAAAGATCATCTTTTTTTTTAGATCAACATCTTTTACAGTTTTTTTAACATTTTTTACATATTTTTTACATAGAATTGTTTACATATTTTAAAAAGTAATAATTGGGCCTAAAAGGTTGCTTCACTTTCCAGTTGCACGTGCTAAGTAGAGCGCCCTCTGTAGGACTACTAAATGTAGACAGAGGGGAACAATCATTTAAACACGCTATCATCCGGGTATTAAGTTTGTTCCCCTCTGCTGCGCTGAATTCAAGATGGCAGCGGAATGTAAAACAACCTTATTGATTACCTTTTCCCGTTTTTCGTTCCAATAAAAGGTTTTCAGGTCTTTGGGTCTTACAGTGTAATGTACTCACTTATGTACTGTTAACAGCGAGGATACGCTGTAATCTCTAAATACAAATCAGTTTTGGTTGAATACCTAGGTACATTTCTTGATTGGTGGAATTTAGTCATATGACTTTAGAGCTGTAATGCTCTAATATACAAATCAGTTTTGGTTGAATGCCTATAGGCACATTTCTTGATTGGTGAAATTTAGTCATAATAATAATAATAACAATAATAACTGGGGTGGCTAATCATCCTTACTCGCAGCTGGTGTGCTGAATTGCGAAGGATGCGGCTCCAACTTGGTTGAGTCGCTGGCACTTAAAGGCGCCTATGGCAGCCGGCCACATCGACTCATATACGGAGCACTGCCTCTCGAGATCGAAAGTGTTTGATTTTTCAGGAGGGAGGAAAACCGGATGACCTGGGAAAAAAACCTTGTGGCACAGGAGAGAATCAACAAACAACTCTACTCACATATGGTCCGGGCCGGGAATCGAACCCGGGCCACATTGGTGAGAGGCGAGCGCTTTACGCACAAGTCACCCATGCCACCCATGTTAGAGCTGTAATCTCTAATATACGAATCATGCAGTTTTGGTTGAAAGCCTATGTACATTTCTTGATTGGTGGAATTTAGTCATACATGGAAATATGACATTAGAGCTGTAATGCTCTAATATATAAATCAGTTTTGGTTGAATGCCTAGGTACATTTCTTGATTGGTGGAATTTTTAGTCATATGACATTAGAGCTGTAATGCTCTATATACAAATCAGTTTTGGTTGAATGCCTATAGGTACATTTCTTGATTGGTGGAATTTAGTCATATGACATTAGAGCTGTAATGCTCTAATATACAAATCAGTTTTGGTTGAATGCCTAGGTACATTTCTTGATTGGTGGAATTTTTAGTCATATGACATTAGAGCTGTAATGCTCTAATATACAAATCAGTTTTGGTTGAATGCCTATAGGTACATTTCTTGATTGGTGGAATTTAGTCATATGACATTAGAGCTGTAATGCTCTAATATACAAATCAGTTTTGGTTGAATGCCTAGTACATTTCTTGATTGGTGGAATTTAGTCATATGACATTAGAGCTGTAATGCTCTAATATACAAATCAGTTTTGGTTGATTGCCTAGGTACATTTCTTGATTGGTGGAATTTAGTCATATGACATTAGAGCTGTAATGCTCTAATATACAAATCAGTTTTAGTTGATTGCCTAGGTACATTTCTTGATTGGTGGAATTTAGTCATATGACATTAGAGCTGTAATGCTCTAATATACAAATCAGTTTTAGTTGATTGCCTAGGTACATTTCTTGATTGGTGGAATTTAGTCATATGACATTAGAGCTGTAATGCTCTAATATACAAATCAGTTTTAGTTGATTGCCTAGGTACATTTCTTGATTGGTGGAATTTAGTCATATGACATTAGAGCTGTAATGCTCTAATATACAAATCAGTTTTGGTTGAATGCAGTACATTTCTTGATTGGTGGAATTTAGTCATATGACATTATAGCTGCAATCTGTAATATACAAATCCGTTTTGGTTGAATGCCTATAGGTACATTTCTTGATTGGTGGAATTTAGTCATGACATTATAGCTGTAATGCTCTAATATACAAATCAGTTTTGGTTGAATGCCTAGGTACATTTCTTGATTGGTGGAATTTAGTCATATGACATTAGAGCTGTAATGCTCTAATATACGAATCAGTTTTGGTTGAATGCCTATAGGTACATTTCTTGATTGGTGGAATTTAGTCATATGACATTATAGCTGCAATCTCTAATATACAAATCAGTTTTGGTTGAATGCAGTACATTTCTTGATTGGTGGAATTTAGTCATATGACATTAGAGCTGTAATGCTCTAATATACAAATCAGTTTTGGTTGAATGCCTATAGGTACATTTCTTGATTGGTGGAATTTAGTCATATGACATTAGAGCTGTAATGCTCTAATATACAAATCAGTTTTGGTTGAATGCCTAGGTACATTTCTTGATTGGTGGAATTTAGTCGTATGACATTAGAGCTGTAATGCTCTAATATTAAAATCAGTTTTGGTTGAATGCCTAGGTACATTTCTTGATTGGTGGAATTTAGTCATATGACATTAGAGCTGTAATGCTCTAATATACAAATCAGTTTTGGTTGAATGCCTATGTACATTTCTTGATTGGTGGAATTTAGTCATATGACATTAGAGCTGTAATGCTCTAATATACGAATCAGTTTTGGTTGAATGCCTATAGGTACATTTCTTGATTGGTGGAATTTAGTCATATGACATTATAGCTGCAATCTCTAATATACAAATCAGTTTTGGTTGAATGCAGTACATTTCTTGATTGGTGGAATTTAGTCATATGACATTAGAGCTGTAATGCTCTAATATACAAATCAGTTTTGGTTGAATGCCTATAGGTACATTTCTTGATTGGTGGAATTTAGTCATATGACATTAGAGCTGTAATGCTCTAATATACAAATCAGTTTTGGTTGAATGCCTAGGTACATTTCTTGATTGGTGGAATTTAGTCGTATGACATTAGAGCTGTAATGCTCTAATATTAAAATCAGTTTTGGTTGAATGCCTAGGTACATTTCTTGATTGGTGGAATTTAGTCATATGACATTAGAGCTGTAATGCTCTAATATACAAATCAGTTTTGGTTGAATGCCTATAGGTACATTTCTTGATTGGTGGAATTTAGTCATATGACATTATAGCTGCAATCTCTAATATACAAATCAGTTTTGGTTGAATGCAGTACATTTCTTGATTGGTGGAATTTAGTCATAATAATAATAATAACAATAATAACTGGGGTGGCTAATCATCCTTACTCGCAGCTGGTGTGCTGAATTGCGAAGGATGCGGCTCCAACTTGGTTGAGTCGCTGGCACTTAAAGGCGCCTATGGCAGCCGGCCACATCGACTCATATACGGAGCACTGCCTCTCGAGATCGAAAGTGTTTGATTTTTCAGGAGGGAGGAAAACCGGATGACCTGGGAAAAAAACCTTGTGGCACAGGAGAGAATCAACAAACAACTCTACTCACATATGGTCCGGGCCGGGAATCGAACCCGGGCCACATTGGTGAGAGGCGAGCGCTTTACGCACAAGTCACCCATGCCACCCATGTTAGAGCTGTAATCTCTAATATACGAATCATGCAGTTTTGGTTGAAAGCCTATGTACATTTCTTGATTGGTGGAATTTAGTCATACATGGAAATATGACATTAGAGCTGTAATGCTCTAATATATAAATCAGTTTTGGTTGAATGCCTAGGTACATTTCTTGATTGGTGGAATTTTTAGTCATATGACATTAGAGCTGTAATGCTCTATATACAAATCAGTTTTGGTTGAATGCCTATAGGTACATTTCTTGATTGGTGGAATTTAGTCATATGACATTAGAGCTGTAATGCTCTAATATACAAATCAGTTTTGGTTGAATGCCTAGGTACATTTCTTGATTGGTGGAATTTTTAGTCATATGACATTAGAGCTGTAATGCTCTAATATACAAATCAGTTTTGGTTGAATGCCTATAGGTACATTTCTTGATTGGTGGAATTTAGTCATATGACATTAGAGCTGTAATGCTCTAATATACAAATCAGTTTTGGTTGAATGCCTAGTACATTTCTTGATTGGTGGAATTTAGTCATATGACATTAGAGCTGTAATGCTCTAATATACAAATCAGTTTTGGTTGATTGCCTAGGTACATTTCTTGATTGGTGGAATTTAGTCATATGACATTAGAGCTGTAATGCTCTAATATACAAATCAGTTTTAGTTGATTGCCTAGGTACATTTCTTGATTGGTGGAATTTAGTCATATGACATTAGAGCTGTAATGCTCTAATATACAAATCAGTTTTAGTTGATTGCCTAGGTACATTTCTTGATTGGTGGAATTTAGTCATATGACATTAGAGCTGTAATGCTCTAATATACAAATCAGTTTTAGTTGATTGCCTAGGTACATTTCTTGATTGGTGGAATTTAGTCATATGACATTAGAGCTATAATGCTCTAATATACAAATCAGTTTTGGTTGAATGCAGTACATTTCTTGATTGGTGGAATTTAGTCATATGACATTATAGCTGCAATCTGTAATATACAAATCCGTTTTGGTTGAATGCCTATAGGTACATTTCTTGATTGGTGGAATTTAGTCATGACATTATAGCTGTAATGCTCTAATATACAAATCAGTTTTGGTTGAATGCCTAGGTACATTTCTTGATTGGTGGAATTTAGTCATATGACATTAGAGCTGTAATGCTCTAATATACGAATCAGTTTTGGTTGAATGCCTATAGGTACATTTCTTGATTGGTGGAATTTAGTCATATGACATTATAGCTGCAATCTCTAATATACAAATCAGTTTTGGTTGAATGCAGTACATTTCTTGATTGGTGGAATTTAGTCATATGACATTAGAGCTGTAATGCTCTAATATACAAATCAGTTTTGGTTGAATGCCTATAGGTACATTTCTTGATTGGTGGAATTTAGTCATATGACATTAGAGCTGTAATGCTCTAATATACAAATCAGTTTTGGTTGAATGCCTAGGTACATTTCTTGATTGGTGGAATTTAGTCGTATGACATTAGAGCTGTAATGCTCTAATATTAAAATCAGTTTTGGTTGAATGCCTAGGTACATTTCTTGATTGGTGGAATTTAGTCATATGACATTAGAGCTGTAATGCTCTAATATACAAATCAGTTTTGGTTGAATGCCTATAGGTACATTTCTTGATTGGTGGAATTTAGTCATATGACATTATAGCTGCAATCTCTAATATACAAATCAGTTTTGGTTGAATGCAGTACATTTCTTGATTGGTGGAATTTAGTCATATGACATTAGAGCTGTAATGCTCTAATATACAAATCAGTTTTGGTTGAATGCCTATAGGTACATTTCTTGATTGGTGGAATTTAGTCATATGACATTAGAGCTGTAATGCTCTAATATTAAAATCAGTTTTGGTTGAATGCCTAGGTACATTTCTTGATTGGTGGAATTTAGTCATATGACATTAGAGCTGTAATGCTCTAATATACAAATCAGTTTTGGTTGATTACCTAGGTACATTTCTTGATTGGTGGAATTTAGTCATATGACATTAGAGCTGTAATGCTCTAATATACAAATCAGTTTTAGTTGATTGCCTAGGTACATTTCTTGATTGGTGGAATTTAGTCATATGACATTATAGCTGCAATCTCTAATATACAAATCAGTTTTGGTTGAATGCAGTACATTTCTTGATTGGTGGAATTTAGTCATGACATTATAGCTGTAATGCTCTAATATACAAATCAGTTTTGGTTGAATGCCTAGGTACATTTCTTGATTGGTGGAATTTAGTCATATGACATTAGAGCTGTAATGCTCTAACAAATCAGTTTTGGTTGAATGCCTAGGTACATTTCTTGATTGGTGGAATTTAGTCATATGACATTAGAGCTGTGAATGCTCTAATATTAAAATCAGTTTTGGTTGAATGCCTAGGTACATTTCTTGATTGATAGAATTTAGTCATGACATTATAGCTGTAATGCTCTAATATTAAAATCAGTTTTGGTTGAATGCCTAGGTACATTTCTTGATTGGTGGAATTTAGTCATATGACATTAGAGCTGTAATGCTCTAATATACAAATCAGTTTTGGTTGATTACCTAGGTACATTTCTTGATTGGTGGAATTTAGTCATATGACATTAGAGCTGTAATGCTCTAATATACGAATCAGTTTTGGTTGAATGCCTATAGGTACATTTCTTGATTGGTGGAATTTAGTCATATGACATTATAGCTGCAATCTCTAATATACAAATCAGTTTTGGTTGAATGCAGTACATTTCTTGATTGGTGGAATTTAGTCATATGACATTATAGCTGTAATGCTCTAATATACAAATCAGTTTTGGTTGATTGCCTAGGTACATTTCTTGATTGGTGGAATTTAGTCATATGACATTAGAGCTGCAATCTCTAATATTACAAATCAGTTTTGGTTGAATGCCTATAGGTACATTTCTTGATTGGTGGAATTTAGTCATATGACATTATAGCTGCAATCTCTAATATTACAAATCAGTTTTGGTTGAATGCCTAAGTACATTTCTTGATTGGTGGAATTTAGTCATATGACATTATAGCTGTAATGCTCTAATAAACAAATCAGTTTTAGTTGAATGCCTATAGGTACATTTCTTGATTGGTGGAATTTAGTCATATGACATTATAGAGCTGTAATCTCTTTTACAAATCAGTTTTGGTTGAATGCCTATAGGTACATTTCTTGATTGGTAGAATTTAGTCATATGACATTAGAGCTGTAATGCTCTAATATACAAATCAGTTTTGGTTGAATACCTATGTACATTTCTTGATTGGTGGAATTTAGTCATATGACATTATAGCTGTAATGCTCTAAT
The DNA here is from genome assembly GCA_037893245.1 of Crossaster papposus. Classification (NCBI taxonomy): domain Eukaryota; kingdom Metazoa; phylum Echinodermata; class Asteroidea; order Velatida; family Solasteridae; genus Crossaster; species Crossaster papposus. Next base: position 320,876 of record JBAIAA010000567.1, on the reverse strand, counting down.
ATACAAATCAGTTTTGGTTGAATACCTATGTACATTTCTTGATTGGTGGAATTTAGTCATATGACATTAGAGCTGTAATGCTCTAATATACAAATCAGTTTTAGTTGATTGCCTAGGTACATTTCTTGATTGGTGGAATTTAGTCATATGACATTAGAGCTGTAATGCTCTAATACAAATTAGTTTTGGTTGAATGCCTACATTCTAATACGTGACAGGGGTTGTCAACCAACAGGAATGGCTAAGCTGTGACTGTCTGAAGTATTTATTAACAGGAATTTATGGTCCCTCGTATTGCTGAGTTTTGCATTATCTATAGCATTTCATGAAGAATACTAAAAGGTTACTTTAAAAAGCATAGGCTATTAATTGGACTAATAAATTAATCAACAACAATTCAGGTGTTTGTGTCGCGTGCCATACTGTTTCCTCAATCTGAATAAACGATTACCTTTTTTTGTCATTTTGTGCTCTCAAATGTGGTGGTGCCATTCCTAATAAAGAATGTTCGGCAAAATGCCACAGGGGATGAAGGGATGTGATAGAGAGGAAGGGGGGAGGGGAGGAGATGGGGGGGGGGGTTATGTTGAAGCTTAATTGTCTCTTAGAAACTCAAACATATTAACCCTAATGTCACTTACCACTGCAAAATACTAGAGTAAACTGCAGTATTGAAGATTGAAGTTTGACAAATTGAGTGCACCTGCAAAGTATCACACCATAACAGTTTTTGCTGACACCAAAGTGATCTGCTGATATTTAAAATTTCCATATTTCTTGTACTTCTTTGAATTTCACTTTTAGTAGTCTTTAGTTCCTTAATATAATGAAAATGCGTAACTAATCACTTACAATTGGAAGTAGATGATGGTTAATACAAATGATACTCAAATGGTAACAGTTGATTTTGCTGACACCAAATGTTACAGAGAGATAGTATGTTTAACGGGCATACAAAAATAAAACGGAAAATGCCAGCTCATGTATATTGTGTTCAATATCATTTTGAGGTTATTATCAATCATTAAAACATTTGGACAAACTATTTATATGTCACACATTTTTACCTGAAAATGCCATAATTGATATATATATATTTGTGATGAGCAATAGAGTAAAAAACACAAAAGTTAGTAATTGGTTGTTTCAATATGGCAATGCCCCATGAAGGAAAACAAAATGTGCATTTTACCACTGGCCTCTTGCATTTATGTAAACAACTCACGTAGGACGTTGGGGTTAAAAACCAAGTGAATTTGTCATGGTCATGAGCAGTATTGATGTAATGCTCCTGTGTGTATATTTGCTTTGAAATTGCATGGCTAAAACAACATTTTTGCTAACAAAATATTTCTTTTCTTTTCCTAATTATCCTCCCTTTGCTGTACAGTGATTTAAAGAGAATATTATAAAACACAAACATGTTTGTTTATGGTGTAAATTAAGGACGGTTTGTTCATCTCGGCGATTCCCTTTGTTTGTACTTTTTCCGACTGCTCTCATTGGTTTTGTACACAAATCTCTACCGAGGACGTCCTCGTTTACACACCTAACCCCGATTCATGTACTGGCATCAGGGATGTGTCTTCCATTTGCACCATAAACCCACTAGGAAATAAACTGGACTGTTGATATTATGGCACCCAGCTGGTGTACTGTGCAGTCATTTTCAGGAAAAGTGGTATTTTTATATCAATTTATAATGCTGGTCAGTCGACCAGCATTGGAAAAACTGACTTCTTTCAAATACTACCCCCAATTGACCATATTTAGTTAGTCCACATTTTGTTAGCAATTGATATGAACAGATACTGGTATAAGCCAGCTAGACAGGTTCCCTTTAACGTATAATTCCCGGATGTTTATATATTGCTCTGCTTTATCTTAAGTTAGGTCAGGACACCAGACTACGTGACTGTTTTTTCGTAGTTTTTCCAGCATCTACAAACACAAATCTTCAGTGTATAAAGTCAATATTTGCTATACAATATTAACCCCCCATGCACCCATTAAAAACAAAATCACCAAAGTTTATGTATTCCCTTTAAGTCTCCAATATTTAATATTGAACCCGTCAGGCTTATGATGGAAATCTTCATAAACAGCTAGCCATCATAGTTACCGATCTCCGACCACTGCTTTTCACAATTGAGTCGGTGCTAATTGCATTAGGAGACGACTTAGGACAGCCCTTCTAGCAGTATTGTCTATGGGCGTAATGACTCCCACGCGCACAGGAAAGTATCACGGTTTGATTTAGGACACGTACATGTACCTGCCTAATAACTGAATACATGTATACGGTATATCAGTGTTTGTCAGGAAAATCATAGAATGGCCGGGTTTCACTGCATATCAGTGCTTCTTGAGTTGACCTTTATAGGCACCTACCATAGATGTGCCAGTGCCTTGTAAAAAAACACACAATAATTTTGGTGTTTTTTTAAGGGCATTTCAGTAATGAGTATAGCTAGAGTATATAATCCACCAGTTGAAAGTGGATTCACTTAAAGGAGATAATCAGATGACCACATTTGGCACTGTATACTATTAATCTTGTAACTGATGAGGAATGAAAAATGTCATGTGTACGCATCACCCTGGGGTTCACATCACTCACTCAGTCAGTCGGTCAGTGAAAGGCTGCATGAATCATCTTGTCTAATTGTTTCAAAAATTTGAGAAGAACGACTACAATGTTCATGTACTGGGAACATGCATGCTGTCATTTTAGGCTTATCAGCTCTTTATAAACCAGTTTGCGCCGGGATTGTTTTAATATCTTCGAGTCAAGGCGCGCGATCATTTTTAACGAAACTCGATCCGAGGCAGGTTCAAGCCGATGGTACTGGGAAGCACACCCACTCATTTACGGCCTTGCTTGCTGCTGACAGACATTCAAAAATATAATAGGGCCTAATTTAAAAAACAAAATTGGTAGGTTGAGAAACACATAATTAATACTATACATATGTAAAAGTTTAAACCAGTAGATGCATCTAAGAAGAATGATTGCACTTTTAAACAATACAAATGATGTACATTGTACAATGAACAGTTACATGCTTGGGACTAAATCCATGCAGCAGGTAGCCACACAGTACATGTAAGTCAAAATCTGGAAGTGCTGCATGCACAATTAAATTAGAAAGGGCACGAATATTATTAAATGCAACAACCTCCAAGCCCCGAGCATGTAATCAAATCAAATCACGACAAATGCAAATAGACTAAAAAATATAGTCAAGCTAATATCCTTTTTTTATTAAGTTCAATTTGAAGGTCGTCAGTGACCACAAAATGGATTTATAAGGTTATTGTAGAGGAGATTTGAAGGTTTGCATGACGAAAAGATAATACAATAAGTAGTTTGCAGTAACACCACGATAATACTCTTTAGTGGATGTGTGGTTCCATATGGAACTCAGGAGGGTAATCAACGTTTCAGACAGTTTTCTCTGCCCGTCGTCAGGAAACTGAGAGATTCCAACAGTGAAGCGGGGTTATACATGTACATGTATGTATGCCTGGAAGCGATGAAGCGTACAAAGGAAGCAACTCTTCATGGATGTGGGGGATGCTGGATGATCAATGAGGCGATGAAGCATGCAAAGAATGCAACTACCTGGGAGTACTCATGAAGGATGCTGGATGATCACTGAGGCGTGTCGGTGTGAAGGAAAGGGGCGAGGGGAAGTTTGCCAAGGGTATAGAGGCAACCCATAGGCTGGAGAACTAAGTGTCCTAGCTAGGGTATAGGAGATCCATCAGACTGGAAGGTGATGATGGGGCGCCAGATGTCGCTGATGTAGAAACCGATGTGTTGGGGAACCATGTTGTGCTTGATGATTTCAATGCGGCGGCGGGGGTATCAGCGTTCAATGCTGGTGATGAGTTCAGCCTTGTTCCAGCTGATCTGATTGATGTGCAGTGCTTGATATGGGATGATTTGTCAAAGTCTCCTGTTCTGCCATACACGAGGTCTGTGGTCTGCTGAGGCGAGGGTGGTCTGCTCAAACTCTTCCATAAATATATCAGCCAGAACCGGGGATATAGGCGAGACACATCGGTGGATGGTTCCCGGGGAACCTGCAAAATGCCGAGTCGATCCGACTTTGCAAAGGGCCAAAGTCGGTGGTCACAACAAACCTGTGCAAATCGAACAGGCAAAATCACTGCAACATGGGGAATTAAAAAATCGCCTACCGAAACAAGATGTGCTTAGGCATTGAGGATGAAGCAAATAAAAATTACACAGTTCATTTCGAAAAAAGCTCCGCAGTGTTTACATGCTATCTTGAAATATTATGGAAACAGATTTTAGATGCTGGACTAGTCTCAAAAGTTTACTCTACTAGCGCTCAGTCTGAGATTGTACCATGTCCCGTACGCGATAATTTTTTTCTGCAGGTAGGTTGGTACATTAGCCAATCAGAACACAGATGGTGTTGACGTCATCGATGATGTTAGAGTTGTCTGGGACAATCCTAACCTTAACCCCTAACCCTAGTCAGATTCCAGACAACTCTAACATCATCGATGACGTCAACACCATCTGTGTTCTGATTGGCTAATAAATGTACACTATGTACCAACCTACCTGCAGAAGAAATTATCGCGTCCCATACCCGTGGGTCATATACTCTCTCACCTTTCATGCGCTTGAGAGTATACTCATGTTAAAACGAGCAACACGCTCCAATGCAGCCATATAATGAGGTTCTAATGGATTGAGCACAAGGACCTTTAAGCTCATCAGACTGGCGTTGATTGATGATGATTTCTTTGCCATTTTCCCCATCCACTTCATACATTCATGATTGAAATTAAAAACAACATACAGCTTTATAGGAATGATATTTTGTACAATGTGCTTGTGCAAACCTCTGAAGTTTTCCCCAAGGCAATGACCAATACTGTTAGTTTTGTACACTAATGAAGCCAAAATGAATTGTATCGCTTACAATAATGGGAAAGTGTAATTGGGGACGGGGGAATTAATGAGATGTCCCTGTCAGAGGTCCATTTTCCTGCACACCCATGAAATCTTAAAGCGAACATAAACTGTATAAGTTGCCTTTAGTGCCCCTGTTGAAAGATTGGTGCATCCCAGGTCCCCTATAGTCAACCCTATAGTTACTCAGTTAGGGTATTACTACTTGCACCATGAGCCAACAAAATTTTACTTTTAATATTTGTTTCTGTAATTTTATAATGCACATAAAGTAACCAGGTTTATATAAATATTTTATGTCAATTCATTTATCATTGAGTACTTGTGCAAACGTAAAAAGCAGTGCAGAAACCATGTACTGTACTTTTGTACATGTACCGGTACATATTATTTAAGGGAACCTCATAAGCAAGCACCACTCCACCAGCAGTGGCTTTTTAGAAACGGTATGCAAATTTCTTGGGAGGGTCAAACGGTAAAGAATGGTTCCAGTATTTAGATAATTTGGTAATGACTTTAATAAACACCATACATTTGTATTTATTTTTGGTTTTGGTCTCGGTCTGGGAAGTTGTGGTCTCGGTCTCGATCTCAGCCTCGGCCTGCAAAAGTCTCGGTCTCGGAAGTGTTGGCCGCGGTCTCAAAAGTGTTGGTCGCAGTCTCAAAAGTGTTGGTCGCGGTCTCGAAAGTGTTGGCTGCGGTCTCGAAAGCCTACAGCCTCAGTCTCGAAAGCCTTGGTCTTGTTCTTGGTCTTGGACTTTTAAATGTAGTCTTGATGACTACAACAGAGTCTGAGTCTCGAAAGCCTTGGTCTCAGTCTCGGATATTTAGTCTTGACTACAACACTGGCATGCAGTTCGTTCCGTAATATTGAGTCTTAGTACAATGAGTTCAAAACCTCTGGAGTTTGAGTCGATTTGAGCCAAGAAAAATGGAGGTTGGACTTAATAAGTACTCCTCCAACACTGTGAAAAAAATAGGCATGCATTTCATATGGACTTCTGATTAAACTCGTTCTTACCTTGTCGGACAAATGAACCTTTCTTTGTATCAGTCCAAAGTTACGACACCTCATACCGGTAGGTCCGACGCCTCGTTTGTCTGTTATCGGACTTATAAGGCGTTGGACTCCGGAGCTTTGAGGCTGGAAGTCCAATGCCTCTTAAATCCGACACCCCATAATTTCGAAATTTCGTACTTATGGTTGAGGCATCGGACTTATGAGGCATCAATACAGCTACAACTATTAATGTACTTCTTTCTTCAAGTATCTGGAGTTCTTGGAATGACTTGGAGTTACCTTTGTTTGTTTTTGGTTATTTTTCAGAATACTGTCGACAAGTTGATACAGAAGACAAACGTTTCTTTGGTGGTCGGTACCTCGTCATGGAGGGAACAGTTTATTGAAGCCCTCACAGTCAGCGCAGGTATGTTACAGTATCAACTATAATCAAAAGTTATTATTAACACTAACTATCTCTACCCCATTTTTCTTACACAACATCTTGCAAAATCCTCCGATATTTATTACTGGTGACCACTGCCTGAAGCTGTGTAAAATCCTGGAAGTTGTTAAAAAAGAAAGAAAGCTGAAATGGTTTGGGATTGGAATCATTTGCCCTTAATGAGCAAAACTGAGGTCTTGCCATGTCGACTGTGACAGCCAGACAAATGATTCCAATCCCAACTCCAGCCCTTGTCACAACATGCAGGATTTTACACACTAATTACCACAGCACTGAACTTGGTCATATAGTGTCCAAAAATGTTTTTGTGATTAATGGACAATTGTGTAGTGATGCATGACTGAAATTAATTGAAACTTGTAGACATTAGGCCAATGATATGGAGTATATAGTATCTGCACAATCAATTTTGTTTAAATTGACCTTATTAACCAGTTCGCGCCGGATGACGTATATAAACGCAAACATTTCCCCAAATTCAAAACGGATGACGCATAAACACGCCAAGTTCAAGTTCGGAAATGTATGTCAGCAGCGCGCAAGGCCGGAAATGCGTGGGTGTGCTTCCCGGCACTATCAGTGCTAGTGCTAGTTAAAGCAGTGCTAGTAGTGATTGCTGCAAAATCCTTTCGAGGTGTGAATAAGTACGGAATTAAATCTTAGTGTGTGTGCGTTTGTAATGACCGGCAATCGTGGTCGTCGGACAAAAGAATTGGGAGTCAAACAATGCGTCCACGATTGACACAACGTCCACGATCTTTTCCCGTGTACAAATCCTATGGCGATCATCCGAAAAAGTATAAACAAAAGAGGGAAGACGGTCGGAAAATGCCCCGTCCACGATTGCCGGTCAAAACATAACTGTGTGTGTGCGTTTGTATTGACCGGCAATCGTGGTCGTCGGACAAAAGAATTGGGAGTCAAACAATGGGTCCACGATTGACAAAACGTCCACGATCTTTTCCCGTGTACAAATCCTATGGCGATCATCAAAAAACGTTAGAGTATAAACAAAAGAGGGAAGACGGTCGGACAATACCCCGTCCACGATCGAAGGCCTTTACACACTTGGGTGTGTGTGTGGGGGGGGGGGGGGGGGGGGGGTGTACTACTCACAGGCATAAAATATACCGGTACGTCACGAATCCACCACTGCCATAGTTCAATGGACCTCGACCAAACTTGACTGGGACTTCTGGCCCTGACTTAAAGACTGGTTCTTTATACTCAATTCATACAATACAGCATTTGCAGTGAAATTTGCTAAAACTTGTCCTGGCATCACAAATTCATTCTTTAGTTCTTTTTAATAATGACTAACTGCAAACTCTGCAGACAAAATTTTGTTTTTAGTTATGGGCTAGTTGGGAGACCAGCAGGCTCAATTGGTTAGGCATGAATACACGGGGTTTGCTCGATAGTCTGAAGATTTGATAGTCCGAAGGTTGGTTGATCGGAAGGTTCAATAGTCTGAACACACAAATGTTTCATAAGTCCAAAAATGAAATAAGGTTCATTAAGCCGAGCATTGGATGTGATAGTCTGAAGGTTCAATAATCGGAAGGTTCATTTTTTTGGTAGTCTGAATCGACAATAAGGTTCCTTATTCAATTCGGAACCGCATTATCGAACCCTTGTTGTCTTTTCAGACTATCGAGCCTTCAGATTATTTAACCTTATTCTATTTACGGACTATCGAACCTTAAGACTATCGAACCTTAAGACTATCGAACCTTAAGACTATCGAACCTTAAGACTATCGAACCTTAAGACTATCGAACCTTAAGACTATCGAACCTTAAGACTATCGAACCTTAAGACTATCGAACCTTAAGACTATCGAACCTTAAGACTATCGAACCTTAAGACTATCGAACCTTAAGACTATCGAACCTTAAGACTATCGAACCTTAAGACTATCGAACCTTAAGACTGTCTAACCTTAAGACTATCGAACCTTAAGACTATCGAACCTTCGGACTGTCGAGCGACTCCTGAATAAGTATCTACCTTTAGACAGTTGGGCCTTATTAGCAACGGGGGTATTCCACGGAATTCTGCAGACAGTCTGCAGAGTTTTTATTAAAAAGAACCCTAATAGGGCTGAGTATGAACTGGCCTTTTATACTGTTAATGTTGACTTTTGACCCACAGGGGATGATGAGGAAGACGGAGGGGAGGAGAAGCTGCCATCGTGTGGCGACTACGTCATGCACTTCCTGACCATCTTCTGGAAGCTGCTGTTTGCCCTCGTGCCACCTACCGACCTACTGGGCGGCTGGGCCTGCTTTTTCTTCTCCATCGTCATGATCGGGGTTCTGACGGCATTCATCGGCGACCTGGCCGAGCACTTTGGTTGCACCATCAACCTCAAGGCCACCGTCACTGCCATCTCGTTTGTGGCGCTGGGCACCAGTGTACCCGGTAAGCCTTTTTGATTTCCCTTCCGTAATAAGTATTGATTATTCTTAGTTGGTCATTAATTGCTTGACGTGGACGCTTCAAATTTGCATTATTGCACCAAGTGCATTATTGGAGTTTTCTCAATGGTGTTATGTGGGTACTTTAGATCTGTTTGGTGAAAAGTCCTCCCCAACAAACTGTGGCTGAAGTTTTCCCATAAAGCAGGCTTTCAAGTATTCCTACTTTGTTATCCCCAAACTCTGACAAATGAAATCTTACTGAACATTTCATAAAGATGTTAAGATGTTACACACTATACATGTAACACAATAAAGGGCTTTGGCACAGGAAGGTATAGGCATACACACTTTTGTTTAAAAAAGTCTGACCGGGTTGTGGGGACATTTTCCTAACCCATAGCATGTTGGGTCTCCAGTAAACAAACAACGCATTTCAACCGCAGTTGTAAAAAGGTCACTGCTTTGGTGTCCTTTTATACGTGAAACCGTGACCTATTTTAGGACACCATACTGTCAAGTAATTAGTCGGTTGTTTCATCCTTTGCTTCCAGATATTTAGGTACAAGTACTATAAATTGAGCAACTAAAATCATTTGTATATCTTTCACTGTTGGTTATACTAGGGAAACAAATATCACAGTGTAAATTAGAACACCAACATTTATTGGCACCCACATTTCGAATCGTCCATTTTCATGCAGTATCGGTTCTGAGGTCAAAGGTAATTTGAGGTCAAGTTGTAAGATCGTAAAAGTAGGTGAGACTCGTGGTTTGAGAACCATCCTTGTTTATTTTAATTTTCTGTATGAAACTCTCTACCAACAGACACATTTGCCAGCAAAACGGCTGCAGTTGGTGACAAACACGCTGATGCCTCCATCGGCAACGTGACGGGCAGCAACGCAGTCAACGTGTTCCTGGGTATCGGCGTGGCGTGGTCCATGGCGGCCATTGTCAACTACAACGAGCCCGGCGGCTTCAGAGTCGACGCGGGAGAACTGGGCTTCTCGGTCATGCTCTTTACAATCTTAGCTGTCGTGGCCATCATTATCCTGATGGTGCGCCGCAAGACAGCCCGAATCGCCGGCGAACTCGGGGGGCCAGCCGGCTTTCAGGTGGTGACCAGCGGCTTCTTTGTCTTGCTGTGGCTGACGTACGTGCTCCTGTGCAGCCTAGTAGCCTACGACATCATCCCGTGGGGCGCCACGGTATAGTAGGGCACGAGAGGCTCAGCACTTCCAGGTCATTCTCGAAGAAAATGAATCACTGTGGAATTTGCTGCAGGCATCAAGGCCTTGCACGGAAAAGGATTTGTTTGAGAGCCGGATGATCTTGCCAGTAAAGTCTCCGAACGCGGATGCCTTGCCTAAGAACTTTCAACATTGTGAATGCGTCTTGAAAAACCAAAAGGGGTGTCCGTTTGCTGCAGGATTAGGAACGAAACTTGGAAGCATGGAATGTTAAAACAGGTGCCATTCCTCAGGCCCTGTTTTTGTTATTAAGCAGTAGACATAATGCCAGATTAAAGACCTGTTGTGGGAATATAAAAAAATTAAAGACATATCCTACTTTCTTTTTAAGGAATACGTGTAGGCCAAGCCAAAACGTTCATGTGAAATTTGAATTCTTTTAAATTTCTTGGTTAACCTTGCTTTTGAGAGGCACATTATGTGCAAATTCAAATCTTAGTACATGTAGGTACATGTAATATTTCTCCCCTTTTAAGCCTTGTGACGGTAAATGAACAGGTAATAAAGAACTCTCTGATTTTGTTTTCAATAAATTTTTACCGAAACAAGGCAAACTTTTAAATAGTCATGCAGAGAATAGGGCGAGTTTAACAGTTTGTGGTGCATTGTACATGTTGTACAAAATCTGACAAGTCCAAGACATTTGATGTTTTATTTGTCATCAGCAAAAGTTTAAAATGCAGTTGAGTCAAGAACTACTTATTTTGGGGAGACATATTTACCTAGATTTCAGGAAATATTCAGGAAAGGGCAGTTCGCGAGGGGATTTTTGTTTACACTAACCGGGCCCAAGCGTGGGATTGTTTTTCACGAACCTTGATCCGAGACAGCATGTGGGTAGCGAGCATCCGACGCGAACTGGTTAACAGGCTTTCAGGTATTCCTACTTTTTCGGCTTTTTCCTAGTTTTTCTAATTGTGTTCATAAAATTCCTACTTTTTTTACTTCTTTTCTACTTTTTAGTCTCAGAGCTCTGAAAAATGAAGTCTCCATTGCATATTTTTATAACGGTGTTATACACTGCCACATATAATTCGCACAATGAAGGGCTTGGGCACAGGATTACTGCATCTGTACTGATACGTCCATGAGTTTTAAAGGTAGGATACACCATTTGCAGATATTGAAAATATTTGCTAGCGTATTATCAAGGATTATCTTAATCAATGCGCCGTATTCCTGGTCCCATGAGGGCGCTGTAAGACGCCATTTTCTGGGTACCCAACACGGGTAAAATCGCGTTTAATGAAGTGGTTCAGTAACTTTACTTTTATCTAACAAATGGAATATTGAAAAAAAATTAATTTTGGAGCTGTAAGAATATGTAAACTGACGTGAATTATCTTCTAATCACTTTTAATTATACCCCCAATACCGTGAGAACAGCGCCATCAACGTTCAAAAATACGGCCTATTGAATTGACCCCGGTTGAAAACCCAGCATTGCTTCCTGCTTTTCACGGCATCAATGACTGTAAAACTTTGAACAGGTCAGTTAAACGGTATTTACTATAAAATACAACCCCCAAATCTACCCATTCATTATAATTAAGCAATTACCAATGGTGTATACTACCTTTAAGGATGGAGCACAAGCATAACAAGTGCACAGAACATGCCAGATGAGGCTTATGATGCTGTGGACATGGGTGAAAACTACTCCCGGAAAGCCTGCACAATTCAAACGTTTGTCCTTCAAAGTCCAGCTTTTGTTCTGCTTAACCAGTTCGCGCCGGATGACGTATATAAACGCAAACAATTCCCAAAATTCAAAACGGATGACGCATAAACACGCCAAGTTCAAATTCGGAAATGTATGTCAGCAGCGCGCAAGGCCGGAATGCGTGGGTGTGCTTCCCGGCACTATCAGCCTGAACACGCTTCGGATCGAGTTTCGTTAAAAATAATCCCGCCCGTCTGCTCGGCGTTGTTAAAATAATCCCGGCGCGAACTGGTTAAAAAAAAATGTCTTGCTACTTTTTCACCTGGGTCTGCTTGAAAGCCTGGTTTTATATCTGGGTAGAAAGTACACGGACACTGAACAGCTACCTCGCCTGCACCAAACACTGCATGTCATTTGTTTGCATTGCAATTCACAATGCGTTCACAGTCAAAACAGGTAAATGGAAAATAATATCGCAGCGCTCACTCAACTCAAGATTCTGATACTTGCTGCCACTTGCCTGTAAATTGTGATTGATTTTGTTGTTTGGTTAAAAAATGCACAAGTGCAATGTAGTTATTTGTTTATTTATTTATTTCATGCACCGTTTTAGTTTGTAGATTGCCAATTACTTAAATACGGGCAGACAAATATTCACGTATATGATATTCTATATAATTTTCTCAGTGTGGGGAGAATGAGTTGTTTTCATTGTGTGCAAATAAGTACTAGTACTTGTTCAGTTTACCTAATTTATTATTACATGGTAGAGTACAAGTGTGGAATGCAGTTTCTAAGTAGCTTCCTTGTAAATAATACATGTGAGGTAACATTTTAATAACTGTCCTTGTAAAAATTGACTTTGTGAACATTTGATGGGCAATATTAAGCATTTCTAAGCACTGCGTCAGCTCTGTTGATTCACGTATATCTGTTGATGATTTTGTTGGAAAAGCGAGAAAGTGTGTAATATGTGTAAATCTATCAGTGAGGAAATAATTAATTTCAGTTTGTTTGTTTTATTTATTACCCCCAAAAATCATGTTGTACATTATATTGTATTAATACCAAATCCAGAGAATAGAATGCGCTCAAAATGTATCACATCATTTCTGGTTAGAAATCTCTCGGGCAAATCAGTGTTTTTCAGCAGCAACAGTTTTTTGTTTGTCTTGGAAATAAGTATGGTATCAATCTAAAACTGCTATTGGTCAATGTGGAGTGGACTGAAAATAATGGTTGCCATGATGTCTGTAAGCAAGTTGCCATGGTTACACACACACACGAGCCATTGTCAATTCAATTTCCTTTTATAGATTTTGAGAAATCCTCATTGTGCTCAATATTTTAATTTTAAATTCCTCAATTTCTCCTTGACCAGTTTGCTGCTTGGCTCACTACGACTGGAATGAAAACTACAAAATGATCACAATTTCAAAATTTGTTATCAGTCATTGTATTTGTGATTGAGCTACTAATTTGTTACCAACAAATCTGCAGGGTTTCAAGCTTTAGAAATTCCGCTGGCTGTTTGCATATTTCTGTATTTTAAATAAAATAGCAGTCGAGAGTGCAATATATTGTGCCATAAAGATAAGATTTATCACATTTTCAATTTTTTTTTTTAAGGTTCAAAGTTTATGAATGTGTGGAAAGCAATGCTAAGACATTTTTTTTCCCTGAAAATGACTGCAAAATTTTTAAACTGCACACAGTACATAAAAGTGTAACTAAGACTCATTGGGACAAATTTCATGCAATATTCAAGAAATTTATGTAATTCTTCAAACAGAAGAAAAATTGTATTCTGTATTAAAATTAGAAATCTAGGTATCAAATATTTTTATTAAATTTCTGCAGCTGTTTTGGTCTTTATTTATTCATCTTGGACAACGTATTTTACTTTTTCAGACTTTGGTTGCACTAATTCTGTAAATAACGACGGTGTGTTCCTAAATCGTGATGCATTAACCAATATTTATTGACAAATTTTCTCAAGCATTTTCCTGAGTGTGGTATCATGGAGCTATCCGTTTTATAGCTCCATGGTTGTACGTTGTACATTACGTAGTTAGAAGTGCAACAATTAACTCTTTTCTCAAAACAAACTTGTAAAAATGGCGATAGATGTTTGAAAATTTGTAGCGATGCTGTTTCTCAGTATATATCAAAAGTTTGAAACCATCTTTGAAATTTGCTCCCTGATCTGCCTGATGCCATGGTGTAATTGTCTTTAACCCTTTCACTACAAACTCTAACAACAGGCTTTGTACAATAAACCTGCCAAACTCCAACAACTCAACTGTTGAATGATTTGGTCTATAGATGCAGTATATATGTAGCTTGTCCTTTATGAACCGAAATATCCTGTAGACATTGCAAATGTACTGCAGCTAGTGTGCCAAGTACCAGCCGTGAACTCGCACATGAAAGAAATGCCTGTACGTATGCATTCCCTAACGCCATGACCTGGGCCTTTTGGTACCCAGTCCAACAAATAAAGTCTAACGGCATATTCATAATGCTAAACCAGAAAGCCACTATTGGAGTTTGCTAAGCTTGGATTGTTAGGGTTTTAACACGTCTCTTTTTTTTAAAAAGTGCTCAAAGGTGTGCTACGTGATATCACAGATGTGCAATTAGTACATTCAAAACTTTACTGAATGTTTCTGTAATAAAAGCTACCACTGGTGAACTGTTTAAATGTATGTCACTCTATATCATGTCTTTCATAAAAAGCATTGTTTTGATTACAAAAACACAAAGTTGCTCAATTTTGTGTTCTATGAAAATTTTAAAAACTGGCTATGCAGGCCAACTTTTTGTCATAGTGGGAAAAGGCACTGCTTCCTTTGCCAATACTGTACATGCATGTACCCGAGTACAGGGAAAGGTATTTGTGATCAATTTAAGCAAAAGATGTCTGAATGTGAATGCAACATCTTAAATTTTCATAGCTCTTTAAAAAAATATATAATATGTACATGTATTTGTATGCCACACTAATACTATGTATGAAAAATTTGTTTAAATTGAACAGATAATAGAAAGTCAACCATGGAATTGATAAACCTATTTGTATAAGTTATGGCATTCTTTTAGCATGTCAAACCCTTTGGCACTTTACTATACTAATATTTTAGTTTAAAAAAAAATTTAAAAAAAAAAATTCCTAGGGTTTGGTTTATAGAAACATCACATTACATGCATTGCAGCATTTGAAGAGTTAAAAAACAATTTGAATCTTTTTTATAATTAACCTGCCAAGATTAGCGCCTAAACCATGTTTGTAAAAATCGCACAACTTGAACTTGCCTTTAATGACAGTTTTGTCTTTTAAATAAAAAAAAAAAGACGTAGAACCATTTTATAAAACCATCAATCCTTTTCATAAATCCAAAATTATAACCTGCATATTTACAAAAATATTAAATTGTATAAAATATATCCATGTCTATAAGTCCAGTGAAACTGAAAGGTTGAACATATTTGAATACAGAAAATGAATTTACATACCTATCCCCTCCCAAAAGTGTTTACATGTTTATTACTAAATTAATATTGATCATGTTTGAAATTAAGGTCATGTATATTCCATGTGTAGCAGTGAAGTATTAATTTGAGTTACACAAACTGCCGCATACTCTATTCATTCCAGGGTTATTTTATACTCCGATTCAGTGCAAACAAAATGTACTTTTGTATTTCCTTTAAAGGGTGAATTTCCAACCCCACTAATGCTCATACAGGACAGAAAACACCTAGACAGTGAAAATTCAGCAGTCAAAAATAACCCTACCATTGAGTATTGGATGTGAATGTATTTTTTATGAGTTTGTTAGTTTGTTTTAGTATTTGTATTTTTGTCAATTATTACTTCATATTTTCAATGCCTACTTCCTTGTATGGCTGCTAGTACATAAACAATGCCATGGAAAAGTTTGGGGAATATATACAACTAATACCGCCCAATGAAGCAAGGTTTAAGCAATCACAGTCTAGCTTTCTTAAAATGTGACCTGTTCCAACGAAACCCGGACAAAGTCAACTTTTTAGTTTTTCAGATTTTGCTTTTCTCTAAGTTCTCAGCTTTAAAATGATGTATCATTTACATATGTACCCCCACCCTATCTTCCCTGGGGTCTGGATTTAGTGATAAAACCCTGACAACCTAATTGTGAGATAAACAGCTTTGAAGTTCAGAAAAGCGTATTATTTCTATACACAAATGTTTCACAAAATTTACCAAAAAACACACTTCTGGTAGACGGATTTTGTTCACATTTGAGGAGATTGTAGATTAATAGTAAGTGACTTAGGAAAACCTAAAACCTCAAAATGGTAAAATCCATCCGGAAATTACTTCAGGAGTACATTGTGACAAAACACATTGTGCGACTTTGTCCGGGTTTCGTTGGAACAGGTCACAAATAGTCATGCTAGAAGCCTGTTATACAGCTCTAGCCATTGGTTGGTTGGTTGGTTTTTCAGACCCAATTCCCATGCAGATCATGTATAAAGCTAAACACAGTGAGATTTTGAAGCTGTGTATGTACCTGTAGGCTACTGCACAATTGCCTATAGTGGGCTATCATGTGCAGGTAATGCTGGCTGGTAATTAGTAGCACGAGACGCTCATTACAGCACTAATACATTGTTCCCAATAGATGAGAACAGCACAACTATGGCTATAAAATTAGCACAGGCTTTTATACATTCCAAGCTTCATACAAGTGAATCTTTGAAAACAGTCTACATGTAAAATCCATAAAAGGCAAAAAAAAGAGTGGTAATAGGATTATGCCGTTTCCAGTTAGGATGTGTTTAACATCCGTGTTCACCACAGGGTTTTCTTTTTCTATCAGTATGTTTCATACGCGTTAATTTATGTACTAACTTTTTTGAAAAATTAAGTTTAGGCGGTGGGAACATTTGCAAAGAAATCATGTATTTTAGAAATTTGCCAGTAAGGATTTGGCACTACAGTGTATACCCTTAGCTCGTTTGCATTATTATAAATTAACATTAGTCTAACTTGGTATGTGTGCAAAATATTTGAAAAAATAAAATAATGGAAAGTTGATTCCACTTTTGGCTGTTAATTAGATATATACCGGTACCTCAATTAATCTGTTATATATATTTAACAATTTCTGAATAATGATGGTGACATAAACTAAAAATTGATATCGTGTTTGTAAAATAACCAATGATATCCGGTTTGTTAAATATAGCCATCTGATATATGGCTATAAATTTGTGTGTAAAGGCAATAATACAATATAATATTGACAATTTGTTGAATTGTGTCAGGAACGTTTTAAAAATCTTTAGAGGGGGCTAGTCGGTGATTGACAAAGGCATTGCAAACCCAACTTGTTTTGCGCATGAATGATAAACAATATCCACAAATTCAGAGGTGCTTGTGTCAAGGCACGGTTTGATAAATTTGCACTTGCTGTTTTTATAATTCTTGTATAGCAACAATAAGCCAGTTCGGTATTCCAACTCTACATGTGCACAACAAGATTTGACGAATTTTCACTCTGGATAAATGCACACTAGGCTATTGGGTTTGTGGTAATCAAGACACCCGAAAAACACTTTATATGTTACATGTACTTCAGAACACGACGATCTCTGTAAATTTGCTCGTACCCGTTATGCTTTGGCACAAATAAGATAACAATTTTTTCTTGAAAAAAAATCATCAATTTTTGTTGGGCACACGCGCAGTTGGAATACCGATTTATTTGCTTGAATATGACATGGGAACCTTTTTCCTTCATCAAATTTCAACCTGGCCTGTTTTAAGAGAAATGTCAACTATCAGTTTTAAAGGGACACTAAGTCCTGGAATCGCCTATTTGGGCTACAAAACGTGTTCTCAACGAAATGATTCATAGTTATGCAATAGAGGCTCATCACAAATACAATAAGATAAGTAGTTTGTGCTAACACCACAGTAATACTCTTTTAGTGCGATGTGTGGTTCTGAAAGGCTTGCCCAGAATCACACAATATATTAACAGTCTCTTTGGTCTGGAGAATTCAAAGTTTTAATGTGCCAAGCATTTTTAAGCAAGATAGTGTACCAGATGTTATTTAAATTTAACTCGCAAATGAACTATACTCCGTTAAACCTTGTGTCTTGACCCAATACCTTCCAAGCAACAGTGCACTGGTCTTCATAAGTCAATCAAAGAACATTCCTTTGGAATTTTACTTCTGATTTGACTCTAAAGTGCACTCATATAATTCCCTTCATGTAGAAAACAAAGATGGCGGTTTGCATTGGTTCTTCTTTTGGCTTGTTACGTTATTTTATTTATTTTTGGTCTGTTTCTCATTTATGGCTTTTTAGTGAGAGACACAAAGTGTTTAGGAATGTACATTTGATGTAACCGGCGACTCAATTACATGTAGTTGCTTTGGAAAAACTTCTTTATTCTAAAATAGTACATTAATACATCTTTGCAAAAATGAAAATAAATAATGTTTCCGTGTGCAATGGTAAGAATAGTTTTACAAGGTGACGTGTATGTGGCCCAGCACATCAACATAAGTTATAAGTCAGAAAATGACTTTTTGAGATATGTACATAGTAAGATTAGAAATTGCTCAAGCTTTCCGATGATACCCACAACAAGCCTATGAGCTACAGGCTTAAGTGTATATCACAAAAAGTCATTTAATTTTGATGTGCCGGGTCACATATGGAATGTTCCACTTCACAAGGCAAAGCCGAGTGGAATGGAACATTCCATCTGTCACCGAATGAAATTCATTTTTCCATTGAAACATTTATTGTTTTATTCAACACCTGAATAAATCCCGATCAACCGTTTGGTCAGAGCGTGACCAATGGTGTGACCGATCAAAGTTCTGTTTGTCGTTGAATCAAACTTCTATTTTTGCTGTGCAGCCGTGCCGTATATTAAATTACGACAAATAATTCAATGCACATAATCAACGATCCACCAAATAGATGACAAGGATTTGTTCAAGTGTTGTACAGTGCGAGTACAAAAAAAAAGTGACCGGGACTAATTATTTTTACCCGTAAAAAGTAAATTATATTTGATCCACCAGTATTATGTATGTGTATATATAATTGTTTTTACGCGAAAAAAATTTATACTCTCGTTCACTTTCTTTTTTACTCACACTGTATAATGTGTTAATAGATTTAGACACGATGGTTATTACTTTTATAAAGTGATCGTGACTTTAAAAACTCTCTATTTGTACAGAAAAAAAAAGTTTGTGAGGGGTGGTGATGGAGCTGTAGGTTAATGTGGATGCAGCTATTTTTGTGTATGTTGATTGCGGGGAAGAGTGAAACGGTTCTAGGGAACTAACCTTTAAGTTTTCAAAATATTCACTGTGCAATGGGTACCACAGTCCTCATTTAGTGCAACATTTAAACACTACAGAGCTGCTGTATAGCATAATTGACAGCTATTCTGGGTGTGAAAACAAGTACTTTTTAATTAAGTTTTTTAGTGGATGTTTATAGCATTTCAGTTTACATATTACATGTAGACAGTGTGTAGACAAACTTACAGCTTTAAGACACACACGTTTTTTTGCTTCTTGTCGCCCTTTCTTAGTGTAGTTGGTTGTGATTGATAATACTTGCTTCGCTGTGGCTTTTTTTCACTACTAGTCAATAAATACAAGTATTTGGGACAGTTTAAGTGACTTTTGACTTGCCTTTTTATTTGAGTTGTTGTGTGTGATTTGGAGGTGCATATCGAGCATAGCACACATTCTCAAATTTGTATCATTGCAAAGACAACACTTTGCTCTCATGTAGAACATTTTCGGAACGTCGAGGTCTACTTTCATAGTTGTCAATTTCCTAGGCTGTAACCTAACCCAATATGTGACCTGCTCCATCGAAATCAGGAATAAGTCTCAAAATGACTTTTTGAGATATGCACATGGTGAGAAAAGGAATTTCATACCCTTTCTAATGATACCCATCACAAGTGTGTATCTGTTTAGGTTAACGAGTTGTGGTCTGATGAAGATGACAGGTGTATATTTATTTGCCGAATCCACATTCCGAGAAAAACAGCTTTGAAAAACTCCAAGAATGTATTATGTGTAACCTTGTGGGGACCTTTTCACTCCCATTGTCCTTTGTTCTCGACTCTAAAGGGTAGCTTTTTTTAAATCATGCATACGCGGTTTAAGTGCACTGGCGGCTGTTTTATGTCTGTGGTAATCGCCTATTACTGGCACGGCAGGTCTGAAGGTTGTCGCCCTCATGCGATTACCACAGACATGAAACAGCCGTCGGTGCACTTAAACCGCCCAAACGGTTGGCGCATACGAAAGCTCGATATGCACCTGCAAAGCACTGCTATATGCGATGCGATCTTTGAGCACAACTCTATCTTGGTTTATTAGCGTTCTCGCGGTTATATACAAGTACAAAATTATGTCTGAAATTAGAGGAACGCTGGACATCTGAAGATACATAATCCCTAAGTTTTGTAACATTAAAAAAGCCTAATACTGCATGGAACAATTATCAAGTAAAAACAAAAGCTCAAACCGCTGTTTTTGTACTCCATGTCCATAGCAATGGCATCCGATACGGAGGAAATTAGGCCACCGGTATCAAATAATGATAGGAGTAATGCTCAAAGTAATATTTGAAAAATGTGTGATAGCATTGCAGCGTAAGAGAGGGCAGCCTTTTGGGTGTAAAATATTTGTTATTATAATAATTTTGTTGAAATGGCTGCCAATATGCTTGTTACTGGATTAATTACATGTGCTAACAAGCATTTTGGCGGCCATTTAAAAAAAAAGGTTAGAACACCTACGTTGCCACCGCAGCAATGCAATCACATATTTTCCAACTACAGGGGTGCACACCTTTACCAAAAAACACCCTGAGCATTATTCCCCTCATTTGATACTGACCAACACCCCAGGCTGATGGCCTGTCAGGAGCTTATAATTAGTCTGTTATTGATTATCTGTCGACAACACTTGATCCGGATGGACAACACTTGATCCTTGATCCAGATGTTACATCTGAAAGAATACTAGGGCTGTAAAGACACACGAATCAGGTAGATCGAGTACAGGTACTAGACATAAGGCAGGAATCACTGACGATACCTTATCCAGTTCTACTGTCAGAGCTGTGGGCCAAAAAAAAGAAGCTTACTGTAACAATGGTTAACACTATGAGTTCTTGAATAATAGAAATGCAGTTGCACCCTTAAATCATTGTGAAATCTCCGTGAAATTTCACTGTGTTTTAAGGGTGAAACATGCATTTCCATTGTTCAAGTAAAAATATAAACAAACAAACAGATTTCATAAACATGATAAAAAAAATGTGTGCGGATGGTAACGTATGGAGGAAGGAATAGACGACGCATGGAGGTAGAAAAGTAATGTTAAACTTTTTCTGATTGTCTATTGTTTGTTTGATTTTTTTCTTTAGATACCTTAAAAAATGTATATCTTTTAACAAAAACAAGAATTTGTATAGTATTGCTATTAAACATTGCCTCCCCCAACCCAGTACACCCGCTGGTATTTCTTCAGTCCAAATATACATCCTGGGTTAACCAGTTCGTGCCGGGATTATTTTAACATCACCGAGCTGACGCGCGGGATTATTTTTAACGAAATTCGATCCGAAGCGTGTTCAGGCCGATAGTACCGGGAAGCACACCCACACATTTCCGGCCTTGCTCGCTGCTGACAGACATTTCGGGCCTTGCTTGTGACGTGTTTAAGCGTCATCCATTTTGAATCTGGGGAAAACTTCGCCTTTATATACATCATCCGGCGCGAACTGGTCAAGTGGATGTGAATCCAGTGGATGCGCATTTGAATCTTAACCACTTTAACCCAGGATGTGAACTTGGAGCATTAGGATGTGATTCTTAAAATCTTTTGTTGAATCACATAATGCAGGGTTGCATTATGCACAGCTGAACAAAGAATGTAGTACGGCCTACGACCTTAACCCAATGCATCCTCCAAAATCAACGGATACTTTTTGCCATCATCTTCAATCCATCAGAAACTGCAAGCGGGATTTTTAAGGATTGAGGTGGGGAGACACTTAAAGGTAGGATACACCATTGGTAATTGATTGAATTATCATTAATGGGTGGATTTTGGGGGGTTGTATTTTATAGTAAATATCGTTTAACTGACCTGTCTGAAGTTTTACAATCGTGGATGCCGAGAAAAACAGCGTCTGTTTTCAACCGGCGTTGGGCAGTTATTCTTATGTTATCTTTGGTTTTTTTGCGATCGCCGTTCGGGATGCCGAGAATCATTATTTACTTTCAAAAGAGTAAGATATTTCTTAATAATTCGGTAGTAAATATTTTCGATATCTGCAAATGGTGTATACTAACTGGTGTAGCGGTTCGCAAATGTATATTCATGAGAAAGAGCAATGGCAACTCATATACATGTACATTAAAGAAATATAAAGGATTATAAAAAACGGCTTCCTCAACCAACTCGCTAATAACATAGTTGGTAGAGAGGAGAGCTATGGATCGCAAGGTCTGTGGTTCGAATCCGACTATCGTTATCTTTTGTCTTTTTCTTCAACAATTCTTTTTTTTGAGTTAGAACAAGGTTAAAGGGAAAACCGGGTTAGGGTACATAAGTACAACAAGAACCGCTACACTGATTAGTTGTTAGTGACTTCCTTGAGGGTGGGGTTAGGGTAATACAACATTGCTTACCATTTAGCAACTGTCCACAGTTAACCACTGACGACTTGTAGAAGACACGCACACTAAGTACCCTAGCCCAGGATGACGTTTGCTCCTTTAAGCAAGATCCTATAGCATCTAGTAGATCTACCGCTAAAAGTTGAATCTCCGCTGATATGTTTGGCGTAACGTCTGCATGAATTGGGATACACACAAATCAAATCAATAAATACAAATGTTGCTCTAAACCTTCAACTCCAAAGTCCGGTTCATGCATATGTGAAGCGAATTTGACGTCACAAAATATTCACTGCAAAATTCACAAGAGTTGAAATTGAAGGAACTTTTGTGAATTCACAGCACAAAAATTTGCACAAATTCGAGTGCAAATTCCCTTTAAAATATTCCATACACATACTATTATGATATAATGATAAACTAATGCTAGGAGAAAAATACAACTGTCAAACAATTCAAACAATCCAAAACCAAAATATTAAATAGACTTACTGCAAATGACAAACCCTGATGCTTGCGTACTGCTTATATTAATCTCAAGTTGGGAGGTTGACGCACTGCCTTGTACATTCTTGCTTGCACCTGCATTTGAGCACCAAAGATACACCATGTAGCTGGTCAGGTAGGTCTCAAAGATTATGTGGATTATGTGGATTATGTGGATTATGTGGATTATGTGGATTATGTGGATTATGTGGATTGTGGAATATGAAATTTAGAACCCTGTTCCTATAGAGAACAAAAATCCACTTTCTGCTTGTTGGACTCAAAGGTAGGATACACCATTTGCGGATATCAATTTGTTTTACTACCGTATTATGAAGAAATATCGTATTTTTTTTAGCCAGTTCGCGCCGGGATTATTTTAACATCGCCGAGCCCACGGGCGGGATTATTTTTAACGAAACTCGATCCGAAGCGGGTTCAGGCTGATAGTGCCGGGAAGCACACCCACGCATTTCCGGCCTTGCTCGCTGCTGACATACATTTCCGAACTTGAACTTGGCGTGTTTATGCGTCATCCGTTTTGAATTTTGGGAAATTTTTGCGTTTATATACGTCATCCGGCGCGAACTGGTTAAAGTAAATAATTATTCTAGGCATCCAGCAAAATGATTGCGCTGGATATCCTGTAATTGTAATTCACCAGACACCGATCGCGAAAAAAACTACAAGAACAACTGCCCGACACCTGTTGAAAACGAACATTGTTTTTCTTGCTTTTTCTTTTTAGCATTCATGATTGTAAACCTTCGGACAGGTCAGTTAAACGATATTCACTATACAAAAACAACAACCAAAATCTACCCATTCCTGATAATTGAAGCAATTACCAATGGTGTATCCTACCTTTATGTAGATGGTGATAACACCATGTTGAAGGCCTACATTTATCTGCAGGATTATCTTTGTGGAAAGAGGGCAGGGTTTTGATTTTTGAGGGAAGTTATAAGGTAAAAATGATGACAGGGATCATGTGTGATTCACTAAATGTGCATAATCGCTACTGCTTTCTGTACTGGCAAATAAAGTAAGAAAGTAACATTTTGTCCCAAAAAACTGTTAAAAAGATAGGGTGAATATAGTTTTGAGAAAATTACCAACTTCCTAAATATATTTACCTGGCAATTAATGTTACTTCTTTCATTGTTAATAACAGCCATTACCAAACAGAAATGCATTCTGAAGCCTTCTGAAGTAAATAAACGTTTTGGTTTTTTTAAACTCATATCTAGCACCAAACTATTATTGCATGAAACTCAACTCTCCAAGGGAACCACATAACTAAGAGGTCAAGTATACATTTGCCTTTCAAAAAATTACCTACCAAGTTATTGTTTTTTATTAGCGTACTTGTATAGTGACACATTCTGTGAAATTATTCCTTCTACCATACTGCCATTTTAAAGGAATTATAAAGTAACGCCGACGGTCATCTTCAAAGGTGCGTCTTTAGAGACATTTAAACAAATGTTTATTAGTAATTGGTTTGTAATCCGTTAATGGTGCGTGGACACATTGCACAGGTGTGAGTAGTTGCTATTATAACACCTTACCCACAAATTCTGTGTGTTGATTGGCCGAGAGCTAGTCACATGGCATTTTCTATTTTCACTATTTTTCTGTGCACGGCCAAAAGTACTATACAACTGTACCATAGCAACCAAAGTACTAGACCCATGGCACGGTATATGTGTGCAAATGTATGCTGGTGTGCACATGAAGCGTATTGTTCTAAAGAGCCAGCGCTACAGAGACGGATTCAAACATTTCGTGAAGGGGTGGTCCAACCAAATTTTGTATTAAAATCAAAGGTCATTTTAACTATATTTCGATTTAGATAATTTTAAAATATTAAAACCAAGCAGAATCTGTGGGTTAGGTCTTATAAAACAAATATTTATTGCTTTATCTCGTGATGTAGTAAAACTAGCCTCCCTCGGTGATCCATGGAGCATTCCATTTTCTCTCGGCTTTGTTTTGGGAAAACAGAATGCTCCATGGATCACCTCGGGAGGCTAGTTATACTACACCACTTGAAGTATTCAATATTTGTATAGTATTCATCAGTTTTATATAAACCTCCACATCAGTTAACATGCATGTCATGGCTTAGCTGCAATCGGCTGAATGACAACATGCCTCTAATGCTGACTGCGGGCACAGTTTTAATCAAAATCTAGATCTTACAAAATTGGTGGTTTATTTTAACCAGTATGCGCCGGGATTATATTAACATCACCGAGCCGAGGGGCGGGATTATTTTTAACGAAACTCGATCCGAAGCGGGTTCAGGCCGATAGTGCCGGGAAGCACACCCACGCATTTCCAGGCTTGCTCGCTGCCGACAGACATTTCCGAACTTGAACTTGGCGTGTTTATGCGTCATCCATTTTGAATTTGGGGAAAACTTTGCGTTTATATACGTCATCCGGCGGGAACTGGTTAAAAGAATATACAGCATTCACAGAGATGAAACTTCACCGGGGGCCTATTTTATAGCACTGCTAACCACTAGACTTTCTGCTATACAGAGCCTGTCTATTTCGTGGAGACCATAAGCATCCAGTAAGCATGGCAAACGGCACGCTTAACCCTGGCTGGAAAAATGCATAAATCAGTGACATAACATTAGGAACCTCGATGCGCGCGCAACGTTAGCACAAAAACGCTGTGAAATAGTGTTTGAGGTTTTTCTGCTATAGTTAGCACAACTTTTCTACAAACTGTTAAGCAGCGGCGTCAAATTGAGCCCAGGGGCCAATTTCATGGAGCTGCTAAGCACAAAAATTTGCTTAGCATGAAAATTCTTCCTTGGCAAAAACAGGGTTACGAACCAAATTTTCAGTTGATGTATATCGTTTGTGACTGGTATTCAGCTAGTTTTTGCTTAACATGAAAAGCTTTTATTGAGCAAGACTTGTTTGTACTAAGCAAATTGTTGTGCTTAGCAGATCTATGAAATTAGCCCTGGTTGGTTGATTACAAATAAGCAACCGTCTTTAGATTTAGAGCACTTTGGCTGCTTCAAACGAGCAAACAATGTTATACTCCACCGTTTAAGATGAAAAAACAAATCAATTATTAGACAAACCTTGCCACGATTCTGAGTTGATGCAAGCAGCAACCTGCCACTCTACTAGACAACCCTCAGGAAGATGTGGCACCACTACGTAAGTCATCGGGCTCTGGGCTCGGACGGGATGAGGGTGCTCCTAAAATGGGATAGTATAGGATATGTAAATGGAAATCAATAGTTCAATGCAAGATGGGGGTGGGGTTACATGGTTTGGGTATGCAAAATGAGTGCAAGTTAGTCTTGCATACGCACTGTAGACCTCCGAACAATATAGGTCCACACGATGCGGGAAAAGGTTACGGTTTGTGGACTTGCCCAGGTCCACAATCTGTTTTTCAGTTTCCAAAAAAGAGCGCTAGAGGAAAAAACGGGTTAGGGTTATATATAGAAAAGATAGAAGGGACAGCTGAGAGGCCCAGAATCGAAATTTGAGGGTAAATTTGTTTTGGGGAAGCGAGAAAAATTAGTATTTAGTCAACGTTTTTTAACTACACAAAGACAAAGGAAAGTCCTTTGGGGTGTAATAGTGTAAGAAAGGAATGGAGTATGATGGGTTTGCGCTAGAAAGGAGAGTGTGATGGGGAGTATAAAGTAACATAGGTAGAATGGGAGAAGGGAAAATCAATTTCACATTGAGGCATTTCGTTTGGTGACAAAAATATCAATTTTTGTACTGAAGTGAGGAATAATAATCCCCACGTGCATGGGTGCATCTTTCCAACGCTTGCACGCACCATTCACATACTGCAAACCATCTAGTAATATAAAGTTTCAACAATGCGTCTCTGACATGCATCTTTGGAAAAGATAGTTTTAGTATCGTTAGTATCTTATCTTTTACAAGTAAGATTTTCAACAAATAATGTGGTTGATGTTTATGTTTTGGAAAGCTGCTTAATAGCTTAAAAACAAAATAATAATTACAAATTTATGCTAACAATCAGCTACGTTACTTGATTTCTTCTGAATAACAGCACGCCTGAAGGACATTTAGTATCAGTATAATATTAGATCATTTAGGGAAGAGACCAAAACTATTTTATGCCTACGATATTATAAAGATGGTATTGTGGAACCAGTGTACAAACACGCGATCGGTCTACATACAAAGTGACGATGGAGCTTGAAATGAAGCATGGCCACGGTACAGCCGCAGTACGTAGGTCTAACGCATGGCGGATTTCTTTCTGCATTTTTGTGTAAACGCCGGGATTCCATAATTGGAAAGCAAGTTTAAAATTTTATTTTTTTTAGGGGGGGAAGGGTCATCTAAAATAGAAATTACAGGCGCCGTTCTTTAAAATAAACTACCAATGTTTTTAAGTAGTAAAAAAATATTAAGGCCTAATTATGACCGGTATCATATTGTTGGTTTATATACACGCTTAAAACTAAAGTGTTGAATCAACCTTATACATGTGTGGTCAGTGACTACTCTTTAAAAGTTGGGATTCCATACATGATGAATTCAACACCCAATGTGTTGTTGAATTATAGACCCAATCACTTTAATGGTTGAAATCCCAGTTTTTAAAGAGTAGTCACTGACCGAACACTTATAAGGTTGATTCAACACTTTAGTTTTAATCGTGCACCCTGTCTTTACATTATGTACATGTAGTTCGTACACCTTTCCTGCTAATGTGGCGTTCCACACGCGTAGGAACGCACACTTTACATAACAAAAGCATAGTACAACGGGGCGTTCCTAACTCACTGGTGGGCCAGATTTTGCCCCATTCTACCGTGTTAGAATGGGCCTATTGTTTATTTTTATTGCCTCCCGTGCAGAACGGCAAGGAACGCGTTCGAACGCGTTCGCACGCATGAAATAGTTTGGGTCTCTTCCCCTTACCCAAATAAGATTTTGTTTAAATAATTTATTAGATTACTTTTGGATAATGCAAAAGATCCTATATGCCTTTTAATAACACAAACCTCTTTAACAAATTTCTCCCAGTGTTTCCTTGCAATATCCAGATGCCGTCTGTCGGTCACGTAACACACACCACAGACAACACTGCGCAGTGATGCTCCCCGGTGCATGGCAACCAGTGATCGTTGTAAGCTGCGCAACGAGAGAGCACACTCCGGTGTTATACCGCCCTCTACGACTCGCATGGTGCTAGGGCAAAGGCCTATCATGCCTGCTGAGAAAACCAGATCACCAATCTGTTCAAAAGATACAAATCAGATACCACAGAATAGATTTTTGAAGTTTCTTTTTTAAATTATCAAAATAAACTAAACAATACTCCTTAAACCAAATTACAGCTCTTTCTTTTTAACAAGTTCGCGCCGGATGACGAATATAAACGCAAAGTTTTCCCCAAATTCAAAACAGATGACGCATAAACACGCCACGAGCAAGGCCGGAAATGCCTGTCAGCAGCGAGCAAGGCCAGAAATGCGTGGGTGTGCTTCCCGGTACCGGCGGCCTCAACCTGCTTCGGATCAAGTTTCGTTAAAAATAATCCCGCGCTTCGTCTCGGTGACGTTAAAATAATCCCGGCTCGAACTGGTTAAGGTAGTATACTACATTTGCTTTCGCTGTAATTTTCAAAAATAGATCGGCAAGGGATTTGCATTAAAGTTCAAAGGTACCGGTACGCCATTTGCAAACATCCAAAGCAAAACTACTGAAGTATTATTAAATACCTCACTTGGCTGTAAGTGCATAGCAGTCTCAGGGTCATTCCGTGTCAAATCACCCAATAGGTTAAACCTCACCGCCTTCAAATTTGTTCATATTTGATTTTATAGGGTTATTTTGGGTGAAAAAGCCAATTTGTTTAGTTTTAGCAGCTTCCAACCAGCGGTTTTTATGCTACCGTCTGCTTTTTAAAATATATTTTGACCCAAATGGGCGTGGCCACCAATATTATATAGGAAGGTATGTCCTTTGAATATTGAAGGCCAAGCTCATTTTGGTCAAAATCGGCAAAAAATAGCAGGCGGGAGCACGGCTGGTCGGATGCTGCTAATGGGGGCAGTATTTTTTTTAAAGTCAGGTTTTTCCAACGTTGGACGGCCAACCATCTTAGGAAATTGATTTTATAAATCCCACTTTTCTTAAAAATCACAGCACACCAGGTGCAATAAATTCACCATATGCTAGAAACTATTATTCGCTTACATAGTACAGTCGAGTAAGGTATTTTATTAATGATTTTGTAATTTGTTTTTTTAGGTTTGTATGTTTTTGCATTAGTTTTCAATATTCTCCTACCTGAACGGCCTGACTGTATGGTCCAATGTTAACCGGTGCCCAGTGGGATAAACTGCATACATGCATAGCGTGTCTATGTACCGGTTCTACTTCATCGTCATCATTTCTTGATTTACTTGGGATATTTCTGTGTGCTAGGCAGTCAAGTTGCAGCTTCATGCCACGCGGCAGGTCAACTTGTACACAGACTCTAAGGGGCATACAATATAATGGGTAATACAATTAAATGGGTCATACAATTTAATGGGTCATACAATTTAACCAGTTCGCGCCGGATGACGTATATAAACGCACAAATTTCCCCAAATTCAAAACGGATGACGCATAAACACGCCAAGTTCAAGTTCGGAAATGTATGTCAGCAGCGAGCAAGGCCGGAAATGCGTGGGTGTGCTTCCCGGCACTATCGGCCTGAACCCGCTTCAGATCGAGTTTCGTTAAAAATAATCCCACCCTCGGCTCGGTGATGTTAAAATAATCCCGGCGCGAACTGGTTAATGGGTCATACAATTTAATGGGTCATACAATTTCATGTCACTGCATGACTCTATGCCAATAGTGGTTGTGCTAAATTAGTGCCAATTTGCCAATAAAGCAAACAAACAATATTATACGTCCAATTGTTTTGATAATATTGTAAAAAAACCTGTTGGGGAATAATGTAAACCCAGAGTCGGTTCAATGTCGCGTGATCCACAAGGTCAAATTCAAGGTGAAAGTAAAGGTGTAAAGGTCTAAATTTCATTATAGGTCACATTGCTCGGACATAACAAAATTATGCCAAAGTTGAATTATTTATCTTATTAGCTTTCAAATGAAATCAAAATCAGCAAATTTGGTCAACAGGTTAGGAAGGTACATGTACAGTAAAATTGTGACCTGTCACCACAAAATGAGAGTAAAGTCGCACTATGTGATTCAGAGATATGGCCATTTCAAGTCAAAATATGAAGGGGTGGCCAATTTTGAGATTTTGCGCAATTTGGAAAGCCTAAGTCCTCCTCTACATATTCACATTTTTTGGGTGAGATCAGATAATCAAAAACCTCTTAAATTACGCAATTTTGAGTAGTTAGTGTTTGGATTAAAGTCTATTAGTGGTCTAATTAACACGGTAATTCAATATGCAAATCAGGTCCTCGTAAGTATCCCACGTTTTAAACATTTTGATATTTTGTTGTTTATGCAATAGTTTGTATGTGTGGAAAATTTCAAAAAGAAATAATGATTGAAACATAGCCGAAACCTTTAGCTTTTAGCTGAAACTTTCACTAACAATTTCGCTAGAAATGTTGTCTTTTTTGCCCCAAATAACCCTATTAAACAAATATGAACTAATTTCAAGAGGGTGGCGTAATTCTTTTTACAAAACAACAGCAATCTAGATAACAACACTTATCTCCTTTTTAGTGTAACAACTTGATAATTACGTTTTACAAAAAGAAACTTGATATATTTATAAGTGAACAAGCTAGTCTGGACAATGATTATTTAAACTCCTTGTACCAAGAATCATCGACCTATTAACCCTAACCCCTTGAGTGTTTTTAATAGAAAGTGTCCTGAATCCGCCAAAGTCCATAAAGTTTGTCATGCAAAAACTGCTGGTGTCCCGAGTCCATCAGAATCCACCAGCAATAGTGTGATAGATTCTGACAGATTCAGGATACCATGCTGGCATAAAAATATTTAGCATTGTTTCTCCATAGTGTCTTCAAAATTGATGTGTTCAGGTACGTTAGGGTTGATACAGTAAAGAAAGAATTCTGCAAATTGGGTTTTTAAGTTGTGCATTTCAACCAAGGATTTTGCAGCCAATTTCCTGCTGATTTTATTCAAGCTTAGCTTACACATAGAGCAATAGACCACTTTCTAGTGAAAAGAAATATGGTCCTCATGACAAAGTACATGTACAGTAGCATACGTGTAGAACATCGTAGAACAGTCGGGAATATTCCTAGTGATTCTACAAAATTAAACCATGATTGCCCAGGAAGGCCACATACCGTATGCCTACAAGATGACGCTACGACTGTGCGCAATTTAGTTAGGATCGCATTGTGACTGCTTTACGGTTTGAAACAAATCGTAGAACCGCCACAACAGTTTTGAACAGATTCATCCCGACTCATCGGGATTGTACAAAGATGCCGCTACGAGTATATCCACAAAACACCCGGATTTTGTGAATCGTGAAATATCGTCATTAAAATTGTGACAATGTGACCAGTGTTGTAGGTCTCGAGACCTGGTCTCGGTCTCGAGACTGTCTCAAGACCTTTTTTAGGTCTCGGTCTCAGTCTCGGTTTCGTCCTAACAAAGTCTCAGGTCTCGGAGGGCTGGTCTAAATCTCGGTCTCGAATGCTCGGGTCTCGGTTTTGGTCTTGGACGCCACAGTCTCAGGTTTTACCCTCGAGACCTGTCAAGACCACAGGAAATAATATATCGGTATATCTTTTTGTTTTCATTTTTGGTCTCGGTCTCGAAAGCCTTGGTCTCGGTCTCGAAAGCCTTGGCTCGGTCTCGGACATTAAGATCTCGACAGGTAAGCTTAAGTTTTAAATCTGCAGTGATTTTACAGCAACCGTGTGTATGGGTTGCATCTCTACATGTTTGTACTGTACCTTGCAGGTGGGATCTTCTGAAAGTATCTGCTATACACCGAGTTGATCTGGGAGAAATTTGACAAGTCCTTGACGTACATGTGAACTATAACAACATCCATGAGGCCGTATCCATGGTTACCAAGACATTCTGAGAGAAAATTGAGTATTTTCATAAGTAAGTATAAAGCAAAGAAACATTTCAAAAAAGTTGCACAATTACGAGATATATGTACTAGAAGACACTGCATAATGAAATATAATAAATGAAAAGTATTTTAATCATGAATAGATATCAATCTATTCGAGCCAGGATTATTTTGACATTGAACAGACCCAGGCACAAGATTGTTTTTCACAAACCACAATCCAAGACGGGTTCAGGACGTCAACTTACATAACGCGCATTGGCTGTGCCGAATTTTGAACACGTTTCGGACAATAAGCGCGCGTGTTCAGAACATTTTCCAGGCTGCGCAACACGTGCTTGATTGCGTAGAATACTCAGTTGCAGTTCTCCTACAAAGATGGTTGTCTTTGAAAATGAGCTATTGTTCAATATTTAATGAGAGATCTTGGGTTCAAGTCACAAACCGGAGGACCGGTTTATACTTCACACGAAAGCGAATGCATACAAATTTGACGTCACAAAGCAATTTGCTGAGAAAATTTGCCGGCTCTTGTATCGTATTACCATAGAGGATCGAAACACAAAGGAAAACAAAGGGAACAAAGAATCCTCGAAGGACGGTTTCCTTGTCCGAATTCGGTCCTCGATCGTTGGGGCAAGCGCTAGGTAATGGAGTTAGGTTTAAAGTACAGGAATAAAGGAAAACACAATAGGGGATCCTCGGTCGTTATGTGGTTCACGACTGTGTGAGTTGAAATGTGTTTGAAACTAATGTCACAAATGTGCGTTTGCTTTTGCGCTAAGAAGTATGAACCGATCTTTACCCTTCATGGATTCCATTGCTTGCTCTGTACTCTCAATGATTGTCCACCCATCCGATTGCGTTGGGGTCAGCCCAGAGACACACATGTAACCTTCGCTGGAGATTTTACAAATTGGAGATGGTGTAACTGTTGCTGACAAAGGCAAATATCAATGGTCAATTCAATATACATGTATGTGATCCTTCACCACAAGATGAGAGTAAAGTCGCAAATTGCCATTTTGCAAAACAGAGGGCAAAAATTTGAATGTGTGGTCCAATTTTTGTTTTCATTTGAACCTTATTCTGCAAGCCGTGTTTTTTATTGTTTCAGAGTACATACTTTGAAACAGCACTTGCTTTCCTAAAATAAAAATGTTTTTCCCCTTTTCTCCCTTTTTATCTGTGAGTGGTGTCCGGGGAGTCTGCATTATTCAGATACACGTTATAACAAGTGACTGGAAAATAGTATTTTTTTCTTCACTTTTTGCAATAAGTGGTTGCACCGAAAATCAGCCTGTACTGTACACATGGACAAAGTCTCAGAAATCTGAGACAACTCCTGTATCCAGTCAGAGTGAGTGTGTTAATGCAATAATTCTACATATAATACGCTACTCAGCGTTTCACGCATCACATTCATCACGTGCTGCACGTGTTTAAAGTTGTCTAAGGGGCGTGGCTAAATCACACACGGCGATAGGTCAATTGGGCTCTGGGTACATGGGTTTATATTTAAAACTATTTAAAAAAAATTACCGAATAAGTAAATGTTTAGCTCACACAAACCGGTACTTGGAGAAGAAGTTTCATTTCAATGCCATAATTCTGTGAAAGTATTTGATTAAACCTAACAGTCCTCAATCCTCCAAAATCAATATGATTTTGCATGCACTCTAGGGAGTTAGGGTTAAGAACTAACAAAATATCACATAAATAAATGTGACCTGTCATCACAAAATGAGCGTAAAGTCGCATGGAGTGATTTCCCAGTACGGAAAGTCAAAGTCAAAATTTGAAGGGGTGGTCGATTTTGAGATTATATGGTTTTTTTAAAGACTAAATCCCCAACAATCAATTTCCAATTTTTCAGGACGATCAGATAAAAACAAAATTAGTTTTTGAGACAATTTTCACTATGCCTTTCTATGCCTTTCACACAATTTCTCGCAAGAAATGCCCGTTTTCTCATAATTTCTGTATTAAGACTCCAGACTAAAAAAAAAATATATAAAAAATATTGAGTATCAAACCTCCAAGTGTTATATACCATTGGAAAGCTCTCTTTCCACATAATTTAGAAATACCCATATCTCAATTTTTGATTTTGCTGACTTTACGCTCATTTTGTGATGACAGGTCACAAATGATTTAGTTGTTTTTACCAGCGTCTGATGTGTTTGAGTCTTCATTAGGATTGTCATCATCCACTGTAAACTGTGGATTTCCTGGTGATTCCACAATCGTTAAGTCCTTTACTTCTTGGAGAAGGTCGGAGCCACGCTTCATTGGAATGCCCTTTAACCTCTCAGCAAAGGTTTCCGCAACATTCTGCACCAAACAATGAAACAAAGTAAAGTAATTTCATTTCCAGGGAGGGTGCTAATTGAAATAAATGCACCCACCAGTCGGGTTTTTGTATTTCCTTGTAAGCACTTGTTAGAAAGTTACCTAAATATACACGTGTCTTTCATCACTAAGAAATACATTTGAGCACATCAAGCCCCATTTATAAAACAAATAGTACGTGATTTAGCAGACACCGATGAAAAGCCAAAACAAATTTTTTTTAAAAGGGCCAATTTCAGGGAGATAACAAAAATGAAAATGCCCAAGGATGGATTTCAAAAGATTGCTTTTTAAACTCAACGGGCCAAATTCATAAACGGTGATTTTCCCTTGATCACGATTAACTAGGCTCAGAGCTCGACAAATGTTTATTTTAACTGGTAGTCCGCCGGACTACGACACTGAGAAAAATGGTAGCCCGATGTTTGAAATGGGTAGTCCCGTGCGGCCATATCGCGCGAATAAATACATGTACATGTACACTTTGTATATGCCCGCTGCGTACCTGTGTACATGCATGCATGCATGTGCGTGCGTGCGTGTGCAGACTGGTTTCTGCCTCTATTATGCATTAGTTTTTTCATAGTGTGTGGCGGAAACTAGTTTAGCACATCGTCGTCAATCATAGACTAGTTCCCAGTCCCTCCACCATTTTCTAACTTATTCAAAGTAAAGCGTGAGTAGTGCGTACAACTCAAGCCAAAATAAACGACTAACATCCCTGGGGCCAATTTTATGGAGATGCTTAGCACAAAAATGAACTGAGCACCAACAAGTTTTGCTTAGTTAAAACAGGTTTACCGGTACCGGCCAAAAGGCCATGGGATGTTCATGCTAAACAAACAACAGCTGATTGCCAGCCACAAGCGATGCACTTCACATGCAAATTTGGTAGGGTAATCCTGTATTTAGCTTGGAAGACTTTTCATGCTAAGCAATTTTTGTGCTTAGCATGGCTGCGAAATTGGCCCCTCATAGTAAGCGCGAAATGTTCAATCTGCTATAGTTAAAATTTAGCGCAAATTTGTCGTTATTTTTTAAGCCAAAAGATAACGGAAGGATCGGAAACTAGTCTATGAAAAGTGACATGTACGCGCTGGTGCCGTTCAACTGTGCATGCGCTATGCACGGCTAGTATATGGACAGCGCGCGGTACCAGTAGCATAAAGATGGCAGCGAGCTCTCTGCGCGCGAACGACGTGAACGAGTACACATTTTTTTCCGGAATACCATGGAGGAACAAGACGAAGTCACTAAATGGCGATGATATAATTTCATTTGTGGGTGAATGTTTAATGTTATTTTGGCTTGTACCTGCAGATCTGTGTAACTGTGTTCTGGTCCATGATTGTTAAGTTAATTCTCTGAAAAACATGTGCAATACAGTTGGTGGTCCGGCGGGCTCTAGCATGGGAAACTACGGTTGCCCGAAGGCCTTGCGTGGTTGTCCCGGGCGTCCGGGCCCGGGATTTGTCGAGCTCTGAGGCTAAACTGTGATCGTGCACAAGTTACAATTTTTCTGTTGGCTTGCTCGTGGAACGGACGTATGGCCATGGATCTTCTGCATATCATTGAAATAGCACAGGAAGAACTGTTTTCCTACTTTTTACACACTCAATGAGACCCATTTTCTGGTCATGAGTAAAATTATCAGCGCGTTTTTTCGACATGGCGACCCTCCCACTAGTGTCAACTGAGCTGATCAGCTGCAGAGCACAGCGATATGCGTGTTTTCGAAGATAGATATGCCCTTTTATTGAACATATTACGTAATCCGCTGTGAATAGAATGATGTACGGCTAGACCACTAAACATCGGCTAAGCAGGAACTTGTACACGGCTGGATAAACAGCCGATTATTTTCTTACTGAATTGCGATGATCTCAGGAGTTTATCCACACGTGCACTTCTCTGTTTTAGCCACCGTACAATAGTTGTACGTGACTAAAATAATCCGGTGATCATCGCCGTTTATGAATTTGGCCCAATTATGTGCAGATTTGTTGAATTGGTACTGTGTGCATTCATTATAAAGCAGGAACAATGTCAAGACAAAACTTGTAACAGATCTTATAATCGTGCTCGTACAACCAGTGTAACCAGGCAAATTAGGTGGGGACATTTTTCAGCTTTACTTCGGTAATAACAGTGCGAGTTCGGCTCGATCCATTACCAGCGGTCAACCCCAACCCGGTCATTTCCACGCAGTAATAACCGGGTTCTCGCACTGTTATTACCTTTAATAAATACCTTTTTAACGAGAAAAATGGTGAAAATGCTCCAAATTTCGTGACTTTCCTTTGTGTTCATGTTTAGGGGCCATGTTTTAGCTTATGCATGATACCCTGTCTCTTCAATATGTGTTGTTATTATAACCCATACTTTGAGACCAGACTAGCTGACCACTGTTGCCCACCGTGTGTAGCAACGCGCTAGCGTTAGCAGACGACACGTGCATTTTGAAAAATGCCGCGCGTATAGATACAAACGTTCTACGCGTACATTTTATAGCGCGCAGTATCAAGATTTGACGTATCCTTGTTACAAGTTACCCTAGAACTGTTGCATTCGGCCAATCATGGGCTTACATGATGCTTGATTAATGCTGGTTCAGGGAACATTTTTTCACTTCTTCTTGAAAGCCGGGTTATTACTACATAATAATCCAATCCGCGTGATCGAGTCTCGACCAATCAGAAGCCAGCAACTCTCCTAGGTATTTATTAATGCCCTATATCAGTCCTATACTTCTATAATACCAACCTGTTTTTCCTCCAGCTCCATACTAAGAAGATTGAGGTACCACACAGGCGCAAACGCATCGTCACTGTGGTTCACCATTTCCTGAAGTTGACTGAAATAGACCGGACACAAAACATGCGAACAACATATAACGGCGGTTGAATTTATAAAAATAATGTGACAAACGTGTTACTCAAATGATTGTGCCCTTTGTCCAAAGCTTTTCCTATCTTAATGTCCAAAGCTTTTCCTATCTTAATGTCCAAAGCTTTTCATATATTAATGTCCAATGCTTTTCCTATCTTGATGTCCAAAGCTTTTTCTATCTTAATGTCCAATGCTTTTCCTATCTTGATGTCCAAAGCTTTTTCTATCTTAATGTCCAAAGCTTTTCCTATCTTGATGTCCAAAGCTTTTCCTATCTTAATGTCCAAAGCTTTTCCTATCTTGATGTCCAAAGCTTTTCCTGTCTTGATGTCCAAAGCTTTTTCTATCTTAATGTCCAAAGCTTTTCCTTTCTTAATTTCCTAAGCTTTTCCTTTCTTAATATCCAAAGCTTTTCCTATCTTGATGTCCAAAGCTTTTCCTATCTTAATGTCCAAAGCTTTTTCTATCTTAATGTCCAACGCTTTTTCTATCTTAATGTTCAACGCTTTTTCTATCTTAATGTCCAAAGTTTTTCCTATCTTAATGTCAAAAGCTTTTATTATCCTATACCATAACTCCCTACAGCCTATGCAGGGTACTGGACCACATTCGCCAAAATGCACAAGTCAATATTTTTGTATACAGGAACTAATCTCCACATGAACTAATACCCTGTCTCCACAAAGATGCTGGGGTGTGAGAAATGCTTTGTATTACAACCTTGCGTGTTGAAACCAACACAATTTGGTATATCATTCCTTTAATACCATAATTTTATTGATCTAAAATGGCCACATACAAATGTCTGATATATGCAGTGCATTTTCATGCAAGTTTCTCATATGTACATCCATGTACCTTTGGCCTAGACTACTTCATTGAGATATCGCACTGGATTATTGTTATACTGTCCATGTACATGTCCCCCACCACAGAAGTCATCAACAATTGTTAAGTATGCATATATGTTCAAGTAGCTCACATTTTCAACTTCTTTGCAAAGAGTGGACAATCTAGCGTGAACGTCTCAAACTCTCCGCCCTCACCACAGACATTCAACTGGTATTTCTCTTTCTGCAATAAAAAAATTAATTTAATTTCCAGTCACTGCGAGTCTAGTCACCGCGAGTCTAGTCACCGCGAGTCTAGTCACCGCGAGTCTAGTCACCGCGAGTCTAGTCACCGCGAGTCTAGTCACCGCGAGTCTAGTCACCGCGAGTCTAGTCACCGCGAGTCTAGTCACCGCGAGTCTAGTCACCGCGAGTCTAGTCACCGCGAGTCTAGTCACCGCGAGTCTAGTCACCGCGAGTCTAGTCACCGCGAGTCTAGTCACCGCGAGTCTAGTCACCGCGAGTCTAGTCACCGCGAGTCCAGTCAACGCGAGTCCAGTCAACGCGAGTCCAGTCACCGCGAGTCCAGTCACCGCGAGTCCAGTCACCGCGAGTCCAGTCACCGCGAGTCCAGTCACCGCGAGTCCAGTCACCGCGAGTCCAGTCACCGCGAGTCCAGTCACCGCGAGTCCAGTCACCGCGAGTCCAGTCACCGCGAGTCCAGTCACCGCGAGTCCAGTCGCAAGTCCAGTCGCAAGTCCAGTCATAAAGCCAGTCACAAGAAACTGGTTGAATAATGACAAATGAATGTTTTTGTTTATCATTTGAATAGATAGTGACTTGACTTGAGACTGAAGGACTTGTGATGGACTTGTAGGGACTCGAATACAACTCTGGATTGTTCATGTGTTACATGTAATAGTGCTTACCATGTGCAGCATGTGGGGCTGGATTTCTTGTAGGGTCAATCCAAGGTGTGTCGAGTTCAAGCCTACAAGTAGTCAATACATTAATTTGCCTTAAAAACACTTTCTGTGATTAATACTTTTCTGTGGAATGTGAAATTATTTTGTGTACAGGCTGCGAAAACGCATGTTTTGACAATCATGTTTGCAACACATTGGCTAAAAGCCTGTCTAGCATACATGTAGTTTGTTCGGGGTCCGGGGAGTCTGCATTATTCAGATACGCATTATAACAAGGACTGAAAAATAGGAAGAGCTATTTGTCCACTTCTTGCCATAAGTGGTCACAAGAAAGTCTGCATTTACACGTCATGCACGTTGGCAAAGTCTTTTTTAATTCTTTATCCATTCTTACATGTACATAAAGGAAAAATAACGTCCTCACGATAATATTAGATATCGGGATATTTTTCTCCCGATTTGTGGTTTAAAGAAAAAAAAGGACACCGAACAGGCTAACCACGGCTGCACGTGTGGAAAGTTGTCTAAGGGGCGTGGCTAAATCACAAACGACGATAGGTCAATACAAAAGGTAACAAGCAAAACACACATCTTAAAGTTTGTATCCTTGTGGACAGATGACATTTCCTTTGTTTTGTACTTACAAAATGTAAGTACATTGTACTTCTATAGACTTTGTACCCAACATTCCTTGTGAAGACTTTTTTTCATTACTTTTTTCTCTATTCTTTGCGTCACCACAGGGTAACAAATTTATAAACAGAGTTCTCAAAAAACCAATACCTAGAGCTGCCACTTTGATGATTATAGCCTCCACTCCAGCCGCTATCAGCTCCTGCAGAAGTTCCTCTTGATCTCTCCGCCACAGGAATGCTAGAGAAGTCAGCCCAAGTCTAGAACACCTATGCAATATAATGTACTATACTATAATAAATGTACTATACATTGTACCTCATACATATTCATGATCAAGAGCCAAATTCTCGCTTGTCCATTCGCCAGCACCTGCCAGCCGCTATTTTGCTGTTTACCAAGTGGCGCATACGAGTATTTATGTACAGGGTAAATATTCCTGCGTAGTAGACCAGAGCACAGGTTACCCGTGTGCTAGTCTACTATGCACGCATGCTTTACGATGCAATCGTATAACTAACACACGTGTGTAGTACCGTAGGCAAGCGCGATCATCGCCCAAGCTACAGTAGTTATGAAATGATGGTAGCTTACGTAAATGTTAATCAGCATTTTATGAGATCCTTAAATTGTGCAACAAAAAACACGGTTTATTTCGGGTGGGTAGTCGATATTAGCTTCCATCGGTATTAGAAGCTATTTGACAAACTATAGTAGTTCCCTTGGCGAAATTTGTCAACTTTCAATACCCCGGGGTATCGACTACCCACCCACAAACCATGTTACATTTGTATGTACAATGATCCTCAAATATGAACTACCGGTACATCAGGTTAAAATCCCAGTAGGCCAATGTTTAGATTCATTGTGCATACATTTATGTATATAATATGTACACAGCTTTACTTGGTTTTTCAATACTGCTTGATTTGTTTGATGTATATGAGGTTAACTACTGTACATGCGTACGCCTCCTCCCGCCTCCTCCCGCCTCCTCCCGCCCCCTCCCGCCTCCTCCCGCCTCCTCCCGCCTCCTCCCGCCCCCTCCCGCCCTCCCGCCCCCTCCCGCCCTCCCGCCCTCCCGCCTCCTCCCGCCCTCCCGCCTCCTCCCGCCATCCCGCCTCCTCCCGCCCTCCCGCCCTCCCGCCTCCTCCCGCCCTCCCACCTCCTCCCGCCTCCTCCCGCCTCCTCACAATTTTTTTGTATTTCTAACGATCTCATTGATTTTACGGACAATTTCTATCTTACACATGTTCCACTCGGACCCTCTGGTAGTCAGATAGAATGGCTCCTACAGAGACGCCTTCAACTTCTAGTTCTTGCTGTAACAAAGGGAAAACAAGTAAATATTAATTAATTATTAATTATTTTAACATCCCGAGCCGAGGCGCGGACTTATTTTTAACGAAACTCGATCCGAGGCGGGTTCAGGCCGATGGTACTGGGAAGCACACCCACGCATTTCCGGACTTGCTTGATGCTGACAGACATTTCCGGCCTTGCTTGCGACGTGTTTATGCGGGATCCGTTTTGAATCTGGGGAAAACTTTGCGTGTACAATAAACTTCTGTTAAGGTACCGGTAGAATACACCATTTGTAAACATAACAACAACAAAATACAAAATTATTATTATGAAATACCTTACATGTACTTGACTGTAGAGTCTCAAGCATCCTTTGAAACCACAGCACCTGGTGTGCTGTGGTTTTCAAGAACGTCTATAAATTGCTCTCTTTCATGTGAAGAAAGTCAAGGAACCAGACTACAAAAACAAGATACCGTACATGTGACATTTCTTAGTTTTTCCAGCTTGTGATGATGATGATGATGATGATCATGCATTTGTAAAGCGCCATCTATCTAGTTGCCTATTCCGAGGCGCTGCCAGGAACACCGGGGCGAACCCCTTCTCTTAGCGAAGAGTGTTACTGGGTTCTTTTACGTGAATTACACAACGCACGGGACCTACAGCTTTACGTCCCATCCGAAGAACGAAGCAATAGTGGTTTAATTGCCTTGCTTAAGGACACACGTGTCGACACCGGGACTCGAACCCACGCTCTGCGGAACAGAAAACCGAGTTCTTAACCGCCCGGCCACGACACAAACAACTTTTAAAAAATGGTCAGTGTAACACTATCCATCCATTTCTTTTATCGTGCTCCCTGAATCACATACGCGATTTTGTCAAGCAATAATGTTGCTGCTTTATAGCTCAATGATAAACCCACTGCAGGATTTTGCAGGATTCATGGCAGTGGTCACCAGTAATAAATATTGCAGGATTTTGCAGGATTCAGATTATGTGTAAGAACAATAGGGTAGGGAGTTACGGTAGAGTTAAAAACATTAGCATAATAATAATAGCAAATTTATTCATCAGAGCAGGTATTAGTTTGTAATTAACTTTATTTCATTACTTTCATTTCTAGATTGTAAGTCCCAAAAATGAAGATTTTACTTCGCTTTTAAATTAAGATGGTCGAACTGTGAATAGGGCCTATTGATGGGGCTTACTCGCCTGGTAGACAGTGCTTACTGGATTTGTCTACTGATACACACCTTAACTTTACACAGCAGCCTGTACAAATCCTCTACTTCATCTCCCTCTGTTGCTGAGTAGTCCTTGCCTTGTTGCTTTGACGTACCCTCAATGACGTCCCTGTAGAGTGGTAGGCCCAGGGCTTGAGCATAAAACTCAATGGCATGATGGCCTACTGTCTGGTACATGTAACTATCTAGTTCATCTGAAGATAAAAAATAACAAATGTGGTCAAGAAAAGTGGGTCTATAGTAGTATTTTTCTACTGCGACTGATAACTTCCTGCGACATTCCTTCGTGCAATTCTACTGTGTGTTTCCACTTGGACTTTTATATTGCGACTTAGAGTAACGTTTCATTCGCCGTGCAAGACTGGCAGAATGTCACATTGTGGATGCTGTGCACAGTCACATTTGACGTTGATGAGACAAAGCAGTTTCTGCATGGTCGCGGTACTTCTACAAGGCAATGCTGTTCCTATTGGACTTTTCAGCATTCCTAGGGGCGGATCTACATGTAGCTTTTAATATTTACATTTTAGGAGGGGAAAGGAGGGGGGGGGGGGGGGGGGGGGGGGTTGTACCATTCACCTACCAAACTTGACTCTAGCGAGCGCACAGTGCGAAGCCAATTACAGCCAGGGGTCCTAGCCTGCTTAAGGGCCCCTAAAAATGTCAGATTTTAGTTAGCTCTGTGGCGCAATACTCTGAAATTGCATAATATCGATACAGTATCGATACTCTCCTTTTTTAAATGAATTTAATGGGTTATGAATGTTAGTATTTTTTGTGTATGGTGGTGCTTGT
Organism: Crossaster papposus; assembly: GCA_037893245.1. Taxonomy (NCBI): domain Eukaryota; kingdom Metazoa; phylum Echinodermata; class Asteroidea; order Velatida; family Solasteridae; genus Crossaster; species Crossaster papposus. Next base: position 277,849 of record JBAIAA010000567.1, on the reverse strand, counting down.
GACGTGTGCGATGTGTGTGGTTTTTGTACGAGCACAAGCGACCCATTCTTTAAGACGACCCCTAAAATAGACAAGGCTCATGCGTGCAGACCAGAGTGGGTGCTGGTAATGATGAGTCACGGTGTGCAGCATTAGGAAAACCCCTTTGATGGCGCGCGTTGCGGTACAGCTGTTCATGCCAGCCATAGTGCAGTCGATGCCAATGCGTGTTTTCTTTAAATGTCGACTTACATGTACACGAAGGATTTTGTAGTGGTTTTTATGAAAAGGAGACTGAGAATAACACGCCGGCTTGAGCGAAATGGCGACCTGTAAGGCCGACTTAGAAATACAAATTTCAATGGAAATGCAAAGTTAGGGACCTTTTCAGACAGGCAACTTGACCAGTTATGTCGATTTGTAATGCATGTCGATTGGGGACCACTGTAACAATTGAAACAAATTGGGTCAGTTAGCATGACAATGTGACCCGAACCAAAGATATATATTTGTTTTGGCCTAATAGTGTCGTTTGCGGCGCACTGCAGACATTTTACACGACGTGTACGATATCGATTACTGTCGTCTTTGGCAAAGACTTACCAGTATCAACAGACAGGTTCAAGACTTTAGTTCAAGAGTATAGTCCCCATTGAACAATGCCAGAATATATCTTGCTGCTTTATTGGGTGACCCCAGACTCTGAGGCAGTTTGGCCTTGAGATTTCTAAAGTTGACCTGATGGATCTTGCTGCACTGGGCAGACTAGTTGTTTTCACAAATGGTGCATGTTGCTGCGTCTGGCAGAGTTTCTTGTCAAAATTACCTAGAACTTGGGGCTAACTTTTACTACTACTGCCATCATATGGCTCGTTGTGACCTCCAACTTCCCTGGACAAGGGTAATAGACCAGCACTCATTTGGTGACAGCTGTACTACAACCTGCTTAAGTCAGGTAGGCCAAGGATGACCACGAGGCCTTTTCCAGGTGGCACGCCGTTGCCCAAGGTGTAACTAGACGGCAGCATCAAGGGCAAGACAAGCAGGTGCAGGAGCTTGGAGGCACCGAACACGACTACAAAAGGTGTGTCACACCCCTGAAATCTCTGACAAAATGCCAACAAGCCATGTGCTCTGCTGGATGATTACGTTGGAAATGAAGTCCAACCATCGGATTGGGTTAGGATTTTCCAAGTATTTCATTTTTGGGTTAAGCATTTTAAAAACAAAATCATAAAATTACACTGTTTACCTTGCTGTTTTGGCCTGAGGTTTGCCAGCGCTACCAGGTCGTGACCTTCTGCTACACACTGCATCATGTTATAGCAACTGTCTTTGCCGCCACTATTAATTGAAACAAAAAATATTTAAACAAAACAAGCATACAAAAATCATATTCTACTTTTTCAGAGTGCCTATATTCACAAACTCCCCGAAGAACAAAGAACCATTGCAAAGAGTAAATTAGGCTGTACGGGGTATAAATTTTGCTTTTCGTCCCATTCCGACCCCCCTGGGTCTACAAGAACTCTTTGGTTTAAGACATAGTTTTGTCTAAAGATGGGCAATTCCACAATGGAATGGAGTGAGATTTAATGTACAAAAATGTAGTTTAGCATGATTTTAAGTCAAACAAGTGGTGGCCACGACCGCGCGAATGAAAATTGTCAGGCCATTTTTAGTTGAATTTCATCTCACGATATATTTTAAAATAGGCATCATCAAGTGAAAATCATAACCAAAATGACATTTTATGTAATGTTGGATGTGTTTTGATGCCCAATCTGTATTTTTAACCAAATGTTAAGTGGATGACAATGGATTTGTATGGCTTTTTTTCAGACCTAATGTTTGGTTTCTTTGCTCAACTGGTAGCTTAAATTCTCACTTTTGGGGGTTTTGTTCTGCAACATTTTTTCTTTTGGTGGGTGGTTGAGTAGAAAATAAAAATGAAGAAAAAAATATAGAAAAAAAGCTCGGCCTAGACTCTAGACTTTATAGTATAAACATTATGATGTGTTTTTTTTTTGGTTCTTTTTCTTCTCAATTAGCCTATTTATTCTTCTTTGACTTTATTTCTTTGTCTATTTCTCAACCATTTTTTTTCTCTTCGTTTGACTTGATTTCTCTATTTTTTTGCCAAAATTTAGCATATGTCACATTTATTAAAAAAACAATTGTTGTTGTTCCTTGAATTCTTTTAGTTTAGTTGAAAGACAATGCCACAAAAAGAGCAAAGTGGCTCTACCAGCAAGACCACTTGGCCTTTCTTTAGCAGCACATGTGTATCTAACAGAAAACATCTGTGTATACTGGACACAATTTTAAGTTTGTGATACTGAAATGTTGGCACTGATTAATTTAACTTTAATTTAATTTTACAACTCGACTGTTAATGCTTCCAAATAGGCATTTGGGGAGACAATTTAGCATAAGTGTTTAGGTAATAAGGAGACAGGGGCACTTAGGGAGACAGTTCAGTGTCTCCCTAAGTGTCTACATGTAGCTACCCTATAACACGATATTTGGGGGTTATTTTTGTCCTAGAACGACAGATTTTGGTCTAAATAGCATAAATCTCGAAGATCATAGAGAAAAGGGTTAGGGTAAACAAGTTAGGACTGTTTTAAGTTTGTGTACATCTCTATGGGATCGTCTCCCCAAGTGCCTATTTGGAGGTATAATAATATTTATTACAAACTAAACTGTAAACAGCATTCTGCCATACTAATAATATTTATCATTTTGTCAGGAGTTCCATTGTGAGTACCCACATACTAAGAATGAAAAGTTAGTGAGCGACTTTTTCCCCAAAAACTTAGGGTGGGTGTTTGTTTTGGTTTTTTTATAGTTTTTTAAAGTTTTGTTTACATGAAAAAATATGAAATAAAGAATTTATTCTTTTAAAATTTTTGTTTTTATTCCTGCAAATACTTTGACAAAACTACTGCGTGTGACATATCGTCAGGCAATGGCTCCCTATCCCCATCATACCATAGAGCAAGGAACAGATTTTTAAAATATCGGCATAAAACTCAGAGACTGTGATTATGATATCCAACTCGATATTGCATGCAGACCAGGGGACAATTTCATAAAGCTGCTATGCACAAAAATTTGCTTAGCATGAAAATTTGTCCTTGGCAAAAACAATTTTACAAACCAAATTTTCAAGTGGTCTTTATTGTTATTGATTGATAATCAGCTGTTTTTTTGCTTAGCATGAAAAACACGTAGAATTTTAGCAGGTAACCTGTTTTTTAATAAGCAAGACTTTTTTGTGCTAAGCAAATATTTGTGCTTAGCAGCTCTATGAAATTGGCCTCAGTCCTTCACCATCCTGCTAAAGCCCTCACGGGCTATTGATGCGATTAATACAATACAATGTACATTAGGCATTACAAAAAAAAAGGGGGGTCGTGTGGTTTTTGAGGGTCGGGCGGGGACGATCACCAATTTTATTTTGTATTGCCTTAATGAATAAGGTCATTATTTAGCGTTCCTAGAGTGCTACGCCTATTATTGGATGACATGTTTGTGTGCACAATGAAAAAACAAAGCTTTTTTTTTTAAGGCTCAAGTGCTACCAGAAATTCTTGCTCTACCAGAAATGCTTGAAGCTTTGCCGGCATTGTCCACAACTGTTGTCTTTGAATTAGTTAATTACTACTTATTAATAAATACCTAGGAGAGTTGCTGGCTTCTGATTGGTCGAGACTTGATCACGTGGAGTGGATTATCAGGTAGTAATATCATGGGTTTCAAGAAGAAGCGAATAAATGTTCCCTGAACCAGCATTAATCAAGCATCATGTAAGCCAATGATTGGCCGAATGCAACAGTTCTACGGTAACTTGTAACAAGGACGCGTCAAATCTTGATACTGCGCGCTATAAAATGTACGCGTAGAACGTTTGTATAAATACGCGCGGCATTTTTCAAAATGCGCGTGTCGTCTGCTAACGCTAGCGCGTTGCTATACACGGTGGGCATAAGTGGTCAGCTAGTCTGGTCTCAAAGTATGGGTTATAATAACAACACATACATGTATTGAAAAGACAGGGTACCATGAATAAGCTAAAACATGGCCCTTAAAAATGAACACAAAACGCTGGAAATATCGCCGAAAGAAAAGTCACAAGATTTGGGGCATTTTGACCATTTTTCTTGTTTAAAAGGTATTTATTAAAGGTAATAACAGTGCGAGGACCCGGTTATTACTTAGGTAACAACAGTGCGAGGACCCGGTTATTACTGCGTGATAATGACCGGGTTGGGGGATGACTGCTGGTAATGGATCGAGCCGAAGGCCATCCCCCAACCCAGTCATTATCACGCAGTAATAACCGGGTCCTCGCACTGTTATTACCTTTAATAAATACCTTTTAAACGAGAAAAATGGTCAAAATGCTCCAAATCTCGTGACTTTTTTTTCGGCGATATTTCTAGCGTTTTGTGTTCATGTTTTAGGGGCCATGTTTTAGCTTATGCATGGTACCCTGTCTCTTCAATATATGTTGTTATTATAACTCATACTTTGAGACCAAACTAGCTGACCACTGATGCCCACCGTGTATAGCAACGCGATAGCGTTAGCAAACGACACGCGCATTTTGAAAAATGCCGCGAGTATATTTACAAACGTTCTACGCGTACATTTTATAGCGCGCAGTATCAAGATTTGACGCGTTCTTGTTACAAGTTACCGTAGAACTGTTGCATTCGGCCAATCATTGGCTTACATGATGCTTGATTAATGCTGGTTCAGGGAACATTTATTCGCTTCTTCTTCTTGAAAGCCATGATATTACTACCTGATAATCCACTCCGCGTGATCGAGTCTCAACCAATCAGAAGCCAGCAACTCTCCTAGGTATTTATTAATACCTAATTAACATTAACTACCCGGTATGTAATGTTGCAGTTGTTAATTACTAAGGGAATAAATGTGTGTTCGAGAGGTTTTAATCACTCTGTTTTTATTTACTAATGAACCAGACTATTACTATTTATTACTGCCATTGGCAACCTCGTTCCCAGGGTGTCGAGCTGTACGCGCCCAACACTACCCGCTCTTACTTTGGAGACGAGGTACGGTTGGAAATAAGTGAGCCCTGGGGACGGGTATAATGCGACATCGTGTGAAAGGGTTTTGTTGCCAGCGGTTTTAAACACTTCCAGCCATGTCTTTATCGTCCGTTTAATACCGGCCACGTGACGGGCTCTCGACCAATAGGAATGCCTAAACTGTCCCAGGTATTTATGAATGCAAATTTACCAGCAGTGCCAGTGACACACGTGGGAATTAAACCATCTTGTCAGACAGAAGCTTCATATTCATTGCTCGCATACTATTGATCTTACATGTACCTTGGATTAATGTTGATCTTACCCTGTTCTTGTAAATGTAATTAAGATAATTAATTAGTATAATCATGGAGGAATAGTATAATTATATATTTGAGTATAATCATGGAGGAATAGATCGGGGCGGACATCCGGGAACTGTCATAAAAACGAGTCATAATACGTACACCGCGCCAGTAAAAACGATGATCGCGCGCGCAGTCTTGTATGCTACAGTGCAGTGTCAGCGCGTATTGTTTTCATCGGCGCGCTGACCTGTGACGTGTGTCCGCCCCGATCTATAGTATAATTATATATTTGTTGGGGTTATTTACTAAGTACAATTATTTTATTGCATTTTAAAACAAAGTAATAAAGCTCTTTTATCGACTCAATTTTTTTTTTTTTTAGATTGCTGTTTGAGAAAGTGGAATTCATCCTTGTGAAATATTTCAAAGGACCTCCTCTACGATTACCAAGCATATAGTCCTAATCCCATTGAAATACCAAATCCAAAAAAGTTAATCGTTGTAGGCAGACCACGGCAAGGGCAGCGCAGACGGACGCTATCATCATGTACATTTTGGGGAACTATATACAAACATGGAGGTCCTACCTCCATGATACAAATTACTTGTTTACATGTCAATGTATGGATGATGTAAATGGTTTGCCATCCAATCCCATGAAAGAACGTCGAAAAGCAAAGGTTTTATTGTGCAGTAATAAACATGCCATAAAGGAGTGGGAAAATCATTACCTTATAAGGGCTACAACTTTCATTTTTGATGTCAACTTCGTTTTTTATATTGTCGTCACGTCAGTGTCAGCAATACTTGCAATTCACTTTAACTCAATCACATTACGTCAAAACATCAAAACGAGCTGCAGCGCGGCGCCGGGCGCACGTGTTGTATTTTTTGTACGCTTGGTGTGCATGTGGAAGACCTTCCCGTGTTGATTTGTCTCAATTTTCCCCACGAGAGGGCGCTATCATACACGAACTGCACCACAGCTAGACTAGACATGCTGCGTTCCAATCGCGTCGTATTTATCGTGTTCACCGTGAATTTCTCCATATTCACGAGTAGGTTGCATTTTAAACGCTACTCACCGAGACGCACGCGCACAGCCAAGTTTAGTTGGGTGCGGTACTAAGGACATTGTCTTTATCTTCTTCTTTATCTTTATTTCATTTTTCGGGATGTTACAAAATCACTGAATTAGACAACAATTACAAATAACAAACACTGATCAAGAAACATAGGCCTAACAAAAAACATAACAGATAAACAGAAGACAATACCCAAATAGCTCCCGCAGGATTACCCAAAAGAAACAAGTTTCTGTCGAGGGGCTCTCCAAACTAATTGGATATACATTCATTACCTGACACGTACACCGTACTTACTCAGTTTAAAAAGTAAGAGATCACGAACCAATGGTATCAAAACATTTGGATATATCAAGAAAACAAGAGCCAACAATCATATGTTAATTAAAAGCTTCATAAAAATCTACTTGCTATTACCAGTAACTTGATGAATTTTTTTCCATAATTGTGTAGGAGAATGTTGGTACTTGTTAGATACCTGATCAAAATAATCACGTTTTAACAGATTTCTGGTCTTCTATATAGGCCTACATGGCTAATGAATCAAGGCAATTATTTTGAATTGAATGAGCTTTAAAAAAACAACTCTTATATTTTTAATAATACAAGTTGTCATCCAGTAATCTCAGTTCTGCCCCTCGCTTCAGTTTTGGTTCTTCTTCTTTTTTCCGTACCACTAGCCTACAGCATTCTGACTCCAAAATGGTTTGAGCACACTGACCGCAGCCAGCTGCAGCTCGGAGGTAATACGTCTAAAGCCGCGTTCGCATTGGACTTAATATTGTCAAATGTTACGGTACGTGATTGTCAAAGTTCACGGTGTTAAATCCTCCGCTAGAAGCTTGGGCCTGTAGATCTTACGGTTGCGGAGGGTAAAATGGACAATTTGACAATGTTACCGCCTGTCCGCATTGGATATAATTTGGTTAAGTTCTCCGTAGGTTTTACCAAAAAAAGTCCAACGCGAACGCGGCTTTACACGCACAAGTCAGTAGTCACCGCTTTCTAGCCGTTTTTCAATGGTATCAATGGTATCACTATCAGTATAGTGTAGCTAGTCTGAAATACGCTCCTGGTCTCAAAGTATGGGTAATAACAACAACACATAATTAAAGAGATCATGGGTACCATGCATAAGATAAAATATGGCCCAAAACACTGGAAATATCGCCGAAAGAAAAGTCACCAAATTTGGAGCATTTTCACAATTTTTCTCGTTAAAAAGGTATTTATTAAAGGTAATAACAGTGCGAGGACCCGGTTGTTACTGCGTGATAATTACCGGGTTGGGGGATGACCGCTGGTGATGGACCTCGCCTTCGGCTCGCACTGTTATTATCTAAGTATCAAGTAGAATCAAGTAGGCCTACCAAGTAACGCATTTTGGCAGCCAAACTCAGCTCGTGAATATACGAATCTCCCAATGTTGCACGAATTTCAATGGAAGTTCAGATCAACATTAAATTAAATAATAGAATCACGCGCCTGCACTTGTCAACAATGCCTTTTAAATGCATTCAAATAAACAAAAATCCTCGCTAACGTTAACGTTACTGGTAACGTTAGTAGTAGCGGCGCGCAGACGACATAAAGTCGCATCGGCCGGCGCGGCAGCCAGCGCGGCGCGGCTCGACGGCGGTGGAAGCCGGCTAGCCCTCGGGTACCGGCTACTAAATTAACGGTACCCGGCATAATTATGCCCGGCCGTACCCTCTGCTGAATCATACTGTTGAAGGCATCCCGTGTCATGAAAACCACTTTGGGTTTCTGCTGGTGGCTTGGGCATGGACCCAGGTTTTAATATTTACGCATTTTCTTTTCCTTTTTTTCTCTAAAAATTTAACCTGACTTGTAAAATGTTTGTAAATAAACGTTTCAATTGATTTATTGATTGATTAGTAAACCATTTGCAGATTTTACTACCGAATTATTAGGCCCACCCCCTAATATTTCGGTAGTAAAAGAATTACTTTAAAATATTTTACTTATTTAAAAATAAATAATGATTGTAGGCATTCAGCAAAACTATTGCGCTATATAGGTAATAACAGTGCGAGAACCCGGTTATTACTGCGTGGTAATGACCGGGTTGGGGGATGACCGCTGGTAATGGATCGAGCCGAACGAGAAAAATGGTGTAAATACTCCGAATTTCGCGACTTCGCGGCTTCTTCTAGGCCGTTTTACAAACGCAGCTTCGTTTTCGTATTTTGGCTTTGTTCATGTAGTTTAGCAGTGGTACAGTTGTTTTCCTAGCTCCGGATGTTTCCTAGTTCCGAATCGCTTCAAATAAAAACCTACCTTGTTATGGCTTGGTCTCCAATACTATTTGTTTAGATGAAGTGCATTTTGAAAAGAAACATACAAGCTTCTTGATACATAAGTAAAAATAAGCCTAAAAGTCTCCAGTATTAAAAAATCTGCCAAAGACTGAACGTTCATTTTTTCCTAGTTCCGGATCGCCCGTAAAATACATGCAATCAACTACACGCGCGCAAGCGATTTCATATGATGTGTTCTGTTGGACCATGGAGAAATTTCTCCATGGTGGAACAAAGTTTATCGGCTCGTTGCCGCGCGCCACACACGTACACGGACAAAATATTTCAAAGCATTTCCTTGCAAGTCCTCTTTTTAAACTTTATTGGAAGTGAAAGTATTTGAAATTTATTTTAAACTGTATTTATATAAATTAATGAATACTTTATCAGAAATATAGGCTTGATTCGGGTTGGTTCTAGCGTGATAATTTTTCATGTACGACTACGAAGCAGTTTTTTAATCGATCCGGAATTGGTTAAACCGATCCGCAACTAGAAAAAGGGATGTCGGTATATTTGACGTCGTATTTTCAAATAAAGAAGAGCATAAATATCGAAACAAAAACTGTAGTTTCTCCATCACTCAAGGTAAACTACTAAACCTATTTCATTTAAATTTCGAGGATTAGACTTGCCGAAAACAGCCTGAATATTTGTTGCAATCCGGAACTAGGAAAACGTCTGTAATGTGGCCAGAATGCAGCCCAAAGCCGGGGTTTAGAAAACGGCCCTTGGAAAACCCATGATATTACTACATATAATGCCCTGCACGTGATCGAGTCTCGGCCAATCAGAAGCCTTCAACTCTCCTAGGTATTTATTAAATATCCTATAATTGTTCCGAAAAATTGAGAGTGTCGATATCCGGCCAGGGGCCTGTTTTGGCGAACACAACCAAGAACTGGTCGTCGGTCATTGGTTGAGGGGGTATTTTGGCTCGCCCGGTTGACGTATATATTTTTTCCTAGGATGGTTTAATAGGAGTATTATCATAAATGGGCGGCTCTAGACCCCTCGCGCCAAGACTATTCAGTAGTTTTAACAATGACGCTAATATATTGTTATTGCTCATTCAACTAGTTATACACGTAGCCAAGAGGTATTTTTCATTGACTATTTTTTGTGTCCAGTTTATTGTTAGAGTGAGTTTACTTTAACCAGTTCGCGCCTGAGGACGTATATACACGCAATTTTTTTCCCAGATTCAAACGGATGACGCATAAACACGTCACGAGTAAGGCCGGAAATGTCTGTCAGCAGCGAGAAAGGCCGGGAATGCGTGGGTGTGCTTCCCGGTACAATCGGCCTGAACCCGCCTCGGATCGAGTTACGGTAACAATAATCCCGCGCCTCGGCTGGGTGATGCTAAAATAATCCCGGCGCGAACTGTTTTAAAGTTAAAGTAGGGATCTGAGAACCTAAGTGTCTTCCACTGAGTGTGGTGTAGATACGCCCATTTATGTTAAGTGCATGGCCTCATTCGGATCCGCCGTCCAGTGAAAAAAAAAATACGCGCCCAAGTTGTAACGTGATCACGTGACTGTTCCGGTGAGTTAAACCGAAGGTCAGGGGTTGGTTGCCACTCGAAATTTAAGATGGCGGACAGGTGAACATGTATTTCAAGTCTTGGGACCTTCCACAACCGACGGAAAGAAGTCATTCTTGACAGACTGAGCCTGACTTGGAGTTTGCAAAAACTTAAATGGCTTTCTCTATAAGATGGGGAAACATCCAGATGGAAAATGTGACACTTGTAACCTGTATGACGACGTCAAGCACTTTCTGTTATGACGTCAGAAACAGCTCTATCTACAAGAGGATTAGTCTTGGTTCCAAGACCTTCGTGTTGTTTATTTCGCGATCACTGACACAAACCACCGATGTTATAGAGGGCGCTATTTCACGACGAAAATCATGTACGTTTGTCAAACGTCGGCTCCAGTGCGAAAATGGATCCAGCCGCATTTTGTAAACTACGCATGCGTGAGACCAGAACGCACACGAAGCCGGGATTTGAAAAAGAGACAGCGTTAACGAATCTGCGCGCGTGGTGCCGGTGGGCGCCACTACAAGAGGATTGGAGCGCCAACCTTTTGAAGTTAAGATCGCGCAAGGCATCATGGGACAACATGGCGCAGTAAGATCATAGCTATGGTAACGAGGTTGGCCGCAAAGCGATGCTAAAAAGATGAAAGAAGTACGTTTTTGTTCTCCTTGATCTAGATAATACATGTGTTTTAAACAAACAACTACAATAAATTATAAATATTTAAAAAAAGGTGTTATTTATATCATTCCTAAAAGATAATTACAATTTTGTATAAAACAGTAAATTCAACATTTTAATCAAACATTTTCGACAGAGGTTAAAGGTCACCAAGTCTGATCGATCCCATCCTGATCCTCCACGTACTAATGTTTACACTTGTTTGATGAGAAGGTAATGCTTAATAATACTTTAATAGCCTAATTTTACTTCAACATTTCAGGTAAAACTGGTAATTGATTGTGCAGTTACGGGTCCTAGTTAGGATCAGAGTTGTCGAGCGCAATCTAATTCTTGCGCGAAAGGCAGCGCAACCGCAAGTTCGTCACTGCACTGACAGTGACACTGACTGTGTTTCACTCAGCATTGTGCAGTGAGTGAGTGAGTGTTTCTGCTTCTGCTTCTGAATTCTGCTCAGTACATACATGTACTGTGCAAACAGATCAGTGTGGAAGTGTAGCAAGCTAGATTTTGAAGTGTGCGTTGGTAACTAAGTTTTGAAGATTAAAGTCAGCTAAACTGGATTTGAATGATTTAAAGGGTAACTGAAATTCAAAACTGTAAGTGGCGAAATATACGCTTTAATAACGCTGAATACTTAACAACTGCACAAACTTTATATTTGTTTAGGTTTGCTCATTAACCGTGACCCTAAAATGAAAAGCAATATGCGCCGTGCCCCGCCCACAAAAGATGACGTCACGGTAAGAATATAGCGTGGATATACCAGGCTAAGCCTAGCCTTGAAAACAAGGCTGCGCTGTATTCGCAACGTGGGATCATCGTTTGTCATAACACCAAACGTGTACATAGCCCGCAATGCATTATTATACGTATGTGCACGGCTATGTACACGTATGTATACGGCTATGTACACGTTTAGTGTTGTGGCAAACGATGATCCCACGCTGCGGATACAGAATAGCGTTGTATTCAAGGCTAGGCTTAGCTTGGTACGGCCACGCTCTATTCTTACCGTTACGTCATCTTTTATGAGCGGGGCACGGCGCATATTGCTTTTTATTTTAGGGTCACGATTAATGAACGAACATAAACAAATATGAAGTTTTTGCAGTTGTTAAGTATTCAGCATTATTAAAACGTATATTTCGCCATATTAAAGTTTTGGATTTCAAGTACCCTTTAATATCAGGTGCTGCACGGATGTTTGGTGGAAGCATGTTCTATTCTCTGGCTGATCTCGGGTACATTGAATATTATATGCATGTCTTGTTGACGTACAGTCATTTTCCTAGTTCCGGATCGCACAAAATATTCAAATGAAATAGGTTAAGTAGTTTACCTTGAGTGATGGAGAAACTACATTTTTTGTTTCGATATTTATGCTCTTCTTACTTTGAAAATACGACGTCAAGGGTACCGACATCACTTTTCCTAGTTGCGGATCGGTTTAACCAATTGCGGATCAGGTAAAAAACTGCTTCGTATGAAAAATAATCATGCTAGAACCAACCCGAATCAAGCCTATATTTCTGATAAAGTTTTCATTAATATATATAAATACAGTTTAAAATACCTTTCAAATACTTTCACTTCCAATAAAGTTTAAAAAGAGGACTTGCAAGGAAATGTTTTAAAATGTATTGTCTGTGTAGCGCGCGACCGTACCGTGTGTGGCGCGGCAACGAGCGGATCGCCGATAAACTTTGACCGATCACGTCACAGAACACGTCATATGAAATCGCTTGCGTGCGTGCAGTTGATGCATGTATTTTACGTGCGATGTGGAACTAGGAAAAAATATACGTTCAGTCTTTGGCAGATTTGTTTGGAACGGAGCCAGTAACTACACAATCGCGATTCTATTTTTTATTTTTATTATTATTTTAGAGGAATACGGACCCAATTCCCAAGAAAGAACAAAATCCACTTTTTAATAATTGCCCGGTAACATTAGTCCTGTATATCAATCATCATGATCATGTTACTTAACTTCTTAATGTGAGGCTACCTTTGCTTGAATGTTGGTCACTTTGGCACCAACCAACTTTGCACCTGGTCAAGTCGGCACCCGACCAACTCGGCATCTAGCCAACAGACAGCGAAAGATACAGCGTCTTAACCAAACGGAAAACATATCCAACAGAAAAATTAACTTAACCCTAACCCCCTAGGCCCTTTTTGCTAGCAACCATCCTCAATCCTCCAAAATCCTCATTTTTTAAAAAACCTCATTTTTTAAAAACCCCATCTAGCCTCAATCCTCAAAAATCCTCCACACTTAAAACAACATCATGTGCCTCAATTCTCCAAAATCCTCATTTTTTTTAATCCTCCCAAACTGCAATGAGGAATCTGGGGATTGAAAAAAAGTCAATCCTCCAAAATCCTCATTATTATTTTTTGAAAACCCCACAGCCTCATTCCTCCAAAATCCTCATTTTTTGAAAACCCCATTGTGCCTCAATCCTCAAAAATCCTCCACACTTGAAACATTGTGAAACAACATTGTGCCTCAATCCTCAAAAATCCTCATTTTTTTAAAACCCCATACAGCCTCAATCCTCAAAAATCCTCCAAAACTGCAATGAGGATTTTTGAGGATTGAGGAGCGTTAGGGTTAACGCAATAAAACAGAGGGGAGTTTAGGTTTTGTTAAGGTTATCTTGATTTATTATTATCATTGTGATTTGTGTTGCTTTTTAGATGAATTTGATTGCATGGCCTGGAGACACTGGATGCAGTTGAGTGAACATTGGCACTTGATGATCTGCTGTTCTGAGTCCGGTTGTTGCTGGTAAACCAAAGACTCTGATTGTGTTGCGTCATGGCCTGGATGTTCAGCAAGGCTGAAAACATTTTGAACTCGCTGGATCAGTCCGCAAACCAGGTTCTTAACATTTCAACACCTTCTCCGGAAAAGAAGAGCTATGCCAACGGAGACACAGCCCTCCACCAGAATGATTTTACTGTCCGCACTGGCATTAGGCAAAATGGCCAAGTCTCTTCCAGTCCGATGCCAAGCTCTGCCAGCGCTTACAGCCTAACCCCGACTGACCTGGCCAATACGGCCAGCAGCATCCGCCGGACACCCAGCGAGAGTGCTCTGGGTTCGCCCCATGCACAGTCGAAGAGCCGCGGCTCTAAGCTCCGTAGCGACCAAGACGACGAGAAACTCTTTGAGTTCTTGAACAAACCGTCGACGGCTACTACCACCACCACCACCGGTAGGTCGTCGCCACTTGCCAGCGAACGGCGGAGAGAGAAAAAGAACTCGCTTGCAGGTAGCGGGATTGGAAACCCTGCAAGCGGACGACACTCGCGACAGTCCAGCACATCGTCAACTATGTCGTCCAGAAGTGCACGTGTCGATGGGGTCCAAATGGATCTTTCCCCTTCACCTACAACAGACAATCCAGGTACGGCAGTTTAGGTTTTTTACATTTTGGATACCTTTCTCAGGGATGGTAATTCTGAAGTGATGAAAGTGCTATTGTATCGTGTGTTTGGATACTGTAATTGTATTGGTGGAGAACGGCCGCGTGTGCATGCAATGCACGTTCACGGCTGAGAACTTATGCAACCTTAGAGCAGCGCTAGCGCTCTGTCTTATGCCAGCAGTTATCAAGGGTTGCAGAGTAAGTTACAACTTTGTATCCTTTTGATACATGTATATTGGCACGATATAACAAAAAAGTTGTTGAACTGTATGCCATTTTTAACACCCTCGGGGACGAATAGTACTTGAGGCTTCATATTTTGTTTAAAATTGTCATCGCCTTTGGGTTAAAAATTGTCATCGCCTTTGGGTTAAAAATTGTCATCGCTTTTGATGTAAAATTGTCTTACATCAGTGTAAATGGTTTGTCCTAGCAATTATCTTACTACCGGTATTTAGTCAGGCAGATTGGTGCACAATATGATGAAACTCTTTATTTGAGAATTTTGAAATGTGGCAAACAGTTAAGAGTATGGCACAAGAAAGATATTTGGCTATGGGCTATCACAAATATAGGTAGATTAACCCTAACCACCCTGAGTCCATCAAAATCCATTTCCTGTTTTGGAGGATTTTAGCGGATTCAGGATACCTCCATATTGAACAACTGGAGGAGTGTGATGAATTTGAGGATTTTAAGCCTAGCGTTACTGCAGGAGTTTGATGGATTCAGGATACAGAAATTTAGGTGATGGACTGTGATGGACTCTATGGAGAAACACACTGCAATTTTTTGTATGCCACCTAGGTATCCTGAATCCGTCACAGTCCATCAAACTTTTGCTGGTGGATTATCTCCATAATGCATACTGGTGGAGTCTGATGGACTCAGGACATCAGCAGTTTTTGCAAACCAAAATTGGTGGACTGTGGTGGATTCAGGATACTTTCTAGTAAAAGCCGCGAGGAAGTTAGGGTTAACAAGCAATGGCAGCCATTTTGAAAATGTTAAAAATTGCTTGTTCTTCAACCTAAATTTGTTTAACCCTCCTAGAAACCCTGGCTAGAAACCCTGCTAGACGCAACAGATTGCATACTTTATCACATTGACTTGTGTGCAGAGTCCAGCAAGGTCAAGCAGTCAACACAGATGCACTGTGCTGGATCTGGCAGGGTTAGGGTTAAAGGACAAACATTTGTGATGGCCCTACGCGTATCTACCAAATATCTTTCTCATGACTTTGTGTGCCATATTCCATGCCTTTTATCAATTGATTATCAGTTTTCACCAATCTGCCTGTCTAATATATTTGATGACTGCAGTGCTACTGTCAGTTGGTGATGACCAGCTGGACAGCAACGACCCACCGGTGATCAACAACATCTCGGACAGTGACCGCTCAGACGGCCCAGATGAGGCCCCATCCTACCCCCCAGCCCCCATCCAGGAGGGGTACAACATGAGGAATGAACAGTCACGCCAGCTCTCTTCCCTAGAGTTGGAAAACAAGTTGCTGAAGAACGAGGTGGGGTCTTTGAACCAGGAGATGGCATCTGCCCTAGCCAGGGCACGCAAGGCACAGGATGGTAGGTTTTATCCCCTTGCAAAAGCAAAGTCGTTCTGAGCTAAACAGGTCAAAAGAAATAAGTCCCCCCTGGGAAATTTGCATTTTTCTGGAAGACAGTTAGGCTCCTTAACCTGTTAACAAATGTAAAATGTAGTCTGAAATGTTACACATTTATTGTGCGATAAAGTTTCACCCAACAGTTAACCTTTGCCTTGAAATGCTGCCATTTATTAAATGTGATGAGTTTATGACTAATAAAAAATGACACTTTCTTGCATAGGGATTGGACATACATGGAGAAAATCATGATTTTACAGAATTTTTAAATATTCTTTCCTCACTTCAATTAATTTTTCTAAAGTGTACAAATGTAAACATGCATTTAATGTTTTTGTTTTTGTTTTTAATTTCATTACTGAAACGAAAGGACCAACAAAAAAACACTTTCCATTTCCACAAAACCGTAATGCTTTACAAAAATTAATTTGCTTGGGTGAATCTAATTTACGGTACTTCGTAAATTTAGAAAATTAAAAAGAAAAACAAAAACATTAAATGCATGTTTACATTTGTCAACTTTATAAAAATATGAGGAAAGAATTTAAAAAAATTCTGTAAAAACATAGATTTTCTCCATATGTCCAATCCCTATGCAAGAAAGTGTCATTTTTTATTGGTCATCACATTTAATAAATGGCATCATTTCAAGACAAAGGTTAACTGTTCGGTGAAACTTTATTGCACAATAAATATGTAAAATTTCAGACTACATTTTACATTTTTGTAAAAGGTTAAGGACCCTAACTGTCTTCCAGAAAAATGCAAATTTCCCAGGCGGGACTTATTTCTTTTGACCTGTTTACAGTATACCTATGGCTCATCAGTTTTAGTAGCTAGAAACATCCGAGAATACATGTATTTCTATTACCCCTGGACGGGATGCTAGCCCATCGCAGGTTACTCCCCAGCTAATGCCGGTACCCAGCTATACTCCTTGTCGGGGGTGAAGTGGCTTGCCCAAGGACACAACATATGCCTAGCAGCTGGATTCGACCCCCTCACCCTCTGATCATAAGTCCTGAACCCTAACACTAGGCCACACTCCCTTTTGGCAGTAGACTAATGTTTGTATAAAATCTGACATTCATGCGTTTGTTTATGGTGTAAATGGAGGACACATACCTGGCGACACGAAGGTGAATTGGGGACGGGGGTTAGGGTTAGAATCGAGGACGACCTCGATTGAGATTCGTGTACAAAACCAATGAGAGCCGTCGGAAAACAAAGGAAATTTTCAAGAGGAACAAAGGAAACTCCTTGATTTATACCATAAACAAACGTGCATGAACTTGTGTGTTATATTATCATCTGGAGCATTCAGTACCATGCTTCAAAGAAGTGCGTGTATGCTGTTGCCTACAATATTGTGGGTGTGGCCTAAATGGGTTGCAGGTTTTCAAGTATTCCTACTTTTCCCTTTTTTTTGTTAACCTTGCTCCTATTTTTCTAGCTTTTCACCTTGCCTCTACGTTTCCCATATTTTTTTCTCAAAAAATTCAACTCCCTTTTCTACTTTTGCGTACTTTTTCGTCCCACCATGTTTTTTTCTTCTGTTTTTCCCTAAAACAAATTAATTTTTTTCCTGCTTTTGCCTACTTTTTTTGTCTCACAAATCTAAAAAAAATAAAAACTGATTTAATATTTTGTTCAACATTGTTACACACTGTCGTATCCTTGAAAACCACACAATAAAGAGCTGCAGCGCAGTATAGTACTGCAACTTATACTAAGTTGAAGAGCTTTAACCAGTTCGCGGCGGGATTATTTTAACATCACCGAGCCGAGGGGCGGGATTATTTTTAACCAAACTCGATCCGAGGCAGGTTTAGGCAGATAGTGCCGGGAAGCACACCCACGCATTTCTGGCCTTGCTCGCTGGTGACAGACATTTCTGGCCTTGTGACGTGTTTATGCGTCATCTGTTTTGAATCTGGGGAAAACTTTGCGTGTATACACCCTCTAGCACAAACTAGTTAATAGTTGACGATGTAACGCAAGTTTTGTGAGTGCAGAACATTCCAAATTTGGCATACCAGTACATGTACCGGCATGATGCAGTGGACATGGGTGAGTATCAACGAAAACAACTCCCGAAAGCCTGTACAAATCCTACTTTTGTCCTATATTTATCCTGCAAATTCCTACCTTTGTCCTGTTTTTATCATCCAAAGTCCTTCTTTTGTCCTGTTTTGTTTTCTTCGTGCAACCACTTCGTGTCAATCATATAAACTTAATGAAGGTTAGTCATTGTAAAAAAAGTTTAACCCTAACCACCCTGAGTCCATCAAAATCCATTTCCTGTTTTGGAGGATTTTAGCGGATTCAGGATACCTCCATATTGAACAAACTGGAGGAGAGTGATGGATTTTAAGCCTAGCGTTACTGCAGGAGTTTGATGGATTCAAGATTCAGAAAATTAGGTGATGGACTGTGATGGACTCTATGGAGAAACACACTGCAATTTTGTGTATGCCACCTAGGTATCCTGAATCCGTCACAGTCCATCAAACTTTTGCTGGTGGAGTATGATGGACTCAGGATCTCTCCAGTATGCATACTGGTGGAGTCTGATGGACTCAGGACACCAGCAGTTTTTGCAAACCAAAATTGGTGGATTGTGGCAGATTCAGGATACTTTCTAGAAAAAGCAGTGAGGGGGTTAGGGTTAAAAGACAATAATCTGAGACCGAGAAATATTTCCAATTTTGTTAGAAAATATTTTGAAATTGCACTCGACTCTCCATAGACTTTGCACACAATAAAAGAAGTGGCGCCCCCGTGGCGGCAGGATACTACATTCTTTCTAGTTCTTTATTCCCATTGCTTCTTTTGTTTTATTTACTTCTCAGAGCTGCAGCAGGTGAAGTCTGAGATGCAGCGACGCCAGCAGCAGATGTCCAGCAGCGACAGTATCATCCGACAGCTGCAGGCTCGGGAGGAAGACTTGGGCGAGGAGCTGGGTGCTAAGAACTCTCAGCTGGCCGTCCTGAGGGTGCGCCTACAAGAGGCAGATGGAGAGCTGAAAGCCAAGGCTAGGCAGCTGGGAGAGCTACAGTCTGAGAGAAACAGGTAAGCCCTTGGAAGGGGGTGGGGGGGGGGGGGGGGGGGTGTTTGGCCAACTCTACTTTACAGTACACTGCAGTTGAAAGTTAACCTTAGAATAGGAACTTTTTTCACAATTTTTCACAATTTTTCTCAAGTGGGAACCCGATTTTCACAACTTTTTACAAAGTGGGAACCCGATTTTCACAACTTTTTACAAAGTGGGAACCCGATTTTCACAACTTTGTACAAAGTGGGAACCCGATTTTCACAACTTTGTACAAAGTGGGAAACCATTTTCTCATTGTTGTGTGTGTGGATTGTGTATATATTGAACCTGGACACGCTATCGTGTATCACTACCGGCTTTAACAATTAAAAAACATCTTTTTCATTGCTAGTAGGGAAAAAAACAAAAAAAAACAAAAAAAAAAACATAACATTTTTTTGTTATGCCTTAGATGGATTTTTTGTTCTCACAAAGTGAATAAAACTTTTTAACAAATTCACAAAGTGAAACAAAAGTAACCTCGTTAGCAGGGACTGAAGATCATACATTGGTTTGCTCGCGTCTATGATAAGAGCGTATACATGAGTTTTGTACACCCTCGGGAACAAATGGCACTTTCGGCTGAGCCTCATGTGTCATGTTCCCCCTCGGGTGTACAAAACACCATGGACCTCATCACAGCGGACAACAATAGTATACTGTATTGAATGGTTTGGGCTTTAGTACCGGTACCGCACAGTCCATTGAAGTTGATGATCTCCTTATTACTTCATCTTTAATCAGTTCACGTCGGAAGACTGAAATTAAAAATGAATGACAAACAAACACGTCACAGGCAAAGCCAGAAATATCTGTTCGCTACCAGCTCGCAGTAAGTGAGGCTGGAAATATCAGGGTGTGCTACCCACAGATATTGGTCTGAACCAGGTTCGTGGAAAAAACTCGCATGTCTGGCACTGGTCAATGTAAAAATAATCCCGGGATGGACTGATAAAGGTTTTTTTTCCTGTCTCCTTCATACGTCCTGTACAGAATCCTCCGAGACCACAGTGATGCAAGTGGTGTCCACAGTAATGCCTTAGACTCTGTCAAGGACAGACTCGGCGAGTCGGAGTCTTTATTGAAGAGAGAGCAAGATGCCTATAAAACTGCACAGGTAAAGTCTATGCAACCTGCATGAAGACATTTACTACATTTATGCATATTCATATTAACCAGTTCGCGCTGTGATTATTTTAACATCACCGAGCCGAGGCGCGGGATTATTTTTAACGAAACTTGATCCGAGACGGGTTCAGGTCGATGGTACCGGGAAGCACACCCACGCATTTCCGGCCTTGCTCGCTGTTGAGTACTCCAACACTGTGGCTTACTATTGAAAACGAGGTTACAAATATAGTAATTCCTGGGAACGAAGTTGCCCTGTGCCCAGTTTTGCCAAAACGCATCACATATCAGTTCTGCAAAAACAGCTTACCAGCAGCATGCAGTGCATATCACCTGAAATGGTACTAGGTTGATTGGTGCTCAGTACATAAAATTGCTACGCATTTTTTAGGGGGGTAAGATGAGCAACTATGTGAAACTCGGCATAGGTTTGACAGCTGGAAGTTCTTGTTGTTTGTTGTAGGTGGAGTTTATGGAAAGGCAAGGGAAGCTGGCGTTAGAGCAGCAGAACCTGGCTGAAACCTTGACGTTATCACAGAAGAAATACCACGAAGAAAAGAGTATCCTTGACTGTAGATCTACATGTATACGTAATTGGTCATTGATGTCAACTGAAGTTGAGGATATTGGCCTAATGGTATTTTATCCGGGCATGATATAATTTATATCATCTCTTATACCCATGATATCATCTTCTATACCCATGATATCATCTCCTATACCCATGATATCATCTCCTATACCCATGATATCATCTCCTATACCCATGATATCATCTCCTATACCCATGATATAATCTCCTATACCCATGATATCATCTTCTATACCCATGATATCATCTCTTATACCCATGATATCATCTCCTATACCCATGATATCATCTCCTATACCCATGATATCATCTCCTATACCCATGACATCATCTCCTATACCCATGACATCATCTCCTATACCCATGACATCATCTTCTATACCCATGACATCATCTTCTATACCCATGATATCATCTCCTATACCAATGATATCATCTCCTATACCCATGATATCATCTCCTATACCCAGGATATCATCTCCTATACCCATGACATCATCTCCTATACCCATGACATCATCTCCTATACCCATGACATCATCTCCTATACCCATGATATCATCTCCTATACCCATGACATCATCTCCTATACCCATGACATCATCTCCTATACCCATGACATCATCTCCTATACCAATGATATCATCTCCTATACCCAGGATATCATCTCCTATACCCAGGATATCATCTCCTATACCCATGACATCATCTCCTATACCCATGACATCATCTCCTATACCCATGACATCATCTCCTATACCCATGACATCATCTCCTATACCCATGACATCATCTCCTATACCCATGATATCATCTCCTATACCCATGATATCATCTCCTATACCCATGATATCATCTCCTATACCCATGATATCATCTCCTATACCCATGACATCATCTCCTATACCCATGACATCATCTCCTATACCCATGACATCATCTCCTATACCCATGACATCATCTCCTATACCCATGATATCATCTCCTATACCCGTGATATCATCTCCTATACCCGTGATATCATCTCCTATACCCGTGACATCATCTCCTATACCCGTGACATCATCTCCTATACCCGTGACATCATCTCCTATACCCGTGATATCATCTCCTATACCCATGATATCATCTCCTATACCCATGATATCATCTCCTATACCCGTGACATCATCTCCTATACCCGTGATATCATCTCCTATACCCATGATATCATCTCCTATACCCATGATATCATCTCCTATACCCATGATATCATCTTCTATACCCATGATATCATCTCCTATACCCATGATATCATCTCCTATACCCATGATATCATCTCCTATACCCATGATATCATCTCCTATACCCATGACATCATCTCCTATACCCATGATATCATCTCCTATACCCATGATATCATCTCCTATACCCATGATATCATCTCCTATACCCATGATATCATCTCCTATACCCATGACATCATCTCCTATACCCATGACATCATCTCCTATACCCATGACATCATCTCCTATACCCATGATATCATCTCCTATACCCGTGATATCATCTCCTATACCCGTGATATCATCTCCTATACCCGTGACATCATCTCCTATACCCGTGACATCATCTCCTATACCCGTGACATCATCTCCTATACCCGTGATATCATCTCCTATACCCATGATATCATCTCCTATACCCATGATATCATCTCCTATACCCATGATATCATCTCCTATACCCATGATATCATCTCCTATACCCATGATATCATCTCCTATACCCATGATATCATCTCCTATACCCATGATATCATCTTCTATACCCTAGGTCCCTTAGTTCTCCAGCTATACTCTTGGCAACCTTCGCCCCCATCCTTCAAACTGACACAACTCAGTGATCATCTAGTATCCTCCACACATCATGCACGATGCATGAGTACTGCTGAAGAGTTGCATTCTTTGCACGCTTTATCGCCTCAGTGATCATCCAGCATCCTCCAAGTCCCAGATGAAGAGTTGCATCCTTCCTACGCTATATTTCTTCCAGGCTCTCTATAATCCCGCTTCACCGCTGAATTCCTCAGTCTCCTGACGAGGGGCAGAGCATTCTGTCTGAATTGTTGAGTTCCCCTTTTAGAACCACACGTCGCACTATAAAAGAAAAATACCACCTGGTGTTACCGCAAACAATATTATCATGTGTGACCTGTCACCACAATATGAGAGTAAAGTTGGAAAATTGAGATATTGGTATTTTCAATTTCTTGAGAAAGAGAGCTTTCCAATGGTATATAACACTTGGGGGTTTTGCGATAAATACATTTTACAGCGCTCCAGAAAGTCACGGGTTTCACAAAACGTGTTTGTGAGAAAACTTACTTATAAACATTCTAAAGAAAACACACAAAAGATTGCCAAACAGGACAAGTAAGGTTCGGTTGAGCATAGCAACTGCTATGTTCTAATCATTATTTCTTCTTGAAACTTCCCACACATACACACTATTGTATAATCAACATAATATCAAAATTTTGAAAACGTGGGATAGTTACGAAGACCTTATTTGCATATTAAATTACCGTGTTAATTAGACCACTGATGGACTTTAATCCAAACACTAACTATGCAAACACTACTCAAAATCATGTAATTTAAGAGTTTTTAGATCATCTGATTGCACCCAAAAATTAGGAATATGTAGAGGAGGACTTAGGCTTTCCAAATTACGCAAAATCTCAAAATTGACCACCCCTTCATATTTTGACTTTGGAAGGCAATATCTCCAAATCACATTGTGCGACTTTACTCTCATTTTGTGGTGACAGGTCACATATTGATATCATTTGTATTACGGAGGCCCCCTTAAATGGTAGAAGCAGTATGCTAGCTTATTGTTCAGATAATCTATTTTGGGGCAATTGCTTTGTACAGGCATGTAACTTGGAATAATAAAAAAAATGAGGAAATTCCAATATTTACAGGATTTTATACACAGTTTTTCAATTTTCAATGGCATAAGTGTGAAAAGAAAATCAAGGAAATCAAGGAAATCAGACTTTGAAGTATTCAATTTTTTTTTCTTGCTTCTACTTTTCCTACTGTTTTCTTGAAATTTCTACTTTTCCAATTTAAAAAAATACTCTTGTAAAATATTTTTTTAATAAAACTGTTCTACAGTACCGTATGTACATGTAAATCACACAATGAAGGGCTTTTGGGCGCAGGAGTACTGCAACTGTACTTTAAAGAGCTTAGACGCAGACGTAGCACAAGTGTTGTGAGCACAGAACATATAATGCTGTAGACAGTATCTCCCAAAACTAATCCTAAAAGCCTGCAAAAGTCATACTTTTATCATGTTTGTTTTTTTAAGTTTGATTCTACTTTTCTCCTACTTTTTTATCTGGCTCTATTTAAATGCCTGGTATAGTCATCAACTACCTGGATTCCTAACCTGATAGCTTGTTCAGTACACAAAGAAATACTGAGCATCACATTAAATTCATCGTAATGAATACAAAAAAACATCTAATGAACCACAAAAAGAAACTTAATAGATTATGTAATGATTTTCAAAGCTGATTCAGGATACTTTCTAGTAAAAGAACTCAAAAGTACCACCCCTTTAAATTGTGGCTTTTGCCCTCTGTTCTGCAAAATAGCAATTTTTGACTTTAAGTTCATTTCTTGGTGACAGGTCACATTTAGAGACGCACGGCTAAAGTGCCTATCTGACAGTGCAGGTTCACATTCAACTCTTGTCACTTTGAATTCCTTAGCCTCCCTCTCTGACAGGCAACTCGCATCAGTTGGCCCACCAGCTCAAGACAGCCAAGAGCCACTTGGAGACGGCCAAGGAAGAGCTTACCGATTACAAGCAGAAGGCTACCAGGATACTCCAGGTATGAAAGTGCTGCTATATTGTTAATGATCTCTAAAGTGGCACACTCCTAATGTGGTGCACCCCTAGTTTGGCGCACCCCTAGCGTGGCGCACCCCTAGCGTGCCGCACCTCTAGCGTGCCACGGCCCTAGCGTGCCACGGCCCTAGCGTGCCACGGCCCTAACGGGCCACGGCTCCAAACGTGCCGCCACCCCTAACGTGCCGCCACCCCTAACGTGCCGCCACCCCTAACGTGCCGCCACCCCTAACGTGCCGCCACCCCTAACGTGCCGCCACCCCTAACGTGCCGCCACCCCTAACGTGCCGCCACCCCTAACGTGCCGCCACCCCTAACGTGCCGCCACCCCTAACGTGCCGCCACCCCTAACGTGCCGCCACCCCTAACGTGCCGCCACCCCTAACGTGCCGCCACCCCTAACGTGCCGCCACCCCTAACGTGCCTCCACCCCTAATGTGCCTCCACCCCTAACGGTACTATCGACCTGAACCCGCTTTGGATCAAGTTTCGTTAAAAATAATCCTGCGCGTCGGCTCGGTGATGTTAAAATAATCCCGGCGCGAACTCGTTAACAGCGGCTATCTCCCAAACCCGTTTATCACGCAGTAAAGACCGGGTCCTCCCACTATCCCCTAAATAATAATAAAAGTAAGTAGAGAGTTATGCTTAATGTTTGCATAGATATAATATTTGTGACATCAGATACAGATGGCATATCATGATTTCCCAAAGTTGTATAGCCTGTGCGAACCTAACCTTTTCTATTAAAGCTAAAAAATAACCAACCAAAATACTGATAAAAAGCTTACTTGTTGTAAAGATATTTATGACACTAAGCTCTCTGTGAAATTGTTTGTTCTGGCAAGCGTTTGAACGATGCATGTGTGGGTACTATTGGTTCGTTCAGTGCGTGAGATACAATCGGCTGAATGAGAACGCGCCATTAATGCTAATTGTGGTCATATTTCATATGTGGTCATAAATTGCGACCGAGCAAACTCTGAATTGAAATCAAAATCTTTGAATATTGTTTTCACAAAATATACAGTATTCACAGAGCTAAAACTTCTTTCTGAGTACTTTTGCTGCTTCAAACGATAAAAATGCAAAAATGCCTGATAAATGTGACCCGCTCCATCGTAATCAGGAATGAGTCGCTGAGGCAGTTTTACGCAATCGGCCGATGAAGTGAACGCATGGGTGAAAATCGTGACCAAGTCGATTTTCTGAACATTGTATTTTTAGGAAGTGTAGTTATCACAGATTATTTTCATTAATGTCTTGTATGTAAAAACGATCAATAAAGATAAAAATGAAGAGGATTTGTGTGCGCTGTCCGTATGATTTTGGCCAATTTTGTTTATTTCAAAGCTGTTTTTCTCGGAATGTGGATTCAGCAAATAAATATACACCTGTCATCTTCATCAGACCATAACTCTTTAATCTAAACAGATACACACTTGTGATGGGTATCATTCGAAAGCTTATGAAATTCCCTTTCTCACCATGTGCATATCTCAAAATCTCATTTTAAGACTTATTCCTGATTTCGATGGAGCGGGTCACAAATGGTCTATTGTCCTTTTAATCTCCAGTCCAAAGACAAGTTAATAGCCAGCCTCAGAGATGGTGCCAGCCCTAACGAAGGCTTCTCAGCCACATCAGGAGTAGAGCTGGAGGAAATCAGGAATGAGAGGGACAGCTTGGGGGAGGAGCTACAGATTGCAAATGGGAGGCTGCAGCAACTCAGGAGTGAATTACAGGTAATGACATGTATCTACTGGAAGGTTCGGTTGTGTAATGATGCTATGGTTATATTTTTTTTGGATTAAAGTACAGTGTAGTTTTGGGAATGTAGCAAAAGCACATAGGATCAGTTGCATTTGTCGTAATTCTTTATATTTACCCTAACTAATCCCAAATCCTCAAATCCTCTTTGTAAAATGTAGGAATTTAGAGGTTATTTGGTAGTTAAAGCATTGGAGGATTTTGCAGGATTTTGAGGTTACCCTGGGTTTTTGCCCCTGCAGGATTATGGAGGCTCCAGGTTATAAGGCTCAAAGTGACACACGAGAATTTTGAAGGATTGAGGTTACTTGGGACTTGGGCTAAAAGAGGATTTTGAAGCATTCAGGTAGTTTTATAACTGATACATGGTACTGTTCATGTACATGTACATGTACATGTACCTGTACCATGCAAATTATTAATTTATAGGTTCAAGTTACTTGTACACTGCTTAGGGCATTTGTTTGTTAATTACTTGGGCTCTGGAATCGATTTTTTGTGATCCCCCCCCCCCCCCCCAACAAAAATAAAAACTTTTAAAGTAGCAATCATGAGCTTTTTATTCACTTTTAAAACACAATCCTGATATTTACGCCAAAATAAATGAAGAAAGAAATGCCGTACATTTTTCATGTACGTACCGCGGCTACCTACAGTACATGCTTCATGCTTCATACCGGTATTGCATGTTGCACAATGCTTGCTTGACATGGAGTTGCATGGCCCACGTTCACAGTATTGTTTGTGCAAAATTTTCTTTTTTTTAAATCTTAATATAACCTTACTTTTTATTTTTAATGTTTTTTAACTTGACCTAAAGTGAATTTGGTTACTCTTGTGCAGCAAAACTGAATGAGGAAATTTGGTTAGAGTACTTTGTGTCCGAACATCATGTCCGAAAACTGGGCGTACCATATGGGCGCATTGCAAAGGGCGCCCTCACACCTATTACACAGTTATGACCCACTGTACATGTAGGAAACACGATCGGTGCTAAGGTTAGCATGTGTACAGTCAATGTACATGTATGTGCAATTAAATCTTGTCTAAATTTGCACAAACTCATTAAGCACCTAAAAAATTACTGAAAAATATCTTTGTCACATCAAGGAAGTACAATTATATTTGTGAGTCATTCTGACAAAATGAGACAGAACAGGGCATAGTGGAAAAAAATAATGAATAATGGGTGATTTTTTTTAAAATCGGTATTCCTACTAACTATATTTGATTAAGAAATAGTAGGGTAGAATACAATTGTTTTCTAAAAAAAAAAAATTGACATTTTTCCATATCACATGTACAAAACTTGAAACTTCAAAGGCCTTTTTCTCAACATTTTACTTTTGCAACATGTTGATAAATGCAAACTTTAAACAGCCTGAACTTGTTAATGGAATGTCTGAAAGTACAACAAACAGCATTGTAAGGATAATTTTATTCTCTTTTAAAATACGCGACAACCATCATTTTGACCTCTAACCAGTTCCGTCTCATTTTACCAGAACCCCTCACATTATTATATATTTTGCAGGAGTTGGAAGCCATACAGCAGTCGGAATCAGACATGGCCCAGGACCAGATCCGGGACTTGGAGGACCAGCTGACGACCAGCCAGCAGCAGCTGAGGGAGGTAGAGACGGACTTGAGACAGAAGGGGGAGGAGCTTAGATACGTGGAGGCGGAGAGCCACAAGATCAAGATGAGTTTGCAGGGCAGGCTGCAGGACAGGGAAGAGGAGACGCAGAAACTGAGAAACCAGGTGGGAGACAAAAAGAAATAGACTCAGTTTGAGTCAAGAATAAGTATTGGAGAAACCAGGTGTGGACAAAGAAAAGTAGACTCAGTTTAAGTCAAGAATAGGTATTGGAGAAACCAGGTGGGAGACAACAAGAAATAAACTCAGTTTGAGTCAAGAATATGTATTGGAGGAACCAGGTGGGGACAAAGAAAAGTAGACTCAGTTTAAGTCAAGAATAGGTATTGGAGAAACCAGGTGGGAGACAAAAAGAAGTAGACTCAGTTTGAGTCAAGAATATGTATTGGAGAAACCAGGTGGGGACAAAGAAAAGTAGACTCAGTTTGAGTCAAGAATATATGTTGGAGAAACCAGGTGTGGACAAACAAAAGTAGACTCAGTTTAAGTCAAGAATATATATTGGAGAAACCAGGTGTAGACAAACAAAAGTAGACTCAGTTTAAGTCAGGAATATGTATTGGAGAAACCAGGTGTGGACAAACAAAAGTAGACTCAGTTTGAGTCAAGAATATATATTGCAGAAACCAGGTGTGGACAAACAAAAGTAGACACAGTTTGAGTCAGGAATATGTATTGGAGAAACCAGGTGTAGACAAACAAAAGTAGACACAGTTTAAGTCAGGAATAGGTATTGCAGAAACCAGGTGTGGACAAACAAAAGTAGACTCAGTTTAAGTCAGGAATAGGTATTGCAGAAACCAGGTGTGGACAAACAAAAGTAGACTCAGTTTAAGTCAGGAATATGTATTGGAGAAACCAGGTGTGGACAAACAAAAGAAGACTCAGTTTAAGTCAGGAATATATATTGGAGAAATCAGGTGTGGACAAACAAAAGTAGACTCAGTTTAAGTCAGGAATATGTATTGGAGAAACCAGGTGTGGACAAACAAAAGTAGACTCAGTTTAAGTCAAGAATAGGTATTGGAGAAACCAGGTGTGGGCAAAGAAAAGTAGACTCAGTTTAAGTCAAGAATAGGTATTGGAGAAACCAGGTGTGGACAAACAAAAGTAGACTAAGTTTAAGTCAAGAATATGTATTGGAGAAACCAGGTGTGGACAAAGAAAAGTAGACTCAGTTTAAGTCAGGAATATATATTGGAGAAATCAGGTGTGGACAAACAAAAGTAGACTCAGTTTAAGTCAGGAATATGTATTGGAGAAACCAGGTGTGGACAAACAAAAGTAGACTCAGTTTAAGTCAGGAATATATATTGGAGAAATCAGGTGTGGACAAACAAAAGTAGACTCAGTTTAAGTCAGGAATATGTATTGGAGAAACCAGGTGTGGACAAACAAAAGTAGACTCAGTTTAAGTCAAGAATAGGTATTGGAGAAACCAGGTGGGAGACAAAAAGAAGTAGACTCAGTTTAAGTCAAGAATATGTATTGGAGAAACCAGGTGTGGACAAAGAAAAGTAGACTCAGTTTAAGTCGAATATATATTGGAGAAACCAGGTGTGGACAAACAAAAGTAGACTCAGTTTAAGTCAGGAATAGGTATTGCAGAAACCAGGTGTGGACAAACAAAAGTAGACTCAGTTTAAGTCAGGAATAGGTATTGCAGAAACCAGGTGTGGACAAAGAAAAGTAGACTTGGTTTAAGTCAGGAATATGTATTGGAGAAACCAGGTGTGGACAAACAAAAGTAGACTCAGTTTAAGTCAAGAATAGGTATTGGAGAAACCAGGTGTGGACAAAGAAAAGTAGACTTGGTTTAAGTCAGGAATATGTATTAGAGGAACCAGGTGTGGACAAAGAAAAGTAGACTTGGTTTAAGTCAGGAATATGTATTGGAGGAACCAGGTGTGGACAAAGAAAAGTAGACTTGGTTTAAGTCAAGAATAGGTATTGCAGAAACCAGGTGTGGACAAAGAAAAGTAGACTTGGTTTAAGTCAGGAATATGTATTGGAGGAACCAGGTGTGGACAAAGAAAAGTAGACTTGGTATAAGTCAAGAATAGGTATTGGAGAAACCAGGTGGGAGACAAATAAAAGTAGACTCAGTTTAAGTCAGGAATATGTATTGGAGGAACCAGGTGTGGACAAAGATTTGTAGACTTGGTATAAGTCAAGAATAGGTATTGGAGAAACCAGGTGGGAGACAACAAGAAATAAACTCAGTTTAAGTCAGGAATATGTATTGGAGGAACCAGGTGGGGACAAAGAAAAGTAGACTCAGTTTAAGTCAGGAATATGTATTGGAGAAACCAGGTGTAGACAAAGAAAAGTAGACTCAGTTTAAGTCAAGAATATATGTGATTCGCTCCTACGAAACCTGACATAAGTCGCACAGGCTATTTCGATATACAGCTCGTCAAAGTTAAAATGGGTTGAAAAATTGGGTGGACATCGATTTTTGTTTTTCGTTATTTTTTTATTCTTTAATAATAATATACTTTACCCCTAAGTTAAACAAAATCAACTTTATTTATGAAAAAGTACAAAAATCATGCATTTATTGAGGGAAACTGTGTCCTAAAAGTGGTAATTTATCTCCCAAATACATCAAAATAAAATTCTCATAAAATTGGAAGTATGTATGGTATAAAGGTGGTTTTGGTACCAAATGAAAGCTGAAGGTGTGTACTAAATAGAAATAACAATATCTCACTTTTCAAAAATAACCACTTATGTCTGGTTTTGTGGGAGCAGGTCACATATATTGGAGAAACCAGGTGTGGACAAATAAAAGTAGACTCAGTTTAAGTCAAGAATGTATATTGGAGAAACCAGGTGTCGACAAACAAAAGTAGACTCAGTTTAAGTCAAGAATATATATTGGAGAAACCAGGTGTCGACAAACAAAAGTAGACTCGGTTTAAGTCAAGAATAGGTATTGCAGAAACCAGGTGTGGACAAACAAAAGTAGACTCAGTTTGAGTCAAGAATAGGTATTGCAGAAACCAGGTGTGGACAAATAAAAGTAGACACAGTTTTATTAAGGGAATAAATATGTGATTGGCCGGTTTAAAATGT
The DNA here is from genome assembly GCA_037893245.1 of Crossaster papposus. Taxonomy (NCBI): domain Eukaryota; kingdom Metazoa; phylum Echinodermata; class Asteroidea; order Velatida; family Solasteridae; genus Crossaster; species Crossaster papposus. The sequence goes on along the minus strand of JBAIAA010000567.1, from coordinate 246,574 downwards.
ACGTACATATTTATTCCCATTCATAAATACCTTTCTGGTGTAAAAAAGTCAAAACAAGTCAAAAATATAAGTTTTGTTTGCATGGCATAGGAGAGAATCAACAACTTCTAACTCTATTCTACTCTACTAACTCTACATGGTCCGAGCCAGGAATCGAACCCGGGCCACATTGATAAGAGACGAGTGCTTTTACACACTTGCCACCCAGGCAAGAAACTTGGTCACAGTGTCTAAAAATGTTGTTGTGATCAATTTAAAACTGTGTAGTAATGCATTACTGAAATTAAATGGAACTGGGAATTAGACCAAGGTTATGTATCTGCACAATATCAAAAATATTAAAATTGTCCTTATGGTTCTGTAGTTATTTCCTTAATAGTCAGACGGACACTTTTTGAGGGGACACACTGTACTAGCACTCACCGCGTTAGGGGGACAGGCTCTTTTGTTTGGAAAAGATAGACTGAGTAGTGGGGACATTTTCGAGTCCCCATAGCGCGTTGGGTGTTCAGTAAAGGTAGAACAAGGTAAAATCGGGTTAGGGTATAATGAAAGAAAATGAAGAAGAGGACAAATTAGGGTGATCCTGAAAATTTTAGAATTTTAGAGTGTTTTGAGTTTGAGATTAGAGAGATTTCAGTTTACACACAAACCCTATGGGTTGTCCCCATAACGCTATGTACCAAAAGAATGGATGTACTTTTCAATAGGTAACTTGTGAAGACCAGACCACAACTCTTGTTGGTATTTTTACAGCTGACAGTAAGGAATGCCAGCAGCACCTCTGAGACGGAGCTGGAATCCCGACTTCATGCCCTGACAGAGAGTCTGATTCAGAAGCAGACCATGCTGGAAGCACTCAGCACTGAGAAGAACTCACTGGGCATGCAGCTGGAGAGATCCGAGGTACGTCTTGCTTTTCTCGCAAACAAGTTCCTCTATCTTTCATCTTGGTGATGTCATCAGGTAGGACACCATGTTATTGTTACAGTCAAACCTTGATATAGTGGCCACCCACGGTGCCGGTTTCCGTGGCCACTATGAGCAAGTGGCCACTATAGCAAGGCTATTTTCAAACACTGCCCCGAATTTAGTGAATTCGTTTGAAGGAAGTCAAGGAACCAGACTACAAGACCAGCATTTGTGTTCTTGGTTTTTCAGCTTTTTTAAACAAACACTTTAAATATGAATCCCCAAACCCATCTATTTTCGAAAATTACAGCAAAAGCAAAAGGTGTATACTGGCTTCAAATGTAGTATACACCATAAACATAACAAAAATTTAAATACTTAATTACATGTAAGCCTGTCAGTTTGCGGTTATTAAATTATCCGTGTAACCGTTCGTTTTACGGTTACGGTTAACCGTAACCGTAGCAATATAAAAAATTATAAAAAAAATTATAAAAAATAAATAAATAATAATATGCACGAGCCTGTAATGCATATCTAATTGTCTGCATCAATTTGTGTAATGTAGGCCGACTATATGTTAGATAAGCTATCAGTCCATACACAATTTAATCAGTTGTACTATTTGTGACCTGCTCCAACGAAACCCGGACAAAGTTGACAATTGGTAGTTTTTTTGTATTAAACAAAAAAAATTTAAAAAAAAAGGTTAACCGAACCGGAAAAATGTAACCGTGTAACCGTTTGAACGGTCGGTTAACCGGTTAACCGGTTAACCGTGTAACCGTGTAACCGTTGCAGCCTTAATTACATGTATTATGAAATACCTTACTCAACTGTATTTTAAAGTGAATAAAAGTGTCAAGCATCCTGTGAAATCACAGCACCTAGTGTGCTGTGGTAAAAGTTAAATTTTGAATTTCCAACGTTTGCCGGCCGGCAATAATTTGAAAATCCTGACTATTTGTATACACTTTTTTCAATTTATTAATTTAGTTTTATTTGCAATACTCATTCGTGAATGGGTGCCAGCCAAACTAGTCTGGATTTCTAACCTGATAATTCTTTGGACGTCTATAAATTGTTCCGTTTTATCTGAAGGAAGTCAAGGAACCAGACCACAAAAACAAATGCACAACTTACAAATGATATACTGTATCATTAAATAATCTATGCAATGGTAAAAGTGTGCAAGCCTGTTTGTACACAAACCTACATGAACAACTGGAAAGTTTGTACGGCTATGTATACAATTGTTTTGTATTACACACCTCTTCATACAGTAACATTTGGCTGTGCTACACCACATCTTGGCTTCCCAGCAAATAAGGGTGGGTGCTGGTACCTGTATGGGCAAAAGTGGCTTAAGTTGCTAAAACTTGAAGGGTTACAAAGTGCAGAAGACTAGGAAGAATAATCCTTGCTCTTGTTTACACTCCAACGCACTTCAATAGTTCCCCCCAAAAAAAAAACCCACCAAAAACCCTATGTTTTTCACATGTCCCTCCAAAGCACTCCAGAAATGACATAGGATACTGCAGGTCAACTGGGTCATGCTACGAGTCCACGGTTTAGTACACTAATAAGCAAAGCCACATTATCATTTAGTAACGAGCTGTCATTATAATGACTCATGAGGGCGCTTTGCGTGACCTTTCTGCATTGACCCCAGTGTGCGCTCGCGCTCGCGCTATTTGCCTGATCGATTATTGACGCCATCGTCGACACTTGTACAGTACAACTACTCCACGCTCTTTTCTGTTCTTGTGTTTTTTTCAGAACCACATGCGAATGTGATCACGATGCGATGTGCATGCATCAGCGTGCGTGCGCGTAAACAATACAAAGAGCGTATTTGGTTGTCTTGTGTAGCATAAAATCGCCCTAGGGGGCCGGATGTACGTTTTCTTGAGCCGCTTTTACCGACTCGCGCTGTTCGCACTGGACTTATCATCTAGGAAATAGTTACCTGGGAAGTTTTACCGGGCAACAGTTGGCCAGTAAAATTAACCACTGGACTCGGGGAAAAGTAACTGAGAGGAAAACGTCCTAGGCTGTCCGCACTGGACTTAAAATGGGAAAAGGACCCATCGTCTAGGTATGTTTTTAAAAAAGTCCAGTGCGAACAGGGCTATAAGTGTTAATGGAAATGAAACTAGTGGTGTGGTCTTTTTTGTTTTCTAGAGGCAATATAAAGAAGTTCAGTTGAAGACAGCCAGGAGTGAAAGTCACACTGTTACCATGAGGAGTACAGACGACGATGAAGGTACATGTACATGTTATTGAAAGGTGTTATTTAGAAATAACCTGTAGCATTTGCTTGGAGTGCAAAATCATAGATGGCATTAACTGAAGAAAATCTTTTTAACCAGTTCACGACGTCGAATGACGTGTATACAAGCAAAGTTTTTCCGGAATTCAATATAAATGACGGATAACACGTCACCAGCAAGGCTGGAAATATCTGTCAGCGACCGGCTCGCAGCGAGCTGCTAACTGCACCGCGCCGCGTAGATTTCAGACGGAAAACGACGAACACGTTGCATGAGGCTACCACAATCATTGGCTCAAACAAATTCATCACATACAACGTGAATGCTAATTTGTGACGTTGGGGATAATTTTTGCGCTGAAAATTCGCAAAAGGTGACCTTATTTTAAATTTGGTGAATTTTGCAGCGAATGCTTTGTGTCATCAAATTTGCATGAACTGTGTAAACCATGATGTGGAATCTAGATTGTTTTGATAGTGTTCATAGTCATTTTCTAGTGACGGACTTGCAACCTTTCCTCAGATCAGCCGATTTACCTCTATTCACTTCACACGTATGTCATTATAAGTGAAAAAAAGAAAAGCTATATGAGTAGTGATTTTTCCCGCTCTAGTACCCGCGAAGAAATTACTCGTGAGTAATCGAGTATCCATGAGTAGTTGTCACAATTTTCACAAAGTGTAAATGATAATCACACACGTGTTTATCACCATATGTGACCCAGCACGAGTAAATGAGACACTTTGCGGCAAAAATAAAATTTGAGATTTTGATTTCATCATTTAAAGCTAAACAAACGGCTGCACAGCAAAAATCAAAGATCTATTCGATGGTGAATAGAATTCCATTGCACGGTCACACCATTGGTCGCGTTCTGACCAATCAGATGACAAGAATTTATTCAGGCGTTAAAACCAAATAATGAATGTTTCACGTTTCGGAGACAAATGATATTAATATTGAGTGGCTTAGAGTGGAATGGGAGGAATATTATCTTGAGGTAAAATCTGGACTTTCTTAATTTCTCTACAACCTACATTGTATTTTATCCTGTTTGTAAGAGTTGACTGTGCATTGACTGTAACACAATGTCAATATTTGTAAATGCCATTTTCTCAAGAATCAGTTTCACCACTTCAAGTGTAAAGCCGTGTTCGCACTGGACTTTTTTGGGGAAGGTTTTAACTTCCGACTGTATCAATAATAATATCTGCCATAATATTGACCAAAGGAACCCCAACTCTACGTAATCTTTTTGCAGAACCACATGCGAATGTGATCACGATGCAATTTGCATGCATCAGCGTGCCCGCACGTAAACAATGCAAAGAGCGCATGCGCGGTGTCTTGTGTAGCATGAAATCACAGTAGGGGGCTGGATGAACGTTTTCCTGGGCCGCTTTTACCGACACGCGCTGTTCGCACTGGACTTATCGTCTAGGGAAAAGTGACCAGGGAAGTTTTCCCGGGCAGCAGTTGGCCGGTAGAAGTACCCACTGGACTCGGGAGAAGTACCTAAGAGGAAAACGTCCTAGGCTGTCCGCACTGGACTTAAAATGGGAAAAGTACCCATCGTCTAGGTATGTTTTATCATAATAAGTCCAGTGCGAACAGGGCTTAAGTTAGTGGTCCATATTTCCCTTACTGAACTCAGTACCCCTTAATGTTGTATACCGTTGGAAACATCTTATTCTGCAGAATTCAGAGATATATCTCAATAATTGAAAAATTCTACTTTCAGCTCAATTTGTGATGACAGGTCACATATTATGGAACTCCAGTTACTGATTGAAGTCCCTCCTGCCTTTCTCTCCCCAGGAACAAGGCAGCGTGGACTGCCGTCCTTCTTGCGAGAGACTCCCCTGGATGCAGTGGTCACCAAGAACGTCAAACGGGCGGCCAACACCATTGATAAGTTCAGCATGCGGCTAGGAGTGTTCCTGCGACGTTACCCAATCGCAAGGTTGTTTGTCATCGCCTATATGGTAGGTGAACTTTGTAACACATACCGGTACATGAATGTGACCGGCTCTACAAAAAAAGTTATTAACCAGCTCGCGCCGTGATAATTTTCACATCACCGAGTCGAGGCGCGGGGTTATTTTTAACGAAACTCAATACGAGGCGGGTTCAAGCCGATGGTACCGGGAAGCACACCCACGCATTTCCGGCCTTGCTCGCTGCTGACAGACATTTCTGGCCTTGCTTGTGACGTGTTTATGCGTCATCCGTTTTGATTCTGGGGAAAACTTTGCGTGTATATACGTCCTCCGGCGCGAACTGGGTAATTTGTGCTGTGCATTATCATGTAATGGTCCGCTCAATGTTGAGAGGGTGAACATTTTGTCAAAATGTGATTTTTATTTGTTGTCATGAATGACATCTTTAATACCTACAGTTTCAGGTTTCATTCAAAGAAATGTTGATTTTGATGAATAAAGTTGAAAAAAAATCCCATTTTGTGTGCATCGTTCTGTTGTAGTACAACAGAGCCAGCTTTTTCAAAGCCTGTTTTCTCAGTTGTGTAATGTGAACTCCAAGGAAGTATTCAATATGTAAACACACGGCATATCTCCAAAAGGGGAGGGGCTATGGAGCTCTATTATATACCAAATGAAAGCTTACATTGTGGGCTTTCTAACCATGTATATAACTCAATTCTCTTTTTTTTCGACTTAATACACCTTTTTTGTAGAGCCGGTCACATTTGTTAAAGTGAAATCAACATCCACGTCATTTTCTTGTCTGTCCATTTCTGTTTCTCTTTTTTTCTATCTGCAGATCCTTCTTCATATCTGGGTGATGATTGTACTGCTCACCTACACGCCAGAAATACATGGATCTGATTTTCATCCACAAGGTCCAAAGTAAAATATTCCCTGGAAACAAATATCTGAGCAGTTGACTGTGATATGATTCCGTTGGCCAAAGGCAAATCACTGGAAGACAGGTTGTACATACATGTACAGTAGAGCTGTATGCATGCTGAGATGGAATGGTAGTGGGTGCGTTTGTTTAGCTTGGGGCGTCCCTTGTATTACTATGGTTATCATGAGGGCACTGCATATAAATAATCAAACCACTGTTGGTAATATGCCGTTGACTTGCGTTATATCTGCACAATGCGCCTCACACGCTTTTTGGCTGGAGTGGCAGTTATGACAAATATATATGTATATATATATCAGTAAGGTATATTAATAAAGGGATCGTATACGTTTGGTAACTACTCCAAAAATTAATGGCAATAAAAACTTACTTGGTAAGAAGTACAGCAGCTTTGGATAGTATAATGCAATTTTATAAACTTTTCACTTCGAAGTACTGCGGGTATGGAAAAAGATATCATTTGAATCTGAGAAGCGTTACTGCAGTGACGTTTCTCAGAGCGTGTATTCCAATGCAGATTATTCTTCCTGCGTGGACAAAACTGCTCTAGAATTTCGGCAATATCTCAAAATGGCTACCAGCTTTTGAAATGAATTTTTTACAGGTTAGTTTTATGGGATATATTTATAATTGTATAGGATTGAAACAAACAGTTGGTTCAGATTACCAAACGTATACGATCCCTTTAACACCTGGGATTCCACTATACAATTGTTGTTTGCTGTGATGTGGTCCATGGTGTTTTGTACACTCGCGACGAGTTTGTCATTTGCCCCCGAGGGTGTACAAAACCCATGAACCACATCACAGCGGACAACAATTGTTTTGGTATACCATGGTATTAAATACAATTAAGAGGTACAAAATGAAACGCTTTAACCAGTTCGTGCCGGGATTATTTTAACATCACCGAGCCGAGGGGTGGGATTTATTTTTAACGAAACTCGATCTGAAGCGGGTTCAGGCCGATAGTACCGGAAAGCACACCCACGCATTTCGCTGCTGACAGACATTTCCGGCCTTGCTCGCGGCGTGTTTATGCGTCATCCAATTTGGATCTGGGAAAAACTTTGCGTTTATATACGTCATCCGGCGCGAACTGGTTAAGAAAACGAAGTTTGTTTTTTGTACTAACGTAACCATGTTAACATTAACGTTAACGTACGTACTCTAACTGAATAGCAGACGAAACAAACAGTAATCGGGTAATGGCGGCAACGAAGGCCTTGCAAACTTGTATGCTTTAACTGTTCCCTACGATACGTGCATAATAGTGGTTCACTTAGTACCATTGGAAATGAAACCCTTTTCCACACGATCTGCTTCTATTAAACTTGTCATTTCAGTTGAGTAGGGGCTAATTCCTGAGAATGATCAAGGTAATGTACTCCACGGAGTACATCACTTTTGGACCAACACATGAACTTTTGTAATAAACCATGTGAACAGTTACGACCAATAGGAACTCACAATTTAATACCATGGTATAACAAAAGTTGTTGTTGTATGCAATATTTTGAATATAAACTAATCATTTTAAATAGTTTTCAAATAACACAGCCGGATTGTGTGAATTTGCTGTTCATTTTTTTTTTTTTTTCAATTTTTTTTTTTTAATAAGGTTCCAAAATAGTCGGTTAGAAATGAGAACCTCAGAAATTAAAAGAGACGCCCAATACACGTGTATGCAAATGTTACATTTAGTCCTGACGTGATCATGATCCTCGTACGTGTCTGCGTGCCCCAGTGTCAGCCATCATTGCCTCAGCTCATGAGTGGGTCTCTGGTGGATTCCCAGATGTAATGACGTCAAGGGGACATTTGGTGTTCAACTGCATGGCCCAAAAAAACAAAATCTCTAAAACTTTGTATTAAGAACCGTACTCCTTTTCAACAATTGTCTATCGCCCTAAGCCTTATTAAACAGGTCAACAAAAATAATTCCCCCCTGGGAAATTTGCATTTTTCTGGAAGACAGTTTGGCTCCTTAACCTGTTACAAAAATGTAAAATGTAGTCTTAAATGTTACACATTTATTGTGCAATAAAGTTTCACCCAACAGTTAACCTTCGCCTTGAAATGCTGCCATTTGATGACCAATCAAAAATGACACATAGGGATTTGACAAATGGAGAAAATCATGTTTTTACAGAATTTTTTAATATTATTTCCTCACTTCAATTAATTTTTCTAAAGTGAACAAATGTAAACATGCATTTAATGTTTTTGTTTTTGTTTTTAATTTTCTAAATTTACGAAGTACAGTAAATCAGTGTCACCCAAGCAAAACAATTTTGTTAAAGCATAAAGGTTTTGTGGAAAAGGAAATTTTTTTGTTGTCCTTTCGTTTCAGTAATGAGATTAAAAACAAAAACATTAAATGCATGTTTACATTTGTACACTTTAGGAAAATTAAATGAACTGAGGGAAGAATATTAAAAAAGGTTAACTGTTGGGTGAGACTCTTTTGCACAATAAATGTGTAACATTTCAGACTACATTTTACATTTGTGCAACAGGTTAAGGAGCTTAACTGTCTTCCAGAAAAATGCACATTTCCCAGGGGGGGGACTTATTTCTTTTGACCTGTTTTAGATCTGTGTTATGATCATGCCTTGGCTATCTCATCTACATGTATTTAATTTGAGCAAAATTGGCAAGTTTCTGCAAAATGTGCTGTATTACAGTGATCAAAGCACTTTTGCAAGTTTAATACTACGTTGCTATGGCGTGAATGGCGTAAAGAGGACAGCGCCCTCAAGTGATATAACCTAGCACTGCACGAGCTATCATTAACTTTAATTAGATTTTTTTTGCCATTTAATCGCCCCCTAATTACATAATTAAAAAAACAACGTCACTGTCACTGTCACAACTCGGGGTCGCTGCCGGTACTCTGTGCCAAAGATGAATGCTGTCAGGCTGCCCGTTGTCCGAGGAAAATGCAGACATAGGTGTACCATGGAGGAATTCCTTATTCCTCCATGGGTGTACATATGATACATACATAATGCAATATAAACATTGGAAAAGCAAAGTATTTTATTAACTAATTAGTAGATGGGTAATTAGAGACAAAGACTTACATATCATCAGATGTATGTGGACTACAGGTAACTGTGTGTGAAGTTTCAGGTCTTTTAGTGGTCACATAATAGGTTTTCTGAGTACAGATTAGGCAACTTGAAAACCCTACTTGCAACATTCTCCTTTTATCGTGTTACGATAATACACAAACAATTAATGCAAACAATTAAACCCCCCCCCAAAAAAAAACAAAAAAAAAAACCACACACCAAAAAACCGACTGAGTTATTATGAAATACCCTACATGACTGCAAGTGAATAACAGTCTCAAGCATCCTGAGGGAAATCACGGCACCTGGTCGGCTGTGCATATCAAGGAAAGTGGAATGTTGTATCAATTAATTCCCGTTGCCGCCTGGAAATCGTTGGAAAAACCTGCCTATATTCAAACACTGCTCCCAATTTATTACATTTAGTTAGTCCACATTTTATTTGCAATACGGTTACACATTCATGAACATATGAAGCACGATATGTGGCAGAGATAACCCCCCTCCCCCCCCCCCCCCTCTTTTGTTGACCATTGTGTTCCCGGAATCTCAGGAATTCCTTTTATGTTTCAAGGGGGGATGAGTTAGGTTACAATAGTGTTGAGTATAAAGTATAGGGATAAGAGGGGGGTACCCCTCTGCCACATATCGTGCTGGGTATATTCATGAAAGGGTGCAAGCCAAGTAGTCTGTTTCCTCACCTGATAATTCCATGACATTTGTGAATTGCTCCGTTTCTTCTGAAGAAAGTCAAGGGACCAGACTACAAGAACAACATTTTTGATTGTTTTTTTTCCAGCATCATAAATGAACACAACACTCTAAAACAGGTCAGCATCACAAATTCTATAATATGAATCCCTTAGCCAATCCGAAAATGACAGCAAAAGCAAATGGTGTACACTACCTTTCATATTTCTGTCTGGTCGACGTTTTAACCATCCATGTTACTAATACCCAGAATAGCTTGTTAATTTATATAAATTACTTATGTGCAATCGAATTATCCAATGCTTTAAATTCACAATTTGTTGCCGCCCTGTTTTATTTTGTTTATGATAAATGTCATTTTCATGAGGCAAGTCGTATTGTAACAGATTGATACAAATTTGATGTTGGCATAATGTGTTTCAATCTGAAATTGTGCACCCATTTCCGACCCCCCCCCCCCCCCCCCGCATTTTGGCCATGAGATAGTCAACACCTGTCTTTGGCAGGTCGATATTTTGGATTAAAAAGTCCACAAAATTCTTATAACGGGAGCTATTTGGTTATTTTGGGCGGCAAAATAATTTATAAAATGTTCAAAACAATTTAAATATTATTTTGAGGATGTGATAAGAACTCATAAAAAATAATAACATCAGGGGTCAAATGTCCAATGTCCCTTGACCTCACTAAAGGGCAACAATACCAACAAACCTTTTTTGAAGGATTAAGGGTAATTCAACAAAATGTTACTGTTTTTACTCTAAAAGTACAGAATTATTAAGGCCTGCCAAAGTTGCCCAAAACTGCGGGATAACTTTAACACCCCTTTTAAGGATATAAGGCACCCTATGGAGTATTTGGTTTTGGGGTGTTTTTTGTCTACGTGAAGGAACGGCGTAGCCTCCAGTTTAAAATAATGCACGGCAGAAACTGATGGAGTGGTTTTAGTTTGGAAGTATTTATTCATCGTATTTTAAAAACCTGCTAATGCTACCCCGGTTTAATATTAAAAGCTTAGAGCAATGGCAATTTCATTTTAAGGGTACGGTCACCTACACAAAATTCGTTTCATTATAAATATTGTTCGTTACATTATAAACTATGTTCCTCATATTTTTTTTGTTTTTTTCCCGAAAATATATTTGCCCCTGTAATATGTTTTTGTTGTTGTAAATGATCGCTTTGTTTAATTATGTAGATTAGTGTACATGTACATGTGTATAGCTTCAATTTAATAAAAACAATATGGTAAACGTATATAACGCACTCGTCAAGACGTCATTAGAAAAGATACAATATATAATTGGCTTTCTTATTATACAGGGTGGTTAAAAAACAAAGGAAACCCACTTTTGACAGCAGTTTTCACCTACATCAAAATTCAACTTAATGTTACTAAAATATTGACCGTTAACAACGCGCGTTTGAGATTTTGAGTTTTCACAAAGAGACGAATTCTGCGCGCTATGGGCAAGAAAGCCACCATCGTTGATTTTAGATTTGTTATTTTCACGAACAGACGAATTGTTTCATGTGAATATTTCCTATAATTAATACGATGACGTGCATTTGTATATCAACTTCAGATGCACACTCTAACTATTTGACTGTCAAGCGGATGGAATCCGCCGTTCGTGAACAAACAAGCTTGGCACTTGACTTTTTTAACTACATTATCTCGGAGACAAAATAAGCAGTACAATAAATGTTTTGTCACTCATGTTTTAATAAAGATAAATATTTTAGTTACATTAAGTAAAATTGTTAGGTGAAATTACTGTCAAAAGTTGGTTTCCCATTTTTAAACCACCCTGTACGTAAGGGACTTTATAAATGTATAAAGTTGTAATCGAGTCAGTACACACGTCACGACAAGGCAATCACAAGCCATTCAGTCACAAGCTTTATAAGCTTTGACAAAGGCATGCCTTTGTTATTGTTCCTTTTGATACTTCTTACCTGACTTGTGAATGCCTCGATTACAACTCTGCAAAAGTGTATAAAAATAGAAAACTATTTTTGGTAAACTTTTTTGGAACATCGAAGCGTTGTTAAGGATTATTTTCAGCATGGCGTCATTTGAGGTTGTGTACGACTTTTAAACAAGGCATTGTCGATGCGAACCTCTTTTAACACAGCCAATGGTCTATTTCTATCTTCTGGAATCACTGGCAACAGAATGGGGGCCTGGAGGGGTGCAAGTGGGCCACCCCCCCACCCCCCCCCTTCACTATAAACACAAAACCTAACAAGAATTTCTGAGAAACCACAAGATTTCGCTCGGGGGCTTGAGGAGATTGAGAATGTAACGCAACGTTAACGTCTTTAATTACATCGTTCGTTCAGCATGCTTAATTTAACAAATTTCGGAAAAGTCTGAAGTTTGCATTTACAGGCCTAATTATTTCTTTAAAGTTGACAACTTCTGATAAATCATTGTACACTTTTCTACACCAATAGAAGTTTGTCCCCAAATAATCAAGAAATAGGCTAGGCCCTACGAACGATTGTCAATAAATACAATGGAATTATCAACTGTACGGTTGTAATTGCTCAGAGTAGTATTGGAGTCCCTGCGAGTCCCTGCGAGTCCCTGCGAGTCCCTGCGAGTCCCTGCGAGTCCCTGCGAGTCCCTGCGAGTCCCTGCGAGTCCCTGCGAGTCCCTGCGAGTCCCTGCGAGTCACTGCGAGTCACTGCGAGTCACTGCGAGTCACTGCGAGTCACTGCGAGTCCCTGCGAGTCACTGCGAGTCACTGCGAGTCCCTGCGAGTCCCTGCGAGTCCCTGCGAGTCACTGCGAGTCACTGCGAGTCCCTGCGAGTCACTGCGAGTCCCTGCGAGTCACTGCGAGTCCCTGCGAGTCACTGCGAGTCCCTGCGAGTCACTATTTGTAGCTATTCAAATAAACTTCTAACAAAAGCATTCCCTTTTTTGTTCAATCAGTTACTTGCAACTGACTTTATGAAAGGACTTGTGACTGGTCTTGTGAAATGACTTGCAGGGACTCGAGTACAACTCTGCTAGTAATTAAAAATATGTCACTATTAAATCCGGACAGGAGAAAGAGGTTCCCATCCTAGGGGTTACTATTGGAAACGAGGTTGAAAATAAAGTAAGTCCTGAGGACGAGGTTGATGGGACAGGATCACACCCACCGTACCATATCGGACGAGTTTCACGCGCGCACGTGCTGTAATAATTATACGCCGGGTACCAGAACTTATAAAGGCAACGACGACGAGCGAGAGGACACCTATACATTATTATGCCCTTCAAAACAAGATTGTTACAAACTACAACATCAGTGTTAGTTGTTAGACAGTGGAGGCATCGTAGTCGTGGAGTCTCACTCTGTTACGAAAATCTCAATTTCGTTTCACATTCAAGAAAGAGGGTAAAAAATATAAAATTATTCGGAAAGCATTTGGTGCAATTTTAATTAAAACAAAATGTCATGAAATTAGGTTAAAATGTTTTGCTCTGCATGCTTTCATTATTAAAGTGGTGAAAAACAGCTCAAAATGCACCACAGAGCATCTAGAATTAAAAAATATCCGGGGCCCAAAGGCCTGGGTCCCGGACCCCACGTTGTAAGGGCTTCGCGCTGTACGCAAAACACAAATCCATATTATTATTTTTATTTTTGTTTGAAAAGTTTATTTTGGTGATTCTACTTACATATCCTTAATTCAATAACATTTTTTCTAAAGCATATAAGTGACTGAATAATTATGTGAACATAGTAATTATCAAAAATACAAACTTCGTGAACCCATAAATGTACGCACATTATACACTGTCTCCAGATATCATCAAGTAGTCAGTATATTGGTGAACTTCAAATTCACCAAGTTGCTTACTGGCACAGTTATCATATTAAAACCTTGTTGAAAATCATATGAACAATGATAACATTGTGATATTTAGCCCAGCACACCAAAACTGGGGGGGGGGGGGGAATGGTGTGTCCATAAATTGGGCTAACAAGTAGGTGAAGGGTTGCCTAAGGTGAGGGACTTGAACAAGTTCAAGGAAACCCCCCAAATTAAAGATTTTTGTTGCTTACAATAATCATATCTACGTTAAAATGTATTTTGGGGATTTCCTTGTTGACTTGTTTAAGTCTTCCATGTTAGGCAACCCTTTAACTACTTTTTTTGCCCAATTTATCGACACACCATTTCCCCCAGTTTTGGTTTGCTGGGCTAAATATCACAATGTTATCATTATTCATATGATTTTCAATACGGTTTTATTATGATAACTGTGCCAGTAAGCAACTTTGTGAATTTGAAGTTCACCAATACTGACTACATGATGATATCTGGAGACAGTGTAATGTGCGCACATTTATAGGGTCACAAAGTTGTCATTTTGGATAATTACTGTGTTCTCATAATTATTCAGTCACTTATATGCTTTAGCAAATGTTATTCAAGTAAGGATGTTTAAGTATAATCGCCAAAATAAACTTTTCAAAAAATAAAAATAAAATATATACCCAAATATGGGAATATAAACATATTGCACGGCAGGGATTAACGATTTATGCAAATTAGACATATTTCCACCACTTGGATTTTTGTAGATTTTTTGTATGTTATTCTAGGGACCTTATAGAAGTGCACTGTGGTGAAAAACAATTTGTTGCAATTTGTTTGAGGTCAACAAAACAAAATTATGTATTTTGCCTGGACTATACGATACGAATAAGTACGAATGAGTACGAATAAACAAGACGTCACGACTCTCATACGATGCTGCTGCAGTGGACCAAGATTTTTTGAAACATTCCAACTACGGTGCGCTACGGTGGACCACGATTGACCACGAACATGTGTACGACGCCGTTGCGATTTTAAATAATTGAAAAATTGGCTCTACCGTAGCAACAATCTTGTATGTGGGAAATGGGCATAAGAGGCCCAAGACACCCGCTGCAACAACCAATCGGGCGGGGCGGGCCCATCTCTACGTTGCAAGAATGCTACGTCTAAACTGTAGGTCGAGTAGCCACTGACAACAAAAATCATCTGCAGGCAGCGTAGCTGTTTTTAGACGATGCAACAATTCAAATTATATCGGTTTTTCCCCAAAAGGCACAACACCTGCATTGGTTTTAAACAGGTATTTCGTCTGGTGTTGATTTTTGCCAATGCGAGCTTCGATTTTATGCAAACCAGAAACAAAAACTCTGATCGATGGCCATTATTTCGTTACGTGTAAACACTCGAACATCGCGAACGTTAGCGACCGTCAATAGAAGGTATTTGGAAAACTTCGGACATTTTCGAAACTTTGAGGAATTTCTCAAGTGTTGGAATATATATATAGCCCTATGTATTGATGACGTACGCATTTTACGCAGTGCATCATGAGGGAAAGTGGGGGTCACGAGGCTCGTATGCAAATTACGTGCACAAGCACTAGCCAAGCTCATTATTTTAGGACTCCCGCGGAAAATCCCCAGCACAGTAATCATCTTTCCTAGTCTTCCCATTCTTCTTCAGAGATATATTTTAGAGATCTTTCTAAATAAACTATAGTCGCGTAAGATATAAAAGGTTAAACGGGTGGATTATTTTGTTGAATATTATATTACATTATATTAAAGTAGGAAGCATACGCAAGGAGAAAACCAATTGCTAATGACATCGCACGTGAACAGATATTCTATATCTTTTTTTGTTTGTTACCTGTAACAATTTCAATAACCTCTATGATTTGATAAATGTTTTAGTGGAATACGTGTATTTAGATCAATCTTCAAACCTAACACTTTAATACGCAAAATACCGCAAATTACTTATGCAGTTATCTATAGTGTCCTTCAGCATTAATATTTCAGTTGGCGAAAAAGAAACAATAATGTTGTGGCCGAGTTCGTCTTTGTTAGCACGAATTAAAGCGATGTACGTCGAAATGTCAAATAATTGTGTTCTTTAAATTAAAAAATGTCCCCTTTGATCTCAGAAAAAACGTTGTTTTTGCAGGTAATTCAACTGCCACAATGACGCACGACCTTACTAGATTTGAGGCTCGCCGCGGCCCCGTAAAACTAGGGAAGCGACACGGTAGCGGAACTTGCCGGTACGGTGCGGTCGGCTGGTACTGCACTCCCAGCGCCCTGAAGGTCAATATCGATACACAATGCGCACAGCGTGCCACCATTATACAGTCTTGTATTTGAGTGGAATGAATAATTCACGACGAGGGCCTAACTTGGTGGCTGATTGGATCCCTCGAAAAAGCGAGGGAAAATCGTCAAAAACTAACGGAAAAGTTAAGAAATATTTGCCAATGTATACATGACGGAGAAGGTGCACAATCATGCACGTTTGTCAAACACCAGCTCCGGCGCGATTGATCTAGCTGCATTTAGTAAACTACTTATGCTTGAGGCTAAAACACACGAAGCCGGGATTTGAAAAACACAACAACGTTAATAGCAAATCGGGGGCGCGGCCCGCGACTTTTTTTAACGTACCACCAGACGAGCTTTTACATATAGAATTATGCTGAAGGGCACTTCATACGCAATGATATAATTATTAAAACCACGCTACTGAGTGAGACATTGCTGTACTGTAGTGGATAATGCACAGGATTATAACTGGGAGCGCGATCGAATCCCATGAAAACCCATTTAACTTTTTATTGTTTGTATTTATTACTTTTTTATAGGTTTGTAAGTAACTTGCAACATTTTCCTTTTACTAATTTATGGTTTGAAGGATTTTTGTTCAGACGAACTTCTAATCAATTGGGTAGGGCCAACTATGATGAAAGTGTGAACAATTGTTTATCAGAATTTGTCAGCTTTAAAGAGTATTTATAATGTTAACTTGGGATTTTCCGAGATTTGTTGAAGCATGGTTAATTGTTAGGTAACACCCATCAGCCGATTTCTTTTGGTGCCAAATTGTTGGACGCCACACCGGTAGCTACGGCTACTGGCAAAGGAAGAGTGGAGGATGCTGACGAGGAAAATCGTCGAAACGGCAGAAGCGAAACTGACATAATCTTTATGACAGCAACGCGAAAACTGCTTCACACACACACACCGGTAATGCCGGTTTTTTTTACCATTTTTATTTAGACTAGGATGTTAAAACCTAGCCACACCCCAGTTACGCCCTAGGCCACACCCTAACTACACCTCACCCCTTTCATCCAATTTTAAATGGCTAATTGTGTTTTTGTGTTTTAAGATAATTGTGTTAAATGGCTAATTGGTTGGTTTTGTTGTTTGTTTTAAATCGACCAGATATCAGTTGCATTAGTGGACACATAACGATCTAGTACGTACCTGTTAAAGATTTCGATTTCGACCGGGGAACTTTTTGTCCGCTACTAGGCTTATCGATGTTTTGTTAATTAAGTGTATATTACCATTTTTATTTCCTTTCTCGTCTATTATAGATTTATTCAGACGTACTGGGTCTGCTCTGTGTCAGCTACGACTTGAATAAACAGTTATTTTGTATTCTGCCGAGGTCGAGGCACTAATCCTCAAAAATAATGATATATCGTCAGACCCTCTAAATCCACGCGATCCTATTTCTACGCATTCACATTTAATTTACCTTTGGCAACACGCGCGCGTGCATGCACGTTAGGCGCGCAGATTACGAAGGGTCGAGGATACATGAAGGCCTACATTTTATTATGCAGGTCTCGAATATTTGTCAAGCCTATTCGTCTGCATGCGTCGAGATCTGGCGTATATTCAAGAGGGGGTGAATTTCGAGTTGCTTGCAAGATTGTGTTCATAGTTTTGATTAAGTTGTGACCATTCGAGTAACTCAGATTTCTTCCGATTATTAAAAGGTTATAATATAAATGAGGGTCCAAGTAAACTTGGTGCCTGGACGTGTGCCCTCGAGTACGAAATGTTGTGTCTTCCCGTTGCATACCGCCAATGATTACTACATTTTAAATATTCTTTGAAACGAACCCGGAAAAAAATTACAAATGCTTTACAAATGCTACCTTGCTGTACCTGCCAAAGAAAGGAAAATATGTTTGATGATAAATGATATACCCGACATATTTTAAAAGTATACGTATTCACGATGATTAGGTTTATAACAAATTCAGTTTTTGCAAAGTTGAATCTCTCAACTGAGTTGTTTTCAGTACTTTCATATAATTATGTCAATTACCATACCTCCAAATAGGCACTTGGGGAGACAATCCCATAGATGTACACAAACTTAAAACAGTCCGAACTTGTTTACCCTAACCCTTTTCTCTAAGATCTTCGAGATTTATGCGATTTAGACCAAAATCTGTCGTTCTAGGACAACAATAACTCCCAAATATTGGGTTTTTTTGGGTAGCTATAGACACTTAGGGAGACACTGAAATGTCTCCCTAAGTGCCACTGTCTCATTATTACCTAAAAACTTACGCTATTTTGTCTCCCCAAGTGCCTATTTGGAAGAATTAAAGATATCACTAAAAAGGTTATACGTTTATTTAATATTTCAATTTGCCATATTTTCCCTTTAATCTTAGAATTCAGCTTGGTTTCTGTTCTTTCTGGATGCAGAACACGTGAATCAGGTAAAATAGGTCTAATACTGACTTCCGTCCCCCCAAAATGATTGATTGTTTCCCCTCAAGCAGACTGTTTTAGAAAATTGTATCTTCTTCATATTGTAGTGCTCCTTAAAGTTACAAAACAGCTTGTCCATCATCATTTTCTTATTTGATTGACCCAAATTTTGTAATGTTTGCTTACTACTGCCATTTAACAAAAATAGTTTTCTACAACTAAGAAGTTAGAGTAACATTACAAAAGAAAATCTGACAGTCCTCTTAAAGATAATAATAATAATAAATAATAATAACTGGATTTATAAAGCGCCAAATTGCCTAAGGATTCAAGGCGCTGAAACAAGAAGAAGGAAGAAAACGAATAACAAACAAAGGAGGGACAACCAGCTATGCTTTAGGGAAAAGATGGGTCTTCAGAGCCATTTTGAAGGCTGAAACACTGTCAGAATTTCTGATAGAGATAGGAAGGCTGTTCCATAACCGGGGGGCAGCAATGGAAAAGGCCCGTGTCATCAGCTTGTTTGCGTGTCTTGTGGATGGAAAGGGATTTACCATCTGAAGAACGTAGAGAGTAAGAGCTTGTCTGGATTGTAAGTAGAGAAGAAAGATAATCAGGGGCAGAGTGATTGAGCGAGTTGTAGGTGTGGACGAGTGTACGGAACTGAATACGTTGAGCAACCGGTAGCCAGTGTAACTGTTTGAGGAGAGGAGATGTGCGAGTGTGTTTGGGCGTCTGGAAGATAAGCCTGGCACATCTATTTTGGAGTTTTTGAAGGCGGGATAGGTCTTTCACGGAGACACGCCGTTCAGCATGCAGCAGCCATAGTCAAGTTTGGAAAGGATCATTGCGCGAACTGCATTGTGGCATGCGTTCAGGTCAAGAAACTTGCGAGTCCGACTAAGGTTGCGGATATGCCAATTAAGAGAGCGACTGAGTTGTGTGATGTGATCAGACATTTTCATGTCACGGTCAAAAACAACACCTAAGTTCCTGACCGATGGAGAAGGATGAATGTCGATTCCATTGAGATTGAAAGTGAGGTGTTGAAGGCGTTTGAAGTGATGTCAAGCATACCACCACAATAACAATATAATAACAAATTATAAAATCAATAAACTCTGTATGTTTTGTTTATAATTATTTATTCACTTGTTTTAGCTTCTAAAATTATATCGATAAAGTTTTTGAAAACAAAAAAAGGTCTAGGGTGAAGATCAAAGAGAAGAACTACGTATATTGTTTTCAGGAGCTAAGTGGTGCGTGAACGAGCAATAGCAACTCATACATTAAAGAACTATGAAGAATTACAAAGAACGGCTTCCTCAATAGATTCGCCAATAGCATAGTTGGTATAACTACAGGGGTTTGTAGAGCATATGAAGCACGATATGTGGCAGAGAAACACCCCCCCCCCTATTTTGTGTTGACCATTGTGTTCCCGGAATCTCAGGAATTCTTTTTAGGTTTCAAGGGGGGGTGGGTTAGGTTACAATAGTGTTGAGTGTGTATAAGGTATAGGGGTAATAGGGGGTACCCCTCTGCCACATATCGTGCTGGGTATATTGTTATTGACACTAAACTGAAGGAAATAATAAGAAAAGGTAATTTCCAACTGCGTATGGGAGACGCTTCTTTTTGCTGATTGTGGCCGCAATTTAAATTCTGACTGTGATTTTTTTATTGAAATCGAAATATTAGAATACATTGTTTTTCAGGAACATACATGTATACATATTACAACTTTATCAGGTTAGTTGTTAAAGGTAGTATACACCATTTGCAGATATCGAAACAATTACTACCGAATTATTAGGAAATATCTTACTCATCTGAAAGTAAATAATAATTCTAAGCATCCAGCAAAATGATTGCGCTAGATATCCTTTAATTATTCTGATAAATATAATTTTATAAAGAAATATTCGCGATCGCCGGATGGCGATCGCGAAAAAAACTAAATAACATAAGAATAACTGCTCGACGCCGGTTGAAAACAAACGCTATTTTTCGTGCTTTTCTCGGCATTCATGATTGTAAAAATTCGGACAGGTTAGTTAAACAATATTTAATATAAAATACAACCCCCCAAATCCACCCATTTATTATATAGTTCAAGCAATTACCAATGGTGTATCCTACCTTTAAGCACCTGTCTTAAGAATTTGAGCACTTTTAATACTTTTAAAACTACAAATGGTATACTTTATGTTTCGAATATGTACAATGCCTAAAACTACTCTTGACTAACTAAATATTTACGCACACAATTTAATTAATGTAGAATAAAACAGGTCATCTAAACCCTCCACAACACATTTTTACTTTACACACAAATTAAGGTCGTTTTGTTTTCTTTGGATGACACATTTCTTGGTATACACTCAACAATTTTAAAGAGATGCGTCTACAGATGTACAACAAAATAAACCTTTATTTCGCTGATTTCAGGCAAACGAACCGACATAACTCACTATTTTCGCACTGGTGTTAGAACTTTTAGTTTTACGCCTAAAATCTAAGATATAGCAGCTAACGTTTCACAGAAACATTAAACGAGTTTTTAAATGTAATTAATAATGCTCTTAAAATCTGAATTGGTTTAAATTGTTGTAGGATATACCCACTTTTTAGGAATACAATTTGACACGCCCCTAAAGAGGAACAAAAAGGTTTGTATTTGAAATGCAAACGTTCTGCCCATCCCCGTTCACTATACTGGATAGGAAAACCGCACCAAGATTGCCTGAATGTTACAACTAGATGTTCTGTTAAACCCCTTTTGGCCACCACCTTTTTAAAGTTCTGGAGTTTATGTTGTCATGATGTAGCACTCGGTAAGCTGTGCGAAGCCCCCCCATCATTTTCAATGTTATAGCTACGCCCATAAAAGGCTTGGGAAAATGGCACCAAGTGGTTTTGAACTCGGTTTCCATAGGTGATCCTGCGAGTTTATACCCAAAAATTCATTTTGGTCCCTACCAAACTACTGACTGAATGTTTATACTAAGATCACAGAGCTTAAAGGGTTTAGGATGTGCTGGGGTGGAATGTTGAATTGAGCAACTTCTTCCCCACTGAAATACCCCATTACATAGCACAGCGTCTCACCATTAGCCTCTCCCAACCAAGTCCTACTGTCTGGCTTCTTGTGTCGACCCTGTTCTGACTATACACTGTAGTCCAGGAAAAATAAGTTTTGACCTCAAACAAATTGCAACAAATTGTTTTTCACCACAGTGCACCAAAGGTTCCTAGAATGACATACTAAAAATCTACAAAAATCCAAGTGGTGGAAATATGTCTAATTTGCATAAATCGTTAATCCCTGCCATGTAATATGTTTATTCCCATATTTGGGTATATATTTTATTTTTATTTTTTGAAAAGTTTATTTTGGTGATTCTACTTACATATCCTTACTTTAATAACATTTGCTAAAGCATATAAGTGACTGAATAATTATGAGAACACAGTAATTATCCAAAATGACAACGTTGTGACCCTATAAATGTGCGCACAATACACTGTCTCCAGATATCATCATGTAGTCAGTATTGGTGAGCTTCAAATTCACCAAGTTGCTTACTGGCACAGTTAAAAATCATATGAACAATAATAACATTGTGATATTTAGCCCAGAAAACAAAAACTGGAGAAAAATGGTGTGTCTATAAATTGGGCTAAAAAGTAGTTAAAGGGTTGCCTAACATGGAAGACTTGAACAAGTTCAAGGAAATCCTCAAAATACATTTTAACGTTGATATGATTATTGTAAGCAACAAAAATCTTAAATTTGGGGGGTTTCCTTGAACTTGTTCAAGTCTCTCACCTTAGGCAACCCTTCACCTACTTGTTAGCCCAATTTAGGGACACATCATTTTTTCCAAGTTTTTGTTTGCTGGGCTAAATATCACAATGTTATCATTGTCCATATGATTTTCCATAAGGTTTTAATAGGATAACTGTGCCAGTAAGCAACTTGGTGAATTTGAAGCACTTCAATACTTACTACTTGATGATATCTGGAGACAAGGTAAATGCGTGCAAATGATATAGGGTATAATTGTAGTAATTTTTGACCATTACTATATTTTCATAATTATTTAGTCACTTACATGCTTTAGAAAATGTTATTGAAGTAAGGATTTTTAAGTATAATCGCAAAAATAAACTTTTCAAAAAATAAAAATAAAATATATACCCAAATATGGGAATATAAACATATTACACGGCAGGGATTAACGATTTATGCAAATTAGACATATTTGCACTACTTGGATTTTTGTAGATTTTTAGTATGTCATTCTAGGGACCTTATAGAAGTGCACTGTGGTGAAAAACAATTTGTTGCAATTTGTTTGAGGTCAACAAAACAAAATTATGTATTTTGCCTGGACTACTGTGTATACAGTGTATTAACTTTAGTGAAGGGCACAAATCTATGGTGGCCCTGAGGGACTACGCAGATCGTGAATATTGACGTCAATATTCACGACAAATTTCACGACTTTCCTCAAAGTCGCGAATATTGCTCAATATTCACGACTTTCCCCAAAAGTCGCGAATATTGACGTCAAATTTGACGTCGATATTCGCGTCAAATTTCACGACTTTCCCCGAAAGTCGCGAATATTGACGTCAATATTCGCGACAAAATTCACGACTTTCCTCAAAGTCGCGAATATTGACGTCAATATTGACGTCAATATTAACGACTTTCCCCAAAAGTCGCGAATATTGACGTCAAATTTGACGTCAATATTCGCGACTTGCCCCCAAAGTCGCAAATATTTTGACGCGAATTTTTTTCTCCACAAGCTAGGTTTCGGCTAGTCTTGCTCCAAGACCGAGTTTTTCATTTGTCCGGGGCGCGCCGTCCATCTATGCAGTTGTTCATCGATCATCCATACTAAGAAAACGGGCTTAGAAACAGTTCAGAAACAAATCTCGTGAACTGAACTTAAAGGTAGGATACACCATTTGCAGACATCAAAAATATTTACTACCGAATTATTAAGAAATATCTTACTTATTTGAAGGTAAATTAAGATTCTAGGCATCCAGCAAATTGATCGCGCTAGATATCCTGTAATTATTCCGAAAAATATAATTTTATAAAAATAACTTCGCGATCGCCGGATCGCCCCGGAACAAGACTAGCCAAAACCTAGCTTGCTGGGAAAAAATTCGCGTCAAAATATTTGCGACTTTTTGGGAAAGTCGTGTATATTGACGTCAAATTTGACGTCAATATTCGCGACTTTTGGGGAAAGTCGTGAATATTGACGTCAATATTGACGTCAATATTCGCGACTTTGAGGAAAGTCGTGAATTTTGTCGCGAATATTGACGTCAATATTCGCGACTTTCGGGGAAAGTCGTGAAATTTGACGCGAATATCGACGTCAAATTTGACGTCAATATTCGCGACTTTTTGGGAAAGTCGCGAATATTGACGTCAAATTTGACGTCAATATTCGCGACTTTGAGGAAAGTCGTGAAATTTGTCGTGAATATCGACGTCAATATTCACGATCTGCGTAGTCCCTTCAGGGCCACCATACTAATCTAATACTAAATTTACATCTCCTGACGCAAATCCCATCTTATGAAATATCACAGAGCTACATGTATAAGCTTCATGGGTACAGACATTAGTACAGACTACAGAGATATAACTACAGTATCATGCTGCCGTTCGAGTCTTTATACTCTCCCTTATTAACCATATCATACAAAGGGTTGACGAATGTGCTCTCAACTTTGCTGCTACTGCACACCAGCCCATCCGACGAACTGCTCATGCCTCCTGTGCGAGTGGTACGGTCCTGCCCGTCTCGCTGCAGCGCCCGCTTGGTGGTGCTCGAGCACAACTTCTTCCGCCACAGCGCCCGCACTCGCCCGCTGAAGGCGAACGCGAAGAAGACCAGGGGCCCTTGTAGCGTAAAGTCGACGATTATCAGGTAAGACACGACTTCTTCTTGGCTTTGAAAGTAGCCCAGGACGAAGAGTATGAGCCACAACATGCCAGTAGCCACTGAAATCTGGGAAGGGAATGAAAAAGTGGAAACTAAACGACATGGGAAAGGTAGCTTACAATCCACAGTATATGACAAAACTCTCACCGAAAATCTGTTTATGTTTTTTATGCCAAGGCCACTCGAGGTGTGGGCTGCAAAGGAAAGTGTGAAAGAACCAGCCCCTCACACATAAACAAGCCAATCTCATCATAGTACGAATATGGTTGTAATGGGTAACCAGTCCAATGCAAGATAATAATAATGCCTTTACACGTGTGAGCCGTAGAATGCCATAGCCAAGGCTGGGCTCGAACCCACAACCTACAAAACTGTACCCGCAGACCACAAATCCAATTCCCCAAATTAAGCCACTAGGCCACAAAAACTCACACAATGGCCTCTATGCTCGGAAGTCTGACGAAAAATAAAAACAGCCTTATGCACGAGGCGTCTTTAAATTTCAACCCATTTCGAAAATCACACATTTTATGAAGCCAGTGACTGAGTTGCTGCATTGCTTTTATCCTCACAGAGTCGCCCACGTATTAAAATCAGCATTTCTAAGAGTTTTTTTTTATTTACATATTGGTCAGCTTTAAATACAAACCTGTTACAAACATTGATACAAACCTTGATACAAATATTGAAATCGGTCTTCATCATCTCCAACCGCCCTCTCTCCTTCCTGGCAAAGCTTGCGGCTCGTCTCGTTCTACTGATCCCAACCACCGTCCACACAAAGAACACCACGTTCAAACACATCAGAACAGAAGCCGGAATGGCGAAGAAGTAAACTATCCCGCCAGAGATCAGGCAGGTGCTGCCGTAGACGTTCTCCCGTAGGCCGTCGATGTCGACTGTGAAATGAACAGCGCAGCTCGCCAAGACCAGAGCGACAGGCGCACCCCACCCGTACATGGAGTAGAAATAGAACATTCGGCGCTGCTGCCGGGACGACGCAGTTGGAAGAAGACGGCCGCCGAACGTTCGCACGAAGTAAAAGGAGACCACGTTGCTCCAGACGAACACTGCCAACAGGAGGTAATGGGTGAGGACAGCGAAGACGAAGCAGGAGGCCTTGCTTGTCAAAGTGTATTGATAGAGAGGTGATCCTCGACCAAGAAGGAAAATCATCTGTAGGCAGAAAATGGCTACGATAAAGCTGATCATGTTTTTCCCCGGCAACTTTCTGAGTTCCGGAAACATGTAGTAGTTGAGCAGAGAGAGCAACAGAAACACCTGCGATACTGTGATTCCAACCAATGACAGCAGAATCTCGGTTGGGTTGGGTTGATCTAGCGAGAAATATGCAGGGAGCGGAAACAGGCAAACCGCCATATCCCCTCCAGTCATCTCAATCAAGTCGTCTACAGAGAAGTTCCGTCCAGTAGCTTCGTACACGGCAAACATAGTTCCGTTGTCGATAACGCGGCTCACCTCGCTCGAATTCAGCACAATGATGGGACAGTTTAATTTGGCAATGCACGTAAATACGGACTTCTTTATTTGGAATTTTTTCCCCGGTACTAGAGTTAGTTCTTGAAAGGTGTCGAGTGACGAACATGTCATTGTATCGTTGCTGTCTGTCTTAATTTCAATGTAAGGGACATTGTCAACGGTCAACTCTTCTACAGGCTGCTCCTCTTTTTTCTGCCCTCGTTTCGCGCAGTAGTTTGTCAGGATACCACGTTCGAAATTCCTCGATGCCAGCCCCAAAATGGCAAATGTTAGGTTTGAAGTTGTCCAGCACTGATTCCACAGGGCATCTGCTGTGGACTGAGCAAGCGATATGATGGTTGTGTTTGGCCTGTGACTTGTGAAGGTTAAATTGTAGGCGTACGGCATCATAAGGGAACAATTCTGGTAAAAGCTTGATCGGCTAGAAGAATCTACTCGGAGGCTGTATTCTTTCATCTGATCACCTAGTATCAGTTGGAGGTAGTTCACAATGACACTCCATCTGGAGTCATGCTTGGAAACATCACTCGCGATTGAGACTTCCAAAATTACGACTTCGTCCTCGCCCATGATTTCTGCTCTGCTCGTACACGTATCGGTCTGGTTCCCCAGCGACGCACACGTCAACCCGTCATCTGCAACCCTCTGTCCCGACGGGCAATAGAAGGTTCGGCAACTGCCTGTGGAAGTATCATAGACCTGGCCGTGTTTGCAGTCGGGCAAGGGTAAATCCGAGGACTGCCCGCGTATGGAAACACTCGTCCCCGTAGCGGGGGAGAAATCAAACAGCAAACTGAGTGGTCGTTGAGTATTTTCACAAACCCAATCTTTACACTTCACTTCCCCGTTATTTCCGCTGCTGTTTCCTGCAGTGTCGTTGGTGTCGATGCACATTTCACAGTGTGGGTTCGGGTAGTCATTTTTGGGCAAAGAGTAGGCGTAGCATGCAGCCGTGTTGTAGTCGTTCTCGGGCGAATCATTGCAATGAAATGATACAGCGGCTGGGAGGCGGAATTCCGCGTGATCCCACGGAATCTCAATCGGTTTCTCAATGTGTGAAATCAAACAGTTGTTGGCAACCACAGAAATGTTCGTGCTGAAGAGGGTGGTAACATCCAGGTCTTGCGGATGGCAATACAGCCGCAGCGACCAGAAGATTACGTCACTGGGGTTGTAGCCATGACAACGGGCGCAGTACAAGTTCCTGTAATGTAACCCGTCCCTAGCGGTCACTGGAAGGAGCGATATGACGTCATGCAGGTCTTGAATGCTTCTAAAGGAACGGTCACGCCTGCATTCCTCGTCGTCCTTAGCCGAAGCGTCCGGGCTGCAATCTTGGAGCAGCAGGACTCTGTACCGACGTTCTTTAGTGACTCGGGCTGGAGCTGGGACGAATCGCCGAGTCGAGCTGCGCCGAAGAATGACCGGCTCCCACAACGAATTCAGTAGGCACTGGTACTCCAGTACGGCCGCGTCAACGATCCCCGCGTCGTCGGAGTCCCACACCATGCACCCTTCTCCTGTCTTGCCGCCCACCCTCGACGTCAGGTTCCCCAATCTCCATGTCTCAGTGCAGTTGGCCCTCGCTCCTGACACAGTCTCATTTGTCTCCGCGTCGGTGCGGAACAGCGCGTAATCAAGACAGCAATCGCCGTAGACGAGACAGAATGAGTCGCATCTGCACTGGGGATCGGAACCCTGGGCTGCTGGAGTGCCGCAACAAGATGCGTCGCGTGTCAAATTAAGGTTCGCATTGCCCAATTGAATTTCCAAACCTGGGTTAATGAAAAACGTAAAGTGGTTATATCAAAGGCACACAGGAACATTGGTAATACCCGGAAAAGATATAGTACTGATTTGTTAAATTAGGAAATGCCTTTCCAATTAGTGAAGATAGGGCCGGTGCCAAATATTTTATTGTTCCGCCAAAAGGTGGTCACCCAAGCGTCTATATAAATTAGACCTGGCCAAGTCTGGATTGAAAAAAAATCATGGTGTGAGAAAAATTAGTATTTGGTGAAATTTGATCGATGGTTCTTAACTACACGAATACAAAGGATGTCCACAGAGTGATAGTAAGGTTTGTATAATTGTGTGTGGGATGGTGGACCTCCCATTGTCCTCCCGTTATCCCTCTTTTGTTTATACTTTGCTGGGAATCAACTAGTTGACGAGATTTCCGTTGCTGTCGATTCAGCTCAGCCTCCCTGATACGACGGGCTTTAAAGCTTGATGCACCTTCTTGGGAGATTTTCACCATGCCGTCCGATCCTTGAGGAATGTTCTTCCCAGCCTCTCCGCCAACTCATGTTGCACTGCTTCATGGTTGCTTCAAGGCAATCCTTGTGTCTTTCGAGTTGGCCACCAGTAGATCTTTTGCCTGATGGTTCACCACCTCAACACCAACACCTCATTGAACCTCACCACCACCACCTCACCACCACCTCAACACCAACACCCCACCCCACCCCACCTCACCACCCCACCTTCCCCACCTGACCACCCCCACATCACCACCTCCACCTTACCACCATCTCAACACCAACACCCCACCCCACCTCAACACCCCCACATCACCATTCCCACATCACCACCTCCACCTTACCCCTACCTCATCACCTCATGCCACCCCAACAGGGTCGAAATTCTCACATTACACTAATGCCGTCCCAGTGATAAATATCATGAAGCTGACCTTTACTGTTTGCGCAAGATTGTACGCATCAGATGGCAAGACAAGGTCCCTGACACTGATGTCCTCAAGCGAGCGGAATTGCCCAGTGTAGGTGCTTTGATCGTGAGAGCTCAGCTTCGCTTGTCAGGTCATGTAATATGCCTGATGATCGAATCCCCAAGAAGATATTCTATTGTGAACTGACATCAGGCAAAGGATCTGCTGATGGACAATTCAAGGGATACAAGGATTGCGCAACCATGAAGCAATGCACCATCAATGTGAGTAGCTTGGAAGAACATGACCAGGATCGGACAGCATGGCATCAAGCTTCGAATCCCGTCGCATCAGGGAGGCTGAGCTGAAACTACAGCAACGGAAATCTCGTTAGCTAGTTGCTTCCCAGCTACGTGCCTCCCCCCCAAAAAAACCAAAAAAACAAACATGTGTCCAGTGTGCGAACGCAACTTTCTGGCTAGAATTTGACTTATTAGCCATCAACGTACACACAACACCAACTAGTAAGGAGATGTTGGCTGTCATGTTCGAGTTTCGAAGGACAAACTTTACATCCCATCGTCATAGATATCAGACGAATAAATAACTAGATTGAAAGTGCGTATACTAGGCGCATTTGTCATGGGCGCCTAGATACACAACTTAAAGCAATTCTGATTTGAGTCAAGTTGACTATGATGCAGATGCTATGATGTGCGAGAAGATTCGGCGACTACACGTAATTTTCCTAAACAAGACTGTGTCTCGTCCTGAGATTCCCGAAATTCACCAGGCGCTTTTTATTGGGTCTTCTGTAGGCTGTTATTAAAAAAAACTACTGAGTCAGCTGCCGATTTGTATCAACAGTTTAATCCACGTTTCTAATCAAAATAACGCCATACACGGCTTCGATTGGCTGCGGCGCGTGGGCCATTGGGTCGCCGAATCGGACGTTCGTATACTTCCGACTCTGCACACGTGAATCTGATCCTTTACATACACGAACTGCGGTTGATCGAGAATCATTTCCTATCTGCGGATTTGGGATCGTATACACACAGGGATGTAATTCAGAATATGAAACTGGCATCATTTGTTTTGGATTGGAAGCGCTACAGCAAAGGAAACAATTAATTATAAGGGGATCTAACAATAACGCACAGGTGTTTTTATCTTGTATATCCATTGAGCTGTCAATGCACCCGCAATATTATAATCTTGCCGGTTTTAAACAAGTATACGTGCACGTTTAAAGCCGGCTATGGGCTTGGACACAGATATCAAAACCACCTACACGACGGACTCTATAGACCAATAGGAATTGGTAATCTGTCTAAGCTTTAGGTGTTATTTACAAAAAACAACAAGCAAACAACCGGCCCCCAACAAACAAACAAACAAACAAACATCCCAATGATCCTAGTATAGTACCGTACTACTTAATGTGCATTCTAATACAAAAAAATGGTTGGTTGGTGCACATGATACATTGTCATCTTCCAATCCGTCCCAGTTTGGTAAATTCGACCTGTTTAGGGAAATTATACTCCTAACTCATTACTCATATTTTGTTTGCATTTGTAGAATTTCCTTTTGTATTTTAATTATATTACACACGAGTCCATAAGAAGCGGCTTCACCGCTACGATTTATCAAACATAGCAATTAATTTTGAATGGTACAAAAATAGGACCCTCCTTTATATTGTTATGCAAACTATTACTAAGAAACTCTGAGAACCACGAGGCCATTGCGCCCCATCTTCTTTCCTAGTGGGTTATGCATGATGCCTTTTTCGAAGGGAATAATATAGGTTTTCCTGGTCAATTTTGGCAATTATTGTGCAGGAATGGTCGTCTTTTGTGCAATACAAAACAAACTCTCTGTTAACTTTTTTTGAATAGAATTCTCATTTAGCCAAATTGATTGCCTCTTTACAAAATTAAAAAAAAAAAATCAGTAAACATCTCCCGTCGAACCTGCTTTGCTCAATTGAATGATGATTGTGCGTCACGAAAAAGAACTACGACATGCTAAATTGAACACATTGCTAAAAGAATTTGAATTTTAAATTTTAAATTTAAAGAAAAGAAAACACTAGAGAGGCAAAATCGTTTTAATTCGAACGCACGAAAATTACATTTAATGCTCATTTGCCGAAACAAAACCCGACCGAGAAAACCTATAGTATAGAATTATTAATAATAACCTTTAGTTAATGGGATTATTATTTATAAACGAAACAGAAATTCTCGTTTGGGGAAAGTCGAGCGCGCCAAACGACAGGTGCCCCATTAAAACGGCTTCCATAAAAAAAAACGAACCACAAAATGAGTAGATCCCGGTTTGTTGTCTTGCAATAAGCCGAATGTGATTGCAACAGGCCCATTCTCAATATAGATACAACCGCCATGCGAAGCTATAGCGGTGAATCATAAACTGTCTTTCGCTGTCCGATCAGACAGAAGAAATTGTACACTAAACGTTGTATCTGCCATATAATTGATTACAATAATGAGCTTTATTGGTCCGCCTTTCAAAAGATAATACATTTTCATTGGCAAAAAAATTACGATGACGCACAAAATAATTGCCTTATAAATCACAGAAACCTAAATTGTACATCCCCGATGGGCGGTACAAATCCAATCTTGCATTTGGATTTTTCAGGCAAAATTGTGGCAATTATCGCCTGTAACAATTTGATTAATGCTCCCCTAAGGCGGTCTCGACATAAAGAAAATGTACAATGTTTATAATGGGCAGATTGTACGTTTCCTCGCATTAAAGAGAAATTTGCAAACATTTGTTTGCGCATTAATACTCCATCAGTTTCTTTGATCTTGTTCAATTAGGACCGCTTGGTTTTTAATATTTACTGGGGATAGAAGTTAACGCGCGAATTCCACAAAGGATTCTGGAATTTGCCGACTATCCTGCGGCCGATGTTTTATTGCACTGCCGACGGTAGTGGGGAACCTTCTCTATTTATGGCAAACACTTCTGTGCTAAAATAACGACCATTATTACACCGGTCATTGGGCCCATAAAACATTCCAAATATCATCTCACTTCCTGAGGAGTATACAGCTCGATGCTGCCATTTGGGCGCAAAGCAGCTAAATCATGAGTATGGGTAAGTGCGGCAGGCGTCGCAAATGCTATATTTGGGCTAAAGTGGTCCCCAAGTGCACAGTTACACGTCTCGAATAGAAACGCCAGATCAAGATCGAAGGAGCCGATCTGATACACTCGAGGGTGATACGGATTTATAACAAGCAAGAGAGAAAAACTCACAGACAACTTGAAGGTAGTTGCGGTTTCTTTCATTTTAAGTATTCTCCCGAGTTAGACTAGGCCTATCAAATCTGCACGTTTACGTCGCTACCTGTAAGACGTAAGGGCAATCTTCGAAAACAGGTATTAGCGGACGATGCAGGGTGAAAGAAAAACCAATCCGCAACCCTCAAACTTCTACTATTTAGAGACCTACACTTTTTATATACATATCGTCACCAACACCACGAAGTAGCACTCATGTACACACAGCGAATAGTTTTGATTTGAAGATACACGCGTTTGAATGTTTGCAAGGTTTTTATCCCGCAAATAAAATGTGAATTGAAAACCTGTTTGGGATTTATATAAAGTACTACATTAAAACGTCGTGAATGTGTTACTTATGTTTCCATGGGTTAATTAATAACGAATTAATTAAAGATTTAAGAAGAGGGTTACTTCGTGAAAACGAAATCTGCAGGAAATCCGTACAGTGCGCATACACAAAGATATCAGTGCTACTTCGTGAAAACGAAAACTGCAGGAAAACCGTACAGTGCGCGCACATACAACTCAGTGCTACTTCGTGGAAACGAAATCTTCAGGAAATACGTACAGTGCGCGCACACAAGCATCAGTGCTACTTCGTGAAAACGAAATCTTTGAATGCAACGTCGTTTTCAATAATGACCGTGAAGCGCGTACAATTCTTGTACACTGTAAAATATCCGTGTACGTGTACATATGCGTGTACCCCTGGGGACGAGAGTAGAGAGTTACTTCGTGGAACTACACAGACATGCAAAGTGCTCAGAATCGTTTTCACGAAGTAGCACTCTATAGAGTGTTACTTCGTGAAAACGAACAATCCACCAAACCGCGTTATTTTACTTACACTCATTAACATAATTACCATAATAATTAACTTTTTAAATTGTAGTATTTAAAATATAATAGTTTTTGTCTTACTAATATATTTAATGCATTAAAAAATATATATATATTTTTTTTTTTTTACTGCATGGAAGTATGGTTGAGTGCTACTTCGTGGTGTCGGTGACGATATGGATAGGAAATGTTGTTGAAAATTGTACCACAAACTCCGAACTGATCACATGATCATTACTTCATTAAGCATGCGCAATACTATTCTATTTCACAGAGTCTGAAATTCATGTCCTACCGGCCCTTTATTACCTACTTAGTTACAAAACGTCGGGGAATGATCAAGACAAAAGCTTGACATACCCCCTTAACATGCTTCCTTTTTTTACTCGCCTCGCTAATAATTGGCCTCTAACAAGAATATGACTAGAATTAATATCCGGGAGCAATTGCGCAATTTTACTCCCTCGTCGGCCGATGTACTTATTATCGGTAACTAAATTATCGAAATGCACTTTGCGCAAACCGTGTACGTGCACGCACACACAAGCAGCCGCTGTTAGCCAGTATCCGTTCCGTGCGATGAAATTGTTATTGGTCTCGCATACTTATGTGAAAACAATGCAAGGTTTACATTTTAGAAAAGCCCAGGCCTTTTAAGCTCGACTTTAATTAGTTTTGGTTTGCCCTTAGGGAGTTACTTCAAGGTAAATTGTCTTCGCTCTGCAGGCTCTTGTAGAAACAAGCATTCCCCGGGCATCGGTATTATTATTGGCTTTTTGTTTTCAATTGCCTTCCTGGTGGCACTGGGGGCCTAACCGTTCTCGGCTGTTTTCTCTACCAAACTCGTGTCGAGAACATCACACGCGCCAATTAATGCACGTTCGTCTTATCCGATGAGTGGTGTTTATATCTTCGGCTTAACCGAGTAAGGTTTCGAACATGCTTGATGTGTCTCATGTATCTTTTTTATGTAAATTACATTACGCCTGTCCACCTCAAGTAGGAAATGTCAAGGCGTTATTATCTTTCTATGCGTGCACGACATTATACATAACACAGTTTTAAGCGGAAAGTTGTTGGGTGCTAAAGTATCTATATAATAATACGCTACTCTCTGTCTGTGTGTCTGTGCGCGCTTTTTCGTCCCCTTCCCGGGGTCGTGCGGCGTTCGAACTCGGTGGGTGGGTCCGGCTCGGTCCCCGCAAGAACCAGTTTGCATTCGCTAGGGCGTGCGAGGTCAAAGGTCATCTAGGGGTCACCTTTTTGAAGTTGGTCGGATCGTGCTTAAACTCGGTGATCGCAATGCTCGATGCGAAATAAAACGGGTTAGCGTTTTTTCGGGTCTTCCGGGGTCAAAGGTCGTCTAAGGGTCGAATTTTCAAAGTTTGTCCTATCGGGCTAATGGGGACTGGGAAAAAAATTCTAACCCAGGAGGTCATTCAGGGGGTGAAACATCCCTTCAAAATAATGGTTTGGGCCAAAAGCCATAGAGTTGTGCAGACAAATCGAAATCTGATCCCTTTGTGTTTAGCCGCTGTCAAAAAAAGTCTCTGACATCTCTTTGAGCGGCCTTGGTAGAGAACAAACACGGCTGTTATCAATCGCCACCCAGATATCCCCTGGGGGGTAGTTAGAGCTGTTGGTCTTTTTTATTTGTATCATATGGCTGTTTCATGTCTGTATTGCGCAATACTGATTTCGATGTTTACATGCTTGCAATGGATGTCCTTAAAAAAATACATAAAATAGCCAGAATGTTTAAATCTTTGATATATTTACCAGCACCAGTGTTTTCACACGGACAGCTATATGTAGCATTCTCACGAGCTCGGGCATTTCATGACATATATGTGAAAGTAGAACCAACCAACTCACAAGGCTTCATGAACAATACTTTGGTTACAACCAATGTAATCTATCCTGAAGTCTTGCAAATGTAATTATTGCATCATCAAATATGTCATACATCTCCCACAAATATCTCCCATTTTAAAGGTATCATTAACCATATTTGTGAATGTGTTTCTTTCAACATTTTTATTTGGCACCTCCATGATAGAGTCAACATGTATCCACAATCCCCATCCATCCAGGGAAGTAGCTACAAACCCGAGAACCGACAAACCCCGGGTGACCGCCTAGTGCGTATATGATATGCCACCGTGGGCGAAAACTGTATTTAGCGAGTAAACACTTTTCTAAACACTTTCTTGTTATTGTGAACATTTTCTAAACGTGTTTACATGCTAAACATGCTAAACATGTTTAGCTCGAGGACGGAACGGGTTGTAACTAAGAAAGCTGTTTAAGCCATTAGATACGATACATATAGTCATTGTTTAAACCTCGTGTCTAACTTCAAACAAGTACTTATAAACTTGCTTTTAGTTAACCGCGTTTAAATGACCATTGGAGTTAAACATGTGTTTAGAACTAACAATAGCTTTTCTTAAACATGGTACGGGGGTTGTTTAGTGAGTATTCTGAGCCATTTAGAAGCCAGATATGTCACAAGTACACAGAAATGCAGAAAGGTGGACAGGATGGATGCGCTTCAAATCTTCTTAATTGCACAAGAGAAGGCCAACGAACAAGAAAATTGTCACGGTCGCCAACACCAACGTGCACCAAGAGTTTTTAGGGACAAGGTGAATCCCTTAGATGAGTATGACGAGGAACGTTTCAGAGTTAGCAAAGACACGTTCAACGATTTACTTGGACTTCTGAGATTGGATTCAGAACACCAAATTGTTTGTAGTCCTTAGCAGATTGGCTTTTACGGTCAGGAAACAAGATGGACATTTCTGAAGTGATAGCTTTCCATGCATCAGCTTTTTTCTGGTTGGCTTTATTGTCACATCGTTTGTCACCAATAATGTAAATATAGTTCCTAATGGTCTCAACGAGAGCCATCCTTTCGTCGGCAGTGGAATTGTCACTGCGTTGCCATTTGGTATCAGCCATAGGGCCCAGGCTGTAGAGTATCTAAGTAAAGACCTGCTGAAGATTTATCTACTGAGGCCTATCGTATATGTTCATATTGTTGCACAATCCTCTATCTACATTACTTAGGTAATAACAATGCGAGGACCCGGTTATTACTGCGTGATAATGATCGGGTTGGGGGATGACCGCTGGTAATGGATCGAGCCGAAGGCGAGGTCCATTACCAGCGGTCATCCCCCAACCCGGTCATTATCTTTTTTAACGAGAAAAATTGTGAAATTTCTTTCGGCAATATTTCCAGCGTTTTGTGTTCATGTTCGGGGGCCATATTTTAGCTTATGCAGGGTACCCTGTCTCTTCAATATGTGTTGTTATTATTACCCATACTTTAAGACCAGACTAGCTGACCACTGATGCCCACCGTGCATAGCAACGCGCTAGCATTGATGGCCCTGTCACACCAGACCATTTTAGGCCAACGCGTGAGTAACGTGTTGTAATTTTGGCAACACGCTGGCAAACGCTGACCAACGCTAGACCAGCGTTAGCAACACGCTGAGCGCGTTACTCACGCACTGGGACATGCTGTCACACGCTGAGGAAAACATATTTTTTTCAACATACATACAATTTCCAGCGTTTGCCAGCGTGTGACTGCACACGCTGGCGGAGCGTTGTTACTCACGCGTCGAACACGCTAGACGATCGTTATCAACCCGCTACTCACACGCTGGCGCACGCTGGCGTACGCTGGCGTACTCTGGCGACACGTACGCTGGTTATGGCCCTGTCACCCCAGAACGTTTTAGGCCAATGCATGAGTAGCGCGTTAAAAATAGTTGATACGCTGGCAATCGCTGAACTCTCACAGAAAAAGTCAAGTGGAACCGTGATTTCAGCGTGTCCATACAGGTTGATAACGGGTTCATAGCGTATGCCAGCGCGTGAGTATCGTGTGAGGAACGCGCTCAGCGTGTGAGGAACGTATCACTGATTTATAGTAAAAATACGACAGCGGGTCGCCAGCGTGTGAGTAGTGGGTTGGTAACGATCGTCTAGCGCGTCCGACGCGTGAGTAACGACCATCCTGCGCGCCGCCAGCGTGTGCAGTCACACGCTGGCAAACGCTGAAAATTGTATGTATGTTGAAAAATGTATTTTTGCCTCAGCGTGTGACAGCGTGTTCCAGCGTGTGGGTAACGCGCTTAGCGTGTTGCGAACGCTGGCCTAGCGTTGGTCAACGTTTACCTGCGTGTTACCGAAATTCCAACACGTTGGCCTAAAACGTTCTGGTGTGACAGGGCCATTAGTGTAGTAGCGCGTCGGCTTTTTATACAACTAATCATGTGGTCGTTGCAGTACGCTGGCGCGCGTTGGAACGCGCTACCCACGCGCTGGGCAGTCGTTCATCAGTCGTCGAGCGCGTTACTAACGCGTTACTCACGCGCTGGCGAACGCTATGAACCCGTTAACAACGCGTTATGGACACGCTGAAATCACGGTTCCACTTGACTTTTTCTGTGGAAGTTCAGCGTTTGCCAGCGTATCAACTATTTTTAACGCGCTACTCACGCGTTGGCCTAAAACGTTCTAGTGTTACAGGGCCATAACAGACGACACGCGTATTTTAAAAAAATGCCGCGCGTATAGATACAAACGTTCTACGCGTACATTTTATAGCGCGCCGTATCAAGAGTTGACGCGTCCTTGTTACAAGTTACCGTAGGACTGTTGCATTCGGCCAATTATTGGCTTACATGATGCTTCATTAATAAATACCTAGGAGAGTTGAAGGCTTCTGATTGGCCGAGACTCGATCACGTGCAGGGCATTATATGTAGTAATATCATGGGTTTTCCAAGGGCCGTTTTCTAAATCCCGGCTTTGGGCTGCATTATGGCCACATTACAGACGTTTTCCTAGTTCCGGATCGCAAACATTATTAAGGCTGTTTTCGGCAAGTCTAATCCTCGAAATTTAAATGAAATAGGTTTAGTAGTTTACCTTGAGTGATGGAAAAACTACAGTTTTTGTTTCGATATTTATGCTCTTCTTTATTTGAAAATACATGTACGACGTCAAATATACCGACATCCCTTTTTCTAGTTGCGGATCAGTATAACCAATTCCGGATCGAGTAAAAAACTGCTTCGTACATGAACAATAATATTATCACGCTAGAACCAACCCGAATCAAGCCTATATTTCTGATAAAGTATTCATTAATTTATATAAATACAGTTTATAAAATAAATTTCAAATACTTTCACTTCCAATAAAGTTTAAAAAGAGGACTTGCAAGGAAATGCTTTGAAATGTTTTGTCCGTGTACGTACGTGTGTGGCGCGCGGCAACGAGCCGATAAACTTTGTCCCACCATAGAGAAATTTCTCCATGGTCCAACAGAACACGTCATATGAAATCGCTTGCGCGCGTGTAATTGATGCATGTATTTTACGGGCGATCCGGAACTAGGAAAAAATGAACGTTCAGTCTTTGGCATATTTTTTTAATACTGGAGACTTTTAGACTTATTTTTACTGATGTATCAAGAAGCTTGTATGTTTCTTTTCAAAATGCACTTCATCTAAACAAATATTATTGGAGACCAAGCCATAACAAGGTAGGTTTTTATTTGAAGCGATTCGGAACTAGGACAAATTCGGAGCTAGGAAAACAACTGTACCACTGCTAAACTACATGAACAAAGCCAAAATACGAAAACGAAGCTGCGTTTGTAAAACGGCCTAGAAGAAGCCGCGAAGTCGCGAAATTCGGAGTATTTTCACCATTTTTCTCGTTAAAAAGGTATTTATTAAAGGTAATAACAGTGCGAGAACCCGGTTATTACTGCGTGGTAATGACCGGGTTGGGGGATGACCGCTGGTAATGGATCG
Organism: Crossaster papposus; assembly: GCA_037893245.1. Taxonomy (NCBI): domain Eukaryota; kingdom Metazoa; phylum Echinodermata; class Asteroidea; order Velatida; family Solasteridae; genus Crossaster; species Crossaster papposus. The sequence continues at coordinate 207,991 of JBAIAA010000567.1, read as the reverse complement.
AGCCGAAGGCGAGGTTCCATTACCAGCGGTCATCCCCCAACCCGGTCATTACCACGCAGTAATAACCGGGTTCTCGCACTGTTATTACCTAAGTAATGCACCCGTATACATTTAAAACAGCTTTCGTAGATACAGCCCATAGTGTTTATCCACTGAACATTGATGTTTAGACACATTACGTTTAGCTTATGTTTACAAACTGATATAATAAGCAAGAAAAGTGTTTTCTCGCTAAACGCATTTTGTGTGTGCAGCAGGTATGTAAACTGTAACCCTTTGTATCCACGTACTTGGCTTACAAGAACATCATTTTCATATGAACAGAAATTTAACACGAGATGCTCATTTCCCATCTGAAGTGTTGTTGTACTGGTTTTTTGTCTGTCTTTTGAAACCATACATGTTATTTTAACAACTGCGCTTAGTCGACCGTTACTGAATTTATTGATTGACACCCGAATTTCCCCTGTATGCATTTAATTTGAAATACTCCCAAAGCTAAAACAAAACAACTATTTTGTTGAAGTTCCCGCTAAAAATACCACCACAGCCTTTTTTTTACCACAATAGTTTTATAAATATTTCCGATTTTTGTTCGGTAAATTTGAGAGACCTTATTTTTGACTCACTCTGTAATATTCCTACAACGCCTGTCTATGTATTCAGTTTAAGAAACGGCTAAAGAGTGCACCCCTTTGAAGCAATATGGGTCTAATGCAGTTCCCTCTTGGCAATGAAATTCATTAACTCTTTAAACTCAGGCCTGTTTTCGAAGATTTTGTACGTGTTGCTAGTGTGTATAGGCCCCCTATACAAATATCATTTACAGTGTACAAATTCCATATAATTATGTATCATTGGAAAGCTTACATATAGGGCTATATTTTGGGGGAATATTTGGACCCCAGGAGCTTTTAAGGGAATAAGTCAGATGTAGCGCGGGGCTGAGTGCAAAGGGTTAAGATCGATCGGCGACCCGTTTGTAAAGCCGATCGTTTGTGACTTTGTCGGTAAATGAGTTCCGCTTTACAACATCAACCTATTAGCATCGGATAAAATAATGCTTTTATTACGCCCCACCCACATGTGAGAGCGAGTCACTAAAAATTCGCTTATTTTGCAATCTTGTGCACGGCCAAAAGTATCAACCAGTTTGGTATTGTGTGCATAAATCCATATTTTAGAAAGAGTAAGCATATTTTCAAATATTATTGTTTACTAAAAAAAAGAGTACATTCTAATTGTATTAAAATGTATTTATCAGTAATCTTAAAAAATAAAGCAGATCCATGTGAGAGGTGTTTTAAAACAAATATTGACTGCTTTAACTCGTGGTGTAGCCTTCTTCGGAAATCCTATATTTGTGAGAAAGCATATACCTGCTATGTAGCATTATTTCGTAAACTCTGCTGCTGGATCTGTCTGCTAAGTCGTAACCATTTTCGGACAGGTTTGAGACACGTTTGGTTGGTTCAACATAGCCAAAGGCTAAATGCCGACTCGTTCCCTCCTCTTTATTGAACCTTCAGCTAATTAGGATGGACAGGAAAGGAAGTGGGTTGGCCGCGGGCCGGAAACGACCGAGATCCTAGTATATATGAAAGTTGATAACATAATTCAGTTAACTGAACTCCAAGCAAACTGAACCGAACTACAGTTGGCTTCTGAAAGCTTGGTCGGCATCACATTATTATCCACATCACCCCTCTTTAAGTACTGAGATAAGCCTCCTCTCGCAAAACATGACGGGAACTGCTCATGTCTCATTTCCTTCTGTAATTAATACATTAGGGAACAACGGACTTTAGCTGGTAATTACCTACTGATTTAGCGAGAAAGCTTTGATCAATGTGAATTACATTGTCTTATTCGTTTAGGGAAAAATTTGTATAAATTACCTGCAAACGAACCTACCGACTGAACAAGAGAAGAAACAAACCCGTTGCTTAATGTGAAGAAAGGAATTACTCCGCTTGAAATGGCACTGTCCGGAAGATGCACGTCAATCGTTAAGGTGGTTATCGTTTAATACTGCGAGGATTATGCATCCTAAACGTGACCTTGACATCACGTATACACTAACCGGCTGCGTGAAAATCCGGTTCAGATTTGGGATTTGTATCACGAGATATTGATGCATTTCAAAATTACAGCAATTTTGGAACCGGAAGGGTTACCAACGGAACACTTTCTACAAAAGCCAACAATTTCGCGTGGGTTTTCTGTATTTTCTCAAGATGTACGGTATATTAAATTGAAAGTGCGGGAAAATCTTAATTTTTTGAACTTGCGGATTGAAATGAATGAAATGACCTAAAGTTATTTACAAATTAATACCAGTCTTCTTTTATGAATAATTTAAAATATGTGACTACATAACACCTTGATGGTTTAAGCAAGATTTAAAAAACAAATATGAATATGTTGAAAGTGAAGCTAAAATGCAAAAACGGTCTGGTACTATCCTATTCAACAGTTAAAACAATTAAAACAAAATACATTAAGGAAACACGACAAAAATGACTTTCTCGTGAATAAGGTCCATATTATCCACTCGACTGACAAGAGAGCAGTCTCCACAAAGGTTAGAGAAAACGGTTCGTTTATGCATGCTTATACGCACGTAGCGGATTGCAATCATACATGCATGGCAGTATACCTATAGTGTTCACATCGACGTAAAAAAACCGAAGTGAAAAGCAAACAGAACCAAAACTGCAACGCCTAATGGAGATATTTCACGTGGATGTCGCCGACAACGCAAACTAGTTTGCAGACGATCGCAGTAATGACCGGGTCCTCGCACTTTTATTCACTTTAATAAATACCTTTTTAACAAGAAAATTGGAAAAATGCTCAAAATGTTGTGACTTTTCTTTCGGCGATATTTCCAGTGTTTTGTTTTCATGTTCAGGGGCCATATTTTAGCTTAGGCATGGTACCCTGTCTCTTCAATATGTGTTGTTATTATTACCCATACTTTGAGACCAGACGCCCACCGTGCATAGCAATGCGCTAGCGTTAACAGACGACACGCGCATTTTGAAAAATGCCGCGCGTATAGATACAAACGCTCTACGCGTAAATTTATAGCGCGCAGTATCAATATTTGACGCGTCCTTGTTACAAGTTATCGTAGGACTGTTGCATTCGGCCAATTATTGGCTTACATGATGCTTGATTAATGCTGGTTCAGGGGACATTTATTTGCTTCTTCTTGGAAGCCGGTCATTACTAAGGGAATAAATGTGTGTTCGAGAGGTTTTAATCACTCTGTTTAATACCGATTGGAGTCTGGGTGCTGATAATTACCCGAGCCGAAGGCGAGGGTAATTATCAGCACCCAGACTCCAAGAGGTATTAAACAGAGTGATTAATACCGACCGAACACACATTTATTCCCATTCATAAATACCTTTTTTGTAAAATTCAGCCCAAAAAGCCCCGAAAATCCCGGAAAATTGTCGCAAGTAAATTTCGGTGTTTCGCCATTCTGTCTGTGTCAAATGACATGTTTCCGCCTCTGTCGCTCTCTACACAATACATGCTATAAAGCGTATTTACTGTGAACCAGACTATTACTGCCATTGGCAACCTCGTTCCCAAGGTGTCAAGCTGTACGCGCTCAACACTATCCGCTTTTATTATTGGAGACGAGGTACTATTCAGGGTTGGAAATAAAGTGAGCCCCGGGGACGGAATGTTGTTTCCATCTATGTTTAAACACTTCCAGCCATGTCTTTATCGTCCGTTTAATACCGGCCACGTGACAGGCTCTCGACCAATAGGAATGCCTAAACTGTCCCAGGTATTTATGAATACAAAATAATGCCCTCCACGTGATCGAGTCTCGACCAATCAGAAGCCATATATGTATTTATGAATGTGTTATAAAATGCCAGTTATATCATTTTATCACTGACTACCGATGTGACAACATGGCCAGATCGCTGAGAATCATGGAATTGGTAGAACTTCGTCGTGATGCTAATCCACGCAAGTACTGGACATGGATTAGCCTAATACACCTGTCGCACTATTATATATGTTGTCATCACATTCCATTCATGCCCACTTTACGGTTTTCCCAATCAATTTCTGCAAATAAGCAGCCAATTAAATGTTTGTGCGTTTGAATTTTCGTGCGTTCGTTTTGCCTGTCCAGTTTTTACCGCGTTTCAAATCCAGAATTCGGTCATTCAATTTAGTTTTTGAGGCAGTCAAATTCCTTTAGCAATCTGTTCAATTTAGCATATTGTCGTTATTTTTCGTGACGCACAATCATCATTCAATTTAGCAAAGCTGGTTTGACTAGAGATTTTTGATGATTTATTATTTTCAATTTCGTAATGAGGCAATCAACTTTGCTAAATGAAAATTCAAATAAGTACGACAAAGAAATGCGAAAAAACAGATGAACAAATAAATTGTGCTAGACATTTTGTTCATATCTTCACTTATAAGTCAGTCAAACTTTTTTGTTTTTTATTCATTTATGTTTCCTGTAGCATTTATATAGAGCCTAGTGGATTTCGTTGTTGAAATTCTCCTAGTATGTAACTAGTTAGCAATTTGCTTAGCAAGGTTTCACGAATTATAATTTAGTTGTCAACTCCTTAGTTAGTATCCGGGCTATGTAGTTGGCTGCTAAGTTAGTAAGGTTTCGTGAATGACCACAGACTCCTAAAAAGTCCTACGAAAATCAGACTTTCCTAAATATTTGTTAAACCCTTAATTCCACGTGAATGGTCAGTCTCCAAGCATGCGCAATATTGTCAATTTGATTATTTTGTATTGTCTGATTTCATGAAGTCTGGACTTATCACGTTACACCTGGGGTGCGTTCCACTTACGCGAACTGTTTGCGCGAACGTTCGCCAACGTTTTGAGTTGGCGTTAGTTGAAGTGGAACGATATTTTAAAAAACTACGTTTTCAAAATGGCGGCGCCCAGTGAAAGTGCCATCGTTTGGTTCGCTGCTTTTAGTCCCGAACTCATTATTTTTCTTTAAAAGATCCCTGTGAATGCTCAAAACAATCCACCGTTTATAACGAAAAGTATAAAACGTAAATAAAAACCGTGAAAAGAACCCTGCCGTCTGCTAACCGCTTCGCCATCATTAAAATACGTCACTGGCCAACAGCGAACAGCTCGGAATGTCGTTCGCCGTTTTCGCTAACGTTGGCCAACATAATTGGCGCACATTGCGTTCCACTCACGCGAACAACGCTAACGTTGGCCAACGTTGGCAACGTTCGCTGGAGTGGAACGCACCCCTGTATTCTTTATATAAAGAAACCACCATCACGGTTTGTGTACATAAACAAGTATATAAGTACAAAGCCAAATGCGTCATTAATTGGGACACATCTCTATAGACGCGTGCACAACAATTTCCAATCTTTACTGTAACCTAACCCGTTTTCCCCTAATCCTTTTTCTATGAAATTTTGTATTTATACATTTTGGACCTTATACTTTACCAATCTATACTGTTAACAAAATAAAAATGTTTCTCCTTCAAGGAGTTGGAACCATAGGGACACATCAACATGTCTCCCTAATGTCAATGTCCTCTCAGTACCGTAAAACTTATACTAAACTGTCTCCTTAAAGGGATCGTACACGTTTGGTAATTGGAACCCATTGTTGGTTTCAATCCTGTATAGTTATAGATATATATCATAAAACTAACCTGTAAAAACTTCATTTCAAAAGGTGGTAGCGATTTTGAGATATTGCCGAAAATCTGGAGCGGTTATGTCCACGCCGGAAGAATAATCTGCATTGGAATACATAGTCTGAGAAACGTCACTGCAGTAACGCTTCTCAGATTCAAATTTGTGGGGATAAAAAGTGATATCTTTTTCCATAACCGCAGTACTTCGAAGTGAAAAGTTTCTAAAAATGCAATATACTATCAAAAGCTGCTGTACTTCTTACCAAGTAAGTTTTTATTGCCATAAATTTTTAGGGTAATTACCAAACGTATACAAATAATACGATCACTTTAAGGGTACATTTAGCATAATACCCATCACTATAGATGGGTACAATACTTTAAGAAAGAAAAAACAGCTTAAAAACAGCTTTTATAAAACACTAAACCTTCCATTAAAGTCGGAGAAAATTACGGCAAAAGTTACTTGGTGCATTGCTCTCTAAGAGTGACGAGCTCACTCTCAGAAAAATGTTGAGTCTCTCCTATTATACTAACAGAGTGCAATGAACCTTTTAAAGGGAGGATACACCATTTGCAAATGTATCGAACATTTTTACTCCCAAACTATTAACAAATATTTTACTTAAGTAAATAATGATTGTAGGCAATCAGCAAAATGATTGAAGTAGGTATCCTTCAATTGTTTAGACAAAATGAATTTTACAGAAAATAAATCACGATCGCCGGATGGCGATCGCGAAAAATAAGAACAACATAAGTACTGAAAACGAACATCGTTTATCTTGCCTTTCTCAACAATGATTGTAACACTTCGGATAGGTCAGTTAAATGATGTCTACCATAAAATACAAGCCCTCAAATGGTGTTTCCTATACCTTTAAGAGTGAAGACAACTCCAGTAAACCCCACTCCAAAAGAGTAAATTTGAACTCTTTCGGAGCCATATGAAGGACAGCTCTTTTTGTTTTAGTTGTTATTCATAATGCTCCTCGAAAGAGTACAAATTAAGATATTTTTGGAGTGGTTTAATTAAGAGATATATAATATTTAAGCTATCATATTTTAAGAGAGTATGTACTCGTACGATCGTACTTTTGGGGAGGTCACTCTAGAGCAAAATGATACTGGGCAAAGAAATAATTACGTGTTCATGGCTGAATTCTGCAAATAATAATCTACCCCTGCTTCAGGAAACATGAGTACTTACCTTGTACCGTAGTTGAGAATGCAACGAACAGCCCGGCGAGGAGAACTATTTTCTCCATGTTGCACACAAATAGCCAGCGATGCTTGTAATACTAAGGACTGAATTTGATCACCAGCTTTATAGCAAACCATGCGCAACAGTAATCTATCATCCAACACTGTGCAGTATTACAGGGACTGATATTAAACTATGACGTCAAACTGTATCTCGTCTCCCGTTGGTCCGCGCTTTATTCATTAATTTGTTGTTAATAAAATACCGGTAGGCCTTATTCCCCGACTTCACTCTCGAAACATTCATTATAATTTGGGTGGTTAAAACAGTTAGGTAAAATTTTAACCACCAATTTGACCACTGTCGAGAATATTTGGCCCAACCCTTTTTAACCAACTGTTGTGTGGTTCACCTGCCAACCAATGGTTGGTAACAAGTAGTTGTAATGTACTTGTTTATTCAAGTGTGGGTTCTGAAGCAATGACGGTCCACGTCGATACATGTACGGGAGCCTTAAAGTGCCATATGTGACATCTCCCTTTTTTTAATACAAAGAGTTGTAAACTGTAAAACTTTAAGTGTCCAGCTAATGTATATTAGAATGTCTTCTAAACTCTAGCAAAGGAATGAAAGGCAAAGGCTAAAGTTCAAACAAAGTTCAATGTGCGAGTTTGAAATAAAATCAGGCACTTGTAAAGGAAATTAACTTTGTGTGACTGAGTTGCACATGTGAACTGTTTTGTCGTCTAACTAAACTTAAAGATAAGACTGACTTTAGTATAAGCAGAAGTAGTTCGCCTATGAGAGGTTTATTACGTTAGAGTGTTCAGTTTATAAGTCCATGTGGATGGGTGGCTTGACGATGCGTCCACTTCTGGTGATGTAGGGCGGCTTTGCGGGGTTAACACCTTGGTTTGCTGGTTCTGGCTTCACGACAGGTTTTGAGGTCTGACGAGGGGTGGTTGTCTCAGGCATTAACGGAGGGTCTGGGTCTGGGTCTGGGACAACTGCTGGTAGGGGATGCTTGTTGGCCACGTGGGTGGAGAGACGAAGGTGTCGTCGATTGCGCCGGTATTTGCGGCTGCCATACTCAACTATGTATGACCTTGGCGCTTCATGGCGATCTACTACAGTGGCAGGAACCCACTGCTTAGCACCTGGAAATGGTGCCATCCTCACCGGGTCTCCGGACTTCAGTGGCGGCAGGTCGTGTCCTTTCTTGTTGAAGTAGTGTTGCTGTCTACCCTTGTCTTGGTCGAGCCGCTGTTTTATGTCGGAGGTCTTATGCACCCTGGGACGAAGCAAAGTTCGTGCTACAGGTAGCTTGTTTCGAGGTCTGCGACTCATAAGCAGCTGAGCGGGTGATAGGTCACAGCTTGCGAGTGGGGTTGTGCGATAGTCAAGCATCGCGAGGTGTTTATCCTGACATTTTTTCCACAAGCGTTTCACTGTCTGAACGGCACGCTCGGCTTCGCCGTTAGATTGAGGGTGATGAGGAGAGGAGGTGACATGAATGATCTGGTAGTCATTGCAGAAGACGTTGAACTCGTTGGATGAGTATTGTGGACCGTTGTCAGATCGCAGCTTCTCAGGGATGCCGTGACGGCTAAACTGTGACTTCAGTGCATCAATTACTGTTGCGCTGGTTGTGTCTGTGAGCCTGTCTACTTCAATAAATTTTGAGAAGTAGTCGATGGTCAGGAGGTACTGCTGGCTTTCGAACTGAAATATGTCAGATCCCAGCTCGATCCAAGGAAGATCAGGTACCTTTATGGGTTTAAGCGTCTCTGGAGGCTGCCGGTTCTGATGTGTATTGCAGGTTCTGCAATCCTCGACCAGTTCCTCAATTTGTTGTGTCATTCCGGGCCAGTACAAAGCTTCTCGTGCTCTCTGCTTGCACTTGACGATGCCCAAGTGCGATTCATGGATCAGGGCGAGCATATCACGCCTCATGCTTGGTGGTACGACAATCCTCATGCCCTTGTAGACGATACCGTCGCAAATTGCAAGCTCATCTCTGGTGTTCCAGTACTCACGTACGGCATGTGGTGTCTCCTGTTTGGTATCGGGCCATCCTTTCAGGATCACTGCATGGAGCTCATTCAGCTCGTCTGCTGTTTGCTTCTGAAACTCGATGTAGCGTGTTGGTGTGACAGAGATGTAGTCTACCATGTTGATGATAACTGGCTCGATGTCAGGTTCTGTGTCAGGTAGGTTAGCTCTGCTGAGCAGGTCTCCGATCGGGATCTCCTTGCCAGGCTTGTAGGTGACGTTCAAGTCATATGGCTGAAGTCTAAGGAGCATAGACTGCAATCTCATGGGAGCTGACAGGAGGGGTTTGGAGAAGATTGCTTGCAGTGGTTTATGATCACTCTCAACAGTTACGGCTTTCCCGAAGACGTAGTGATGAAATTTTCTGCAGGAATGGACAATTGCAAGCATCTCCTTCTCTATCTGTGCGTATCTCATTTCTGTAGGTGTCATCGCTCTGGAAGTGTAGGCTATAGGCTTGCCTTCTTGGAGTATAACTCCACCAAGAGCGTAGCTACTAGCATCACACTGTATGGTTGTCTCTTTGCGGACATCATAGTATGCCAGAACTGGAGCCTCGCTACAAAGCTTTTTAAGCTTGGTAAAGCTTTGCTGCTGCGGCTTGTCCCAGTGAAATGTCACTTCTTTCTTCATCATTTGGCGAAGCGGCTGGTCGACCTCACTGAGATCTGGAATGAACTTCGCCAAGTACTGGATAAAGCCAAGAAATCTGCGGACACCATCCTTTGTCTTTGGCTCAGGCATCTCTCTCATCGCTTTGACCTTGTCAGGATCTGGCTTCAATCCACTGTCAGTGATGAGATGACCAACGTACTTGACTTGTGTTTGTTTGACGTGGCATTTATCGAAGTTGAGCTTCAAATTCCACTGAGTAGCTCTGGTTACAACTGCCTTCATGACCTCATCGTGGTGTTTCGGATTCTTGCCTGCAATCAGGATATCATCCATTATGGCGCGTGCTCCATCTATACCCTCTAGCATCGTGTCCATGACACGTTGGAAGATTTCAGGTGCACTTTTTATGCCAAAAGGAAGACGTAGCCATCTGAAACGCCCGATTGGTGTGTTGAACGTTGTGAGGAGGCTTGATTCATAATCCAGCTCAATCTGCAGGAACCCGGACTTGGCGTCTATGACGGAGAAAATCTTGGCATCTTGCAAGGATGCCACGATTCCTTCGACTGATGGGATTGGGTAGTGTTCACGACGTATTGCCTTGTTGAGGTCCTTTGGGTCGGAACAGATTCTCACCTTCCCATTCTTTACCACGACAACCATTGAGCTCACCCAGTCTGTGGGTTCGGTGACTTTCATAATGTGGTTGTCACGCTCCATTTCATGTAGCTTGTTGACTATCTTCGGCATGAGAGCCTGTGGTTGACGTCTGGGGCCATGTACTACTGGCTTTGCGGATGGATCTATCTTCAAGGAATATTTTCCTGGTAGGGTACCGGTGGTCATCTTTAGCTCAGGGTACTGCTCGAGCCCATAGACTCTGTCTATGAGTCTAAGTTGCTTGCTGGCATCTCCGCTGAGGAGTAGTGGCTTTTGATCAGCCTGTACTATGTAGTATGGCACATCAATGCACACATTTTTGTGGCATGTAGGCAACGTGATGCGCCCTTCTACCTTCAGCTTGTTGCTTGAGTAGGACTCAAACTTGTGGCCACTTGGGCACAGCTCTTTGGTGTCCCCGAGTGTTTGGTAGATGTGGAGAGGCATTATGGATTGCGCTGCTCCAGTGTCAATCTGCACCTCGACCTGTTTGTTGTTGATCCAAACTTTCTCATACCATTCGCTTGACGCAGACTTGTCCTCCAATGCACTGACAAGATGGGTATATTCTTCTTCTGAAGAAAAGTCATCACTTTCAGATGTGCCTGGGGCTGTGGCATTTTCCATCCTGTGTGCTTCAAGTCGTTTTCTGCACACCGATGCAAAATGATTTGGCCTTTTGCAGAAGTCGCATGTTTGGTTCTTTGCGGGACACTTCTTGTGGTCTGCCTCATACCCGCATTTCGGGCACTTTTTCACAGTGCTCGGTTTTAGCTCAGCTCTGCTGAACTTTCTCGGGTTGAAACTGCCTCTTTGATGGTGTGGCTTGTGCTGGGGGTGTGACTTGGTGCGACTGGTTTTTTGGGAGCGATGTGCTGACCTAATGGCATTGACTTTGCGATCTTCGCCTTTGCTGATTTCTTTCAAGCTCTCTTGAGATGTCTCGTAGTTTTGACCAATTTTGATGGCCACAGCCAGTGTCAGCTCGTCTCCTTTCTCCAGGCATTTCTCTTGGACTGCATGATTGAATGCGCGGAGAACTACTGCATCTCGAATCATGCGCTCTTCGTCATTGTATCCACAGTCCTTGACTAGCAACCGCAGGTCAGTGACAAAGCTATCAAATTTCTCCCCTTCAATTTGCTTTCGCCGGTTGAAGTTAATGGTGGCACGGATCTCATTTTTTCTTGGTGCCACATATTTGTCAAACTTGGCATAAACTGCCTCCAGCTCGTCGCATTCATCTGGTGAGCCCCACTGGAAGGTTGTGTAGATTTCCCTTCCTTTATCTCCAACATAGGTCATTAGGTAGTTGACCCGTTCAACCTCTGACTTTTGAGCTAGGGGTCCCTTGAATGTGAATGTGCAATGCTGTTTGAATCTCTTCCATTCTTTAGGCAAATCATGTGCTGACCAGTTCATACCGGGTTTTTCTGTTGACTTTGACATGTCTGCTGCCGGCCTCCGTAGTTTTTATTTTCGGCCTCGAGGGAAGTAGTGTACGATTTTGCAGAGCAAACTCGAATATGCAGTCTAGCAGTTATCTCTTTACAACAAAGTTATTATTGCTTTGGATACTCTGTTTCAGTTCCTTTTTTTTTTTACTTCGAAACAGTCTTACGAAGGATCGTTGCACTGTAAACGATGTGGTGATAGTTTATCACGGAACTAATTCAGCTACGCTACTTCGATGCTTGAAGTTCGACGCTTTATTGTGAGTTTGAACAACAGTTTGTGTAGGTTACTCACTCATTCGACGTCTTTTCAGACGTTTCCTGTCTGCTAGCCAAGTTCTGGTTGATTGCTTTCCCCGTTTTTACTGAGTTTTGGGGTCCAAAACTTCTGACACCATGTAATGTACTTGTTTATTCAAGTGTGGGTTCTGAAGCAATGACGGTCCACGTCGATACATGTACGGGAGCCTTAAAGTGCCATATGTGACAGTAGTCATTTCACCCAACGTTGATTACATTTAACCAAATTTAAAACCAACGTTGGGTAGATTTTTAATCAACCGTTGGTTACCAGGTGAACCACACATCTGTTGGTTAAACAATTGGTCAAAACATTTCCCCAGCATTGGCCAAATTGGCAACATTTACATATTGTTTGTATATACTGACATGTTCAAGAGAGTGTGGCATCGCGACAACGGTTCCTTCAACTTTTAGTGTTTCACGTGACCACCGTACGTACCACTATGTTTTGTCACTATAGCAAACGCGTGTTTGTTTCACGTGACTTGCTATTTGTTCGTTTTTTAATTCGAATCGTCAAGTCTCTTCTGGTACATCCTAGTTTAATCCTTGCAAAAAACGGGGCAGAAAAAGGCCAACATTTTCCCTTACTGAAAAGGACCGGATTCCCCATACAACAACGGGTGTCCAGGGTGCAGGCGTACACACGTTTGTATAGCGCGCGACCGAGAACACGAAGTTAATATTACAGGAAACGAAGTTAATATCACAAAAACAATCCAGTTTGTTCAGGAAAATTAAGTTAAACATAATAACACCTAAGAATGACATGTATACGCCAAGTTTGAATGTTAAATAGGCCTATTTTCGGGAAAGTCTATAAAATATGTCGGACAAGTATTTTTCAAGAAAAACCGAAACAAATGTCGAAAATGAGAATTGTTGAACTCGTGTGCCGTGAACGGCGGCCCTATTCAGATCGTGGGAATGTCAAGAAGATAAATAAGGATGGTTTTCTAAGGTAGGATTTACCGTTAATATGTTTATAATGCTCTCGGTACATCAATTATGCTATGGTTTAATCCTATTGTGGCAACATTACACAACATACAGCACTTACTCAGCAACACATAACGGTAACATAACTATACACATATTTCTGCAACGACACCGTTTTTCCCGAAACATGAATCGATTTGGTCTTTCTTTTCTCATGCTTCATTTCGACTATCTTACATGTACTGTATAATTTATGGTCATCCTAGTTCGCCAGCTTGCTAATAGTAATTTCGTCCCGCCAAGTATAAAGTTTAAATCAATATTTTTGTTGTCGCCATCCTATTTCTACGCCACGCCTAGCCTACACATACATGTATTGATGACTTGTCACGTGTATGTACCACTGACCTCTATACATGGACAGATCATCCATTGTTTCATTTTGAAGTCGGCATGCAGAGAAGTGCAACATGGCGTCACTGCTGTGAGCCAATGAAATGTCCAGGTGTAGAGTTCAGTTGGTTGGTAAATCCACTGACCTCTACAACTGGACATTTCATTGGCTCACAGCAGTGACGCCATGTTGCACTTCCAGTTCGCGCCGACTTCAAGTGTTAGCACAGCAGAATATGGACAATGATCTGTCCAGGTGTTGAGGTCAGTGGTATGTACATGTAAGTGTGCAACTTGACCGAGGTAATAGTAGTCTTGATCCAAGACCAAGCTAGCTAGCCGTTCATTTGTTCCGCGGCGCGCCGTCCGTATATATCCGGGCTTATTGAGGGCGCCCTTAATTATCGCCAGATTCGTTCCCCAACTTGGGGAACGAATCTGGCGATAATCAAGACTAAGGTAATAGCGTAGCCATGCCGTTGCTGAGGTGGGCGGGGCTTATAGTCAAACGCGGATCGCGTATATTTTGTTTACACCGCAGCGAAGGGTTTCTTGTCGTAACACTGGCAATTCCACTCTTGAAAGGAGACTCACTTAATACGAAGTATACAGCGTATACACAGCGCGCGCGAAAAATATGCGATCGTGTACGCGTGCACATCCACATGCACATCGCACATGTACAGTATTAGCTCGGAATTCGTTTTCCTTGCCCCATGGCTGAACTACGCCCATGGCTGAACTGAGTCGAGCACGATGAATTGAGAAAGTTTCGCAAACCCTATTCCTATGGATCTCCTCTAAGTTTTCCGAAGAAATAAAAGAAAAATCCACCCTATTCTGATGATTTCTCATCAGAATTTCCCTTGTTGGTGGTTAATGAGGTGTAATATTTAGGAAAATATAGTTGGGGTGTTTAAGTACTAATAGTAATATGGAGTAGTAGACCGAGTAAGTTGGACCCTACAATCGCTTTTTAAAACATTTTGACATAGTTTCACATCGCCAAACTATGTCCAAATGTTAAAAAAGCGATTTAGGTCCAAGGTACTCGGACTACTCATCAGCTAAAATTATTGCTCAACTCGTGCTCGACTATCACTATAATAATAGTTATAGTAAGTACATGTATAATGAATTGGCTGTCGATGGCGGAGAGGATTCCCATCAGTATCCCTTCGAAACTTCCCAATCAACTTGTTTCAAATGTTTATTTTGCCCTAGTGTAATTACTTTCTTTTACCTTATTGCCCTGTTCAGTATGTTTTTGTTTTTTTTCATTTGTTTTTGTGTACACTGTCTTTGTATTTGTAGTGGTTTCATGGCCGAATAAATAATAAATACTAAAAATGTACGTGTAATGTGATAACATCGCGCGTCTTGCGCCCTCAGCGCTGCAACTAGTGCCAGCCTACAGAACGTATTCGTAGTCTTGTTACAAGGCCGTAATATAGAGTAAACCCTTCGCTGCGGTGTAATAAAAATATACGCGAGCGGCTCTGCGCGTGAAGCCATCGGCGGCCATAATTATTGGGATATTAAAAACATTGCAGGCGTACACACCTTCGTATAGCGCGCAACCGAGAAAATTGAATTTAATATCAGAGGAAACGAAGGAAACGAAGGGGGCAAATACATGTAGTACAATCAAGTGGTATGGTAATTCTCAAAGCAAGGAACTATGCACATAGGCTTCATACATTGCTTACATATAATCACCGTTTGTTTTCGCCGGCCTAATTTGCGGTTACTGCAAACAATGCAGTCGCGTTTCTTTCCATTGCGGTTTTTGCCAGGAAAGTGCTGTTGTCTTGCCAAATCAATAGGAATATGGTATCTCAACTGACTTGTTGCATTACGTTTCCAACCTAATAGCAAGCCTTGTACAATCCCTATACGAAAATCAAGGTTACTGACATTTTTGCTCCCTGCTGTGCTGTTAAATATTACTCTGCTATTGACAATACATATATTGAGAAGATGGTAAAAAACTCGTTTCCACCATTTCAAGCTTCTGTGGGTATGATTGTAGTACTGAAAACACTGGTCTGCTAAATCTGTGCCTCCCATATTTAAATTGTAAGATGAAATACATTCGGGCTTCATAACTTCACGAAATCCAGAAGTGCTCTTTTTACATCGAGTTTGCTTTTTTGACACTGCAGTGCTGCCGACATTAGTTAAAAATGTTACAGATTTTTTGTCTTGCCAAACCATGCACAATTGCCCATCTTTCACCAAAAAGATTGGGTTGCTACCTTTCTTCATTTTATGATTTTTTGGATTTGCGACCTCGGGTATTCCCTTAGCAGTATATCGAGCAGTTCCGCAACATCCAAAGCCTTGTTCAGACAGTTTTGCTATCAGCGACGGACTTGTATAGTAAGTATCACAGTATATGACGTGTCCCTTATTCTGAAGTGGTTTGACTAATTCTATAACCACTTTTCCAGGGACTGTCAGGTTTGGTGGATGGCAGTCTGATGACTCGGAATCTACATGTACCTTATCCTTTACAGTTTTTGTGTTGTCAGCACCTGTGTACAGTTCCCAATTGCACGTGTATCCGGATTTACTACAATTTAATGAAAATGCTTTCATCCCACGTTTTACTGGTTTGTTGGGCATGTACTGAATAAAACTTAAGCGTCCCTTAAATTTCAACATACTCTCGTCTGGAGACAGATTCTGCGCAGGTTTATACAGGTTAAGAAACTTCGGGATAATGACTTCTATCAAGGGCCGAACTTTGGAAAGTTTGTCTTGTTTAGCCGAGGATTCACGAGGAATTTGGTTATTGGAGATGTGGAGAAACCGAAGAATTGAACTGAAACGATTTCTCGACATTATCGACGGATAAAAGGGAATTTTCAAAATTTCTGACGTTGACCAATACATCCTATATTGAGGCGATTTGTTTATGCCCATAGCAATGATAAGTGCTACAAATGCCATCATTTCGGGAACGTTGGTTGGGTACCAGGAGAACTGTTGTTCAGGATTTGAGTCTATTGTTTGCTGTGCATAGCGATTAGTCTCGTCGACGAGCAAATCCCACACGAGTTGGCAAAAATACAGCTTGAAGATCTCCACTGCCGAGAGTGTTCCGAAGTCGCCAGTTGGGCCAGGATTTCCAGTGAACTGCACAGTCCCACAATCGTAGTGGTCTCGTCGTTCCCAACCAGATCGGAAATTGGCTTTTCCGGTTCTTGATTTGGAAGAACTTGGATGGCCGTCATCTTGGGTAGGCTGCAAAAGAAGCAAGATAAAATTTGATTATCGGTCCTATATTTGTTAATGCTAATTTGCAGCACATGCCTAAAATGAATATTGCGCTGAGAAAAGAACGATCATGGTGGCCTCAATAGTCGTTGCAGATATGTCATGAATGTGAATGCCTTGTGTATGGTATTGACTGTGATTGACATAGTGAATCATCTTCTAAATTCTTGCCAAATATAATACATAATAATACGGAGTCTAAATACCAGGCCAAACGGCCTACGAAGCTATTCTTATCTTGTTGGATGCAAAATTGCACGACAGGCTATACCATGTTTATGGGTGGAGGTAAATTTCTATAGGACTGTAATCTGTATTCATTTGATGTACATGCACTGAGTGCCACTGTACATACATCAAATAAATACAGTTATACTCTAATTTCCGTTATACTCGAGGGCACCTACTCAAGCCTGTATCATGCGCTTACCTCTTGAAATTCTGCTGTGTTTTCGCCAAGCATGCTCTCGTCGTCCGAAGACTCTTCAGTGTCATCATTTAAGTCAGGTCCGGAATCACTATCTGCTAAAATCTCGGCCAAAATGTCATCATTGGGGATTTGTTCCATTCCGATTGCAAAAACACAGCGATACGTATAACCTACTTCGACCGCAATGGATATGCATGGGACGCGACGCTATAATGTCGCGTCAGTCACGTGACCGGTAGCTAACCTATTCACGTACACGTACATTCATGCCTGCATGCAATGCATATATGGGATGGCGCGCTAACTTCAAAAACTTTATTTCTGTCAGCAGAGGGCGCCAAACCAATAACTCTCAAGCAGTGTTTTCGCTGGTGAGATAAGTTGCCTTGG
The DNA here is from genome assembly GCA_037893245.1 of Crossaster papposus. Classification (NCBI taxonomy): domain Eukaryota; kingdom Metazoa; phylum Echinodermata; class Asteroidea; order Velatida; family Solasteridae; genus Crossaster; species Crossaster papposus. Next base: position 190,589 of record JBAIAA010000567.1, on the reverse strand, counting down.
TCCCCAAGCTCATGGCAAATCGTGGGACTTTTTGTCGCCCACGGGTTCCAAGCATATCACAACAAAGGCTCTTTTTGGAGCCCGTGGGATTGAAAGGGTTAATGGGAGCAGTATGTCCTATGACTTGTGCAGCCGTAATAAGCTGTACAGCCTGATCGACATCTTATTAGCAAGAAGTGAACTTGGGTAAACCAATTAGCTGTAGTGTACAAAGAAAGAAAATATACAGGTATAAATTAAATGCCAATTAAAGAATGTTGCAACATCACGCTATTTTAGAAACACAAAATTCTCAATTTATTTGGCATATACCCATTTCTTCAGAGAGTGACATTTCATTTGAGCACTGTAAGGAATGTCAGGACTACGTTTTTAAGAGAGAATTGTGGGTGAAATTGTTCTGAAGTATTGGAACTATACGTGTCTACATCCTTTCACCATGATAGCCTTGGCCAACACCATGCATTTATTATAGGTGGCTCTACACTTCCAAAATTGTGATAGAAAAACTGTGACCATTGCGATATTGGGATAATTCTACAGAACATTCGATTTATGCACGTCAAATAGTTCATGACACTATGTTGTGTACACAAATTACCACCATGAACTGTTTGACGTGCAAGTCAACGGGACAGTCTTCGTGGAATGGGTACAAAATTGGTCTGAAAATACCTGTTAACCTGTATTGTGGAATTCAATCATATGTAAAGGGTACCCTAGCCCAACTGATTCCATAAATCTACTGTTCTTTTGAAATATCCCAGGTTTTTCTCTCAGATAGGACCAAAATTGCGCCTAACATTAATGTTCTCCTAAATCTCTCTTAAAACCGAAGTTCTGACAAGGTTTACACTGATAGTTCACTGACCGTACAGTCTGCGAGTTTATTATAATAAATGTACTTACATGTATTTACAAAGGATTTTAATGCATTTGTACCCACCATCGCTGCTGCCACTGTGTCACGGCTCGCTATCCCATCAATGTACGCTCGACCTATCCAGTTATAGAGATCAGTGTGTGAGAGGACGCGGGTGGACAACAATACCAAGACAAAAAAGGACGGTAGAAGTTATCGCGAAGGAGCTTAAAGGTAAGATACACCTTTTGGGGCATATCGAAAAAATGTACTACCGAATTTTATAAGTAAATAACGATTGTAGGCATCCAGCAAAATGATTTAGCTAGATATCCTGTAATTGTTTTAAAACAAGAACAACATAAGAACCACTGCCCGGCGCCAGTTGAAAACGAATGCCGTTTTTCTTTTATTTCTAAGCATTCATGGTAGTAAAACTTCGTACAGGTCAGTCAAACGATATTTACTATAAAATACAACCCCTCCCCCCTCCCCCCCCCCCCCAAATACACCCATTCGTGATTTTTCAAGCAATTACCAATGGTGTATCCTACCTTTAAATCTAAAGTGAATTCACTGCAAAGCTGAACGTAGAAAAACTCTTTCACTCCAGATTGTGAATAATATGCTCCCACGCACCACCAGAGACGAATAATAATGGAGATATAGGCAACCGAGATATTGTCATATACCTTGTTGTAAAACGGTACAAGAAATCTCATATTTCACCACTGGCCTAAATACCCCCGAAAACATGTACGAGTCTTGTCGCTGTAATCTATCCACCTAATTTTTTTTTTTAATGTTGCTTTCCTGTTACTAGCTTCCCATTAACATGGCCTTATGCGTTTAACGAATGCGCTTTTTGACTCTTAATTGCACGTTTTTAATCGAAATACATATCTAACAATACCAGCATTGACTCGTAACATAATGCATTATTAACACGAGGGTGATTTGTAGCGGAGTGTCCAATTAAATGCATCGGCAGTCATCACCGCAGCGCTGGAATCGGAGCGAACAAAAATCCAATCTTTTTGTATGCGTTGAATGGAACTTCTCACTCGCATCACACCCTTGAAAATTATCTTGGACGTGTAACTCCTAAAAATCATATATCCATCACTCTTGAGTTGAACTCTGTAGCACTCATTCCATAGGTGATGAACCCAGGAAGATATCCACAATTTGAGCCCCTCCCCCTCCCCCCTACCCGTCGTCCCCCCCTCCCTCCACTATACCCCTCGTGTCCGACCCACCCGTCTTGTATCCCCCATGTCGTGTACCCCCCTCCTCATTTTTAATCCTCCTCCCCTCCCCGTCGTGCCCCTCCCCCTTGTCGTGTCCCCCAGTCGTCCCTGTCCCCCTCCAACAGTCAGAACACCCCCCCCCCCTAATGTTGCTAAGAAATCACCGCCCATGATGACTGCCACATCTCGTACAAAAAACAACCCGTGTCTCCTTGAATCGAGGCCCGTGAATTAATAAAACAGGTCAAGATAATTGTTATAGATTATTTGATACTAATTGCAGACAAAATAATTAGGACTTTAGTCCACGTACCATTTTATTACATTACCGAACAAATGTGTGTGATTTTTTGACATTTAATTGTTTGGTTAATTTAATCAAAATTAGCAGATTATTGAAACTTGTTTTTTTTTTTTTTTTTTTAACTTGATGTCGCATTACTGTATCCTACACAACTTTGACTTTGAGAACTTTGCTTCATAATCTTCCTTCAATTAAAAAATGAGCACTTTCAAAATCTAAATCTTTCAATGTCAATATTATTACAGAAATATGTACAAATGCAGATGCATATTTGAAGTTCTAAAATTAAAAATAAAACTATGTTTGTCACGTGTTTCTACCAACAACACAACAATCTGAGATAAAATCTGAAGAAAAAACCCCAGCACTGAGCCACCATGTAGTTTAATTACGGTATATATAATCACATGAGTTCTAAACTTCTAAATAAAATAGTGTTTTTGTCACTTATTGCATTTTGGACGTCACAAGACAATTATATATATATTATTATTATTTACTAAACCTATCTTCACAGCCATTTACATGTGCACGGTGTTTTGACAAGAGGGCAATGTGTGTTTGCCAGAATTAGTTTTTAATTTGATTGAAGTTGCAAGCTCGAATATCTTGTCACAACAGTTGTTGTATGATTAACCCAGTTCATAATGACATTGGGTTCTTAAAAGTGTAGTTGTGGTGCAGGCAGGGTGCATACTGCACGGTGTGTGTCCATACAATGTCTGTTGTCCCATACCCCTCTATAAAACTTGGCCGCAACGCAGTGCTCATTAATACCAGTTGGTTGATTGGTTATGATGTCCCAATTCCTGAACGCCACCTCACCAGTATCACCTTCGCACTTCCATGTACCTGCACAAAAACAAAAACAAATACAACATTGAAAGAATACATGTGCATATCAACAAATATGCAGACAAACGATAACAATTATAATTCAAGCAAAATACCTCTAGTCTATTTGTTAAACTTCTGTATCGTTTTTGTTCCCCTGGTTTTTGCATCTCCTCGAAATTCTTTGAAAGAAAACGGGTAAAACTTTAAATTAGAATTTTCAACAAACCTTCTTTGTCGAGATCGTTGCAATTGATCCAAAACGGATCATAACTTCCCTCGCGTCGGGCCTGCTTCTCTAGGAACTCGTTTTCCTCCTCAGACCGTGGTGCGGCCAAGACACTTCCCATCTTGAGGCACTCGTCTTTCGTCTTGTTCCATGTCAGGGACTCAGTGATGGCTTTGTAGCATTTGCCACCCCATGGTTTCCAAGTAGGAGGACACGACCCTCTATGACCACCAATGGAGGCCTTGCACACCTCGTTACCACCAGTGCAACTCATCATCAGATGAAGGCTTATCAAGCCAACGATGAACCGTTTACGCAGCGTCATTTTCTCTGGTCTTACCCCTTTGGGGTCTGGTGCTGAAAATGCCTAGACAACCTGTAGAACTCTGCTTGGCGGCTGAGCTCATGAATTATGCAGTAGTTTTGGTTGGTTGGAAACGCCTCCCTTTACTGAATTCAGAATGAGTGATACCGCCGTCGAGCCGGCCATATTTTGGTATATGATGCAAGCACCAATAACTCGCCGTTGTACAACCCATGCCGTTTGTGGGGGGAGGGGGGGGGGGGGGGGGGGTATTCGCAGCCGTTGTAACGGTCTCAGTTTTATCAAATATGCTGATCTTTCCAGATCATTTCAGTGGAAAATCAAGCACGTTACCGACGCGTGCTCATTTCCGCCAGGCTGGATGTTCCGGTGGCTATACGCTAGGCGCGTTTCAGCCGTGGTGTGAGGGGTACCGGTAGAGGAACCGGGGTGGAAAAAAATAACAAGACAAAAAAGGACGGTAGAAATTATCGAGAAGGGGCTTAAAGGTAGGATACACCAATTGCAGATATCGAAAAAATGTACTACCGAAATATTAAAAAATAATGCAGTCAAGTTTCTAAATTGCATATTCATATCCACAATCGACAGACAATTTCGCGACATTTTTGCACGATGAACGTTAACATTTGCGCAATAGCGATATGTTTCGGAGTGTTTGTACAGAGATAATGTTGTAATATTTAAGTATCGACAATGTGAAGCAAAGAAATTTGCCCAAAAGGCAACACGAAAGGAATAAATCATTTGTTTAACGTTCCCACCTGTGACTGCAAGGTGGTACGGTCGGCGCGCACGGAATTCGAAGCTGAAAACGAAGCTGGCGCTCAACTGGTAACTATGTTTCAATAACCAAGGCAATAACCAAGGCAGTATAAATCGCCGCCAAATCACGAACAACAAACTCGTCAACAACTCGGCCACCACCGAGCGAGCAAGGCGGATAAAATTAATTTGCGAAGGCTTCGCGTAACGCAATAGCTTCCGCTTAATCGCAAACAGCCAACAATTCGGCAACCGAGTTACGGTATACGGTTTCGGGAAGGCTTCGGCCCGAACTCCAGGCAAGGACAATGCAAAAATAATGCAATAGTTTACGCAAAAAGGCCCACAGACATCAACAGGCAATCGAAAAGCGACTACACGTAAAGTCCGTTTCTCCCAAATCTCACCACAGACGAATACGAGTTTTTTTTTAAAATCTTATTCCCCGGGGGATTCGCCGTCGCGAACGATCTGGCACCCCGCCGCACCGACGCTGGCGGCACACACTCACGGCGACGAGTCGCCCGACCAAAAGCGCCGAGTCTCTCCAACATGGCGCCAACCACGCGCGGCCCGCGAATTTTTTTTCCGTAGGTGGGTGAGTCCAAATCATGAATTATTCAGTAGTTGCATTGATCACTGTACAACACTTAGGTTCTAGGTCTCCTTTCCCCTTAAATTAAAAATACTCCAAAGATATCAATTTGACTAGAAAAAACGAAGTGACCTACAGCAGGATTCGAACCAGGGATCTTTGATTCATAGCCCATGTAAACGCTGGGTTTATAATGACGAGCGAATTGATATCTGCAGGACTTGTTGGAAATTGACGGATCTAGCAGGGTGACCTTATTAATAACACTTATATTTCCAATTCGTAACTCGACTTTGTTTTAAGTGAGATATCACAATGAAATTTAAAAGTTGTGTTCATTACGGGATGTTGCCTTTCAAAAACTAATTTTGGTATAAACACTAATACTCAGTATTACCTCGAGAGATTATTAGACAAATTCACTCGGGCGGGACTCGAACCCACGACTTCTTGCTTACTAGTGCAGACGTCTTACGACTCGAATTCCCCCAACATATCCAAATATAGGGTGTACGCTATGGGATTTAGGACTTAAAAAAACACCTCCGGGACCGTTTGAAGAACAACAAAATATCCAACTTGTTCTTTCCCTTAAAAAAATTTATCCAAAGCCGAAAATTTGAAAATTTGACTGACAAAAACAGGAACGTGGATGTTTTGAACCTAATATCTACGATATGCACCTTATCGATCGAGCTATCTGACTTAAATATCGGAATGCTTGACTGAAGAATTAAGTGCATTACAACATTCATGTAGGAGGAGGAAAATAATATTGTGGAGGGCGTTGTACAATCCATCTATTCAAATGCCGTGTTTTGGTTTTTTTTGTTGGGGGGGATATTCGCAGCCGTTGTAGCGGTCTCAGTTTTATCCAATATGCTGATCTTTCAAGACCAATTCAGTGGATAATCAAGCACGTTACCGACGCGTGCTCATTTCCGCCAGGCTGGATGTTCCGGTGAAGGTCACGTGGCTATAGGCTAGGCGCGTTTCAGCCGTCGTGGACGTGTGAGGGCAGTGTTCTCTATAACTGGATAGGTCGAGCGGATCGCGTATATTTTTGTTTACACCGCAGCGAAGGGTTTCTTGTCGTAACACTGGCAATTCCACTCTTGAAAGGAGACTCACTTAAAGGTGGGATACACCATTGGTAATTGCTTGAATTATCATGAATGGGTATTTCTTTGGGGTTGTATTTTATAGTAAATATCGTTTAACTGACCTGTCCGAAGTTTTACAATCATGGATGCCGAGAAAAGCAAGAAAAACGGCGTTTGTTTTTAACCGGCGCCGAGCAGTTATTCTTATGTTAATATCTTTGTTTTTTGCGCCCTCAACGCACCGGTAGCACAAAACCTGTAAACTTGATCATCTTACGCTCGGTTCAGACAGGCGTTCCACAGTCGCACCGAACCAAATTGAAATCAAGTCGCTCCCGAGTCGCTCTAACAACTCCAGCACTCGATCGTTCGCCGTCTGGCGCGCCTTGTCGCCCTTATTCGTTTCAGACGTCGGACTCAATTCACTCATTATTTTGGTTCGGCGCGACTGTTATATTTTTACTTGTGGCACACGATTAGGTTTTCCAATATTTTATAAATAAAGAACAGAACTTTTTTTAAAATTTAAATTTAAGCATTCATCATGTACAAAGGCGGACTAAGGAAGACGGGTAATTCTTCCAAATAGGCACTTGGGGAGACAAATTAGCGTAAGTTTTTAGGTAATAAGGAGACAGTGGAACTTAGGGAGACATTTCAGTTTCTCTCTAAGTGTCTAACTACCCTAAAAAAAGTCCTAGAACGACAGATTTTGGTCTAAATAGCATAAATCTCGAAGATCTTAGAGAAATGGCCTAGGGTAAACAAGTTAGGACTGTTTTAAAGTTTGTATACATCTCTATGGGATTGTCTCCCCAAGTGCCTATTTGTATCGAAATTAACTGTCTAATTCGGCACACATCTAAAATGTGCAGATCAATTCAAACATCACAGTGGTTTAGAAATACTGCTGGAATTCCATAAAACTATTTGCCGTAACTCGAGAATTTTACCGTGTACTTAAAGGCACAAGATTTGCTTTTAGAAGCCATGTTCGTGTTTTCTGCCAATGGTATCGTTGATATACAAAATGATTAACGAGTTATAGTTGGTTTGTCCGTGTTTTAGGGGGTTGCAACCTGCAACATTGATTTTCAAATTGAACTGATAATTTTCTAGCTTCGCATTTGTTATGAGCTTTCGAATGAGACATCCCACGGAAAAATCCGCCAACGGCGAGTAAGGAATTAATTGAATTCAAATTTTGAATTAGGAGCGTCTTGCTCCTAATTCGTGGGCGTCCCAGTATGCACAAATAAACTTAAAGATGGACTACAACGGAATAATGATAAAGGCTGTGTTGCTGTTTTTGTTCGAGAATTGTATAATGATTACTAATATAATAATCTTGTTCCTTCATGCAAAAAAAACCCAAAATTTATCGGCGTTCTACGACCCAGAAAAACTCAGTTTCAGCAAAAGCCCTTAACCATGAATAATTCATACTTATTTTGTGACGTACTACCATGAAAACGCATACATATTATGGTGGCCCTGAAGGGACTCCGCAGATCGCGAATATTGACGTCAAATTTGACGTCAATATTCGCGACTTTTGGGGAAAGTCGTGAATATCGACGTCAAATTTGACGTCAATATTCGCGACTTTTTGGGCAAGTCGTGAATATTGACGTCAAATTTGACGTCGATATTCGCGATCTGCGGAGTCCCTTCAGGGCCACCATGTATGCGTTTTCATGGGTAGTACGTCATCACTTTTCGCTGGTTTACAAGTCCGCTGGTACTATATCGTGGATTTCATTGTGGTTTTCAGTGGATCTTTGCCGGGAACCAGTACAGGGCGGGAAATTTCTAAATCGAAGAATCGAGGTCTATTTTTTTCGGTCAAATTGCAACAAAATTAAAGAGAAAAACATGACCGTAACAATAAAGTGTTACCTGAACTCAACATAAACAAGGTCCGATAATAAATTTAATGTGTGAGTTTTCGTTGTAGTCCATCTTTAAAAGGTATATAAAGGTATATTGACCAATCAAAATGGCCCGCTTTTACGGTAGCGGCAATTCATGATATATCGTTCTATCTGATTGGACAAATCTGCACAACACGTGGCATATAACTTTACCATTTAACAAAAAGAGGTCACCAATTCTTCCAAATAGGCACTTGGGGAGACAAATTAGCGTAAGTTTTTAAGTAATAAGGAGACAGTGGCACTTAGGGAGACATTTCAGTGTCTCCCTTAAAGTGTCTAGCTACCCTAAAAAACGATATTTGGGAGTTATTTTTGTCCTAGAACGACAGATTTTGGTCTAAATAGCATAAATCTCGAAGATCTTAGAGAAAAGGGTTAGGGTAAACAAGTTAGGACGGTTTTAAGTTTGTGTGCATCTCTATGGGATTGTCTCCCTTAGTGCCTATTTGGAGGTAATATTTCTTTCATTTGAATGAAGAATCCATTAGTCATCTTAAACAAGCCATAACAAGCTAACATATTCGGCTTGGTCAATATCAGTGATACCAATATAAACATGAATGATGCATATTCACTAAGTACCGGTAATGGTAGACGATGTTAAAACAGGTTTATAAACATGTAACTATTATACATACATGGCATACAAGCACGTCATAATTTTGTTTCAAAAATGAATGTATTGGCGTGGGTGGTTTTAAACGGTTGATAACAAATGCACTAAAACTACAGTAAATTACAAAAAATGTGCAAGACAAATCCTTTCTTGCCAATTTCTTTGTTCACTTTTAAATGTATGCAAATGTACCTAGTCAGTTTCCCTTGCGGTTTATCTGTGTAAGCTAAACAAATTCAAAAAATCAATTAACAAATTCATTAAAAAAATTGTAAGACATCTATGGGAAGGTCTCAAATTCGGCACTTAATCCTGGCAAAAAATGATTGTAAAAGACGTTCAATGCAATATAATTTACTTTTCCCCCTAAAATGTGGCTTAGCAGAAATGCAATTAATTTATCGATATGATTATGTCATGTACTATTCGTTGTTTGTTGAACAGTAGTATTTAACTAAACAAATTATTATACATTTTTTTCCAAATTAATGAAAAGCCTCTCTGGCAGTGGACGCCTAATAATTGTAATTTGGTGAACTCGCCATTCTGAAAATACTTTTTTAATTTTGGGGGGATGAAATTTAGTACTTTTTTTATAATCGAGAACGATTTTTATGTAGGTAGCCACTACTGCATTTGTTAAATGAGTTTGGAAAAGAAAACAAGAAGAAAAGAATAAGCATACTGAAGTTTGTCCAGTTAGCTGTCAAAAAAAAAGGAGAGAACAAATTGTAACTGGATAACAATGACAAAGAAAATGCTGAAGCAATTGCAAAGCTGTGATAAAAAAAGTTTGTCAGCAATTCCTATCGATGATAAGGTTTCTAATTCAAACTTGTTTTCCAGTCAGAGTTTCAATTAATTAAAATATATGAAATTTTACTTCAGAATGAATTACAAAGCGGTCACCACCGAGTATAAAGTCCAAAAACCTACAAATACCTCAAAATCTGAATAAACGGAAACTAAAACTTCCTAAATCTACAAATTGTTTTTACCTACTTTTTTTTCATTGCGAAAAAAAAGAACCCCAAAATAAAACAGGCCTTGGTTTAATTTTGAAAGATTCCCTAGCCGTGACTTTGACTCACGCCGACCATTCCAGGCTGCCAGAATGTGACACGTCTCGTGCCGACTTTGAGGCCCTCTCGTCGAGGCCCTAACGATTGCTCCAGAGGGCAGCAGACTGACCTCTTAGCCACGAGCGAGGCGGTACATCGCCACGGCGACCAGCAGCAGGACAAGTGAGGGCAGCAGACCCGGGGCCGTGCCGCCAGGCCCCTTATCACCCGATTGGCAGTAGATAGCCTCCGCGTCCTCCAGGTACTCCTTGCTAAGGAATTGGTCGTAGCTGTCGGCGGTCTCGGTCAGCTGAACCGTGGAGTCCTTGAAGAGAAGATCGCGGCCGTCCGCGCCGTAGCCCGCCGAGTCGAACATCTTAAATATGGTGCCGTTATCCAATTTGAACCGGTCCTGGTTGAACATTTTCAAAACAATATTTGTTTTCAATAAGTAATGGAGTCAACTTTGTCAGCGAAAAATAAAATAGACAAAGCATGCTTTAGCATGAAGAAAAATTTATCAAGGTCTGGAGGTAAAACTACTGGACCAAATCGGTATGTCTTGCATTAATTTTTCTTCTCGAAAGATTCTTTATCCACGAGTATAGGTAGTTGGGCTTTGGTGGTGGAGGTGGGCTTGTCTAGCCTTCTCCATCCATTGGTGTAGGTAGTTTTGGCTTTGGGTGGTGGAGGTGTGCTTGTCTAGAAGGATTCTCCATCTATTGGTATAGGTAGTTTTGGCTTTGGGTGGTGGAGGTGTGTTTGTCTAGAATGATTCTCCATCCATTGGTATAGGTAGTTTTGGCTTTGGGTGGTGTGTGTGTGCTTGTCTAGAAGGATTATCCTTCCATTGATATAGGTAGTTTTGGCTTTGGGTGGTGGAGGTGTGCTCGTCTAGAAGGATTCTCCATCCATTGATATAGGTAGTTTGGGTTTTGGGTGGTGGAGGTATGCTGGCCTCTTTTTTTTTTAGTGGGCCACCCTTTACAGTCCACCAGGCAGTATTTGTATTTAGTTTCCTTGGCACTAAACAACTGCAAGGTGACTTGTCGGCGTTTCTGTTACATCTGACCGGTATAATTTCTTATCAAGTATCATGGAAATTGACTTCACACTGTTTAAATTGGCAGGTACGTACCATACTGAACATAATCACTCTTGGAGATATAAGGCAATAACAAGTTCGCTTCGGATGATGTGTATACACGCAAAAGATTTGCAAAAGAACCCCAACTGTACACTTTGTCATGAATTCTAATGTTGCAATTTTTTTCACAGGTCCGGATTACAGAAAATTCACATAATGTCGGACATTGTTTGCGTATGGAGGAAATGTGGGGATGTGCTATCTACTAACGTAGATCGTAAATAAATTTATCAACTTTAGCTTCCATTTTGACGACAAAGGTGACGAATTCGTTTGTTTTTTAAACGGGTAATCGTATACATCACCATAATTTTATGCTTTCAAAATTCGTGGAGGAAAAGTCTGGAGTAAACAAAAATGTTTATAAAAATGGCTCCTGAGGAAACCCAAATATTATACGGGTGTGAGCGGGGAGTAGAACCAAAACCTTTAAATTGTAGAAAGTGTTTTTATTTAATTATTGTTACGCACTCAGCTCACACAGACCCCTTCCACCCCCGAATATCCATGTAATTCTCAAAAATGCAGACTTGATGCATCTTCATTACTGAACAGCGTTACTATGGAAACTAACCCCAACACCGAGACTAAAAAAATAATGACATTTGACAGATAGCTGAGACAATTTTATTGTTGTGTCTCTTTTGTTGTGTTCCTGATATAATTGTTCCCATGCGCCACGGCTCGTGTATTTCATCTTTACGCTGTAATGGAGTGAGTATAATGGTAATCATCTATTATAGCTGTTTTCCATTAAACATATTGTTAATGTGATGTAGAATCCTCAGAGACGCTAGTTTTATAATGACAAGCGAATTGGTATCTGCAGGACTTGTTGGGAATTGAAGGGTCTAGCAGGGTGACCTTATTATTAACACTTATGTTTCCAATTCACCTCACACACATTGCAATAGAAAATGTTATTGAAGTAAGTAAAGGATGTGTAAGTAGAATCACCAAAATAAACTTTTCCCAAAAAATTATAATAATAATATACCCAAATATAGCAATAAATATATTACGCGGCAGGGATTAACGATTTATGCAAATTAGTCATATTCCCATCACTTTGATTTTTTGAGATTTTTAGTATGTCATTCTATAGGGACCTTATAGAAGTGCACTGTTGTGAAAAATATTCTATTGCAATTTGTGTGAGGTCAACAAAACAAAATTAAGTATTTTCCTTGGACTAATAGTAATACTCGGTATTGCCCCGAGAACTTATAGACAAAATTTACTCGGGTGGGACTTGAACCCATGACTTCTTGCTTACTAGTGCAGACGTCTTACGACTCCAATTTCCCCCCGAACCACATCTAAATAATTATAGGGTGTACGCTATGGGATTTAGGACTTAAACAAATTCTCAACTAAAATCTAACTTGTTTCTTTTCCTTTAAAAATAATCACCCAAAGCCGCTAATAAAAAGAAAATCGGACTTAAAAAACCCCAGGAACGTCGTGTTTTTGAACCTAAAATCTACGTTATGCACCTACGTTAGGCTGATTATTATTTCATGTACCTGTGTACGTATAAATACTGTGGAGGGCGTTGTACAACCCATGCCGTTTGTGGGGGGAGGGGGGGGGGGGGGGTATTCGCAGCCGTTGTAACGGTCTCAGTTTTATCAAATATGCTGATCTTTCCAGATCATTTCAGTGGAAAATCAAGCACGTTACCGACGCGTGCTCATTTCCGCCAGGCTGGATGTTCCGGTGGCTATACGCTAGGCGCGTTTCAGCCGTGGTGTGAGGGGTACCGGTAGAGGAACCGGGGTGGAAAAAAATAACAAGACAAAAAAGGACGGTAGAAATTATCGAGAAGGGGCTCAAAGGTAGGATACACCAATTGCAGATATCGAAAAAATGTACTACCGAAATATTAAAAAATAATGCAGTCAAGTTTCTAAATTGCATATTCATATCCACAATCGACAGACAATTTCGCGAAATTTTTGCACGATGAACGTTAACATTTGCGCAATAGCGATATGTTTCGGAGTGTTTGTACAGAGATAATGTTGTAATATTTAAGTATCGACAATGTGAAGCAAAGAAATTTGCCCAAAAGGCAACACGAAAGGAATAAATCATTTGTTTAACGTTCCCACCTGTGACTGCAAGGTGGTACGGTCGGCGCGCACGGAATTCGAAGCTGAAAACGAAGCTGGCGCTCAACTGGTAACTATGTTTCAATAACCAAGGCAATAACCAAGGCAGTATAAATCGCCTCCCAATCACGAACAACAAACTCGTCAACAACTCGGCCACCACCGAGCGAGCAAGGCGGATAAAATTAATTTGCGAAGGCTTCGCGTAACGCAATAGCTTCCGCTTAATCGCAAACAGCCAACAATTCGGCAACCGAGTTACGGTATACGGTTTCGGGAAGGCTTCGGCCCGAACTCCGGGCAAGGACAATGCAAAAATAATGCAATAGTTTACGCAAAAAGGCCCACAGACATCAACAGGCAATCGAAAAGCGACTACACGTAACGTCCGTTTCTCCCAAATCTCACCACAGACGAGTTTTTTTTTAAAATCTTATTCCCCGGGGGATTCGCCGTCGCGAACGATCTGGCACCCCGCCGCACCGACGCTGGGGGCACACACTCACGGCGGCGAGTCGCCCGACAAAAAGCGCCGAGTCTCTCCAACATGGCGCCAACCACGCGCCAAGATTGCGCGGCCCGCGAATTTTTTTTCCGTAGGTGGGTGAGTCCAAATCATGAATTATTCAGTAGTTGCATTGATCACTGTACAACACTTAGGTTCTAGGTCTCCTTTCCCCTTAAATTAAAAATACTCCAAAGATATCAATTTGACTAGAAAAAACGAAGTGACCTACAGCAGGATTCGAACCAGGGATCTTTGATTCATAGCCCATGTAAACGCTGGGTTTATAATGACGAGCGAATTGATATCTGCAGGACTTGTTGGAAATTGAAGGATCTAGCAGAGTGACCTTATTAATAACACTTATATTTCCAATTCGTAACTCGACTTTGTTTTAAGTGAGATATCACAATGAAATTTAAAAGTTGTGTTCATTACGGGATGTTGCCTTTCAAAAACTAATTTTGGTATAAACACTAATACTCAGTATTACCTCGAGAGATTATTAGACAAATTCACTCGGGCGGGACTCGAACCCACGACTTCTTGCTTACTAGTGCAGACGTCTTACGACTCGAATTCCCCCAACATATCCAAATATAGGGTGTACGCTATGGGATTTAGGACTTAAAAAAACACCTCCGGGACCGTTTGAAGAACAACAAAATATCCAACTTGTTCTTTCCCTTAAAAAAATTTATCCAAAGCCGAAAATTTGAAAATTTGACTGACAAAAACAGGAACGTGGATGTTTTGAACCTAATATCTACGATATGCACCTTATCGATCGAGCTATCTGACTTAAATATCGGAATGCTTGACTGAAGAATTAAGTGCATTACAACATTCATGTAGGAGGAGGAAAATAATATTGTGGAGGGCGTTGTACAATCCATCTATTCAAATGCCGTGTTTTGGGTTTTTTTGTTGGGGGGGATATTCGCAGCCGTTGTAACGGTCTCAGTTTTATCCAATATGCTGATCTTTCAAGACCAATTCAGTGGATAATCAAGCACGTTACCGACGCGTGCTCATTTCCGCCAGGCTGGATGTTCCGGTGAAGGTCACGTGGCTATAGGCTAGGCGCGTTTCAGCCGTCGTGGACGTGTGAGGGCAGTGTTCTCTATAACTGGATAGGTCGAGCGGATCGCGTATATTTTTGTTTACACCGCAGCGAAGGGTTTCTTGTCGTAACACTGGCAATTCCACTCTTGAAAGGAGACTCACTTAAAGGTGGGATACACCATTGGTAATTGCTTGAATTATCATGAATGGGTATTTCTTTGGGGTTGTATTTTATAGTAAATATCGTTTAACTGACCTGTCCGAAGTTTTACAATCATGGATGCCGAGAAAAGCAAGAAAAACGGCGTTTGTTTTTAACCGGCGCCGAGCAGTTATTCTTATGTTAATATCTTTGTTTTTTGCGCCCTCAACGCACCGGTAGCACAAAACCTGTAAACTTGATCATCTTACGCTCGGTTCAGACAGGCGTTCCACAGTCGCGCCGAACCAAATTGAAATCAAGTCGCTCCCGAGTCGCTCTAACAACTCCAGCACTCAATCGTTCGCCGTCTGGCGCGCCTTGTCGCCCTTATTCGTTTCAGACGTCGGACTCAATTCACTCATTATTTTGGTTCGGCGCGACTGTTATATTTTTACTTGTGGCACACGATTAGGTTTTCCAATATTTTATAAATAAAGAACAGAACTTTTTTTAAAATTTAAATTTAAGCATTCATCATGTACAAAGGCGGACTAAGGAAGACGGGTAATTCTTCCAAATAGGCACTTGGGGAGACAAATTAGCGTAAGTTTTTAGGTAATAAGGAGACAGTGGAACTTAGGGAGACATTTCAGTTTCTCTCTAAGTGTCTAACTACCCTAAAAAAAGTCCTAGAACGACAGATTTTGGTCTAAATAGCATAAATCTCGAAGATCTTAGAGAAATGGCCTAGGGTAAACAAGTTAGGACTGTTTTAAAGTTTGTATACATCTCTATGGGATTGTCTCCCCAAGTGCCTATTTGTATCGAAATTAACTGTCTAATTCGGCACACATCTAAAATGTGCAGATCAATTCAAACATCACAGTGGTTTAGAAATACTGCTGGAATTCCATAAAACTATTTGCCGTAACTCGAGAATTTTACCGTGTACTTAAAGGCACAAGATTTGCTTTTAGAAGCCATGTTCGTGTTTTCTGCCAATGGTATCGTTGATATACAAAATGATTAACGAGTTATAGTTGGTTTGTCCGTGTTTTAGGGGGTTGCAACCTGCAACATTGATTTTCAAATTGAACTGATAATTTTCTAGCTTCGCATTTGTTATGAGCTTTCGAATGAGACATCCCACGGAAAAATCCGCCAACGGCGAGTAAGGAATTAATTGAATTCAAATTTTGAATTAGGAGCGTCTTGCTCCTAATTCGTGGGCGTCCCAGTATGCACAAATAAACTTAAAGATGGACTACAACGGAATAATGATAAAGGCTGTGTTGCTGTTTTTGTTCGAGAATTGTATAATGATTACTAATATAATAATCTTGTTCCTTCATGCAAAAAAACCCCAAAATTTATCGGCGTTCTACGACCCAGAAAAACTCAGTTTCAGCAAAAGCCCTTAACCATGAATAATTCATACTTATTTTGTGACGTACTACCATGAAAACGCATACATATTATGGTGGCCCTGAAGGGACTCCGCAGATCGCGAATATTGACGTCAAATTTGACGTCAATATTCGCGACTTTTGGGGAAAGTCGTGAATATCGACGTCAAATTTGACGTCAATATTCGCGACTTTTTGGGCAAGTCGTGAATATTGACGTCAAATTTGACGTCGATATTCGCGATCTGCGGAGTCCCTTCAGGGCCACCATGTATGCGTTTTCATGGGTAGTACGTCATCACTTTTCGCTGGTTTACAAGTCCGCTGGTACTATATCGTGGATTTCATTGTGGTTTTCAGTGGATCTTTGCCGGGAACCAGTACAGGGCGGGAAATTTCTAAATCGAAGAATCGAGGTCTATTTTTTTCGGTCAAATTGCAACAAAATTAAAGAGAAAAACATGACCGTAACAATAAAGTGTTACCTGAACTCAACATAAACAAGGTCCGATAATAAATTTAATGTGTGAGTTTTCGTTGTAGTCCATCTTTAAAAGGTATATAAAGGTATATTGACCAATCAAAATGGCCCGCTTTTACGGCAGCGGCAATTCATGATAGATCGTTCTATCTGATTGGACAAATCTGCACAACACGTGGCATATAACTTTACCATTTAACAAAAAGAGGTCACCAATTCTTCCAAATAGGCACTTGGGGAGACAAATTAGCGTAAGTTTTTAGGTAATAAGGAGACAGTGGCACTTAGGGAGACATTTCAGTGTCTCCCTTAAAGTGTCTAGCTACCCTAAAAAACGATATTTGGGAGTTATTTTTGTCCTAGAACGACAGATTTTGGTCTAAATAGCATAAATCTCGAAGATCTTAGAGAAAAGGGTTAGGGTAAACAAGTTAGGACTGTTTTAAGTTTGTGTACATCTCTATGGGATTGTCTCCCTTAGTGCCTATTTGGAGGTAATATTTCTTTCATTTGAATGAAGAATCCATTAGTCATCTTAAACAAGCCATAACAAGCTAACATATTCGGCTTGGTCAATATCAGTGATACCAATATAAACATGAATGATGCATATTCACTAAGTGGCGTTAATGGTAGACGATGTTAAAACAGGTTTATAAACATGTAACTATTATACATACATGACATACAAGCACGTCAAAATTTTGTTTCAAAAATGAATGTATTGGCGTGGGTGGTTTTAAACGGTTGATAACAAATGCACGTCATAATTTTGTTTCAAAAATACATGAGTTAGTCTTGCATACGCACTGTGGACCTCCGAACAATATAGGTCCACACGATGCGGGAAGAGGTTACGGTGTGTGGACTTGCACACGTCCACAATCCGTTTTTCAGTTTCCGAAAAAGAGCGCTAGAGGGAAAACGGGTTAGGGTTATATATAGAAAAGATAGAAGGGACAGCTGAGAGGCCCATAATCCTAATTTGAGGGTAAATTTGTTTTGGGGAAGCGAGAAAAATGAGTATTTAGTCAAAGTTTCTTAACTACACGAATACAAAGGAATGTCCACAGTGCGTATGTAAGGTAAAGCTTAATGCGTTTTCATGGGTAGTACGTCATCACTTTTCGCTGGTTTACAAGTCCGCTGGTACTATATCGTGGATTTCATTGTGGTTTTCAGTGGATCTTTGCCGGGAACCAGTACAGGGCGGGAAATTTCAAAATCGAAGAATCGAGGTCTATTTTTTTCGGTCAAATTGCAACAAAATTATTTAGAGAAAAACATGACCGTAACAATAAAGTGTTACCTGAACTCAACATAAACAAGGTCCGATAATAAATTTAATGTGTGAGTTTTCGTTGTAGTCCATCTTTAAAAGGTATATAAAGGTATATTGACCAATCAAAATGGCCCGCTTTTACGGTAGCGGCAATTCATGATATATCGTTCTATCTGATTGGACAAATCTGCACAACACGTGGCATATAACTTTACCATTTAACAAAAAGAGGTCACCAATTCTTCCAAATAGGCACTTGGGGAGACAAATTAGCGTAAGTTTTTAAGTAATAAGGAGACAGTGGCACTTAGGGAGACATTTCAGTGTCTCCCTTAAAGTGTCTAGCTACCCTAAAAAACGATATTTGGGAGTTATTTTTGTCCTAGAACGACAGATTTTGGTCTAAATAGCATAAATCTCGAAGATCTTAGAGAAAAGGGTTAGGGTAAACAAGTTAGGACGGTTTTAAGTTTGTGTGCATCTCTATGGGATTGTCTCCCTTAGTGCCTATTTGGAGGTAATATTTCTTTCATTTGAATGAAGAATCCATTAGTCATCTTAAACAAGCCATAACAAGCTAACATATTCGGCTTGGTCAATATCAGTGATACCAATATAAACATGAATGATGCATATTCACTAAGTACCGGTAATGGTAGACGATGTTAAAACAGGTTTATAAACATGTAACTATTATACATACATGACATACAAGCACGTCATAATTTTGTTTCAAAAATGAATGTATTGGCGTGGGTGGTTTTAAACGGTTGATAACAAATGCACTAAAACTACAGTAAATTACAAAAAATGTGCAAGACAAATCCTTTCTTGCCAATTTCTTTGTTCACTTTTAAATGTATGCAAATGTACCTAGTCAGTTTCCCTTGCGGTTTATCTGTGTAAGCTAAACAAATTCAAAAAATCAATTAACAAATTCATTAAAAAAATTGTAAGACATCTATGGGAAGGTCTCAAATTCGGCACTTAATCCTGGCAAAAAATGATTGTAAAAGACGTTCAATGCAATATAATTTACTTTTCCCCCTAAAATGTGGCTTAGCAGAAATGCAATTAATTTATCGATATGATTATGTCATGTACTATTCGTTGTTTGTTGAACAGTAGTATTTAACTAAACAAATTATTATACATTTTTTTCCAAATTAATGAAAAGCCTCTCTGGCAGTGGACGCCTATTAATTGTAATTTGGTGAACTCGCCATTCTGAAAATACTTTTTTAATTTTGGGGGGATGAAATTTAGTACTTTTTTTATAATCGAGAACGATTTTTATGTAGGTAGCCACTACTGCATTTGTTAAATGAGTTTGGAAAAGAAAACAAGAAGAAAAGAATAAGCATACTGAAGTTTGTCCAGTTAGCTGTCAAAAAAAAAGAAGAGAACAAATTGTAACTGGATAACAATGACAAAGAAAATGCTGAAGCAATTGCAAAGCTGTGATAAAAAAGGTTTGTCAGCAATTCCTATCGATGATAAGGTTTCTAATTCAAACTTGTTTTCCAGTCAGAGTTTCAATTAATTAAAATATATGAAAATTTTACTTCAGAATGAATTACAAAGCGGTCACCACCGAGTATAAAGTCCAAAAACCTACAAATACCTCAAAATCTGAATAAACGGAAACTAAAACTTCCTAAATCTACAAATTGTTTTTACCTACTTTTTTTTCATTGCGAAAAAAAAGAACCCCAAAATAAAACAGGCCTTGGTTTAATTTTGAAAGATTCCCTAGCCGTGACTTTGACTCACGCCGACCATTCCAGGCTGCCAGAATGTGACACGTCTCGTGCCGACTTTGAGGCCCTCTCGTCGAGGCCCTAACGATTGCTCCAGAGGGCAGCAGACTGACCTCTTAGCCACGAGCGAGGCGGTACATCGCCACGGCGACCAGCAGCAGGACAAGTGAGGGCAGCAGACCCGGGGCCGTGCCGCCAGGCCCCTTATCACCCGATTGGCAGTAGATAGCCTCCGCGTCCTCCAGGTACTCCTTGCTAAGGAATTGGTCGTAGCTGTCGGCGGTCTCGGTCAGCTGAACCGTGGAGTCCTTGAAGAGAAGATCGCGGCCGTCCGCGCCGTAGCCCGCCGAGTCGAACATCTTAAATATGGTGCCGTTATCCAATTTGAACCGGTCCTGGTTGAACATTTTCAAAACAATATTTGTTTTCAATAAGTAATGGAGTCAACTTTGTCAGCGAAAAATAAAATAGACAAAGCATGCTTTAGCTTGAAGAAAAATTTATCAAGGTCTGGAGGTAAAACTACTGGACCAAATCGGTATGTCTTGCATTAATTTTTCTTCTCGAAAGATTCTTTATCCACGAGTATAGGTAGTTGGGCTTTGGGTGGTGGAGGTGGGCTTGTCTAGCCTTCTCCATCCATGCATTGGTGTAGGTAGTTTTGGCTTTGGGTGGTGGAGGTGTGCTTGTCTAGAAGGATTCTCCATCTATTGGTATAGGTAGTTTTGGCTTTGGGTGGTGTGTGTGTGCTTGTCTAGAAGGATTCTCCTTCCATTGATATAGGTAGTTTTGGCTTTGGGTGGTGGAGGTGTGCTCGTCTAGAAGGATTCTCCATACATTGATATAGGTAGTTTGGGTTTTGGGTGGTGGAGGTATGCTGGCCTTTTTTTTTCTCGTGGGCCACCCTTTACAGTCCACCAGGCAGTATTTGTATTTAGTTTCCTTGGCACTAAACAACTGCAAGGTATAATTTCCTATCAAGTATCATGGAAATTGACTTCACACTGTTTAAATTGGCAGGTACGTACCATACTGAACATAATCACTCTTGGAGATAGAAGGCAATAACAAGTTCGCTTCGGATGATGTGTATACACGCAAAAGATTTTCCGGGATTTAAAACGGTTGACGGATAAACAAGTCATGAGCAAGCCGGAAATATCTGACGGTGACCGGCTCGCAGTGAGCAAGGCCTGTGCGCTACCCACAGATGCTACCTGAACCTGCCCCGGATCGAAGTCAATGTACCATAATCACTTCGCGAACTGGATAAATAATACGTCCCGAATTGTAAAATCCTATACATGTCAGACAACAATAGTTTTAACAAAAGTTTGCAGACTGGCTAGTTCAGAGCTGCAGGGGACTATTCATAAAGGCGTTCTCTGAGGATTAGGGGCTACTAACCTGACCATCGCTGAGCAGAGTGACCATCGCTTGCCTCTCCGCGGCCGTTTTAGTCTGAGCTGTCACTACGGTGTGAGTCGGAGCCTCGGCCAGGTTGCAGTTCTCGTAACTGTCGATGTCGGCTCGGGTTCCATCCGGGCAGAGAAGCTGGTAGTCGGCCTTCTGGACGCTGGAGTCTTTGCCCACGGTGGTGTGCTTGACGAAGGCTACATCCCCGGCTCCCTCCACCAAACACCTTTCTCCCGAAAATTAATTGATTTTAGTACCATGAGTATGGAGATTTACAGTTGAGATGGTGCGCCACACCTGTCTTCAATGACCAGATCACTGCCCATACGCTGGGTGAGCGAAAGCTGACTTGAGCCGCGGACCTTGTGATCCTTAGTCCGATGCTGTACCGACTGAGCTAAACCAGCAAAGAAATCTTCAGACACAAAGGAATGGTCTGGTTTGTGAAGAACTGTTTACATCAGTCTCCACCTCTGCAACCACTGATGCATGGAGGCAATCGAAGGCGAGTTGCAGGTTTAGGATAGGAGGGGGGGGGGGGGGGGGGGGGGGGGGGGGGGGGAGGGGGGGGGGGGGGGGTCTAATAACTAACCTGAATGCGCCACTGTGTCCACTGTACGGCTCATCGGATTTGCACTTATTGTCACCCACACCGCTGCACAGCTCACAGAGATTGGCTGGGTTAGTGCCGGTGGGGTTGTTGGAAGGATCCAGGATTCCAGGAATACAGCTTTGGCTGAAGAACTGGCCTGTAAAAATGCCCAACTCAGGTATTACATTGTATTTATATGTTAATACATTGTATAGACAAAGCTAATGGCCAGCGACGTGTCAGATGCCCGTCCACGAATCCAATATTATTATTATTTTTTATCAGAATATATTCTTTCAATGCTCAAAGTCGAACAGGATGGCTGAAAGAAGACAGGGGAGGTGCAGGAGTAGACGAGAGAGGGTAATCTCACCAATTGCTTTCGGGATGTCGCATTTGTCATCACTGATGATGTTCCCACGGTTTAGCAGGAATCCAATGGGCACCAAATAGCCAGCATTCCGCATGTAGCCCGTGTGGCAAGACTTCTTCCCCTATACACACAAAACACAAAAAAACACCCAAGGTGGTTAAACCCAAAACTAAATGAACAACGTTTTGGCGTTTGAATGAATTGAAGCACTCGCTACAAAGTTCCGCGTGGAGTTCCTACCCTGAGGTCGTTAATGGTAAAGTTGGAGGTGCGTTTCACCACGGCAACGGCCCAGTAGCCGACATGTCCGTTGCCGTAGTCTTCGGCTATGATAGGCGCCACCTTGCCTTCCCGTCCGTGCTTGTACAGCTCCGTACCATTCAGCGAGACCAAGTCTGCCTTGTTACCTGCCGTCACAAAGACCAACAAAAAATGTTTACTTAGGGCTGTGCTTCGGAACTGGGTACTCGAGTACCCGACCGTTGATGTCAGGAACCAATTCCAGATTATCGAAAAGAATACCCGTAGCCAACTTTACCAACTACAATTGTAACTTTTATGACGACGAAAGCGAACGTCAGTTGTTGAGAATTTTCAAATTAAAACCAGGCTAAACAGGAAAACAAAATAACTTTCAAATTGATGACGGTCGCGAATTTGCAGTTGACACTTTACGCAAGCGTCTGTGTGCGAGCGTCTTGCGCCAGAATCTAGGCACGATCATCGTTGTGTAATGAACATCCTTATGCAAGCAAGCATCGTGCGCGAGCGTCGGGCATGAGCGTCTTTGCGCGAGCGTCTTTCCGCAAGCGTCTTTGCGCTAGCGTTTTTGCGCGAGCATCTAGGCATGAACATTTTTGCGCGATGAGCATCTTTGTGTAAGCAAGCATCGTGCGCGAGCGTCGTGCGAGAGTGTCAGACATGAGCGTTGGGCATGAGCGCATTTGCGCGAGCGCCTAAACGACATGGCTTATTCCACAAATGCGACTTCGAACAATAAAGAGAGTTGATGATCGTTTGACGTTACCTGCGATTTCCATGGCACAGGTGTCAGTAGATTCCGACTGGAGACAACATACCGGCGGCCTCAGACCAGCGTCGGTGAACGCCTCGGTCATATTCCTGCACTTGGATTTCTCCTGGGCTGAGATGACACACCAACGCAGGCTGCCTTCTGGGCACTTCTCCAGTTCTAAAGGGCAAAGTTCAGGTCAGGTCAGGCCAGGTCAAGTCAAGTCAAGTCAAGTCCACCAAGTGTTTTCAACCTTCTGTATGGATTCAGGGATCAGTGTTAAGTAACGACAGTGATATCCATGTACAGTGATATTTGTATTTTTTCCCTCAAATGTTCAAGTATGTATTTGTCCCAGAATCTACGTGTCCTTTAGTTGCCTACGCAAATATAAAATTTAGCTCAAGGGAAAAATATTGATAGAATCATAAAAAGACATAATATTTGTATACAAGACCAATTTGGCGAAACTTTAACTAAAATGACACGTACATACGGACGGACGGACGGACTACGTGCAGAAATACTGATTGCAAAGTCTCTTTCCGAACAAAAAATTGTCTAGAAATAAATGAATCTTACCCAAAAAAAGTTTTAAAGCTTGTTTTTTTCTCACACACATTTTGCTGTACAAAAACCACCCGAACTAAACCTTCAAAATCAACTGTAAATTTTGTTTAAAGGTATGATACAACATTTGCAGTTTTGAAAATATTTACTATCAAATTATTAAGAAATATTTTACTCATCTGAAAGTAAATAATGATTCTAGGCTTCCAGCAAAATTATTGCGCTAGATATCCTGTAATTATTCAGAAAAAAAATAATTTTATAAAGAAAAATTCGCGATCGCCGTCCGGCGATCGCGAAAAAAACACTAATAACATAAGAATAACTGCTCGACGCCGATTGAAAACAAATGCTGTTTTTCGTGCTTTTCTCGGCATCCATGATTGTAAAACTTCGGACAGGTCAGTTAAACGATATTTACTATAAAATACACCCCCCCCACATCTACCCATTTATGATAATTCAAGCAATTACCAATGGGGTATCCACCTTTAAATGCTTCGGGTTTAAGGCCATACAATCCATACTTAAAGGTAGTATACACCATTTGCAGATATCAAAAATATTTACTACCGAATTATTAAGAAATATCTTACTCATTTGAAAGTAAATAATGATTCTAGGCATCCAGCAAAATGATTGCGCTAGATATCCTGTAATTATTCCGAAAAATATAATTTTATGAAGAAAAATTCGCCCAACGCCGGTTGAAAACAGACGCTGATTTTGGTGCTTTTCTCGGCATCCACGATTGTAAAACTTCGGACAGGTCAGTTAAACGATATTTACTATGAAATACAACCCCCAAAATCCAATGGTGTATCTTACCTTTAAAGTCAAACAGTTTGAGTGTGAAATGTACCACAATGTTGTTGTAATTTATAAGAATTAAAGGGTCCTCGTAAATCACGCTAGAGGTTTAGGATTAGGCCAAACAAAACACAAAAAACGGTGTGTTTACAGTTACCCGACCGACCTGAATGTTTTGCAGCCAAATTGCCGACCTCAAACTTTGTATTGCCGTTTTTTTGATCGTTGATAATTGTACGTATGAACACTAGTTTCAATTATTTTCCATGAACATTTTTTCACACTTGAAACTCAACAGAAATGACAAAAGAAGAAACCAACCAAATTTAATTATTTCCCTGCCTACATGTAGCTACCTGGATTTTATTTCAAGCATCATTGTAAACACACTATTTCTTTATTTTTTTTGGCTTAACCCTAAACCCCTAGGCTCTCACACTAGAAAGCATACCAAACCTAACAAACTTCAACAACTACACACAGGTTCAGTAATTACAGGTTTAATAATTATTGGTACTGAACCTAACAGTACTAAACCTGTCAAACTCCAACTTGTTGAAGTTTGATTGACTTGATACAGATGGGTCTATGCATTGTTCAGTGTTCGGATCAGGGCTGTGATGACTGGCCATTGGTTGAGTGTGTTGGGCTGTGTTTGAGTGGGGACACAGGGGATACACCAGGAACTGTGCTGTGAACAACCTGAGCTCACCCACGAATAAATGCCTATACGCAAATTCCCCCAAGCTCCAACATTTTTACAAGGCTTATGCCTTTCTGCCCTGAACCTCGCAAAATTCAACAGGGTCTCCCTGAGCCTTTTGTACTGAGTCAAACAAAGTTCAACAAGTTGATAAGTTTTATGATAACATTTGGTACCAAACCTGCAAAAACCTGCAGTTGGGGTTTGATGGGCTTGGGGTTAATGTACATTAATGCAGATATTACACATTACATATTACACACAAATAAAAAAATAAATCACCCTAATTTGCCGTCTTCTCCATTTTCTGTCATTATACCCTAACTCAATTCTACCTCTAGACCCCTTACTCTGGAGACCCAAAATGTTATGGGGACATCAAAATGTCCCCAAACTCGGTCAGATTTTTTTTAAACAACATAAAATGTCTCCATAAATCAA
Source organism: Crossaster papposus (assembly GCA_037893245.1). Lineage (NCBI taxonomy): Eukaryota > Metazoa > Echinodermata > Asteroidea > Velatida > Solasteridae > Crossaster > Crossaster papposus. The sequence goes on along the minus strand of JBAIAA010000567.1, from coordinate 164,889 downwards.
CTCTGTACCCACACAGTCTCTGCCCCCAAAACCCTAGAGAGCATAATCTTGCTCCAACACCGAGTTGTTCATTTGTTTCGGGTCTTGACGTAAGGGTCACGTCAATCCGTAAAATTCAGAGGACATTCCAAGCATAGCTCTAATAGCTACTTGCCCCCGCATGCATGCGCGCTGATGAGTCGTTTTCATTCAATGTAGTGCACGATATACACGCTGTGTGTTTCCCATAAAATGCACACGGCACCATTGCACAAAGGTGGTTTCTTACACGTCCGCAAAAGGCGAATACCTTTCGGCTGCCATGGCACCTTACACCCGAGGCCAAGTTCGATCAAGGACTATAGTTAACTATAGTTTGACTACTCTGATCGAACTCAGGCTAGTCAACGATGGTTGGACTAGTCGACTATTCACGACCAGCCTATCGCGGTTCGTCGCGTCGATGGTAACCAATAGCCGCTTTAATAGCACAGTACAGAGAGGACCAGTTTGGCAGTTATGAATAGTTCGACTAGACTAGAGTCGTTCGCAATTCAACTTCAGTGCGCATGCCCTAATGACGACACGAACTAACCACTAGTTAACTATAGTTCCTTGATCGAACTTGGCCCGAGCTGTGGAACAAATCTCGTGATAATCAAGGGCGCCCTCAGTAAGCCCGTTTTCGGAGTATTGGTTATTGATGAACTGCATAGACGGACGGCGCGCCCCGAAACAAAATGAACAACTCGGTCTTGGAGCAAGACTTTAGAGAGCGCCGCGCAGCGATCTTTGCTCTGCCCTGCTAAATGTATAATTCATTTTATTGTATACACAATAACATCCATTATTCTCCGTAACCGCATAGTGGGGCGCCCTCTCTAACTGTTGATTTCGCGGCAATTGCAAGGCTTAGTGATAACTATTTGGCTTAAGTAAAAATGTTTGGCACGCTTGATTTTCATTGGCAGAGGGGTACCCGCAAAAGTAGAACTCTTAGTATGCCGATCAATGGGAACATTGCCTGTTTAGCCTAAGTTGTGAAGTACCTTGCGATGGGCAGCAAAGCTTCACTTTGGTTCAGCCTACATGCACCAGAGTCAACATTGTTTTCAACCTACCAGCCACCCCATCACCGCCAATTTTGATAGGTCAACTTTGATTAATACAGGAGATATATTTGGCGTAATCTGATTGGAAAGCGGACTGCCACTACCTCGCTCTCAAGAAAATCAGTCTTTGATATCAATATTAATAATATTAAGTAATGGAAGTGGGTTTATTACTACATTTAATTCAGGTTCTTATTTAAGCTGTATAAATACTGTGCTAGCACCCCCCTTGTTCAATTGGGGCTATCTTTCCAACCGTATGTACAAACGGTGGAAACATTCATTGTTATACTGATGTTCAAATTGAAACCTTCTCTTTGCAGTTTCCTGTTAAACAAGGAAGAACCCAAGACAATGAAACGGGACTGTCCCGAATACAGAATATTCAATCATCAACTAAATACTAAAGGGGCACTAAGTACTGAAATCCCAGAACATTTCAGATTTTGGATTGTTTACTTTATCCCATTTTAAACATCTGGTTGAAAGGAAACAACCTACACTGTCTATACCGTTCCAGAGAGAAGACGAAAAACTAAAAAAAATCGTTGTTTAACATCAGACACGACGTAGAATGCATACATTTTTCCTGTCGTTTTCATTTAATGTACGACACACACGATGTGTTAGCCCATAAATTAAACACAGCACTAATGCCAAAAATGTGGTTTCTTACACGTCCGCAAAAGACGAACACATTCCGGCCGAAATCGCGTCGACGCACAAATAGCTCAAGTTTTTGGGGTCAGAAAAGTGACCCCCAAAATTCGTTCTACACAAGAATAACACAAAAATGTCCAGTTTTCAAAGAAATGCTGTGTAGATGCTTATATCCTACTTTCAAATGCTCTTTCTGATGAATATAATTTCGTTCCAAACACATTTGTGGCCCAATTGGGCGATTCCAGGGCATAGTGCCCCTTTGAAATAACTTGTTTGCAGGTTTGAATATTAAAACAAATAAAGAAAATATACATGTGAACACAATGACTGTGCATGGTGTCAATTCAGTAAAGTTGCAGTGCTTTTTTTAATTGTCAGATGCCACTTTTTATAGTCGACAGTAACGTTTTAGGGACACCCGTCTATAACTGTGAACGGCCTGGATGTGATTTCCCTACAAAAATGGAAAGGTGATTTTGGTGGATGTGATATTGGAGCTAAAATGTGATTTTAGCAGCAATTATCCAAAATCACATCCGAGCCAGAAATCACATCCAGGATTATGTCGTTAAAGTCCAATATCACATCCTGTGTTAGTGCCTTGCCAAAATCACATCTACTCCCTGGCCACTTAACCAAAATCACATCATAGTGTCTGGCCCTACCCAAAATCACATTGTGTTTTAATACCTCATTCAGGCTTAGGTCATAAAACCCAATATCACATCCTGGTTCCCCAACTCATCGAAGGTCGCACGCGTCTAAGAAGATTGGCAGCTGTGCTATTCAAAATCACATCTTTGTGGTCAGGGAAACAGCCATAAAGCCAATTATACTAATCACTGGCTGACCACTATGTTTACATACATGTAATTGGATTTGCCTGGTGAAAGACTGTACATTAGCTACATGTACCATAGAGAAAGTTGCCATGTATTATCATGGTACAAGCATAGTTTGTTTTACAGTTGCTTTGCCACCACCTACCCAAACCAGATTTTGGCATGGACCATAGCTATAAAGCACACAAGAGCAGTAGCTACCAATATGTTTTTTGTTTGTTTGTTGTGGTGGTTTTTTTCGGGGGGGTGGGGGGGTTATCTTAATGTCAAATTTTAAAAGTACAAGTATTCAATCAATATAATTACGAAAAACAAACCCCATAATCAGATTCATACATGTACTTTTTGTCGTAAATTGTTTCCGGTTTATTTTCCATCATCAAAAGAAAGTGTAAAAAATATATAAATAAGAATTACCTATTTAAATCAGATGATGAGATGACCGAGTGTTGATGAGATGTCTGTATTGCATTTATATTGCACTACCCCTGTAATATAAATGGTTTTTGAAAGATATACCGGTAGCTGGTTGTTTTAAATAATCATTAATTTGGCTCTCAATTTTGAGTAAAACTATTTTTTATCTGAAATGGAAAATACACCATTTTGTCGGTTGTTTATTTCGTTTTCGTCATTATATAAAAAGGTGCTTGACAAAAAAACTGAAGTTTTAGCTCTGCGAATGTTGCCTATTCCAAGTTAACACTATTTTAAGATTTAGCCTAAATAAAAAAAATTGCCGTCATTGCAGTAACGCTTCTCAGATTCAATTTTATGGTGATAAAAAGTTATATTTGTTGTTCATAACCGCAGTACTTCGAAGTGAACAGTTTATAAAAATGCTGATTCTGCCGCTCATAAATGGAAATATGTTGACGACCTTAGCTTAGGTGAGATCAGATTGGTAAACAGCAACTCCTCTTTGCAAAACGATACCAATGATTTGTTTAACTGGTCCCAAGTTAACAAACTTAATCTCAACCCGTCCAAATGCAAAATTATGCAATTTTACTTTGGGAAAAATACGCATGAACCACCTCATTTATTGATTGGTGACAACGTACTTGAAGTATTGACAGAAACTAAACTACTTGGAGTATGGGTCCAGAATAATTTAAAATGAGAACACCCAGTTTCAGGAAATGGTTTCTAAGGGTAGCAGACTCAGTTCAGTGTTGCGCAATATTTGAACACGCAAACTTCGGAGCGCGTAAATTTTTAATTTGCGCATTAGAGATGGAACGCATATTTTGAAAAATCGCGCAATCTTTATTAATCAAACAGAATCCTGACCAACACCATGAATTACTTGCCGTAGAATTAGATTTTACCTCCCAAGATAAAAAAGAGAAGACCAGGGTAGCGTTCTGCGGTTTGTTAATTTATGTCTGAAGTGATATTTTTGTTCAAAACTTGAGTAAACCAGTGTTGCACACAGACTGCAAGTTCTAAATTCCTTGTGACAAAGCGTGCGCTCAAGGGATGCTGCGGGTATAAATTAAGATTTGGCAAAAGTATGGAAAACCACTAGTGTAAAACAAGAACAGAATAACCAAACTTTGTAAAATAATGTTCAACCTATTATTAGGAACAAGCAACATTTAAAAAAATTTGTCTAACATTTTGCTTTGCAGCCCAGTTTGTTAACAACAAAGTGAAAGTGTTCGTAACTTTTGGCCACCCGCCGTACCCGTACCGGTGCGGTTTGCTTATCTAAAATGAAAAGGCTATTGCCCGTTGGACGTATATGGGGTGCAAAAATTGACTAAATAAAGAGGTACGGGTACCGGGTGCACAACACCAATTCACTGTGAATTACTATGCGCAAGCTCATTATTTTGTGATCCCTTAAATAATTTTGAATAAGAGGTATATGTGGCCTATCAAATAAAATAATTTGTGGAGATCGAGTATTTGTGACTTGTGTGTTCAAACTCGAGAGATTTTGTTTTAAACAAAATCCATTGTGTGGGTTTATTTTACTAGGAGGCAGGGATACATTTCAGGCATGGGCGCGACCAACTTGGGAATGATGATCATTATGATTTGGGGAAGGGAAATAGAAAATCAAAATCGACTCGGTCGACCCTCTAATAAAATTTAGGGGTTTTAATATTTAATATTCTTAATATTTAATTTGCAGTGGCTTAATCTTTATCTTTTTTTAAGAAACAATTTTTATTTTTTTCAAATCTTAAACTGCCTGTTAGTTACTTATGTTTTTGGTTGTCTGTCAATAGTGCCACGATGTTGCCGCAAGATTGGCCGCCATGCATCTGCTGACGCGTGGATCATACCGCGCGCTGACGCCGATGTAAAATTTGTGTCTATCGTGTAGTTCGTGCCTCGGTTGTTGACCGCATCGCACAATTTAAGTTTGCACACTCAAACTTGAAAACAAAAATCCCTGCGCGGTTTTAAAAATCTGTGCGTAAATTCTAACTAAAACTGCGCATCTTTAAAGATTGCGCTCAACAGCCATAATTATGTCAAATGGCTACAAGATTCTAACAAGATTAACATGGTTCGATACCATAAAAAGGATAAACAATCTAAGGCTTTTGTTTTTACCCGAAAATCATTCCACACAAGTGTTACTAACTTTAATTGTTAATGTTCTAAAACTTGTATATTGTGCCTATAAATCCGAAATTACCGGGTCAGTAAAGTAAAAACTAATGCCGAAATGTTGGGTTTTTGACCCTTTCTTCATCTATGTTCATCTTTTTGGAACCTTCCCGCCATTTTACATGACCTATTGTGTGGTTCACAATATCGAGTATTCGATCAGAGCCACATTGTATAGAGCTATTTGACTGACAGTGCCGATACAGCCAGGCAGTACCAGTGCTATTTTTTATATTGTATTGATTGAGCAGATTTTAGATTTGTCAGTAACACAAATTTCAAACAAAAAGGATTATGTTTACCAACATTAAATATGGAATTTCATGTAATTTTTATTATAAGATTCAATTTTGACTAAAAATTACAAACTACATGTATACCTGTAAAATCACCTAATAATTACTAATCGTTACAAAAGTTGGCATATGATATCACACAATAAATATGTTTGTGATTTGCAGATTTCAGAAATTTACGTTCAATTTAACACCAGAAAATTACACATGTTAAGAATTGACGGTTTTTGTAGGTTGGAGCAAATTTCCCCTAAAAACAGCCATAATTCCCCATAAAATCATTTGTGAATGTCCAATCGACCCACAATTTGGACTGATTGAGCAGATTTTAGATTATTGTCAGTACCACAAATTTCCAACAAAAAGAATTATGTTTACCAACAATAAATAAGAAGTTTCATGTAATTTTTATTATTTGATTAAATTTTGACTAAAAATAGAATGAACTATACCCGTAAAATCACCTAAAAATGACCCATCGTTACAAAAGTTGGCATATGATATCACACAATAAATATGTTTTGTGATTTGCAGAGTTCAGAAATTTACGTTCAATTTAACACCAGAAAATTACACATGTTGTTAAGAATTGACGGTTTTTGTCGCTTGGAGCAAATTTCCCCTAAAAACAGCCATAATTCCCCATAAAATCATTTGTGAATGTCCAATCGACCCAAAATTTTGACTGATTGAGCAGATTTTAGATTATTGTTAGTACCAAAAATTTCAAACAAAAAGGATTATGTTTACCAACAATAAATAACAAGTTTCATGTAATTTTTATTATTTGATTAAATTTTGACTAAAAATAGAATGAACTATACCCGTAAAATCACCTAAAAATGACCCATCGTTACAAAAGTTTGCATATGATATCACACAATAAATATGTTTGTGATTTGCAGAGTTCAGAAATTTACGTTCAATTTAACACCAGAAAATTACACATGTTGTTAAGAATTGATGGTTTTTGTCGCTTGGAGCAAATTTCCCCTAAAAACAGCCATAATTCCCCATAAAATCATCATTTGTGAATGTCCAATCGACCCACAATTTGGACTGATTGAGCAGATTTTAGATTCATGTCAGTACAACAACTTTCAGACAAAAGGGATTATGTTTACCCACATTAATTGCGGAATTATACCTTATTTTTAGTGTATTTATCAATTTTTTGACTAAAAACATGGTAAAATACACATAAAATCTGTTACAACGGGCCAATTGTTACGAAAGTTGGCATATGATATCGCACAATGGATATGTTTGTGCTCTAAAAATTTCTGAAAATTCCGTCTATTTTTAGACAATCAAATTTCCAAATTTGTTAAGAATTGCCAGTGTTGCCTGTCGGGGAAACTTTTTGCATAAAAGTTGTCAAAATTTCCCCTAATATCAGTTTTGAATGAGCAATCGACACAAAATTTGGACTGATTGAACAGATTCTAGATTTATGTCAGTACAACAACTTTCAGACAAAAGGGATTATGTTTACCCAAATTAATTAAGGAATTATACCTTATTTTCAGTGTATTTATCATTTTTTTGACTAAAAACATGGTAAAATACACATAAAATCTGTTACAACGGGCCAATTGTTACGAAAGTTGGCATATGATATCGCACGATAGATATGTTTGTGCTCTAAAAATTTCTGAAAATTCCGTCCATTTTTAGACAATCAAATTTTGAAATTTGTTAAGAATTGCCAGTGTTGCTGTCGGCGAAATTTTGTGCATGAAAGTTGTCAAAATTCCTCCTAATAACAATTTTGAATGAGCAATCGACACAAAATTTGGACAGAGTGAACAGATTCTAGATTCATGTCAGTACAACAACTTTCAGACAAAAGGGATTATGTTTACCCAAATTAATTAAGGAATTATACCTTATTTTCAGTGTATTTATCAATTTTTTCACTAAAAACATGGTAAAATACACATAAAATCTGTTACAACGGGCCAATTGTTACGAAAGTTGGCGTATAATATCGCACGATGGATATGTTTGTGCTCTGAAAAATTCTGAAAATGTCGTCCATTTTTACACAATCAAATTCCCAAATTTGTTAAGAATTGCCAGTGTTGGTTGTTGGGGAAACTTTTTGATGAAAGTTGTCAAAATTCTCCCTAATATCAGTTGTGAATGAGCAATCGACACAAAGTTTGGACTGAGTGAGCAGATTCTAGATTCATGTCAGTACAACAACTTTCAGACAAAAGGGATTATGTTTACCCAAATTTATTGAGGAATTATGTCTTATTTTCAGTGTATTTAATCCCCAGCTTAAATTAGTGGTTTTCTGCCCCAAAACCTGCATCGATGGCGCAAATTCCACAAAACTGGACCCCTGAAGTTGGAACAAGCCCTCGAGTCAAATATGTAAAGGAAAAAAAGTGTGCATTATAAATTTCCAGTTTTAAACTTTACCCTCCAAAATCCTCCAATATTAATCATTGCATTTTTTGAGGATTTAGGAGGATGTAGACATGCAACCCAGCATTATCTCTATATAGGATTGAAACCAAAGATCCCTCAAAAGCGCCCTCGACACTGTAGCTCTTAAGGCTGAAGAAAGCTGTAGAGAAAAGACATTGAAAAGAAGGTACAGTTTTGGAGGTGGGAGGAAAACCCCAGATGAATATCCTGAGGAAAACACACCGAGTCAGACAGGAACTGAAAACCCAATCTACATTTTGGCCCAGGCCGGATTCGAACCAGGGTCATAGTGGTGGAAAGCGAAGCGAGGAAAGACCCGCTATGCCAACATTTTGTGTTTAAGTTACTTCTCCCATCCATGTTATGCATTAGGCTTGTATTTATATGTCCCCCCTTTATGTTTGTTTTATGTACAAAGCCATTTTGTCTCTAAAGAAGAAGTGCACTGAGGCCAACTTAATTAGTTCCAAGTATTTAATTCATTATTTTTGCATAGTACATGTAGTACATACAGTGTATAAGCCTATGCGAGGCCATCATGCATTTCATGTCGTTTTCATAAAAACGGCTAAATTCAGTGACAATTTTCAACTTGTCATTGTCAAACATATTACATGTACTTTTATAAAAAAAATACCCGAAAACCGAAATGTTTAATACCACAGGAATCCAAAATAAATAAAACAATAATTTGAATCAGCTTTTTATCGCTCATTACAAAGCCATTACGATTTTGTTGGACCATCACTCGATGTCCGGGCGTCAGGCCGCGCACGCGCAGCGCGAGCCCTCATCACGAACTGCCGCGGCATGCCGTCCTGCTCACTGTGAGTACACAGGCAAAAACCACTTCGCTTAAGAGAATGCAGCAACACTTGCCAGTCAATGGAGAACTGAAAGGGCTTTGTTATAATAATTGCTGATTAGTTTTATCCTGAGAACATAATCTCTGAGATTTTCATTTTCAGCTGTCAAAAACCAATTTTTTGATTGAAAATGTAACTTCCCTCGAAAAAGTCAGCTAAATGTTGAACTTTCAGTTTCAGTCTGTTGCCCGACATTTTCATCAACAGATTCATTTTATGCTCAGGGGTGCTTCAATGTTTTGAAGGGTTTTACATCGTTTTTCTAACAAAAGTCTTTACAAAAATTATATAAAAATATTGAAGAACTCATTTGCAAACAGGAACATTTTTTTGACTCTCTGACAAGTAGTATTTGTCCTTATAAAGCGGTGGAAATGCAGGCAAATTGTTCTCACGGAAGTACCCCCATTGGCCGCAAATGATGTGGTCCAAAGCGCAATTTTCGACATGTAGATTGTGTATGGGCTGCCTCGGGGGGGCGGAGGGGGGACCTTTCGAGCATAGAGCAAGGAGCTTCGAGGTAGTCTTGGTTCCAAGACCTTCGTGTTGTTTATTTCGCGATCACTGACACAAACCACCGATGTTATAGAGGGCGGTATTTCACGACGAACCGACACCCGTGACTGGACCCTGCCGAAGGTCTTGGACAAGTTGGCACATCGTGGGCGTGGTCAGACTATTGTAATATATGCAGTATTCATATCACGTGATAATGATGGACGGTTAAGCAAATACGTGCAGACCTGAGGGTTATTGTGTCGCGCAAAACATGTCCAGACTCGCCGCGATTGACCTGTGTACACATGTCCAGACTCGCCGCGATTGACCTGTGTACACATGTACATGTACATGTACATTGTACATATCGACACAGCAAATCATGGCTGCCCCGGCGTTTATTTGTGATTTATTTATTTATTTATTCCATTTCTTTACCCAGGGTGTGCCCAAACAGTTTAAAACTGGTTTTCATTGGGGCCCTGCATACATCATCAAATAAAATAACAGTACATATTATAAATACAAGGATATTACAGGAATTCTAAACATTAATACTAATTCTGATTTACGAGATAGGCGAAAACCCGCCAAATAAAAAACCTTTTAGGTGAAAAATAAGAAGGGGAAATTCCTATCCGGCTCCACATTATAGTGGCAACCAAGTTCTAACTCCGTAGATCAGCGCAATTGGCATAATATCTAACACTCAGATGGCATGTCGGAGCTCTGATTTAAATGTGCTTAATAAGTCCAATGTTCGCAATTGTTCGGGCAGATTATTCCAAATATTTGCACCACTCACAGCGAAACTTGTGGCGTAGCATTCTTTTTTGGCGAAAGGAACTTTCAGTGCCGTGTGGGTTGATTGCCTTGTTTCGCGGTTTTGCGGGTGCAGAGGTATTTGTCTTTGGTGTTTAAATTTGTGATGAGTGAAACCACGAAACGAATGATAATCTTTCCTTTGATTTCAGGGAAACGTAGCCAAAATGACGTACGTTCGACTTCGATCTGTTCCTTTCTCTATGGTTCGATACACTGGAATAAAAAAAAAACCTTCCCTTCTCCGCGGCACCACATTACTAACGAGATGCTGCAGCGGGACTCGACAAGATCGGTACGGGTACAATGCGTCCAGGCCGCGCCGGTTGGCGGCTGCAGCTAGCTTGCACTAGTAGCACTGCCCCGGAAGATCGGCCACACAATGCTATTAAGTCTGCATATTTCGCGCAATGCATACTATACGTGCATACAATCGCCATCACATACACTGTACATGTACACAGACATTACATGTACACTGTGTACACACACCCAGTCATATCCTGTATTTGTGTATAATGAATAATTCATGAAGAGGCTCAAATTCGGTCGCTGATTGGATCCCTCGGAAAAGCGAGGGAGAATCGTCGAAAACTAAGGTTAAAGTTAACAATTGATTGCCAACTAGTGCTAGACCCTTAGGGGAATCCAAAATCATGTACGTTTGTCAAACGTCGGCTCCAGTGCGAACATGGATCCAGCCGCATTTTGTAAACTACGCATGCGTGAGACCAGAACGCACACGAAGCCGGGATTTGAAAAAGAGACAGCGTTAACGAATCTGCGCGCGTGGTGGGCGCCGAAATAACACAAGGGTCTAGGGCTAGACTACCTTCGAGGCTGTGATTGTGAAACGCTGTGGTACCGTCCATTCTCAAAATAGGGGGGGGGGGGGGACAATTTTCTCACTCGAAAAAAAAGAGAGTTTTTGGCATCCAATCTTAACATCTTGTCTTTTGTAGTTGTACAAGGTTGTTATTTACCTTAATGTTTATCATCCAATGACAAAAATTGTATTGAAAATGAAAAAAGCAGTCGAAAAAATTAAGCGTTGACGTACCGTTGATGCGCGTGGAGATTGTGCACAAATACTCAAACGACGTTAACAAATACCTCCCCTAAAAAGGGCAATAATAATCGATAAATTGTGAAAAATCGTGCTTTGACCCCACTCATTTTTTTCCATGGACACGTTAAAAAAGAATGTAGCAGTAATATACTGAATTTTAAAAAAAATCTGCCTGTGACCCCCTTGCGTTTTATCGTGTTGTTTTCGAACGAAAATGGCAAAAAATTACATCGCCCCAAACAAAATCCGTGTAGATCGTGCCTGCGTACCTGGCTTTGCGGACGTTGTATGAATCACTAAATGCGGAGAGCGATACACGGAGCAAATCTGTACGTGTTTCAATGGTGCGCTTCGCGGTAGCGATCTATACGTATTTACTGTGTGAGATGTGTGGCTCATGAGCGTGGAAGAACGAATGAGATACATTTCAACGTTGGTGGCGCACTTTCTTGCCCCCCCCCCCCCCCCCCCCCCTGGGCTGCCTGAAGCGCTAGTATTACATACACACAGCTAGCTAAGCCATTAACTGCACGTGTTTTTCGTAAAGGCATGCGGCCCAGACCAGGGTCGTTTTTCAAACTCCTGCCTTTGGATCCATACGGGGCTCCAGACAATTGCTGAACTGCATGTATAAAGCCAGAATAAAACCGAAGTTGAGGTTTTTGATAATGGCCAAGGTACAATGTACACGGTGTACCTGGTTTTCGGAGCGCGGGTCCTTTGGCCTTCCTGCAGGCTAGTAACAACTTATTTGGTAGGCTAGTATTAACAAAACTTAAACTCAAACGTAACGTTAAACTTAACGTAGACAATGTAATAATTCATATACATGTAGTTCTAAAAAGACAGGCGTCATCGCAAGAAACTAGTAATACACAAATTAAAGCTGTGACTTATAAACACCTTACTTTTTGTCGATCAATTTTTTGAGGAACATAACTAGTATGCCTTCACTCATGACATTCACTTGTTTCGAACTACCAACGTCAATAATTATCTCCCATCATACATCAATATTTCCCCTTGCGTATGATTTATTAGGTAAAGATTCACCAAACTGTCACAGATTGGCCTTTTGTACATGACATGTAATTATTTTTGACTCCCATTCTGTCTTACGTTTTTATTTCTTTGTGCATGTTTGTTGTTTGGTTAAGTTGTTTTGTTTTCATTTTGAGTATGTTTGACTTGTTTCTATCTTGTATATTCCTTATTGTTGGGTCGAATAAATAATTAATAATAATGTAGCAACCGTACTTTTTGCCCAAGTAGGCATCGATCTCAACATTTCACCCACCCGGCCCGCGCGACGTCCATCGGGTCCACCCGTGGTCCACCCAACACCAACAACAAATTTCGCCCGCGCTCGCCCAGCCCGGACCACGGCGTGTTTTAAGGCTGCCATTAATAGTGTAGGATGCTATGTATATTTGCAATTTTTTTTGCTAAGGATGCTTTTTTTGTTTCATTGGCTAGAGTAGACTCTCAGCTCTCAGAAAAGTATTGGTAATATTTTGTTCCGTCAAACGTATGGCCGCCATCTTGAATTTCAAAATGGCCGCCGTTTCCAAAAGAATTTGCCCTATAATTTTGGTTCTGAGCAACATATGGAGTCAAACTTGGTGGCAAAGCCTATGTTTTCAATACCAGGGAGTTCAAAAATATCAAAATTAAGTTTATAGCTATATACGTATGACCGCCATCTTGGATTAAAAAATGGCCGCCATTTCTAGAGGATTTTGCCCTATAACTTTGGATCTGAGCAACATATGAAGTCAAACTTGGTGGCAATAAAATGTATAGCTATAGCTGTTGTCAGCAATCTTAGGCTGGCAGGTGTAATTACGCAGCAATAATGTAAATTTTAATGTTGACAATAATGATTTGCTTTTGATTCTGTTTTTACTTGTACCAGGTGTTTTATAATATGCTAATTAAATTGTTGACCCTTTTGGTAATCTGTAATAACATGACAACATGAGAGCTGTAAAATAAGGGTGCTGTTGTGGTTCCCTGTATGTACCAATGCCAGCCTCAGACTATCAACTCCCCCCCCCCCCCCCACCGCCCCGCAAGCAACATTCTAGATCTAACCCTGTCATCGCATCAAAACTCCATCAAGAACACTCGGATAGTGAAAGATATTAGTGATCATGAGGCGGTATTGAGTGACATTGACTTCCAGCCTGCAGTCAACAAGAAGGCGCCTAAAAGAATCTGTTTTTTACAGCAAATGTGACATGGAAGGTGAGAGATCGGGATTTGTAACCTTTCAAGAAGAATTTTTTCAGCGAGGCACCTTGGCGATCAACCAATGAGAACTGGCTCCTGTTGACGAATTGTATTCTGCAGACAATAAAGAAAAACACCCCTAGTAAGATTGTAGGATCTCGTGCCAACCGGCCATGTATTACACCTTCCCTCAAACGTATGATCAGAAAGAAAGCCAGAATGTACAAGAAGGCAAAAGCTTCCAACTCCAAGGATGACTGGGATCATTTTAAGTCATTCCGCAATAAAGAAAGATCCCAGCCTCCTACTGGTCATACACCAACCGCCTCCTAATGACAAACACTCATAAAACCAATTTCTGGCGCTACATACTACTGGTATCTCACCCCTTACACACAATAACAAGATCATCTCAGACAACAAAGGTAAAGCTAGAATTTTGAACATGAAATTCATGTCTGTTTTCACCTTCGAAAGTCTGTCTGATCTGCCATCAATGGGCAAGTCTTCGTTTCCTGATGCCGAGCACATTGAGATCTCAGTGAGTGGCGTGCGTAAACTCCTTGAGAAGATTAGCATCATCAAGGCAACAGGTCCGGATTCCATTCTAGCCCGTTTTTAAAAAGACATGGCGGAACAAATTTCTCCTATCTTGTCATCCATCTTTCAACAGTCGTTGAAGTCTGGTAAAATCCCTCATGAGTGGAGGATTGCAAACATGGTTTCCATAATAAAGATAGGTGATCGCAGTGAAGCCGCCAACTACCGACCCGTATCACTGGCATCAATATCATGTAAAATACTTGAGCATATTATTTGTAGCCCTGTGATGGATCATTATGAAACTCACAACCTTTATTTTTTTAAAGTCAACTTGGCATTTGCTCTGGCCGCTCCTTTGAATCACAGCTTATCATTACAACTCATGGACTTGCTGATTTCATCAGATTTCATCATTCTTGACTTCTCTAAGGCTTTTGATAGAGTACCCCACCAAAGGCTCCTCCTTATTAAAACTATATCATTACGGAGTTCGTGGCTCTCTTCTGAAGTGGTTCAACAACTTCCTCACCCAAAGAAGCCTGCGAGTTGTGTTGGATGGCGAAGCTTCGGAGTGGTCAGATGTTTTTTTTCTGGAATTCCCCAAGGCACGGTGTTAGGGCCACTGTTATTTCTCACATTCACCAATGGTGTATCAATCTCCATCACATCGAATGTTTTATGCACCGTTCTATTAACAATGTGGATGAATGCAGAGCTCTTCAAAAAGATCTTGATTCAGCTGCATTCTTGGTCAGCCAAATGGCAGATGAAGTTTAACATCGACAAATGCCATGTGATGCAAGTTTCCAACCTGAAAAACAACATCGGCTTTGACTACCACTTGGGTGATGATGTACGGACATCAGTTGATAAACATCCATATTCTGGGACTATCTTTCAACTCCAAACTTTCCTGGAATACACACATATCATCAATTTGAAGGCCAACCGGATGCTAGGATTAAGAGGAATCTAAGACACTGTAACCCACGGCTGCAGAAAAAAAACAAGCTTACATCTCTCTGGTCAGACCACATTTAGAATATTGCTCAACAGTTTTGAATCCCCATCATCAAACCCCCACCAATCAAGTAGAAGCCATCCAGAGGAGAGCAGCTAGATTTGTGCAGAACATATATCAGCGCACTGAAAGTTTTACTGCAATGCTACAAAACCTGCAGGGGCCTTCACTTCAAGATAGAAGGGGAGCAGCCATCAAAATTATGATGTACACAATTCCACACGGGCTCATTGTCATCAACAAGGATCCTGTACCTGACCCCAATGACAGATACCAGGCTAAGAAAGTACCATCAGTCCAGATACCAGTTTCTCACAACCCATTCCTCCATAAGTTCTCCTTCATGCCTACAGCTGTCCGGCCGTGGAATGCTCTTTTTGTAGATGTAATATCAGCTCCATTATTGGGGGTCTTTCGGGCACTTGTCTCACCCCCCCCCCTACTTCTAGCTCCAAGATTAGAGTATTTTTTAAAAATTGCACCTGTACTGTACATGTATATAGGGTATTTTCTGCTCAACCTTCCCCCAGCTTCATGTGCACCTCAAGCTTCACCTCCGCGTTAATATCCAGAAGTGGACTTTGCTGAGTATCACTGTAGACGTAGTTGTGTTCTCGTTGGTCAGTGAATGAGGTGGAGCTTCAAGCCTTGAATTTTGTAATAGGGCAAAACCACTTTGGCCTTGAATAAAGCAACATTATGGAGGGCACCAAGGCCAGTAGGTAGGGCACCAAGGCCAAATAATATCTGAGAATCTGAAATTTGAGATGGAGAGCATTTTAACCATGCTAACCTACAAGGGAATTACAGATTCCTTTCAATGACCAAGTTTTAGAATCTGAACTGAATATGGTAAGGAGTTTACAAATTAATATTGCATCTTCTTGGCAAACTCATTGTTGATTATGGCATTCACATCCTAAGTTTTTAAGCAAACTGATTCTAAAATGGAGGCCATTTTGAAATTTAAGACTTTTCATCCTAATATAGAGATATATTAGCAAGTCAATAGTATGTTTTTGAACTCCTTAGCATAATACATGTGGGTATCGACACCAAAATGGAGTTCATACGAAATTCCAGTCCTGGGTTATAAAACATTGTCCGAAAGTGGCGGCCATTTTGAAATTCAAGATGGCTATCAGCCAGTGAGATGGTATCAATCAATACTATTGTATCTGTAACTCCTTGGCTTAATAAATTGAAGTAATTGTCAGTAAAATGAACTTCGTATAGCATTAATACTTTGATTTATTAAATATTTGGTTAAAAAATGGCGGCCATTTTGAAATCCAAGATGGCGGCCATACGGTTAATGGACAAAATGTTACCAATACTTTACTGAAACCTGGATGTCTACTCTTTCCAATGAAACAAAAAAATCATCCTTAGCAAAATAAATGCACAACTTTGAAATCCTACATAACAGCCTACACTATGACCCATACGCCTTTCTTAATATTTATGCCGACATCATACTTGTAATGCCAAAGCAAAGCGTTGGGCGGTAAACTGAAGATGGTGGCTTTTACTCAATGATAATCTAAGTACTGATAAAAAGGTTAGAGTACATGTTATAACAAGGTAATTGTAAAGTCATAAAGGACCTTGTTATAAAGGTGTTTTACTGTAGACGCATGTTTAAGCCCATTTACAAGTTTGACGAATTTGTCGTGGCTATACGACAACAACGTGCCACGATACAGGCACGAATTGGTCAGGTACGATACAGCCACGACACCGGCATTATGCCAACACAGTGCCCCTATGGTACCCCAAAGACTTTGCTACGACCTTGATACAACCTAGCTCCCACAAAATAGTGACAACGTCGCCACGACTCCCATGACATTGTGACGACATCCCACAAACATCGTTATGTTTTTTAGGCATATTTATTTTATATAATATATTTTACAAGACCTATATCAATATATATAAAGACCTCTATCTTTTGCCCTTTCAGAAATAATGTTCTTTTTCGGTTATTTTGTTATTGTTTCTAGGTCTGACGAAGGGGAGTCATACTCTCCAAAACGTCACCGATTAAAACATCAGTCAGCATTAAGTCAGGTTCACACATTCCTAAATTATTGCCTTGAATACCCAGATCTATCCCGAAAAAAATTATAGATGGCATCGGTAGAAATTAGCCCCGATTCGCTGTTTGTATAATAATTAAAATAACTTAAGAATGAAATAAGAATAATCAAAAACTATAAGTATGAATTGGAAGCCCAATCAGACCGATTGAAATCGGCTTAGCTCGGGGTTGTTCGGGAATGTTCGCATTACATTCGGCGTATTCGGTCGTTGTTCTTATTAAATTCGTAATGAAATCGGCATAATCCTAAGTCAATCGGGATGATTCTGGAGTTATCCGTATATTATTCTTGACAAAATCGCTACAATTCGGTTATATTTCACACTCGATCGCAATCATTCGGCTTGATTCGGCTTGATTCGGTCTGATTCGGCATTCATATTCTATACTTCATATACAAACACGTGTGCGTTTGTATACAGTGCGCGTGCTTTCTTATTCAAGGTCAATAGAAAATGCAGGGTGTTTCAAAGGCCACACCTACAACTAATTTCTCATTAAAATGGTGTCAAATGTTTGCAAGGCATTCGTCTACAAGTTCGCACTTGTCCAACCAGAAACCAAACCTTGCAACTGCAGGGTAAATAACGAATGCCCCCTGGATGGAAAATGCAGAACACCAAACATCGTCTACCAATCCATTGTGAAAACCAACACGAGTAAAGAGACGTATGTAGGCCTAACAAGCACCGAGTTTAAGCAAAGATTCGGAAACCACCGGCAATCATTCAAGAAAGAAGCGCACAAGAACCAGACAGAACTATCAAAACATGTATGGACGCTAAAAGACAAAAACAATGAATTCACAATTAAGTGGAAAATCTTGAGCAATGCTCAACCGTACTCTAACATCAGTAAACAATGCAAATTATGCACTATGGAGAAATTGTATATTATATGCCACCCAGAAATAGCTACTCTAAACCAAAGATCTGAGCTAACTAGCGCATGCCGGCACGCGGCTAAATTCAAACTGATAAAGCACGCCAAAACCACGCCCAGAGTGTATAATGCTAGGCCGTGTCCGAATTGTTTGGAAATTTTCCCCACGCCCGCGTCATCGCGCAATCCTAGCGCGTGTTTTTGCGTTCGCGCGTTCCCCTAACTTGATGTACAGGTAGAATGTTTCGAGAACACCATTACAATTCCCTGACGAGTGGAGGTATCCACGAAACAGATTTGTCGGAATAAAATATGGTGAACTAAAACCTATCCTAGTTTGTGATTGATTTAGTACATTTGTATATATTTTAAAGTGTTACGAACGTTAATGCACATGCACGAAGCATCGCTTTAGCATTCTAGAAATGCGCACTAGAACCTATATTCCCGCCAAAACAAAATCTCGTCAAAATTTATGACCGGTCTTGAAATTTTACGTCAATATTCACGTCAAAATTCACGACTTTTGGGGAAAGTCGTGAAATTTGACGTCACTGTTTATGAATTTGGGACAAGTCGTGAAATTTGTCGCAAATATTAATATTCACGATCTGCGTAGTTTCTCCAGGGCCACTGTAGGTGACAAGCCATACAAGGGAATCATTGCAGCGCATTTCACAATGCTTTAGAGCGTTTTCAATTAACCCTTGACATGTTTTTCAAAATGCACATAAAGAGCTTTTATATGCACTTGCAGGAAAAAGCACTATAACCGCATCCTGTAGCCCTTTGCAGGAAATACAACAGGTATACCGTGATCAAGGTTGTGACATGAAACTTGCCTCGGGTTTTTAGGCAATAATGTTCATGGTGATTTTTGGCAAGGTATATGCACCTATGTAGTTCGAAAAATAGCACTACAGCGGTAGCAACTGTTTGGTGTTATTATTCTTTCAAAACAGAATGGCCGCCAAAATACTTGTTACCACACATAATTAATCCAGTAACAAGTATATTGGTGGCTATTTTTTTTGTTAAATGATACCCAAAAAGTTGTTACCGCTAACGCTGCAATGCTATCACACATTTTCCAACTCTAGGTGTGCATTACCTTACCAAAATAGGTAAGAATATACTCCTCTCGATTATTCGATACCGATGAGCTACTATCTACAGTGGCGGATATATACGGCGGGGGGGGGGGGGGGGGGGGGGGGGGGGGGGGGGTAAACGGTTGGGGAAGGGTAAAGAGGGTGGGATTCGAATAGAGGAGGGGTAGGGTGTTTATCACTCCTTCCTTGGGCCACGGCGCAGAAAAGCAGGGGCGTGCACGCGTACCTTTGGCACCTGTCAAACTCTCACGCTTAAAAGCCAGTCCGGTGCAGGCTGTTGTAATTTGTGTTTTGTTAACAAACTGAATTTAAGATCCGATCGGCAAAGTAACGTAAACAAAACAAAACAAACTACATTTTCAAACTATACAGGGGTGCATACAAATACTTTCAATGCCAAAATAGCTTTAATCCTCTCATTTGATATACCCACTTTGTTTCACATGTTTATCCCACGACATGTTTTTTATTCCATTTCGACATTTTAGGATTGCAGAAAGTGGCTCATATGAAGCGCGATATGTGGCAGAGAAAACCCCCCCTCTTTTGTGTTGGCCATTGTGTTCCCGGAATCTTAGGAATTCCTTTTAGGTTTCAAGGGGGGGGGGGGGGGGGGGGGGGGGTGGGTTAGGTTACAATAGTGTTGAATGCGTATACAGTATAGGGATAAGAGGGGGGGTACCCCTCTGCCACATATCGTGCTGGGTATAAAGTGGCTGCAAGTGGGAACCAGACTTTTTAATGGACTTTTTTCGCATTACACATTACTCTAAGTATAGCCTTGAATGCAAGATTGTGCTGTATCATGCAACGTACGCGAAGTGCAATATATTTCGTTTACTGTACGCGCGCCCACGCACACAAGTGGGTAAAATGCCATCAATGGGGGACGCGCGACGGGGCATTGTCCGACCGTCTTTCAATTTTGAACCCGGAGCTTGGTGTTTGCGTTGTCACAGCCGAGTTCATATACATTGACTTCCTGAATTCCATCCTTTGGAGCGGATTTTGTGAAAACTAACCTGATGTATAGTATTAGTACTGTACAATGTGTCTAAAAATATAGCAAACGCAATATAGTGGAATGCTTCACACAGTGGCGCACCCAAGGGGGAGGGGGGGGGGGGGGGGGGGGGGGTGGCCCTCGATCAAGACAGATCGAGATCGAGGGAGTAAAAGAAATATACGGATCCAGGGGGCGGGCGGGGACTAGTCTTGGTTCCAAGACCATGGTGTTTGCGCGCGCGTACCGCGTACACACGACCAACGTTCAGATATAGAGCACATAAACTAGCTCTACACGCTTGCAATTAATAAACATAGATGGCGCTGTGACTAGATTGTTTTCCCCACCGACTTTCGGATCCCACCAAGGTCGTTGCAAAAGTCCAAGACCTTGGTGAGACCTGGGAACAAAATTACAAAGCGCCCTCTATGCGTGAGACCCGGGGAACAAAGTTACAACGCGTAATACTATCTGAACGTTGGTTGTTGTGTGTGCGCGCAAACACCATGGTCTTGGAACCAAGACTAGGCGGGGGCTCGCACGCCCCCTCGTTTCTTTTAAATAAAAACAATACATAGCCTCAGAAGAGAGACTCGAAAAGACTATGGGTGGTTTAAAAGATACACCTTTTCATATTAAAACGAGATATCAAACGTCCAAATCTTATAACTTTTAACAGAGTTATGGTTAATTTCCCAAGAGACGTCAAATTATTCATATTTCCACCACTTTAATTTTTTGAGATTTTTAGTATGTCATTCTAGGGACCAGAAGTGCACTGTGGTGAAAAATATTCTATTGCAATTTGTGTGAGGTCAAAACTTATTTTCCCTGGACTAAAGTGACATAAAAGCAGTTTGGGGAATCTTAAAAGCTCTATTTATAGGGATTTACATGTTTTTAAAATTTCATGTTGGAAAACATCCATTCTAGAGGCGAATGATAATTACAAATCAATAGCTGTCATTTTCATACTGTAAATCAGGATTACTCGGTGCATTGATGTCATACAGAAGCATGAACTTTTCATCGTCAACAACTTTGTTTGACCTCTTATCTCCTTAGGACTTTCTATTGGGCAGACGCAGGTGCAACAAATGATAAGCAGTACGTTGGACAGTGACCAGTTGGCTTGGTAAAACCATTGGGAAAACACTTACAAATATGGTTACCCAAGCCCATAGATACAACAGGGCAGAGACAGTTTCGCGCATGCTTACTGTTCTCTGTCTCCCGTCGACGTCCCGAATCGCAACCACGACAACGTGTACAAAATATACCGTGCCGTCAAAGTGATGTAACTTTTAATGGAAGCTTGTTTTAATAACTTTTTGTTATTGTCTTTGTCTTATCACAAGCTTTAATTGTATGTATATATTAGTACTTTTGATAAATTTTTAAGTTTTACGAACGTTAATGCAAATGCACGAAGCATCGCTTCAAGTGTTTTGTTAACAAACTGAATTTAAGATCCGATCGGCAAATTAATGTAAACAAAATAAAACAAACTACATTTTCAAACTATACAGGGGTGCATACAAATACTTTCAATGCCACTTTGTTTCACATGTTTATCCCACGACATGTTTTTTATAGATTTTGCATTCAGGTGTTTTCATTTCGACATTTTAGGATTGCAGAAAGTATCATGCAACGTACGCGAAGTGCAATATATTTTGTTTACTGTACGCGCGCCCACGCATACAAGTGTGTAAAATGCCGTCAATCGGGGACGGGGCATTGTCCGACCGTCTTTCCTCTTTTGTTTGTACTTTAACGTTTTCGGATGATCCCCATAGGATTTGCACACGAGTCGGAATCGGGGACCTTAGCGAAATTGGGGACCATATTGTCCTCTATTGTTATACATGTACGTCCCCTATTCCAATCAAAAACAAACTCACCGCTCCCATGAGAGTCTAGCCCGTGCTTCGTCAGGAGCACACTCTTGATTATTATGTAATTTCTCGGTTTTCTGATTGTCTTTACTTCGCAAATCCGATGAACTATAAACATTGCCTTGCCTTTTCTATATCGCGTCACAGCCTCACAGGTGCCCTAAAATGTTTAAAACGAGCGAATTTTGCGGGGCCCGATCTAAACATTAAAAAACTGTCTAAATTTTAACTTCTCTGTGCACCACTGCTTAGAAGTGTATACATAACCTAAACGCGCTCTTTTTGCATAAGATAGAAAAAACAAGGCCCTCTTAGATTATTTTGATATGTATATTTCAGGCCATTCCAGTCAGAAAGCATTTTGCAGCAGCTTCAATAATGTTCACGATTCAAAAGAAGCTAAAAAGTTTCCAACAACCACACATGCACACGAGGCGTATCAACCCACTCGTGACTTAACTGTCGATGTTTTGACGCCATAGTATAACAAACCTATTATATCCAAGCCGCGGAAAATTCTATAGGCAAGCCATTCAAATGTTAAGGTCGATTTTGCGCTGTACAATTTTGAACCCGGAGCTTGGTGTTTGCGTTGTCACAGCCGACTTCATATACATTGACTTACAGAATTCCATCCTTTGGAGCGGAATCTGTGAAAACTAACCTGATGTATAGTATTAGTACTGTTAGTGTAGGATGCTATGTATATTTGCAATTTATTTGCTAAGGATGCTTTTTTTTTTTTCATTGGCTAGAGTAGACTCTCAGCTCTCAGAAAAGTATTGGTAACATTTTTTTCCGTCAAACGTATGGCCGCCATCTTGAATTTCAAAATGGCCGCCGTTTCCAAAATAATTTGCCCTATAACTTTGGTTCTGAGCAACATATGGAGTCAAACTTGGTGGCAAAGCCTATGTTTTCAATACCAGGGAGTTCAAAAATATCAAAATTAAGTTTATAGCTATATACGTATGACCGCCATCTTGGATTAAAAAATGGCCGCCATTTCTAGAGGATTTTGCCCTATTTGAACTTTGGATCTGAGCAACATATGAAGTCAAACTTGGTGGCAATAAAATGTATAGCTATAGCTGTTGTCAGCAATCTTGGCTGGCAGGTGTAATTACGCAGCAATAATGTAAATTTTAATGTTGACAATAATAATTTGCTTTTGATTCTGTTTTTACTTGTACCAGGTGTTTTATAATATGCTAATTAAATTGTTGACCCTTTTGGTAATCTGTAATAACATGACAACATGAGAGCTGTCAAATAAGGGTGCTGTTGTGGTTCCCTGTATGTACCAATGCCAGCCTCAGGCTATCAAGAAGAATTTTTCAGCGAGGCACCTTGGCGATCAACCAATGAGAACTGGCTCCTGTTGACGAATTGTATTCTGCAGACAATGAAGAAAAACACCCCTAGTAAGATTGTAGGATCTCGTGCCAACCGGCCATGTATTACACCTTCCCTCAAACGTATGATCAGAAAGAAAGCCAGAATGTACAAGAAGGCAAAAGCTTCCAACTCCAAGGATGACTGGGATCATTTTAAGTCATTCCGCAATAAAGAAAGATCCCAGCCTCCTACTGGTCATACACCAACCGCCTCCTAATGACAAACACTCATAAAAACAATTTCTGGCGCTACATACTACTGGTATCTCACCCCTTACCCACAATAACAAGATCATTTCAGACAACAAAGGTAAAGCTAGAATTTTGAACATGAAATTCATGTCTGTTTTCACCTTCGAAAGTCTGTCTGATCTGCCATCAATGGGCAAGTCTTCGTTTCCTGATGCCGAGCACATTGAGATCTCAGTGAGTGGCGTGCGTAAACTCCTTGAGAAGATTAGCATCATCAAGGCAACAGGTCCGGATTCCATTCTAGCCCGTTTTTAAAAAGACATGGCGGAACAAATTTCTCCTATCTTGTCATCCATCTTTCAACAGTCGTTGAAGTCTGGTAAAATCCCTCATGAGTGGAGGATTGCAAACATGGTTTCCATAATAAAGATAGGTGATCGCAGTGAAGCCGCCAACTACCGACCCGTATCACTGGCATCAATATCATGTAAAATACTTGAGCATATTATTTGTAGCCCTGTGATGGATCATTATGAAACTCACAACCTTTATTTTTTTAAAGTCAACTTGGCATTTGCTCTGGCCGCTCCTTTGAATCACAGCTTATCATTACAACTCATGGACTTGCTGAGGCCCTGGATGACAGAAAGCAAACAGATTTCATCATTCTTGACTTCTCTAAGGCTTTTGACAGAGTACCCCACCAAAGGCTCCTCCTTATTAAAACTATATCATTACGGAGTTCGTGGCTCTCTTCTGAAGTGGTTCAACAACTTCCTCACCCAAAGAAGCCTGCGAGTTGTGTTGGATGGCGAAGCTTCGGAGTGGTCAGATGTTTTTTTTCTGGAGTT
Source organism: Crossaster papposus (assembly GCA_037893245.1). NCBI lineage: Eukaryota > Metazoa > Echinodermata > Asteroidea > Velatida > Solasteridae > Crossaster > Crossaster papposus. Next base: position 140,437 of record JBAIAA010000567.1, on the reverse strand, counting down.
CCCCAAGGCACGGTGTTAGGGCCACTGTTATTTCTCAAATTCACCAATGGTGTATCAATCTCCATCACATCGAATGTTTTATGCACCGTTCTATTAACAATGTGGATGAATGCAGAGCTCTTCAAAAAGATCTTGATTCAGCTGCATTCTTGGTCAGCCAAATGGCAGATGAAGTTTAACATCGACAAATGCCATGTGATGCAAGTTTCCAACCTGAAAAACAACATCGGCTTTGACTACCACTTGGGTTATGATGTACGGACATCAGTTGATAAACATCCATATTCTGGGACTATCTTTCAACTCCAAACTTTCCTGGAATACACACATATCATCAATTTGAAGGCCAACCGGATGCTAGGATTAATCAAGAGGAATCTAAGACACTGTAACCCACGGCTGCAGAAAAAAAACAAGCTTACATCTCTCTGGTCAGACCACATTTAGAATATTGCTCAACAGTTTTGAATCCCCATCATCAAACCCCCACCAATCAAGTAGAAGCCATCCAGAGGAGAGCAGCTAGATTTGTGCAGAACATATATATCGGCGCACTGAAAGTTTTACTGCAATGCTACAAAACCTGCAGGGGCCTTCACTTCAAGATAGAAGGGGAGCAGCCATCAAAATTATGATGTACACAATTCCACACGGGCTCATTGTCATCAACAAGGATCCTGTACCTGACCCCAATGACAGATACCAGGCTAAGAAAGTACCATCAGTCCAGATACCAGTTTCTCACAACCCATTCCTCCATAAGTTCTCCTTCATGCCTACAGCTGTCCGGCCGTGGAATGCTCTTTTTGTAGATGTAATATCAGCTCCATTATTGGGGGTCTTTCGGGCACTTGTCTCACCCCCCCTACTTCTAGCTCCAAGATTAGAGTATTTTTAAAAAATTGCACCTGTACATGTATATAGGGTATTTTCTGCTCAACCTTCCCCCAGCTTCATGTGCACCTCATGCTTCACCTCCGCGTTAATATCCAGAAGTGGACTTTGCTGAGTATCACCGTAGACGTAGTTGTGTTCTCGTTGGTCAGTGAATGAGGTGGAGCTTCAAGCCTTGAATTTTGTAATAGGGCAAAACCACTTTGGCCTTGAATGAAGCAACATTATGGAGGGCACCAAGGCCAGTAGGTAGGGCACCGAGGCCAAATAATATCTGAGAATCTGAAATTTGAGATGGAGAGCATTTTAACCATGCTAACCTACAAGGGAATTACAGATTCCTTTCAATGACCAAGTTTTAGAATCTGAACTAAATATGGTAAGGAGTTTACAAATTAATATTGCATCTTCTTCGCAAACTCATTGTTGATTATGGCATTCAAATCCTAAGTTTTTAAGCAAACTGATTCTAAAATGGAGGCCATTTTTAAATTTAAGACTTTTCATCCTAATATAGAGATACATTAGCAAGTCAATAGTATGTTTTTGAACTCCTTAGCATAATACATGTGGGTATCGACACCAAAATGGAGTTCATACGAAATTCCAGTCCTGGGTTATAAAACATTGTCCGAAAGTGGCGGCCATTTTGAAATTCAAGATGGCTATCAGCCAGTGAGATGGTATCAATCAATACTAATTGTATCTGTAACTCCTTGGCTTAATAAATTGAAGTAATTGTCAGTAAAATGAACTTCGTATAGCATTAATACTTTGATTTATTAAATATTTGGTTAAAAAATGGCGGCCATTTTGAAATCCAAGATGGCGGCCATACGGTTAATGGAAAAAATGTTACCAATACTTTACTGAAACCTGGATGTCTACTCTTTCCAATAAAACAAAAAAAGCATCCTTAGCAAAATAAATGCACAACTTTGAAATCCTACATAACAGCCTACACTATAATTTGACAGACAGGTAACGGCGAGCGTTTATGAGAGGACTGGACCACAACGTTTGTGTACAGATTAACGGATTAACTCTACCACAAAGTTAATGAGCTAGACCGCAAAGAAGCAAATGGGCATGCAAGTAGGGAGTCATTGTATTTTCACGGCGTTTTAACTTTACCTTGAGTGAGGCGGCTTAATCGGGCCCTGATTGAGATTATTTTCACGGCGATTTCACCAAAGACACGACGTGTAATCGCCGTGAAAAAAACCGGTTTCACGGTGATTTAAAGTGGGAAAGGTTTTTTATATTGTTCACTAAATTCATAGTGTCGAGCAATCAGCAATCAGTAATAGGTATATGTCCACACATGATTGCCCTCATACTCATACATATAGAACCAGTACATACTCACAATGCATGTAACAGTATAAAGCTTTGCCTGTCTGACCACAGACAAACCAATTATCCTGGCCACTTGACTCATAATTAATAGGTAAACATAGTGGTCAGCCAGTGATTAGTATAATTGGCTTTATGGCTGTTTTCCTGACCACAAAGATGTGATTTTGAATAGCACAGCTGCCAATCTTCTTAGACGCGTGTGACCTTCGATGAGTAGGGGAACCAGGATGTGATATTGGTTTTATGACCTAAGCCTAAATGAGGTATTAAAACACAATGTGATTTCTTTTATTAGCTAGGTAAGGTCCCTTTTATAATACAATATTAATTGTTAGTCTTGACCTGGCATTTTAACATACATTGTACAAATTATTATATTAAAAGAAATTATAATTAAATAATTACGTCACGTGACAAAAAAAACTTAAACAATGTGTCAGCGATTATGCATGTTACGTCACGTGATTATTCTCGCAACGTTACACGCTCATGCAAATGCAAAACAATTCTGCTCGACATTTTCTGAGCGATTAGAGCAGATAAACTTTTAAATGCTCTTTCTGATGAATATAATTTCGTTCCAAACACAATTGTGGCCCAATTGGGCGATTCGAGGACATAGTACCCCTTTGAAATAACTTGTTTGCAGGTTTGAATATTAAAACAAATAAAGAAAATATGCATGATAAAAGCATGCCTCTATGGAAGACCATATAACATCTGTGTGTCGGTCTGCTCAGTACTATCTCTACACCATCAGGAGAATAAGAAAACACCTCACCAGAGAAGCTACAGAGCAATTAATCCATGCTTTTATAACATCTAAGCTGGATTACTGCAATGCACTTTTCTGTGGATTACCAGCCAAACAGATCAAAAGACTGCAGAGGCTCCAAAACATAGCAGCAAGGATTGTTACTCTGACTAAAACATCTAGTCATATTACCCCAGTGTTCCACGATCTTCATTGGCTGCCAGTATCTCAGCGGATTAAGTTCAAAGTCCTTCTTCTTGCGTTCAAGTGCCAGAACAACATGGCACATCCATACTTGCAAGATCTCATCCGCCCTTATCAGCCAAAAAGAGCCCTACGGTCTGCTGGTCAGAGTCGTCTGGAGGTGCCGATCACCAAGACAAACAGCTATATGGGGACAGAGCATTTGGAGTGGCTGGGCCACGCCTCTGGAATGAGTTGCCAGTAGAACTGAGAACTGTTTCCAGTCTTATAACATTCAAGTCAAAACTGAAAACCTACCTATTCAGAGAGTATTACTGCAATATATGAACTGTGAAATGAACTCTAGTCATGTGCAATATTACCAACTGACTCTCATTTTAACTTACGTGTTTTTATACTTCATATTCATCTAATTATCTGTTTTATTCTATACATTTGTTATATATTAATTTGTCATATAATAATTTTGATGTTAAATAGCGTTTTAGAGCACTTTTGTAGATTTTACGCTTTATAAAATAAATTATTATATTATTATTATTATTATAAACACTGTCTTCACAAGTGTTTATATCGCATCTTACCTATATATATATATTACCTTTTCAAATTTAGTTTTACTACAGCATTCCAGTAAATTCTCCATAGATTACTAAACATATACATATAACGTTGACCACGGAAATGGGGTTATTCCGAAATGACAACGGGAAGGGGTTACGACGGGATTGGGTTATTATTTCAAACCACGATTGTTGTCCAACAATACGTGGTCGTTTTCGTTGACCACGTAGCACGGGTCATTTTGACCAAGTACGTCGTCGGTGAATATTTGACGACGGGAACGTGGTTAAAATGACCACGACGTAGTTACTTTTTAAGCCCGTATTTTTAAGAGTGTATTCATTTTCTCTCCAATCGTACAAGATTTGTCACTTTTTCTCTGCAGTAAAGCCCCAGAAATCTATTATATATGGATTTGTTTTGGGGGTCAAATAATATAACAGTTGAAATATACTAGGTTAAGTTCCGTGTGCGCACGTACGAGGAAATGGCCCCTGTCATCATGTCTGTAGGCCAAGTGCTTACATCCTTGCCCCTGAAACACAAATCAGTTATCTTCCGTAAGAGAACAGAATTGCAGAGGCATGTCAGCGAAGTCAACCAACTTTTGTTAAAAGGGGAAACCCCTCCATCCCAACCTCGCCAAGTTCCATTGTTTACAGTGTCGTATCAAAAAAAATGGGGGGGGGGGGGGGGGGGGGGGGTGGACGGACGGATACCCCCCCCCCTAACAGGATCTGGATAAGTTGTTTATGCTATTTACTTGTGGGTGGTTTAAAAATCAAGACGTTGTATTTCCTGAAAGTACAGGATGCAAGATTAAATTCGATACATTGTGTGTTTATCTCATTCCTAGCTCCTCCCCCCCTCAAAAAAACCTACCCTTTCCCCCACAACATTCTACATTGTCACAGTTACAAGTTGTGTACATACTTTAAAGGTATGATACGCCATTGGTAAATGCTTGAATTATCAGAAATGGGTTTATTTGGGGTGTTATGTTTTATAGTAAATATCGTTTAACTGACCTTTCTGAAGTTTTACAATCATGAATGCTGAAAGAAAACTTTTGTTTTTAACCGGCGTCAGGCAATTCTTTTTTTTTCTCGCGATCGCCATCCGGCAATCATGATTTTATTATTATAACATTCATATTGTTGCTGCCTGGATGCCTAGAACAAAATATTTTTCTTCAAATAAGTAAGATATTTCTTAATAATTCGGTTTTTAAAAATTGTCGATATCTGCAAATAGTGTATCCTACCTTGAACCCTAGTTTCAAAAGACCCCCCCCCCTCACAAAAAATAATATATAATAATAAATAAAATGTAAAAGAAATCGCTAAGAGATTCAGTTTAAAACCTGGAATATGACAGAATACGGTTTTTCTAATATAAATTTGTTAAAATCCCTAACATTTCATTAGCACGCTGATTATCTTTCGATGCAAACAAGTCTAGGTTAACCAAAATATAGATTAGCTTTCCCTTTTACAGTCTTTTAGGACAAAAAAAATAAAGATTTTGAATCTTTACAATCTATTCAGCGACTATTACACACAATCTACACAGTTGTGCCCATTCCAATTTTTTTTTAATTGTATTTTGCCTAATCAAATAATAATAATAAAACATGTGCATGATAAGATCATAACTTTTCACGTTATATGAAGTGAAGACACACGGTTAGAATTTGTTGGTTTTACAAACGTGTCAGCCGGAAAATGGAATGCGAATACAGTTCACCATGCTGGATCCAAGTTACAAGCGCACATTTTTGGTGTCGCAGTGGAGAGGATAATTATTTTGTCACAGACACAACTGTACTTTATATATTTAGAAGATATTCTTGATAAATATTCAATGATATATATTTTTTCAGTTGTAGAACAACACATCTAAAAAAGTAGTCATTCCAAGAAGAAAGTATGAAAAGTAGGAGCAGAGCCAAAAAACAAACGGGAAAATATAAGTATTCTTGAAAGCCTACATTGTGGCGTGCACATTGTTCATATGGAAAGGCAATTTGACAATTATTTCCATACCTTCATTATTACATTGAGTCCCTACGGAATACTTAGCTGTTTAATACCAGCATTTCTGTCCGACGAACCAATTAGACAGAAATTAGAGACAATAAATTATTGTTTTATTACAATATACATTAATTCTGTCCATGACAAACTGTTTATTTATAGACTCTAAACTGAATGACTCCGTTCAAACAAGCCTTTATATAGTTGGCTTGAACTCATTAGCGACAGAACATGTTTTCTAAGTTTATTTACCCTTTATTTTGAGCAAACTGCTACAGCAAGTGTATGAATATACCCCCCCTTTATTTTGGAAAGGGAGGGGGGGGGGGGGGGGGGGGCAACTAAAGTTTACATTCATAGACTTCTTTTTGAGGGTGGATGATCTTCAGTCCCCAGTTCCACTTTTGACTACCGGTACTCCTACCTTTAAATATTTCCAGAAGTTAAAATCTTCTCTCCCAACTTCTCCCCCAGCTCCTCTACCACCTCCACCCCGGCCCAGCGCACCCCCACCCCCGCGCCGCCAGTTCCACTTTTGACTACTCCTACCTTTAAATATTTCCAGGGGTTAAAATATTCTCTCCCACCTCCACCCCTAGCGCCCTCCCCCCCAAAAAAGCGCCTCTACCCCAGCGCCTACACCCCCTCCCACCTCCAACTCAGCATTTACAAAAAAGAACACTGTGCCAAATCATTTTGTTAGCTTACCTTGGCATGCAGCAAGCTGCAGGCCGACTGCCAACGCGGCCCCTAGTAGTAGTATGATAGCTGCTTGAGACATTTTGTAGTCCCGTCTTCCGTCAATGAAAACAATTCAAGATAGACTGTGGAAAAAACACAAAGAATGTTGTTGAAGGAAGGTTCTCGTTTGTTCTGCAGATGTTTTTTGGTGGCACGCGAGACTGATCGATGTAAACTCCTCACAAAAAGTATCGAGACACTTAAAAATGAGCCAATAATTAACAGCCCGAAAGAGGAACAATTAATCGAAGCAAATAATCAAGTGCATATTTTTGTTTTGCATATTTTGACACCTCGATTGTTGAGATACGATATTGCGGAGCGGAGTTATTGTCATTTCAATGGTCGTAGATCAACTTTCAAAAGTGACAATCATCCCTATCTAAGCAGGTTTGTATTGATCATGTTGATGTGAAATAATCAACCAATAAGATAACCTCTACATATGTCCGCCTTTTCAAAAGAAAAAAACCTGATATAGGGATGATTGTCACTTTTGAAACTGGATCTACGACCATTAAAATGACAATAACTCCGCTCCGCAACATTGCAACCTTTTGGGCTGGTAATTATTGGATCATTTTTAAGTGTCTCGATACTTTTTGTAATGAGTTTACTTCCAGAACTGTAAGGTTTTACAAACCTTACACAGCAAGCAAAGTGAAAGTTTTGATATTCCAGCATTGTCAAATCCGTTTGTGTGAAATAACTAGATGATCATCACCTATATTTAGTAATTTTGGATAGATATTGAAGGGAAAAAAAAAGTTTTAACTTTCAAGGCTTGACTGGTCCCATGCTTGTTTGTAATCTATTCCCATGATTTAGAATGTCAATGTTTCTGTTGCCATGCACCCCCCCCCCCCCATTCTCCTTGCAACCCCCCTTGAAAAAGTGGTGCATATCAGGTTCCCCCTTCAGCCTATGCACTGCACTCGGCCTATACCGACAGTTATGTACACAACATACACTATAGTCCAGGCAAAATACATAATTTTGTTTTGTTGACCTCAAACAAATTGCAACAAATTGTTTTTGACCACAGTGCACTTCTATAAGGTCCCTAGAATTACATACTAAAAGTCGACAACAATCCAAGTGGTGGAAATATGACTAATTTGCATAAATCGTTAATCCCTGCCGCGTAATATATTTATTCCCGTATTTGGGTATATATATATATATATTTTTTTTTTTAAGGTTTATTTTGGTGATTCTACTTACATATCCTTACATCAATAACATTTGCTAAATCATATAAGTGACTGAATAATTATGGGAACATAGTAAATATCAAAAATGACAACTTCGTGACCCTATAAATGTGCGCACATTACACTGTCTCCAGATATCATTAAGTAGTCAGTATTGACGTGCTTCAAATTCACCAAGTTGCTTACTGGCACAGTTATCCTATTAAAACCTTATGGAAAATCACATAAACAATGTTAACATTGTGATATTTAGCCCAGCAAACAAAAACTGGGTGAAAATGGTGTGTCCCTAAATTGGGCTAACAAGACTTAGGTGAAGGGTTGTCTAAGGTGAGAGACTTGAACAAGTTCAAGGAAACCTCCCAAATTAAAGATTGTTGTTGCTTACAATAATCCTATCTACGTTAAAATGTATTTTGGGGATTTCCTTGAACTTGTTCACGTCTCCCATGTTAGGCAACCCTTTAACTACTTTTTCGCCCAATTTATGGACACACCATTTCCCTCCAGTTTTTGTTTGCTGGGCTAAATATCACAATGTTATCATTGTTCCTATGATTCTTCATAAGGTTTTAATATGATAACTGTGCCAGTAAGCAACTTGGTGAATTTGAAGCTCACCAATACCGACAACTTGATGATATCTGGAGACAGTGTAGTGTGCGCACATTTATAGGGTCACGAAGTTGTCATTTTTGATATTTACTATGTTCCCATAATGATTCAGTCACTTATATGATTTAGCAAATGTTATTGATGTAAGGATATGTAAGTAAAATCACCAAAATAAACTTTTCAAAAAATAAAAAATATATATATATACCCAAATATGGGAATAAATATATTACGCGGCAGGGATTAACGATTTATGCAAATTAGTCATATTTCCACCACTTGGATTTTTGTCGACTTTTAGTATGTAATTCTAGGGACCTTATAGAAGTGCACTGTGGTGAAAAACAATTTGTTGCAATTTGTTTGAGGCCAAAACCTATTTTTCCTGGACTACTACCCTATTTAACACCGAATTCAATCAAGCGTGCGTACTCATGCGACCATAATAATGGGACCGGCTCCAGGAAAAGGGGTATTATAATGTCACAAAAACGTGAAAATTAGTTATACACAAAGTTGAAAAGCCCACAACGTAACCTTTTATTTGGTATTATAATAGAGCTCCATAGCCCATTCCATTTTGAAGATATAGCGTGTTTACATATTGATTACTTCCTTGTAAAGTTCAATTTACACAACTGAGAAAACAGGCTTTAAACAAGTAGGCTCTGTTGTAGTACAACAGAACGATGCACATACATTTGTCGTCTTTCCCACTTTATTCACTTAAACCTGAAACTGTAGGTATTAAAGATGTCATTCATGACAACAAAATGAAAATCACTTTTGGATGAAATGTAGTCAATGTTGATTTGGCCATTACATGATAATGCACAGTGCAACTTTTAATACACCTTTTATTACACCTATATGTATCCATATCCCATTTAAGTTTTCAATAAGTTGCGTGTCGGGTTTTATACAAGCACGAACATGCTCGCTCTTTTTCAACTCGCGGAAAAATCTTTCCTCTTCCCTCCTCAACTTACCCCAGCACTTCTAGTCGGAGCTAACCCAAAGATGTAAGCAATCGGAGGTGACCTGCTTGCAGAAGACGAAGGCCGGGTTTTGGTTTTGCAGACAACAACCTGCACCGTGCCTTAGATGCCTTACCCCTAGAGTAAAGTGAACGCGCTAGATAGCTCAGCTCTATACATTATAGTCTTGCTCTAAGACTGACTTTTTTATTTGTTCCGGGGCGCGCCGTCCGTCTATGCAGTTCATAAATTATCATTACTTCAAAAATGGACTTATTGAGGGCGCCCTCGATTGTCACGCGATTTGTTTCTGAAGTCAGTCTTGACGCAAGAGCCATGTGAACCCGTAAAATTCCGAGAACGCATGCGCGATATACGATATGAACGCTATGTGTTTCCCATAAATTGCACACGGCACCAATGCACAAATGTGGTTTCTTACACGTCCGCAAAAGGCGAACACTTTTCGGCTGCCATGGTTTCATGATACGCCCAATGAAAGAAGGAATAGACCCAAATAACTCGAGTTTCGGGGTTGTTTAAATTGGGCACCATGTCCTGGGATCCGTGTCGCCCAATTTGCCGAGCTACATTGAAAACGCGTTTTGGTGATGTTATTCGGAAAGAGCACTGGACGTTTTTGTGTTTTTCTTGTGTAGAACGAGTTTTCTGCAACGCAGCATTGCGGCCTAGTATGATACCCGTGTAAATGAGTCTCGCATATTGTTTAAGGACACGTTTGGGAATACGCGTTGCAGAAAACTCCGTTCAAGATAGAAAAAAATAAAGATTCAAACCTAGTTTTTGTATCACTTAATTGTTGGGTTTGCTCTTTCGAAAACACATGGTTCAAAGAGATCACAATCTGCTTTTTTATACAAACCATTTTTTGAGTTTTGAAAAACTCATCATTACTGTTAAATTTGTCCTGAAAACCATCCTTTCCCTTATGCCTAACGAAACGGAGCGTCTGTATTTAAGTTTAAATTTTGCGCTTGTCATACCAATTTTGTTTGGTTTTGGGGGTTTATTAAATCACAGATTTTCTTATGAATGAACTCATCAAAATTAAAAAAAGCCCCTAATGTCAGTATTCATCGGTAATTTCATGAATAATGCATTTTATTTAATCTAGATTTGAAAATGGCACAAGCGCACAACTGTTTGTCACTATACACACTGGCAGAAACAGCGGTGACCTGTGGTCAGCGGCGGGATATCTAAAAATAGCCTATTGTGTGTGCACACAATAGGGCTTGAGTGTGTATTACACAATCTGCTCACTTTCCCACGCTATGCCTGTTGCGGCTTAACGTTCTTTCGGTTGTACTCCGCTGCGTCAAGACGTATATTCTACTTTCTCTTCATTTTTTACAATGGAGATTCTCCGACACGGGCACTGGACGGCCTTGATTACCCCCCCCCCCCCGATCTAACTGGAGTCTTCTGGATGTTGACTAATATGGGATAAACCTAACTGTAAACGTCGACATCATATCTACCCTGATCGCACTGCTTGGGCACACGGTTCAGCCATGGAGAAATAATTTCTCCATGGTTCAGCTGTCTACTTGCCACAAACGATTATTCCGTCGGGATTACTATCCTGAAGGGATACTAATCCCCGAGTCTCTGCCTCAATTTTCGTCATACCCCTCGCGAGGTTTTATGTTAATGAGGCTTCTCTTTGATATGAGGGGCGGAGTGGTTTGACCAACATTTTCAAAAATCATTTTCTCCCATTTATCACAGAAAATAAACACACACACATAATGTTGTTGTCAACATTATACTTTATTGATTTAAGCACAAACAAAACTTATTACATGTTCCCTTTAACACGGCGTTTTGTAGGAATGAAAAGCTTAGATAAGCTTAGCTTCAGGTAAGAATCGTACGGGAAACAATACGAACCACTTCGGGATTTCTGATTTACATCATCGTGAAAATCATGATTAAAAAACCAACAGACCGGCCGTCTAACAGTGCGCCCTCAACTGACGTAATGCAGTCACGTTTTTAAATTGCATATTCATATCCACGATCGACATACAATTTCGCGACATTTTTGCACGATGAACGTTAACATTTGCGCAATAGCGATATGTTTCGGAGTGTTTTTACAGAGATAATGTTGTAATATTTAGGTATCGACAATGTGAAAGAGAGAAATTTGTCCAAAAGGCAACACGAAAGGAATTAATCATTGTTTTTACGTTCCCAAACTGTGACTGAAAGTGGTCGGCGCGCACAAATTCGAAGCCGAAAACGAAGCTGGCGCTCAAACTCCACAATAACTAAGGGAGTATAAAGCGGCGCGGGTCACCAACTCAAATAACACGGGATGCGCCGCCCAATCGCGAACAACAAACTCAGCAACAACTCGGCCACCGCGCGAGCAAGGCGGATACAATTAATTTGCGAAGGCTTCGTGTAACACAGTAGCTGCCGCTTAATCGCGAACAGCCAACAATTCGGCAACCGAGTTACGGTATACGATTTCGGGAAGGCTTCGGCCCGAACTCCGGCAAGGACAATGCAAAAATAATGCAATAGTTTACGCAAAAAGGCCCACACACATCAACAGGCAATCGAAAAGCGACTGCACGTTCATCAGTAACGTCCGTTTCTCCTAAACCTCACCACGGACGAATACGAGTTTTTTTTTAAATCTTATTCCCCGGGGGATTCGTCGTCGCGAACGATCTGGCACCCCGCCGCACCGACGCCGGCGGCACACACGCGCGGCGACGAGTCGCCCGACCAAAAGCGCCGCGTCTCTCCAACATGGCGCCAACCACGCGCCAAGATGGCGCGGCCCTGTGTTCCAAGATGGCGCGGCCCTGCGTTCCAAGATGGCGGCGCCCAGGGACAAGATGGCGAATTTAACATCTTTTATAGTATAGACTAGCAGGATGCCGCGCTTCGCGCGGCACCTGCTAGCTGGGTGAAATCGTAACTTATAGATACACCTTGTTGACGTCTTAAAAACACAATGGATTGTATGACAAACAAATCGCGAAAATTAGCGAGTAGAGTACCAACAAGAAAGTATTTCGAGCGCACGAAATTATTTCGAGCTCACGAACAGATTTTTTCGAGCCCACGAAGTCATTTCGTGGCCACGAAAACATTTCGAGCTCACGAAATAAGTTATTTTGAGTGCACGAAAAAAACTCAAATTATTTCGTAACGGTGATTTGTATTCGTCATATGTCCCTTTAGGGGCTCCGTAGAATACCATTGACTCTGAATAAAAACAATCTTTGTAAAAATACTCCCGAATTCCAAACTAATAATACTAAACAAGTCAAAGGTAAAATGCTCTGAGAGCATAATAAAAGGGCCAACGGGTTTCCAGTTAAAGTAAAATGCTGTGCGAGCATTCCAGCTAAAGTAAAATGCTGTCTCAGCACTGCACTCGCGTCAAAAAGGAAGTGGACAAGAGAATGCCAACGGGTTTTACCTCTTACCCCCCCAACAAGCGCAGACCGAGCGAAAGGTCAGCAGGTGTGGGCCACTAGTTCGGTGTGGGCGGGTCGAAACCGTTGCCCTCCCACCTCGCCCCCTCCTCCCATAGCAGCATGGACTCACAATCGGGTAGTCTAAAGCACCGACTCAATGAGCCAATGAGAGAGAGACACACGCATTGGAGGGGAAAGCGCTGCACTCTCTGCGAGAGAGAGAAGGCCGCAACGCAAGAGAGTGGGAAGGCGATCACCGGCTATGTAACGCGGTCGGTGGTCACGTAGCTGAATAACTGGCACGAAATGGACGGCGCGTAAACAATAACTCGTGCTCGCGCGATAGGGCGGATGAGCACGAGCTTATAAATAAGCTTATAATGGGCTTATTAACGGATAATCTCGACGCGCGCTGTGGGCCCAGGGTGAAGTTCACTTCTTACCCGCTCTGTGCGCGCTGTGTATCAAGTAGTAAGTATGCTGCTGTTGGCGCTCACATGTTTCCGTGCAAAAGTTGTTGAGTATTGAAGCAAGGTGACATCGTTTTTTTTTGAATCCGGCACACTCGTGTCGGATGAATTAGAGAAAGCGTGCGTTCGCTGTGTATTTGCGAGCGTTTGTGAGACAAATGCGCGCAAGGCACAGCTACGTACGGTGGTCTAAAGGCGGAGAAAGAAGGCGGTGCTAAGTAGAATTGTCATTGTCAACTGACGTGATGACCTGTTGCAGTGTATGAAGTGCAACCCTATGCAGGCACAGGCGCTCATGCATTAGGTGTAGCTGACATATGCTGAAAGTACGCCGGCGCAGATGTGCATGCAAAGCGGAGCGAAGGCTGTCAAGTGTCTTGGGCTAGCTGGAGGGTGTAGGTTAGAATTATGGGCGTAGCTAGTATGCGCCAGAGTAGAAGAGCGTGCATAGCGGCACCTAGGACCTCTCAGACAGTGTCGTCAGTGCAGGAGAGCGCGCAGCGTATATCGAACATTGGTGATAGTACTCTTTATAGCAACGCAAAACCAAAATTGAACTCCATCCAAGCCGTAATGGCTATCTTACGCTGACCCACCAGCATTAGTGTATGCAAATAAATACAGTGATTACGGTACGGTGCTAACCAGTTAACATCTACTGCTCGGTGGGAGGGCAACGGTTTCGACCCGCCCACACCGAACTAGTGGCCCACACCTGCTGACCTTTCGCTCGGTCTGCGCTTGTTGGGGGAGGGGGGGGGGGGGGGGGGGGGGGGGGTTAAGAGGTAAAACCCGTTGGCATTCTCTTGTCCACTTCCTTTTTGACGCAAGTGCAGTGCTGAGACAGCATTTTACTTTAGCTGGAATGCTCGCACAGCATTTTACTTTAACTGGAAAGCCGTTGGCCCTTTTATTATGCTCTCAGAGCATTTTACCTTTGACTTGTCCACTTCCTTTTATTTAGTAGCTTGTGTTTGAACAGTAAGAAGTTTGCATGCGCGCTTTTGGCTCGGGATCATCGGGTGCATGCAGTCCCTCACCCAATCGCTCGACTAACTCCACATCTGGCGTCCGGGGGGTTTTGTTTATAGTCGAGCGAGCGCCTTCCCCCGGCCGATTGCCCAGATGTGGAGTTTTTTGTGTACGGTGCGCGGCACAAAGGAGCAATAATGTGCAGGTGTCGTCCAGCGTGAAGCGTTCGCCATGCGAGATTTTGCGGAGCACTCGAACTTTGACGCAACCCTAACAGCGGTGCCGCAGAAAGGGTGGAGCGTTGGAGGCCTCGACGCGTCCGTGGATGAGAGACTAGCTAGGGATGGAGCGGAAAAGAGCTCACGCACTCCATGACTACGTGACTAGCTAGGGATGGAGCGGAGTAGAGCTCACGCACTCTATGACTACGTGACTAGCTAGGGATGGAGCGGAGAAGAGCTCACGCACTCCATGACTACGTGACTAGCTAGGGATGGAGCGGAGTAGAGCTCACGCACTCCATGACTACGTGACTAGCTAGGGATGGAGCGGAGAAGAGCTCACGCACTCCATGACTAAGAGACGGGAGAAGGGGGTGGAGCGGAGGCCTCGGAGCTGTCCACATGTGAGGGATGTAATGAGACTAGGCGGATGAGGGCGGTGCAAAGCGAGTGCTCGACGCAAATACGCAGGCAAGACTACTTCCGCTCCAACGGCGGCAGCAGCGCTTTGACGCCCGTGTGCGCCCACCACTGCGCATCCTCTTTGAAGAGGCGGGCGATACGCCGCTTGTGCGTGCGCAGTCGGCGCATTTTCTCGTATGCCGCGTAGAGGCGCGCGCAAATGTACTCGGAGGGTAGACTTGACCCAAGTCGGACTTACCATGGAGTTAAGACTACCAATTTGCTTTCGTCAATCCGGCCGAATAGTTATGTGCTTTGTTGGCCTTAGAAAAAAGGCGCCGTCATCTGGTTGTCGTTCCGCTATCGGCATCAACGCGATGTCATCATGTCAGTGCAGTAAATCCGACTTGACGGATCGGCCAATCAAACCCCCCGCGGTGATATGTAGTTATTCATAAATTATTTGCATACGCATCACATAAGTCCGCCAATCGGTACGGACTCGCTAGACCGCTAACGGACTATGGAGGAATGGTAGGCAGTACTGTCACTAGATGCCTTTTTCAAATTAAATAACTGCGTCCATACTTCGTTTATTTAGTTAGAGTATGGTATAGTGCAAACTTAACGGCCGGACAATGTACACGATAGCAAGACTATTAAACCGTTTGTACATTTACACATAATGTACACTATGCACATGTGTATGTACATTGTACATCACAATGTCCACGTATGTCCGTCACACAACTGGGTCAAAGTTCATATTATTACAGATATATGCTAATTTATACAATTCTGCAATTTGATTGGCCGCTACCGTTTTCGGTAGATGAGCCCATAGGTTGTGTACAAACGTGTGGCACATCCGTCAAGTCGGGATTTCTGAACCACACATGAGCATGGGTGGCGCATGAGGGCGCGCTACTGATAAGCGTGGACGTGACGCGAGGCGCACAGTGTGGATGACCATGAGCAATGTTACCACATAATCCCGACTTGGATCAAGTCTACTCGGAGGGCAGCTGGCTGCACTTGCCGGCACACTTCTGTTTGTGCGGCAGTGAGGTGCCCTTGTACTGCGGCGGGCTGTTGTTGCAGAGTGTCAGCTCACTCTCTCGCTTGGTGATGGTGAGCGGCGCCGGCGCATGGAACTTGGGGAGTCGCTTTCGACGCGGAATGCGCGCCATGCGGTCGCGACGCGCGTCCAGCCATATGTGCATGAACTGCGTGTAGAGCAGCTGCACGTGCTGGGCCGGACGCGTGTCGTCGCGTGGCTGCGCGGAGTGACTGCGCCGACGCCGATTGATCTTATGCGCCCTATCGCGCGAGCACGAGTGCGCCCGCGCGCGATGCGCCGCCTGCGGCCCGGTGTTGTCGCCGCAGGGCGACTTGGGCATGTGCGCTTGTATCTCGTGCGCGTCGCTAGTGTACTGCGACTGGCTGCTGTCGACGAGTGGAAGCTCACTCTCCCGCGCCCCGTAGTGTTTGCGACGCAGTCGGCGACGCGGCGACGCCTTGGGCAACCGTCGCTTGTCGGCCGCACTGCGCGCCATTATTTTTTTTAGTTTTGTGTTTTCTTTTTGTTTTGAAGTTTTTTTTACGTTTTTTTCTCTTACCTCTTACAAGCAATCGTCTATCGCTTGTTGTGCCCGGAAATCGATGCGTAGATTCCGAGCGAAGGAAACCTGCAAAAAAACACAATGTAAGTTTGCCGATGTGCGAACAAACAGCAAACGGTTGTTGAGTATAGATGCAAGTTGACACCTCGGTACACGTTGTTCCCACACAGAACAGAACCACCCGTTACAGTTAGTCGAGCCCATCTACTAACCTACCCGACTCTAAATAAACCAATCAGCCTACTTTGCCGTCAGACCTACGGTGTTGCGTCTTGCCACAGACCTACGGGCTACTAGTATGTATATACTATATAGTACTGTACACCATTACATTGTTCTCCGTATACCCATTAGCTCCTACCCTGTGAGGAGATAGCACTAGTCAATAGCAGCTGCTACTTCGTTGTTTATGTCTTAATTGTCTAAATTGGTCACTTTTGAAGCCAAATTACGTTTTAGCTTCGTTATTTCGGGTGTTTTGTTACTTTTGTTAACCTCCCCCCCCACCCCCCTCCTGCGAGTTGGCGTCGTCGTTGTCATCGGCGAACGTCTGCGATTGTGATGATATTGTCCAGCGTCAAGTTGCCGTTGTGCTTCACTACAAAGGGCACACTGTGACTGCTGCAAAAAAGCGAAATAGTTTGACAATTTTCAGCAGGAAATGAAACAAAATTGCGGCAGAAGCAAGAAAGTTAGACAGAAACACAGAATTGACCGAAATTGCCGATAATTTGAAGCGATTCAGACAGCGAAAATTATTACCAGAGCTGAAATTTGTGGTTGTGTGCGCAAGCGTTTTGGCGGCATTTGCGCAGCGCACACTTGCAAACAACGCCGCACAATTGCGCAGTACATGCGCACTGACACTAGCAAATGCTAAAACGCCCGAAACTCACAAAAACGCAAGAAATATCACACATTCTTGCACCGAGTTTCACTTAGGAATGCATTCATTCACAGATGCTTTTAGTGCCGTTTTCGTCGAACTGAGGAAATTCACATGTCAGATGGTCAGATTCGTATGACAACCCCCTCTGAGAAGTCGAAAATCAAAATTCTGTCCCAATAGAACTCATGCCCTTGATCTCCTGATCATTTTCGTTATTGGGTTCTTTTCGATTCCGTGGAGCGATCGCGAGTTATTCCAGTCGGACTGAAGAAGAAAGAAAGAAGAATAAAATTAACGCAAAATCGGTTCACTGGCAAAGTAAGGGTGCCGCGGCGCTGCCACTCCCAGCCGGGCGAACCCGTTGGGTGTGACGCTCCTGCGTCACCCTCACATGTCAGATGGTCAGATTCGTATGACAACCCCCTCTGTCGTCGAACTGAGGAAATTCATTCACATGTCAGATGGTCAGATTCGTATGACAACCCCCTCTGTCGTCGAACTGAGGAAATTCATTCACATTGTTGTCATTGTCAGATGGTCAGATTCGTATGACAACCCCCTCTGAAAAGTCGAAAATCAAAATTCTGTCCCAATAGAACTCATGCCCTTGATCTCCTGATCATTTTCGTTATTGGGTTCTTTTCGATTCCGTGGAGCGATCGCGAGTTATTCCAGTCGGACTGAAGAAGAAAGAAGAATACAATTAACGCAAAATCGGTGCACTGGCAAAGTAAGGGTGCCGCGGCGCTGCCACTCCCAGCCGGGCGAACCCGTTGGGTGTGACGCTCCCGCGTCACCCTAGATAGGCAGTCCATCTTCGCTTGCAGCTGCCTGCGTCTCGTGATTTTTAACAGGAATCGTACGGAAAACAATACGAACCACCTCGGGATTTCTGATTTACATCATCACGATTAAAAAAACCAACAGACCGGCCGTCTGACAGTGCGCCCTCAACAGACGTAATGCAGTCACGTTTCTAAATTGCATATTCATATCCACCATCGCCATACAATTTCGCGACATTTTTGCACGATCAAAGTTGAAATTGAGGCAATAGCGATATGTTTCGGAGTGTTTTTAGAGAGATAATGTTGTAATATTTAAGTATCGACAATGCGAAGCAAAGAAATTTGCCCAAAAGGCAACACGAAAGAAATTAATCATTTTTGTAACGTTCAGAACCTGTGACCGAGAAGTGGTCGACGCGCGCGAATTCGAAGCCGAAAACGAAGCTGGCGCTCAAACTCCGCAATATAACCAAGGGAGTAAAGCGCGCGGTTCACCAACTCAAATAACACGGGGTGAGCCGCCCAATCGCGAATAACAAACTCGGCACCAACTCGGCCACCGCGCAAGCAAGGCGGATACAATTAATTTGCGAAGGCTTCGCGTAACGCAGTAGCCGCCGCTTAATCGCAAACAGCCAACAATTCGGCAGCCGAGTTACGGTATACGATTTCGGGAAGGCTTCGGCCCAAACTTCGGGCAAGGACAATGCAAAAATAACGCAATAGTTTACGCAAAAAGGGCCACAGACATCAACAGGCAATCGAAAAGCGATTACGCGTTTATTGGTAACGTCCGTTTCTCCTAAATCTCACCACGATTTTTTTTTAAAATCTTATTCCCCGGGGGATTCGCCGTCGCGAACGGTCCGGCACCCCGCCGCACCGACGCCGGCGGCACACACGCGCGGCGACGAGTCGCCCGACCAAAAGCGCCGCGTCTTTCTAACATGGCGCCAACCACGCGCCAAGATGGCGCGGCCCTGCGTTCCAAGATGGCGGCGCCCAGGGACAAGATGGCGCATTTAACATCTTTTATAGTATAGACTAGCAGGATGCCGTGCTTCGCGCGGCACCTGCTAGCTGGGTGAAATCGTAACTTAATATAGATACACCTTGTTGACGTCTTAAAAACATAATGGATTGTATGACAAACAAATCGCGAAACTTAGCGAGTAGAGTACCAGCTAGAAAGTATTTCGAGTGCACGAAATTATTTCGAGCTCACGAACAGATATTCTTGGAGCGCACGAAGTCATTTCGTGGCCACGACAACATTTCGAGCTCACGAAATAAGTTATTTTGAGTGCACGAAATAAAATACTCAAATTATTTCGTAACGGTGATTTTTATTCGTCATATGTCCCTTTAGGGGCTCCGTAGAATACCATTGACTCTGAATAACAAACAATCTTTGTACAAATACTTCCCGACTTTCGAACTAATAATACTCAATAGGCAGTCCATCTTCGCTTGCATGCTGCCTGCGTCTCGTGATTTTTGAACAGGAATCGTACGGGAAACAATACGAACCACTTCGGGATTTCTGAGTTTACATCATCGTGAAAATCCTGATTAAAAAACCCAACAGGCCGGCCATCTGACAGTACGCCCTCAACTGACGTAATGCAGTCACGTTTCTAAATTGCATATTCATATCCACCATCGCCATACAATTTCGCGACATTTTTGCACGGTCAAAGTTGAAATTGAGGCAATAGCGATATGTTTCGGAGTGTTTTGAGACAGATAATGTTGTAATATTTAAGTATCGACAATGTGAAGCAAAGAAATTTGCCCAAAAGGCAACACGAAAGGAATAAATCATTTGTTAACGTTCCCAAGCTGTGACTGAAACGTGGTCGACGCGCACGAATTCGAACCCGAAAACGAAGCCCGCACTCAACTGGTACTATGTTTACTCCGCAGTAAACCAAGGTAACACCGTGGTCAAGTCGGAAGTTCTTCTACACCTTGTTTCCCTTGCAAATTTAAGGGTAACCCATGAGTCTGGACCGGAAGAAAACCGTCACTCTGCACCTCTGCGAGGGGACAGCTCCTGGACAGATCTTCGAGGCCATTCAGAAAGTGGCCGGACGCAATGAGGTGGAATGCGTGCAGCAGCTGGGTCCAACCAAGTGGGCTGTTACTACTACGAGCATCATCACTGCCAACAAATTCATACGGAGCGAGATGCAGGTGAACAAGAAGCCGGTGACGATCACATCAGCAGGCGGATCTTTCTCCTTCATCAACGTACGCAACGCGCCCGATGAAATGGACGACGGGGTTGTTACGGCCAAGCTGTCTAACTACGGACGAGTCATCTCAAGCCGCCGGGGCCGTTGGCAAACTGTGCAAGAATGGAAGAACGGCACACGCCACTACCGGGTGGAGCTGAAAACACCAATCCCCAGTTTTTTACGCATCGGCGGGTACCAGGTGCAAGTAAGCTACGAAGGGCAAATTCAGACCTGCCGAGCCTGCGGAGGAGAAGGCCACTTCGCGGCGGATTGCCCCAACATACCATGCTTCAACTGCGAACGAACCGGCCATCGAGCTGCCAACTGCCCCGAGCCCCGGCTATGCAAGATATGCGGGGAACAGGGCCACTTTGCCCGCTCCTGCCCGCGTTCATGGAAGAACATGACACGGCAAAACGAAGAGACCACCGAGGCACGAGCCCAGCACACTCCTCCATCCACCATGGCGTTCCCGCCGCCCACCAAGGGAGTACACAGCCCCAGAGACGACATCCCGGCCATCATCCCCGAAAACCCGCCACAAAAGACAACTGAGAAGACACCCGCCAAGAAGACATCCGCCGAGAGAGCCCCTGGCTTCTGGGACCAGGCGGTGAGTAGCGGACGTATTCACCGTTCAGCTACCAACAAGGCCCCACACAGCAAGAGCAGCTCTCCCTCCAACCCGGTGCTTTTGAACACCCCCCGTCAATCCGCCAAGCCATCCCCCCGTCAATCCGCCAAGCCATCCCCCCGTCAAGCCGCCAAGTCACCCCCACGTCAAGCCGCCAAGTCACCCCCACGTCAAGCCGCCAAGTCACCCCCACGTCAAGCCGCCGAGTCACCCCCACGTCAAGCCGCCAAGTCACCCCCACGTCAAGCCGCCAAGTCACCCCCCCGTCAAGCCGCCAAGTCACCCCCCCGTCAAGCCGCCAAGTCACCCCCCCGTCAAGCCGCCAAGTCACCCCCCCGTCAAGCCGCCAAGTCACCCCATCGTCAAGCCGCCAAGTCACCCCCCCGTCAAGCCGCCAAATCACCCCTCCGTCAAGCCGCCAAGTCACCCCGCCGTCAAGCCGTCGAGTCGCCCCCCATTAAGCCACCAAGTCAAGGCGCGACACGGCAGAAAACTGGGTCAGCCCCGTCCAGCCTCGCAACCGCCGCCCCGGCAGTGGACTACGAGGAAAAATTGATTTTTACCCCCGAGGAGGCGTCTAAGTTGCGCACGCGGGAGTGGGCACAATCGGTGGTGACATCCAACCCCTTCGACGGGCTGGAGGACGAGTTGGCCCGGGAAGCGGCCGAGGTGTTCGACGGCGAGCCTGGGGCCCCGGACTTGGATTCGAGCTCGGATTCGGGCTCGGTTTCGGGCTCGGGTTCGGACTCGGACTCTGACTCGGACTCGGACTCCAACGCGTCAACTTTCTCTGTCGCCAGCATGGTCAGCGCCGTAAGTAGTAAGCGGGGGCACTCCCCAGACGAATATGACAGAAAATGGAAAATCAAAGGAGGGAAAATAAGAAAGAACTGAACTGTAGGTTGTTTTCTTTTGGATTGATTTTCTTGAACTCTATTGTTTATGGACTGCTTCAATGTTGCTTGTTTTGTGCTAGCCTTTTGTATGGTTAATTTTAAAGTTGCGTCTTTAAATGTATGTGGTCTGAGGAAGCAGGCAAAGCGCCGTCAGGTCTTCGGTTTCTGCAACAGTCAGAATATTGATGTTCTGCTGTTGCAGGAAACTCACGTCTCTGGCTTTTCCGAAGCCAGGGCGTGGGCCCGTGAATTTGACGGCGTTGGGTACTGGTCCTTTGGGACAACATCGAGTTGTGGGACGGCCATTTTGCTGTCTTCACGCCACTCGTGGTGCCCCACGGACTATTTGCGTGACAATAGAGGTAGGCTGCTTTCTCTCACGGTTTCAATGCCCAACACAAAAACAAAAATTCGTATTGTTAACGTTTATGGTCCGAATGATCCGACCGACAGACGTAAGTTCTTTGAAAGTGAATTACGTAACCACACACGGGGTATGAGACATGTTATTTGGGGGGGCGACTTTAATTGCATTGAAAATTTGGTTCTTGATTCAAAAAGGGGGGTTACACAACACACTACGCGGGGGAATAAGGAAATCCAGAAAATCGTGAGAGAAAGCAGCCTCCTCGATGTATGGCGGGTTCAGAACCCAGTAGAAAAAAGATATACTTGGCACTCCAAAAATAACCAAATTGCCTCTAGAATCGACCGCCTATACATTTCACGCGAATTGTCCGAGGGTGCACGTAGCGCAATCACTGCATGCCCCCTGTCTGACCACGATTTAATTTCTGTCGTTTTCACGAACCAAATCCAAAACGCTGGACGGGGTTTTTGGAAACTTAATACTTCTTTTCTGGGAAGGGATGATTTTAAACAAGCCGTTAGTTCAGAATGGAAAGATTGGGGTGCGCGAAAAGGGGATTTTGATAATTTAGTTGAGTGGTGGGACAGGGGAAAAATCCAACTAAAAAGTGCAGTGATTGTTTTTTCTGCTGGCGAAGCACGAAAACGTAGCTTTGAGCGTAAGGAACTCTTAAGAGAAATCAATCTCCTGCAAAACAAAATTGATCACGGAGATCCTGCGTGCGTAGCCGATTTGCATAACTTAAAAACCCAATACAACACTCTGAATAATTCACATTTTTCTGTTCCCAACCCAGTGCCCTCTGCCGAAAAAAGTACTTTCCGGCCCAAGGAGCACGACTCGGACTTAAAACGCATGCAGGGCCTCCGTGATGGTTCAGGTCAACTGCACACGGAACCAAATCGTATGACCAACATTTGTAGGAATTTTTATAACGATTTGTATACAAAAACCGACACGGATGATAAAGAGATTGATTTTCTTAAGGGTTCTATTGACAGTTCACTGAGCCCTGACGAGCAATTGTTGCTCGAAGGGCCAGTGACTGTTAATGAGGTGAGGCGGGCTTTGTTCGATATGGCGGCGGGCAAGTCCCCGGGTTCGGACGGCTTGCCCGCTGAGTTTTACAAGACGTTCTTTAGTGATATGGGCCAAGATATTTGTGATATGGTGAATTGTGTCTTTCAAGAAGGTAGGCTTAGTCAAAGTCAAAGGTCGGGTCTGATTACATTGTTGTACAAGAACAAAGGAAGTCGTGAAGAGTTGGGTAATTGGCGGCCCATATCACTGCTGAACGTCGACTACAAAATCATTGCTAAAATTCTCGCCACCAGATTGCGGACCATTTTGCCTAGCATTGTTAATGAAGACCAGACTTGCTCCGTGGCGGGGAGAAGCATATCGGACAATGCTCACCTACTTCGCAACGTTCAGAGTTACGTAGATCAGAAAAATATGTGTGCTGTGTTCGTGTCGCTCGACCAGCAAAAAGCGTTTGATAGAGTTGACTGGGGGTATCTTCAGCGGATCCTTGGGACCCTCGGCTTCGGTGAAAATTTTAGAAAATGGGTGGAAATTCTGTACACCGACATTGAAAGTAGTGTGATTTGTAATGGGCATATTTCTCGGCCTTTCTCGCTATCCCGAGGGGTTCGACAAGGCTGTCCGCTTTCGTCGTTACTTTAAATCCTTGCCCTTGAGCCACTCGGGTGTGCGATCAGGGCCGATCCCAAAATAAAGGGAGTTAAATTACCAGGGGGCACCGAAGCTAGGGTCTCGATGTATGCTGATGATACCACCCTCATTCTAGCGGACGATAGGTCTATCGTCCGCAGCTTTGAGCTGGTCGAGAGATACGAGCGCGCATCGGGCGCTAAGCTCAACCAGCAGAAAACGAGTGGCGTGTTTCTTGGTCGATGGAAAAATCGACCAAGTGGGCCGGTTGACATCAGTGGGCGACTTCAGCTAAAATCATTGGGATTTCTTTTGGTTATGGGAACATCCTAAACGATATGTGGGAAGATAAATTGAGAGAGCTGGAAAACTGTATTGGGGAATGGGAAGACTGTGATTTTTCGATTAAGGGGAGGGTTTCAGTAATAAATACTTTTGTGATTTCCAAAATTTGGTTCTTAGCTGAGGTCGCCCCGCCCCCCAAAAAGAAACTTAAAAAGATCAACAAGTTGATTTTCGGTTTTGTTTGGGGGCACAAACCAGAGTATGTTGGCCGGGACACTATGTACCTCCCTCCATCCCAGGGAGGGATGGGGATGGTGGACATAGACAGCAAGATTGCCGCCATGCAGGGTGTTCATGTCGCCAGCATCTTATCAGGCAAACCCGGCAAGTGGCGGGTTCTCGCGCGCTACTGGTGCGGTCTGTCTCTACGTAGTGCAGACCCGTCATTGGCGCGTGGGAATCTGCCGCACTGCGACACACAGCCGGACTTTTATCGTTCCATTTTGTTTAATTTCCGTAAACATCAAAGTTTAGTTCAAGACTGGCGACATATAAAACTCAAAGAACACCTTGCAACCATACTTCAGACCAAAGGATTGGTGCCGCGGGTACAACGTTCCCGCCCTGGTAAGGACTGGACTACGGCATGGTCACGCACGCTGTGTAGTAGCAAATTGTCTAATACTCAAACTTCGTTTAATTTCACAGTCGTACACAACGTGCTGCCCACCGGTGACAGACTTCGTAAACGGTTCGGGTCAAATGACCCCGGTCTGTGTCCACATTGCGCTCGACTAGAGACGTTAGAACATGTTTTCGTCGAGTGTGGTGTGGTCAAGCCGGTGGGCAAATGGCTTGGTCACTACTTAGGGTACGTTCAGACGGTGGCGTAAGTTAATCTAATCCAAAAATACTAAGTTAATCTGTCCGTTGGAACGCTCTAATCCACCCGCGCGGCGTAAGTTACGCGACCAAAATGGCGTAACTTACGCTTCCCAAAAGTGGCCGATTAGATTAAGTTGAGCGAAAGATAACGATCTCCCCCCGCGGCGATGAGCCATGAAGTGCCGTTGGAACGCAACTGACCTGCCACTTCCGGTGTTAGTTTATTCACATTGACCTTTTTCGTAACAGGTCCAGGCCGTGCTCATTAGCCGGGCACGGACAAGGCGATATATTTGTGAACCCTTCGCAATGATGGCCACCGCGCCGAGAATACATCCGATTGCCCGTTGCCTTCGTTTGACAAACTGCCAAAAACGCCAACGGGTAGCGTGGTCTTGTTGACGCAATCGGTTGTTTTTCAGTCTTCTGAGCCTCTTCAGCACACGATTTAGTATTCAACTCTCCGGGCTCGGAATCCGACGATCGTTCCCTTTTATCCCGAATACAGGCAAGCAAAAACACGAGAAAAACTTTAGCATTGATCATCATCGGCGCCATTTTGATAACTCATGGCCTGTCGCACGTGCAATTACATGAACATGTATGCGTGTGTGTGTACATTGTACATGTACACGGTTTATTCACCAGACCGTTTTACAAACCCTAGCTTAGGCCAGTCGGTCACTGCGCTCCATTATTATAGGCAAACTACATAAACAAAGCCGATATTGCGAAGAGGCTGGAGTTTGGAAAACGGCAGTACGCTTGCGCTCTAATGTACATGTATACTGTATACTATACTGTACAACACTGTCCTTGTTTCCCGCGCGCGCGCTTTAACCGGAAGGCTGAGAAAGTGGTGTTTGCGTTGCGTAACCACGATGGCGTAACTTGACCAACTTTTCCGCCTGGGAAATGGCGTAACTTTCTCGTTTGAACGCAAGCATGTTTTGGATTAAAAACGGAATAACTTAGTATTTTTGGATTAGATTAACTTACGCCACCGTCTGAACATGCCCCAACGCGCGCGTACCCACCCGACACGGATACGCTAATTTTGTCTTTGTTTCCCAAACCAAGAACAAAAGCACTGGAACTTAAGACGGCACACAAATTAAGTATTTTTAGACGAACGATTTGGCTTGCAAGGAATGAAGCAAAATTTGATAAGAAAAATATTAATAGTCATGGTTTACTGTGCCGTCTAAAAAAGTACCTATAGGTCCGTGTCGGGGCCTGTTTCCTCAGCCAAGGTTGTTTTGCAGTCCATCGTTTATTTTCAACTAATTTGAACAAATGAATACATATTGGTAGTCATTTTGTCAAACAAGCAAGTTATGGTGGTGGGTAATAACAGTTTTCCCATTATTTGTTATAATAGACAAATCGATTTTTCAAATTTTCAAAAAGTGAGGAGTTCATGATTTAAAAGTTAGTAAAACGTATTGAAAACTAAGGCATTGAAAAGAAGTGTAACTTTTTAATTGTAAATTTGTTAATTGTATAATTGTATATTCTTCGATGTAGGTTTTTTTCGGAAGGAATAAACCATTTAAAGAAAGGAAGTATAAATCGGGGCACCAGCTCAAATAACACGTGACGGGGCCGCCCAATGGCGAATAACAAACTCGGCACCAACTCGGCCACCGCGCAAGCAAGGCGGATACAATTAATTTGCGAAGGCTTCGCGTAACGCATGTAGCCGCCGCTTAATCGCAAACAGCCAACAATTTGGCAACCGAGTTACGGTAGTACGATTTCGGGAAGGCTTCGGCCCGAACTCCGGGAAGGACAATGCAAAAATAACGCAATAGTTCACGCAAAAAGGCCCACAGACATCGACAGGCAATCGAAAAGCGATTACGCGTTTATCGGTAACGTCCGTTTCTTTTAAATCTCACTTCGGACGAATACGAGTTTTTTTAAAATCTTATTCCCCGGGGGATTCCCCGGGGATTTCCCGTCGCGAACGATCCGGCACCCCGCCGCACCGACGCCGGCAGCACACACGCGCGGAGACGAGTCGCCCGACCAAAAGCCAAGATGGCGCCAACCACGCGCCAAGATGGCGCGGCCCTGCGTTCCAAGATGGCGGCGCCCAGGGACAAGATGGCGAATTTAACATCTTTTATAGTATAGACTAGCAGGATGCCGCGCTTCGCGCGGCACCTGCTAGCTGGGTGAAATCGTAACTTTAGATACACCCTGTTGACGTCTTAACAATACAACATAATGGATTGTATGACAAACAAACCGCGAAACTTAGCGAGTAGAGTACCAGCTAGAAAGTATTTCGAGCGCACGAAATTATTTCGAGCTCACGAACAGATTTTTTCGAGCCCACGAAGTCATTTCGTGGCCACGAAAACATTTCGAGCTCACGAAATAAGTTATTTTGAGTGCACGAAAAAAACTCGAATTATTTCGTAACAGTGATTTGTATTCGTCATGTGTCCCTTTAGGGGCTCCGTAGAATACCATTGACTCTGAATAAAAACAATCTTTGTAAAAATACTCCCGAATTCCGAACTAATAATACTCAATAGGCAGTCCATCTTCGCTTGCAGCTGCCTGCGTCTCGTGATTTTTAACAGGAATCGTACGGGAAACAATACAAACCACTTCGGGATTTCTGATTTACATCATCACGATTAAAAAAACCAACAGACCGGCCGTCTGACAGTGCGCCCTCAACTGACGTACTGCAGTCACGTTTCTAAATTGCATATTCATATCCACCATCGCCATACAATTTCGCGACTTTTTTGCACGATCAAAGTTCAAATTGAGGCAATAGCGATATGTTTCGGAGTGTTTTGAGACAGATAATGTTGTAATATTTAAGTATCGACAATGTGAAGCAAAGAAATTTGCTCAAAAGGCAACACGAAAGGACTAAATCATTTTTTTAACGTTTCCAAGCTGTGACTGCAATGTGGTCGACGCGCAGAAAATTCAGGCCGAAAATGAAGCTGGCGCTCAAACTCCGCATTAATAACCAAGGGAGTATAAAGCTCAAATAACACGTGACGGGGCCGCCCAATGGCGAACAACAAACTCGGCACCAACTCGGCCACCGCGCAAGCAAGGCGGATACAATCAATTTGCGAAGGCTTCGCGTAACGCATGTAGCCGCCGCTTAATCGCAAACGGCCAACAATTCGGCAACCGAGTTACGGTAGTACGATTTCGGGAAGGCTTCGGCCCGAACTCCGGGCAAGGACAATGCAAAAATAACGCAATAGTTCACGCAAAAAGGCCCACAGACATCGACAGGCAATCGAAAAGCGATTACGCGTTTATCGGTAACGTCCGTTTCTTTTAAATCAAACCTCGGACGAATACGATTTTTTTTTAAATCTTATTCCCCGGGGGATTCCCCGTCGCGAACGATCCGGCACCCCGCCGCACCGACGCCGGCGGCACGCACGCGCGGCGACGAGTCGCCCGACCAAAAGCCAAGATGGCGCCAACCACGCGCCAAGATGGCGCGGCCCTGCGTTCCAAGATGGCGGCGCCCAGGGACAAGATGGCGAATTTAACATCTTTTATAGTATAGACTAGCAGGATGCCGCGCTTCGCGCGGCACCTGCTAGCTGGGTGAAATCGTAACTTTAGATACACCCTGTTGACGTCTTAACAATACAACATAATGGATTGTATGACAAACAAACCGCGAAACTTAGCGAGTAGAGTACCAGCTAGAAAGTATTTCGAGCGCACGAAATTATTTCGAGCTCACGAACAGATTTTTTCGAGCCCACGAAGTCATTTCGTGGCCACGAAAACATTTCGAGCTCACGAAATAAGTTATTTTGAGTGCACGAAAAAAACTCAAATTATTTCGTAACAGTGATTTGTATTCGTCATGTGTCCCTTTAGGGGCTCCGTAAAATACCATTGACTCTGAATAAAAACAATCTTTGTAAAAATACTCCCGAATTCCGAACTACTATACTCAATAGGCAGTCCATCTTCGCTTGCAGCTGCCTGCGTCTCGTGATTTTTAACAGGAATCGTACGGGAAACAATACAAACCACTTCGGGATTTCTGATTTACATCATCACGATTAAAAAAACCAACAGACCGGCCGTCTGACAGTGCGCCCTCAACTGACGTACTGCAGTCACGTTTCTAAATTGCATATTCATATCCACCATCGCCATACAATTTCGCGACTTTTTTGCACGATCAAAGTTCAAATTGAGGCAATAGCGATATGTTTCGGAGTGTTTTGAGACAGATAATGTTGTAATATTTAAGTATCGACAATGTGAAGCAAAGAAATTTGCTCAAAAGGCAACACGAAAGGAATAAATCATTTTTTTAA
Organism: Crossaster papposus; assembly: GCA_037893245.1. Lineage (NCBI taxonomy): Eukaryota > Metazoa > Echinodermata > Asteroidea > Velatida > Solasteridae > Crossaster > Crossaster papposus. Next base: position 110,936 of record JBAIAA010000567.1, on the reverse strand, counting down.
CGTTCCCAAGCTGTGACTGCAATGTGGTCGACGCGCAGAAAATTCAGGCCGAAAATGAAGCTGGCGCTCAAACTCCGCATTAATAACCAAGGGAGTATAAAGCTCAAATAACACGTGACGGGGCCGCCCAATGGCGAACAACAAACTCGGCACCAACTCGGCCACCGCGCAAGCAAGGCAGATACAATCAATTTGCGAAGGCTTCGCGTAACGCATGTAGCCGCCGCTTAATCGCAAACGGCCAACAATTCGGCAACCGAGTTACGGTAGTACGATTTCGGGAAGGCTTCGGCCCGAACTCCGGGCAAGGACAATGCAAAAATAACGCAATAGTTCACGCAAAAAGGCCCACAGACATCGACAGGCAATCGAAAAGCGATTACGCGTTTATCGGTAACGTCCGTTTCTTTTAAATCTCACTTCGGACGAATACGATTTTTTTAAAAATCTTATTCCCCGGGGGATTCCCCGGGGATTCCCCGTCGCGAACGATCCGGCACCCCGCCGCACCGACGCCGGCGGCACACACGCGCGGCGACGAGTCGCCCGACCAAAAGCCAACATGGCGCCAACCACGCGCCAAGATGGCGCGGCCCTGTGTTCCAAGATGGCGCGGCCCTGCGTTCCAAGATGGCGGCGCCCAGGGACAAGATGGCGCATTTGTCATCTTTTATAGTATAGATGATAGATGATGATCTGTCCATGTGTAGAGGTCAGTGACGTGACCACGCGAACCCGTCTCGTACCTAGACGTGGCATACCGACTATCGAGAATTTGTCCGGGTCCTGCCCACTGACCTCCACACCTGGACGGACCATTGTCCCTATTCTGCTGTGCTACGCTTGAAGTCGGCGCGAACTGGAAGTGCAACATGGCGGACCAAAGACGTCACTTCTGTGAGCCAATGAAATGTCTAGGTGTAGAGGTCAGTGGATTTACTCTATACATTTTTTTATTTATAAACATTACGTCATACGTACCGCACTCACTGAACCTTACACCTGGACATTTCATTGGCTCACAGAGTGATGTCGTGGGTCCGCCATGTTGCACTTCCAGTTCGCGCCGACTTCAAGTGTGAAACAATGATGATCTGTCCATGTGTAGAGGTCAGTGGTCCTGCCTCGGTTTACGTCACTCCTTTTTAGTGGCCGCGAAATTTAAAAGGGGGGGGGGGGGGTCAATTTTTTGACGGCAAATTACCACACTAAACGTACACTAGAACCAGTTTTGCTTTTAATTCACATTTAATACACATAAATCTATTAAATTAAAACAAAAAATGCGTAATGAAAATATTATACTGTATGTTTCCTTTAAGACGACCGTTATGGCGTAGAAGGCCCCGGTAGAACATCCCTGCATGATGGAAGCAGCTACCCAAACAGTGTACTCGTCGACGTATAAGGAGCGAGGAAACACCACCCAGAAACAAGCACCCAGCGCCGATGTTAACAGCGGAAATCTTCCAACTATTCAATAATCCGTTCCCCAACTGGCCAAAAACACTGCCGATACTCAGTGCGCTGATCAGAAACGCGGCCCTTGAGGACGTGACATTAAGAGGTCCGTCAGAATTGCTCCGAGGGTGCACTAGCCTAATTAAGTTAAGGAGAAATGACGAAAAAGTGGACATTCTTTGATTCGAATGGGCGGGGACGCGCAGCGTCCGAGCCCAATTTGAATCAAAGAATGTCCACCTTTTGAGTCGTTTCTCCGACTTAAACTACGTCCCTTTTACACCCATTGTCAATATTTAAAAGGAACAACAAGTGTCAATTCTTACTAATGCTTTAGAGTATGAGATGAATTAAGTCCATTGTTCAGTGGTAGAAGCTACTAAGGTATGTGAAAGCTTTGTCCTGTCTGGTCTCCGTGTTGCGTAACCAAACAATTGAATAAAGGTTGGGTAACATGAGGGTGTTTAAAATGCCCAGTACATTCGACATCGAAGTCATTTAATGCCATACATTGTTGTACGTCGGGTGTGTCTATGCTAACTCCGCTAAAATGTCTTCCAGTGATGATCCTTAACATATTTTTGAGTAGGAATACGTTGGAAGATATGTTGTGTCACCTCAAGAACGGACTCGCTAATCTATTTTGATGATGATTTAAACCAGTATTTTGGGACATATTCGATGAGGATTTATACTCCAATGAGGATTTATACTAAAGCGGCCGAATCAGAGGCGAGAAAACAAGAACTTTTTATTCCCAACATTTGGCTTAGCTCTCATCAGCAGCTCATTTTGGCTTATTATTTTTAGCCCCATTTTATGATGTAACTTAGCGTCAGTAGTCATTATTCCGTGTCAAAAGTATACCAGCCTTTCGTTAAACCCTGAACGGTTTTATTGTCACATGTCAAACCAGACTCGGAACAAAATACATTTATGTTGGTTTTTCTGCCGTTTTTGCTACACGGGTATACAACAGGACAGCCTGGGCGAGTTAGCGAATGTAAAGTACATGTACGTGTTGTACGTATATCAGCCCTTTTAAAGTTGTGCATTAGTAGTACTTTTTAGGACCTTTGAACGTATGACATAACTATGGCCTATCTCCGTCGAAAATGATTCCCATTTACAAGAAATCAATTCCTACTACATGTACATATTTTAAATTGCGAACCATCGCTTCGACCTTGCTAATAAAATGGTTTATCCTCCCCATTTTCTTTTTCGAATGTTTTAGACAAACCTTGATCCATTTTATTTGATTTTTGTTATTGTTGATATCCCAGGTTGTGGCAAATCTGTGCAACAAGGCTTTTGGACGAACCACTCCATACGGTCGAGCATGGCAGTATCTCGCCTCTACAACAAGGGCTTCGGTGGCCAGAACCAGTGAGCACCATACTAGGAGAGCAGTCAGCCGGGCTGAAACCGCAAAAGTGCGTCGACACAACAAAGAGACCTCCAAAACAACTGTTGAGAGCTCTAGAGAAACTGTCAACAAAGCTCTTACTAAATTGTAATAAATATAACAATAGCAATTTCTGTGTCCATTGAGTCGTTATTTTTCTGTTAAAAGAATTATTCTTAAAAGAATGTACAGTTAACTGTACATTCTTTAAAATAATCGACACTTTTCTGAATAGAGTGACGTCAAAAGAGTAGTTTAATTGAAGGGAGAATTTCTACGCGAGCTCATTAGCATAAACCGGGGTCGTAAACAAGACCAGCGAGGTGTGTCCATGAAAAATCACCATAATCTGATTAGTCATTACTCAACGTTGTGCACAAGCAATGGTCCCATTAACGTACAAACTTAATTAAAACGACCACAAGTATCGAGGCTTTCTCTATAATGCTTGTAATAATACTAGTCTGTACATCAACCCCCGCCTATTTTCAGACTATATTCGAGTGATAGGCCTACACGTACTTGTACAGTGCATAGTTGCTGAAGTTTTTCATTAGTAAGTAGTTTTCTATATATTAGTGAACTTGAACTTAGTATCCGACATGAATTTCTCAGCGAGTAATGACTACAGCGGGGATGGTAGATTTCTTCAGCATTCTGTTGTCATTAAACACATTGATAAACTGGAGTTGGGACCAGAAGACACAGTTCTAGACGTTGGGTGTGGTACGGGGGAAGAAACCAAGTCGATTGCAAGGAGAGTCGAGAGTGTGACAGGTAGCTGAGTTTTAAACGGCTCTATTAAATTCCATTTATACATGACAGCTTTAGTGGGGAGGGGGCGACCGTAAATGCTCATATTTCGTGGGTGGAATCTGCTCTGTTTCCACAAGTATCCGATCGGCGTAGCTAGGATCAAATTTATGAAGGGGGCACTGAATGGCAACTGATGTATTGTTAGTATTAGTGTCATATATTGGCATAATCACCATTGGGTCGACCATTTTCCGTAATTTTACGACATTAGGGAGACCATCGTCGTTAGGGAGACCATTTCGAGGTCGCCCGAACGCCCAACTACTGGAAGGAGATACATTTTTTAAACATTTAATAGTCTATATCGATAGAGTGGGGTCCAAAATGCATAAATATGAAATTTCGTGGGAAAAGCTCTAGGTAAAAACGGGTTAGGTTACAGTAAAAAATGTAAAATTTTGTGCACGTCTCTATGGAGAGGTCTTCCTAATGTCTGTTACACTACCTTTTTTCTTTTAGCAATTGACGCTTCGGAAGAAATGTTAGCAGTGGCCGTTAAGACCAACTCGGCACCAAACATAACGTACAGTCAATGCGACGCCCGAGCCGTAGGAGACAACTCGGACTGGCGAGAGAAATTCGACAAAGTTGTCTGTTTCTTTGTTCTTCACTGGATTCCTGAGGATGAGCAAACTAAGGCACTCCGTAGCATCTCGGCGTGTCTTAAGCCGGGTGGGCAGGCACTGTTTATCATTGACAACCAGGACGACACCTTTTTTTTAACCGAAGCGGCTTCCTTCTTGAAAAAACATGCGAGGTGGGGTGCTTATGTCAAGGTATGTCAATTTAAAAATAATCTATTTTCCAATTACTTGAACTTTTTCTTAATGGGTTACTATGTACCCTGTATATCTCTGTCAATTGTATTGATCCTGAACATTAATTTGGTGTTGTCTTATGTATCCTTTCTTTTCACTACATTTGTGTCAAAGGAGATTCCTACTCGACAAGTTTTGCTTTTGGGGGACCAAAATGTATCCATGTATCTATAAAATTGAAGCGAATGTACATAATTAGTTCATCAATTTAATAACAAATTAGTTATTGATACCTTGCACTCTCTCCGTCAAGGTACTGAAGAAACCTTCCAAAGTCATTAGACATAGAATACATATCACCGTACTTATTTCGCTACATCTGTTTTTATTTAATTGATTTGGTATAGTTGGGATAATGTGGACAATCATTTAGCAATAAGTAAGGGAAATCATTTAGGAAATAATTCCAGTGTGAAAATGAAAATGACGCATCTTCGCCTAAATCACGTGACCTCGACTTACAATATTATTTTAAAAACACTAAAAGTCGATTCAGCCGCGGAAAACCATAATGTTGACACAAAAATCATAAACATCGGCTCATTAGGTACTGACATAATATGACACTTATTATGCGCAAGGCAGCCATCTTGGAAATATGCAAATTAGGATATAGTGGGACATTAGGAAATATTGGGACAAAGAGTGGTGACCTGTTCCATGTTTGATACTTTATATATTTTTCAAGCACTCAAAATTTCTCAAAATTATATCTTCCTCATGCAGACTGGAAGGAGTTTCTGTGGCTTATACCATCCGATTGATTCTCTCATGTTTTGATCGATACCCGCTTCTATTCTAGGTTGCATATTGATATTGAATGACACAGTCACTGATTTTAATTGCCTTTTTTATTTTATCTAATAAAAAAGATATTTTTGTAAAGCTCGTTTACTTTAGGGTAATATAATGTTTCAATTATGTATTTTTTTGTAGGCCTACTGCCATTTTAATTCAACGACAGTGGGCTTGAATACACCAGAAATAGTATTATTCTCAAACCACACACAAAGCCACCTTGACACGATGATTTGACTTTTTGGCTTAGTTTCTCGAGCCGCTAGTTTATTCCTTCTTATTACATTTCAAGCTATCAAATTTTTACATTTTTTTAAAACGCTTTCATAACAGCATAAAAAAGGAAGATAATGCGTAAGCTAAAACGGGGCAGGCTTGCCCAACTTGCCATGCTTGGCACACAACTGGGCCCATTTACTTGGCAGGCTTGCCACCAATACACTGTGGAAAGTGCAACGAGTGCAATAGGCGCTAACCACAGTGTTTGTATATTTGTCACATGACCTAAATTTATGCTAATCTTATGTAAATTACTAAACACTAAATTGGAACAAACACGCCGCTTTTTCCACCGTTAGTACAGACGGTTGGAATAAACCCCGCTAGCACAAGCGGGTGTTTGGCGTGTAGTTTTTTAAAGATTAAACACAACTTGTAAAATTTTATTTTAACGTACAACTTCAAATTAGACTTACTTAAGAACTATTAGGGCATGTAACTTGTTTATTAGTTTAAATGGAGTCACTGCCGGTCGCTCCCAGCCAATTCCTGCCTATGTTTAGTATAATGTATACTTCTGTATATTTATCAATCTGGCGGCGAAGGGGAGGCGGTGGGTTTTTATTTTGGTGTAGAGGCTTCGAAAATCTAAGCCGAAGTGTGACGCTCTATCGCGCGCCCTACGTATGGTATGTAGCGGGTGAACCTGATTTGTTTACATTGTATCAATTCGCTTTGTTTCAATGGGTAATTATCGTGCATACCCGCGCTCGTTGGCTTTCTGCCAGCAAGGTTTGGGCCAGGCACCAAGGCAACCATCAGCTGATTCGCATAGAGTTTGGACCACCGTGTGTTTGTGGAGAATAATGTATTTTATCTTGTAGTGATAAAATTAAATAATAATAATTTATTTCGCTGGCAACATCAACATTCCTCATTTAGAGGGATGCTAAAAATCATCTTGGATTATTTTTGTTAGCTTAATTTTATTTATTTATGAATTGTATTTTTGTATTTATTATTATTTGTTTGGTGGTATAATAATATATTTGTATCAATTTGTTTTTGAACTTAGTTAGAGCGGGCAAGTGACAAATAATTGACTTTGGCTGAGGAAAGGCCCTCTTAAGAACTCATATTATTATATTTAGTCCCACTCTTTCAGACGAAAACACACCCCCATCGTTAGAAGTGTTCATTTAAAACTAAGTTATAAGGCAAGGAGTGGTTGCACACCTGCTGTGTCCCTTTAGAATACGACTAACATCAAACTTTTGGCCGTCTAATTTTATTATTTGCTAAAAATTTGAATTAGATACTGGATACATTAAGATACAGCCATCTTTTTGCCAAAGGTTCAACACGTCTTGCACCTCTCGCTCTTAGCGGCAGGAATAGCACGGATTTAAACAGCGAATTAAATTAGCACGTGCCAAGTTTAAATAACAGTGGTATTGTTTTAAAATGCGCATGCGCCTAATAGCCGTTTACGTTTCGTGGTTAAAACAAAATGGCGGCGCCTAAATTAAAACTCGAAACGCATTTTGTTCAATCCCCGAGTTTTCCGAATTCGCGTTAAAGTTGGTGTGTCCGTGCTTGTGTCCGATTTTCTTTTTCGAAATTTTTTTGAAGGAATTTAAGGGACAATGGAGACATTTTTGCATAATTATATTTTTGCATAATTATCATATTTTAACCTAATTTGCATACAAATGCAAGGCTAACCCCTTTTCCAATAATTTAAGGGACAATGGAGACATGTTTGCATAATTACCATATTTTGACCTAATTTGCATACAAATGCAAGGCTTACCCCTCATCAGTTAATGTAAGGGCAATGAAGACATTTTTGCATAATTTGTTTGTTTGCATAATTATCATATTTTGATCTAATTTGCATACAAATGCAAAGCTAACCCCTTATCATTTAATTTAGGGGACAATGGAGACATTTTTGCATAATTATATTTTTTGCATAATTATTATATGTTGACTTAATTTGCATACAAATGCAAGGCTTACTTCTTATCAATGAATATAATAATGTACTCTTACGAATAGCTTTGCTTGTTTGCAATGACAGGCCTTTCCATAGTTTTAAAAAGTGATTGTTGTCATTGCTCAAATTGCGCGCTAAGTTTAGAGCGAAATTTCATTAATATTATTTAAAAAAAATTAAAATGTATAAAGCCTGCCAATACAAACCAGCACATTTATTTGTTAGAGTCCATTATATTCTTTTAAAATTAAAAAAAGATTTAACGCAATAAAAATACGGCGATATAACGCAATAAAAATACGGCGATATTACGCAATAAATACGGCGATATTACGCAATAAATACGGAGATTTAACGCAATAAAAATACGGCGATATGACGCAATAAATACGGAGATTTAACGCAATAAAAATACGGCGATATAACGCAATAGTACGGCGATATAACGCAATAGTACGGCAATATAACGCCTTATAAAAAGAGACTTGTGCAACGAATTGGCGAATACGAGCCACCGTAGTATACTGATCCTAATTCTCGTTGTTCACGCATATGGTTACAGAGTTCGATATGTATAGCCGGCCCCTGTTAATCGTATGATGGATTGTCAATCTGGGGTTCCTGTCAGTGTAGAATATTTCTACATCGCCTTATGCGGGTTTCCGAGCCAGTGGCGTATAAGGTAAACAGACTGACAGAGTATGTTTCTTATTTAACCCCCTCCTCCGTCTCACCAATAATGTCACAGGGATTCAAGTCGTCTCTGCGCATGTGGACCAACTCGAAACAAGAAACAGAAGAGATATTCAAAGAGTGTGGCTGGTCCAAGGTCATATGCGAAGTGAGGAGTTACAATTCGATGCTGTCCGAAATTCAGACCAAATGTAAGCTTCATCGTGCGATTAAATTGTGATTTTAACCAGGTCATTCGAGTTCAGTGTTTGATTTGTGACGTTCCCGGTGCATGCGCACTAAAGTTTAACCCAATGGGTGCGTTCGAGCGTGTCACTCTTGCTACTACACTGTAAAAAATAAACTCGTAATTTTACGGGAAATTCCTGGCAGTTTGGACGCCAGTACTTTACTGTAAGAAAACGGTGGAAAATGTTAACGGGGCACGGACTGTTTTTGACGGCTTTTGAAAGCTGTCGGTGTACATTACTGTCTCCGTTAATGTACCTTGCTATTCCTGTAAAAATACAGGGTATAAAAAAATTACAGTACGTTGCTGGAATTTAGCTAGGTTACCATAGTAACTGCAATTTTACAATTTACAACAGTGAGAACCAAACGTTTAAATAACTATATTACACATTACCATACAAATTCTACAATAACCTACTTAACACTATACTGGATACTGTAGTGGTTTAGTTTTATATTCAGCTTTTCTGGCCATGGTGAAGTCATGGTTTCACCATAAATATTTAAATATTTAAATACGAAAAGAAATTTCATGCGATTTTTCACTTATGTTTGCAACAAATCTAAATTTGATCATAGATTCCTTAGAATAATAATTATACATTTCGCTCAAGAAAGTGTTTTTTTTGACAAAACACCAAAATTTAACGTGACATATTTTGTGAGTTCTGATTGGTCAGTTGCTGCGTAATAAGATTCATGTTCGATAACAGTAGAATCGTTGTAAATAAACAACACTTTGTAGGTGTTGCTGTATATTTACACAAATATGTTGTATTTTGACAGTGTTCTTGTAAATTTATATAATCTTTGCATAAATTAACGTCCGCGTGATATTTTCAAGGCACACTACCGTAATTTTACGTCCAAAATCCATTAAAAAATAAATACGGCGATTGTTTGTTTTTTTACAGGTAAAAAAACCTGTTATTTTACGGTTATTTTTTACAGTGTAATAGAGTGCAGAAGAAAAATAGAGTTTACATTTCAGTCTTGCTAACCGGCGGGTCGTACTTCTGCCGTTAGTGTGCTCAGAGTATACTCGTGTTAACACGAGTAGTACGCTCGAACGCACCATACAGTTGAACTATTTTATGTCAATGACGACCGAAAAGTTGGCACTGAATACTGCATCACATGGCTGAAGTTAAAAATACCAATTGTCAGTTGTGCATTGTTATCGTTTGAAGCAGCAACAGTTCTTAAAATCTAAAAAATAGTGCTTGACAACTTTATCCCTGTGATTGCTGTGTATTCCGAGAAAATAATATTCTGAGATTGCGATTTTGATCTAACTACAAATAGAAATTTCCAAAAATGTGTCTTTGTCGGTCTCGGAGTTGTTTAGAAAACGCTTGATGTACACACGTGGGTATAAAATCTGGATTTTCTATTGTTTTCAACAGTGCTTTTAAAGACGTGTCTTGGAGAAACATCGTTGATACCGGTGGCAGCGCTCCATGATTTCTTGCAAGACTTGTGGCAGTGGGCGTTGGTATATGGGAATAAGTCCCAGCCCGGACTTGCGCACATCCGTGCTATATTTATGGTCGTGCATGCTTTTAAATGATTCAAGAGTATCATTAGATTTGTAACAGTGACAATGTTAATGTCTAGTCATTAGAATGTAGTTTCACCTTCCCAGCAACCTAATTTAGTCGTGGACATTAAACTTCGAAACGTGCAAGCTGAGTGTAACGTTTTTGTTAACATGATATTGTTTTACCTCTTCACCGAGGTCATGTACCTCATGGGCAATCAGTACAATTCTAGGCAGAAGGGCAACTAGTCATGACCTGAAGGTCAAGTATAAGTTTATAGTAAGATATACAAGTCCAAGCTAATAACTAACAACAAGTAACAACTAGTTTGTGTTGAGATGTTTCGACCACTTTATCGACATCTACATCTATATATATATCTATATGTATTGTTTATAGTTTTATCTTTACCTGCACGTCTATTTAAATACTATAGGTCGCTTCTGCTCAGATAGCGTCAATTTCTGTTTACCAAATATATTATGACGCATTTTTATCTAACTGTAGCTCTTTTTGGTCGGGTATGTGATCCTTCCATAAAATATCAATAACGACCGGCAAAGGTCTGCCAGTAGGCAACAGCACCGTTCATCCACCGCTGGAAGTGATGTCCAGCCAGGTGGGAGATATCGCTTCCGAGTAATCAACACCGTAACAGCAAGGTTCTTCTGCAACATGCAGTTCTCGATCTAGAACCACTCCTTGCTGGACGGTATAATAGCCAGTGATGGCGGGGCTCTGCAACCCCAAGAGGTCGACTACTTCAGGATCAGCAGGGGGGAACGGTTTGACTTCGTGCTGCACGCCAAGCCCGTCGATAACTAGCATATTCAGGTTATCGGTCATCCGTGTGCCAACGCTCGGGCAAACCGTCGAAACAGATTGCCTATATCTGTATTACGAGGGCGCCACAGTACACGACCCACCAAATATTGATGAACTGCCGGACATCGCCCGTCCGGCAACTCGTCAACTGAGTGGCAGGCTTTCCCGGGCAAATCCTTCGCAGAGGTCGATTCATCGCGTAGGTGTATATTCTTGTGTACCGATCACTAGTACATGTAACATGACCAACATCATGTTGGAGTCCATAATAATGAGCTAACCGGTTCAGGTGAAGAAGAAAAAACACCAAGTATCGTCAAGAGGAGAAATTTAGTTTAAAACTAACAAATGAATCTTTGTCTTTGTCTTTGTCTTGACTTAAATCATCTTGAAATGTTTGTTGTATTAGGTGAAGTGCTGGACAATTCACTGTGCACATATATGCAGAGTTGGGAACGGGGCCTTTTAGTTTGCTATTACTAGAATGAATTTGTACTAATCAGTGTTTGTATTTCTAGACAGAGGGGATTTTGTTTTGATGATTTTAACTACCTCTCTCTGTTTTACATCATACGGTAGTCATATCATCCAACATCTCTGTGCCAACCACAGTGCCTCAAACCACGTCATATTGATATTGATATAATTACGCATACCAACCTGCATGATACAGTACAGCTCTACAATTTGTAGACACTGCATTTTTAGCTTCTTGTTCTGTCAAACCAAACAACAGTCCTCTGGGCTTTACCAATAAGAAAATGTTTTTGTAAGTTCTGTGTAACATATCTCCAGCAAGTTGACAGCGAGTGCCTCCAATACTCTTATGTACTGATAGCAGAGTTTTTTGTATTTTTTACAACAGGGTCGTCTGCTCATGATGGCATTTGCAAAAAGATACAGATTGGCAACATCATGGGTCCCTCTGATCTCAAGAGCTGCAAAATAATAATAAATCATAAAGGAGCTTCAAGTTAATATCATCAAGTTGTAAACATAAATCCTCCCAAATCAACCATTATCAAGTCCAATGATAAGCCAATCATTCAAAGGCATTTGTAATGATTCGTTCATTATAGTTCATGCATCTCAATAAAACAAATACAACAATGTCACAATGAGGAGTGCGAGGAGTCAGGTTGGTGCAGTGGTAAACTTCTACCGCTGTGACCCGGGTTTGATTCCCAGAGTTTTCAGTTCCTGCCTGATTCATGATTTTTCCCCAGAATATTATCCTGGGGTTTTCCTCCCACATTTAAATCTTTAATTCGTTCTCATTGTCTTCTCTACGGGTTTCTTCATGCTTAAGGAATCCTAGTGATTTCAGTACCCGAAATATTTTATTTATAATATTTTGTTTTACAAAGTTCTGCAAAATATTGAACTGATGCGCGCTTGGCTTGCTATTCATCCCATAACCCACCTTCACAGCTTGACTGGTGATAATGATGTTTTTGCCTCGACACAAAGTGATCAATGCCATGGCATTGCTCAAGACGTTTTTCCGCGTCGTTGAATCGCGGATAGCTGGTGCGTACGGGATCTCAAAGAAAACGCCTCTCTCTATGGCCTGTTTGAGCAACGAATATTCATTAGTTATGTTCATTGCAGACTTGTGAATCTAAAGCAGGTTAAAAAAAGAAAACTTGATACTCGTGAGTAGCATCCCTCTACGCTGATTTGAATGCATCGAGGGAGGGTTAGCTAACTGACTCAGTGCCAGTGACACTTACAGCCTTTATCGCCACTCTCTTAAAGTAAAACGGAAGCTTCTCAGTCATATCCATGCAGACGATGTCAATCTCCAGCTTGGTGCAGGCTAAGTGGAACATCTTCTCTGTGGTCGGCTGTACGGCAAGCAGGTCATAGGATTGTACATTGTCCTGCCACTAATAGTCCCCCCCAAAAAAATAAATATACAAAAATAACAATAAATAAATAAATAAAATAAAATAATAAAAAAGCTAGCTGGATTTGAGTAAATATCTTTGTGCCTTAAGTTTGTGACATCTAGCCATCGTACCTATACCGTAATAGGTCAGGTGAGTTAAACCAAGTACAATCTAACAAAGTTGGAGAAGTTTATCCTCTCGGAATAGTCAAAAATTTATCAAATCTTTACTCACCATTTTGTGTGTTTCTGAGCCGTCCGCTAACAAAATATTCACGCGTGATAACTGTTTGAAACCTTTGGACTGTACATGTTTGAGAAACAAAATATATTAATCACTTTGAAAATCAAAGGTAAAAACAAAAATTCACTGAAAATGAAACAAGCATGATATCCAGCAATCTACACTGAAAGTACTTTAAGATCAACATGCAAACCCAGCGAGATAATTGAATATGCAAAAAATGGCGAGAGAAAAACTCTGTAAACATTGGGATATTTCAACAGAAAATTAGATTAAGGAATCACTAATATACATGTATCAGTTGGAGACGATTTACATCTGAATGAATTCAACAATAAAAAGTGTATTTTCAGACCAATTTGTTACCCACTTCATATACCGTTTCGCGGATACTGTCATCTCGGATCTATACGATAGTTCTATAGCGCCCTCCAGTTTAGCAATGGGCTGGAGCCAGAACAGTGCCAAAGCCTGGGTTTGGAAAATGACATTGATGTCTTCCGTTTTCTTGAGGGCACTATAAAACTACCGTATAGATCTAAGATGACAGTATCTGCGTAACAGTTTATGAAGTGGGTAAGAAATTGGTCTGAAAATACATTGTGGTATTCAAACAGATGTTAAAGGGTCTTCCTGACTAACCAAATGTACACCTCAATTCTGTGTCATTGTGCTAAAAAATAAAGTATTTTGAATAATAGAAAGTACTAAGGAAAATGGCAAAAAAAATACTTAAGAAAATGAAAATCTACAAACTAAATTATCCATCCATTTCAGATGAAAGCTGACAGCTAATTGGCTGGATAGATAAAAGCTAACAGCCAATTGGCTGGACATATGAATACTTACCCCCACTGATGCTTTGGTCAAACCATCCAGTTTAATTGAAGCAGGTGCATTTGCGAGTTGCACCTTATTAATTAAAGAAGAATACAGATAAACAAATTATATAAACAAATTCACATTTAAACCACCTTGGTTGCTTGTACATGTAAATAGTCTTCATTCACTGTTTCATACACACATTTATAGAGGAAGTCGGATTCAAGGGCCAGTATATTTTAATATTACTAATTAGAGCCTACACTTTCTCCAAAATATATACATGTTGTTACTTTCCACAGTGTACCCCCAAACCTACATGTCGTACTAGACTTGAACCTGTTAATTACTTACAATCAAGTAGGCTATTTCATAATATTTTGGCAGTTTCTTTGCAAATGGTACACTTTACTACGGACATAGTCTTGAGACCTTGGTCTCGTTCAAGCAAAGTCTCGTGTCTCGGAGGGCTGGTCTCGGTCACAAATGTGCGGATCTTGGTCTCGGATGCCACGGTCTTGGGTTTTACCCTCGAGAACCATCGAGACTACAGCAAAATATATTGCGCCACACAAAATACGTTGCAACACAAAAGTCTTTATTCTAGTCTGCATTCCAAACATAAACGATGTGCTGTGTACAACACTTCGCAGAGAGAAAGAGAGGTCAAGTTTTGTGAATGAACTCAAAACCTTTCTATTTTCACCGAGGTTTGTTTTTATAATTCGACCTGTTGCACTATACGCCGGCCATAGACTGGTCCCGGTATTTAGATTTGGTGACATAAACACATTTAAAAAAAAAAAATTTTACCTTTGAAATAACAGAGAAATCACTTAGTTTTAAAACCTCAAAATTCTGAATCACAAACATATACTTAAATCTCACCTTATTTTTGCAACCCCCTTGTTTCTCTTGAACGAGGCAGTTGTAGTCAATTGCAACAGCTCCATACCCCACTATAAAACAAATATATAAAATTGTTTATTCAAATAATTAGTTAATTAATTAATTTATTTATTTATGTATATTTATTTTCTATGTTATTCAATCGTTAAATTTAAGATATCTGCCAAACTGGTAACTATAAATAACACCGGTACAACAAATCTGAAAATCAGGGCCTAAAAAAACTAATAACTTTGTAACTGGCACTGTCAGGTACTATTAAATGCGAATGTTTCCAGATTGATGCAATTTCACTAACTGTACCTTTGAGTTATTTACTCAAGCAAAGCACTAAACCGACGTCAGAGACGAAACAAATCAAAGTGCCGTTTATAACTTAACCGGTTCGCGCCGGATGCCGTATATAAATGCAAAGTTTTCCCAGATTCAAAACGGATGACGCATAAACACACCACGAGCAACGCCGGAAGTGCAGCCTGAACCCGCTTCGGATCAAGTTTCGTTAAAAATAATCCGGCCCCTCGGCTCGGTGATGTTAAAATAATCCCGGCGCAAACTGGTTAACATGGCTGAGTTCGAGTGTGCCGCATGCTGATGAACAATCACAAAACTAGACCGCATAAATGTCTATAAATATTTTGTAATAAAATGACCAGTATTGACTTACGCCTATAGCAGCACACTGTAGTGATAGTTTCAGTGCATTTTCGTCGCAGTTTCCGAGTAAATGTAAATCAAAAGTGTCCATTTTGTTTTAATTTCCGTCCTTCTTTGTATACACACTAGCAGGATGCCGCGCTTCGCGCGGCACCTGCTAGCTGGGTGAAATCGTAACTTATAGATACACCTTGTTGACGTCATAAAAACATAATGGATTGTATGACAAACAAACCGAGAACATTTCGAGCTCACGAAATCATTTAGTGGGCACGAAATGAAATAATCAAATGATTTTGTCACGGTGATTTGTATTCGTCATATGTCCTTTTAGGGGCTCCGTAGGATACTATTGACTCTGAATAAAAAAATCTGCGTATTAAATGCAGTCACGTTTCTAAATTGAATATTCATATCCACGATCGCCATACAATTTCGCGACATTTTTGCACGATCAAAGTTAAAATTGAGGCAATAGCGATTGTTTTTAGAGAGATAATGTTGTAATATTTACAATGTGAAAGGAAGAAATGTGCCCAAAAGGCAACACGAAAGGAATAAATCATTGTTTTTACGTTCTAAAACTGTGACTGGAAAAATGGTCGACGCGCAGAAATTCGGAGGCAAAGCCGAAGCCGAAACGCAGTCACGTTTCTAAATTGCATAATTCATATCCACGATTGCCATACAATTTCGCGACATTTTTGCACGATCAAAGGTGTAACATTGAGGCAATAGCGATGACAAACAAACCGCGAAACTTAGCGAGTAAAGTACCAGCTAGAAAGTATTTCGAGCGCACGAAATTATTTCGAGCTCACGAACAGATTTTTTTCGAGCGCACGAAGTCATTTCGTGGCCACGAAAACATTTCGAGCTCACGAAATAAGTTATTTTGAGTGCACGAAAAAAACTCAAATTATTTCGTAACGGTGATTTTTATTCGTCATATGTCCCTTTAGGGGCTCTGTAGAATACCGTTGACTTTGAATAAAAACAATCTTTGTAAAAATACTCCCGACTTCCGAACTAATAATACTCAATAGGCAGTCCATCTTCGCTTGCATGCTGCCTGCGTCTCGTGATTTTTAACAGGAATCGTACGGGAAACAACACGAACCACTTCGGGATTTCTGATTTACATCATCATCGTGAAAATCATGATTAAAAAAACCAACAGGCCGGCCATCTGACAGTGCGCCCTCAACAGACGTAATGCAGTCACGTTTCTAAATTGCATATTCATATCCACGATCGACATACAATTTCGCGACATTTTTGCACGATGAACGTTAACATTATTTTGCGCAATAGCGATATGTTACGAAGTGTTATTACAGAGATAATGTTGTAATATTTAAGTATTGACAATGTGCAAGAGAGAAATTTGTCCAAAAGGCAACACGAAAGGAATTAATCATTGTTTTTACGTTCCCAAACTGTGACTGAAAGTGGTCGGCGCGCACGGAATTCGAAGCCGAAAACGAAGCTGGCGCTCAAACTCCGCAATAACCAAGGTATGCGCCGCCCAATCGCGAACAACAAACTCGGCAACAACTCGGCCACCGCGCGAGCAAGGCGGATACATTTATTTTGCGAAGGCTTCGCGTAACGCAGTAGCTGCCGCTTAATCGCGAACAGCCAACAATTCGGCAACCGAGTTACGGTATACGATTTCGGGAAGGCTTCGGCCCGAACTCCGGCAAGAACAATGCAAAAATAACGCAATAGTTTACGCAAAAAGGCCCACACACATCACCAACAGGCAATCGAAAAGCGACTGCACGTTTATCAGTAACGTCCGTTTCTCCCAAATCTCACCACGGACGAATATGAGTTTTTTAAAAAATCTTATTCCCCGGGGGATTCGTCGTCGCGAACGACCTTGCACCCCGCCGCACCGACGCCGGCGGCACACACGCGCGGCGACGAGTCGCCCGACTAAAAGCGCCGCGTCTTTCCAACATGGCGCCAACCACGCGCCAAGATGGCGCGGCCCTGTGTTCCAAGATGGCGGCGCCCAGGGACAAGATGGCGCATTTTTCATCTTTTATAGTATAGACTAGCAGGATGCCGCGCTTCGCGCGGCACCTGGTAGCTGGGTGAAATCGTAACTTTAGATACACCCTGTTGACGTCTTAAAAACATAATGGATTGTATGACAAACAAATCGCGAAACTTAGCGAGTAGAGTACCAGCTAGAAAGTATTTCGAGCGCACGAAATTATTTCGAGCTCACGAACAGATTTTTTCGAGCCCACGAAGTCATTTCGTGGCCACGAAAACATTTCGAGCTCACGAAATAAGTTATTTTGAGTGCACGAAAAAAACTCAAATTATTTCGTAACGGTGATTTGTATTCGTCATATGTCCCTTTAGGGGCTCCGTAGAATACCACTGACTCTGAATAAAAACAATCTTTGTAAAAATACTTCCCGACTTCCGAACTAATAATACTCAATAGGCAGTTCATCTTTGCTTGCAGCTGCCTGCGTCTCGTGATTTTTAACAGGAATCGTACGGGAAACAATACAAACCACTTCGGGATTTCTGATTTACATCATCACGATTAAAAAAACCAACAGACCGGCCGTCTGACAGTGCGCCCTCAACAGACGTAATGCAGCCACGTTTCTAAATTGCATATTCATATCCACCATCGCCATACAAATTCGCGACATTTTTGCACGATCAAAGTTGAAATTGAGGCAATAGCGATTTGTTTCGGAGTGTTTTGATACAGATAATGTTGTAATATTTAAGTATCGACAATGTGAAGCAAAGAAATTTGCCCAAAAGGCAACACGAAAAGAATAAATCATTTTTTAACGTTCCAAGCCTGTGACTGCAATGTGGTCGATGCGCACGAAATTCGAAGCCGAAAATGAAGCTGGCGCTCAAACTCCGCAATAACCAAGGGAGTATAAAGCTCAAATAACACGGGATGGGCCGCCCAATCGCGAACAACAAACTCGGCACCAACTCGGCCACCGCGCAAGCAAGGCGGATACAATTAATTTGCGAAGGCTTCGCGTAACGCATGTAGCCGCCGCTTAATCGCAAACAGCCAACAATTTGGTAACCGAGTTACGGTAGTACGATTTCGGGAAGGCTTCGGCCCGAACTCCGGGCAAGGACAATGCAAAAATAACGCAATAGTTCACGCAAAAAGGCCCACAGACATCAACAGGCAATCGAAAAGCGATTACGCGTTTATCGGTAACGTCCGTTTCTTTTAAATCTCACCTCGGACGAATACGATTTTTTTTTTAAATCTTATTCCCCGGGGGATTCCCCGTCGCGAACGATCCGGCACCCCGCCGCACCGACGCCGGCAGCACACACGCGCGGCGACGAGTCGCCCGACCAAAAGCCAACATGGCGCCAACCACGCGCCAAGATGGCGCGGCCCTGCGTTCCAAGATGGCGGCGCCCAGGGACAAGATGGCGAATTTAACATCTTTTATAGTATAGATAGATAGATAGATAGATGATAGATCATGATGATCTGTCCATGTGTAGAGGTCAGTGACGTGACCACGCGAACCCGTCTCGTACCTAGACGTGGCATACCGACTATCGATAATTTGTCCGGGTCCTGCCCACTGACCTCTACACATGGACGGACCATTGTCCCTATTCTGCTGTGCTACGCTTGAAGTCGGCGCGAACTGGAAGTGCAACATGGCGGACCAAAGACTTCACTTCTGTGAGCCAATGAAATGTCTAGGTGTAGAGGTCAGTGGATTTACTCCACTGACCTCAACACTTGGACAGATCATTGTCCATATTCTGCTGTGCTAACACTTGAAGTCGGCGCGAACTGGAAGTGCAACATGGCGTCACTGCTGTGAGCCAATGAAATGTCCAGTTGTAGAGGTCAGTGGATTTACCAACCAACTGAACTCTACACCTGGACATTTCATTGGCTCACAGCAGTGACGCCATGTTGCACTTCTCTGCATGCCGACTTCAAAATGAAACAATGGATGATCTGTCCATGTATAGAGGTCAGTGATTTACTCTATACATTTTTTTATTTATAAACATTACGTCATACGTACCGCACCCACTGAACCTTACACCTGGACATTTCATTGGCTCACAGAGTGATGTCGTGGGTCCGCCATGTTGCACTTCCAGTTCGCGCCGACTTCAAGTGTGAAACAATGATGATCTGTCCATGTGTAGAGGTCACTGGTCCTGCCTCGGTTTACGTCACTCCTTTTTAGTGGCCGCGAAATTTAAAAGGGGGGGGGGTAAATTTTTTGACGGCAAATTACCACACTAAACGTACACTAGAACCAGTTTTGCTTTTAATTCACATTTAATACACATAAATCTATTAAATTAAAACAAAAAATGCGTAATGAAAATATTAAACTGTATGTTTCCTTTAAGACGACCGTTATGGCGTAGAAGGCCCCGGTAGAACATCCCTGCATGATGGAAGCAGCTACCCAAACAGTGTACTCGTCGACGTATAACTTATACTATAAGGAGCGAGGAAACACCACCCAGAAACAAGCACCCAGCGCCGATGTTAAGGCTGGCTCACACTATGACGAATAGGGGGGTACGGCAAGCTACGGTAAGCTGCGAATTTCAATTTTGAATTTGCCGCCACTCATCGTGTGTTGCCGTCAGTTGTCGCTGACAAATCCGCTAGCGACCGCAGACGACCGAAATCATCAGTCGCGTTCGTCGGCAAATTTTCAGCTTGTTGGAAATTTTGTGGCGGCAACAAAATTCGTTGTGATTCCGTTCAGATTTCGTTAGAGACCGCAACCCTCATTTCCTTGACGTTTCCATGCCGTGCGATTCCGTCTCTAGTCGTTTTAAGGTCGTCACAATTTCGTTGGTAGTCGTTGTCAACGACCATTGACGGCAAAACAACGGCAAGTGACGTCACATCTCGAACCCTGACGACACATTGCGGCAAGTAACGAAATTGTAACGACCTTGGTGCGACGATGGATTGCGAGAATTTTGGCCGGAGGGTGACGGGTGATGACTGTTGATGGCGGGTCGTTTGCGAGTACCTGCGGCATTGCAACGGTGGCCTGCGATGGGTTACGATTTTGCAAAGATGGTCCACGATTTTAAACTTGTAGTGCGATTTTTCACGTTGTGTGACGCCAGAACGTTGTGAAGAGTGGGAACGCCAAACTCGACTATTTATACGACCCGCACACACACACACACACACACACACACTTTGATATCGACCGCAACCCACCGTCAGCCACCGTTCCTTGCCGCCAGCCAATCCGCTGCTAGCCGTCTGACCTCGTTCCTTGTTGCCGGGCTCCGTCGAGACATCGTCACTCGCCGCCCAGACAACGTCCGAGTTTGGTCGCTAGCCTCCGTTCCCTGCCGCAGCCATTCGTCCCTTGCCGTCGTGTTGTCGCTGGAGGTCTTCCCAACCGTCAGCGAATCTTGGTTTTCCCCTTTTGCCGTCGCTTTGCCGCCAACATTTTTTGATTTTCACGTTCGTCGCCTTTCGTTGGGTCTTTGCCGCTACTATGTGAGCCAGCCTTTAACAGCGGAAATCTTCCAACTATTCAATAATCCGTTCCCCAACTGGCCAAAAACACTGCCGATACTCAGTGCGCTGATCAGAAACGCGGCCCTTGAGGACGTGACATTAAGAGGTCCGTCAGAATTGCTCCGAGGGTGCACTAGCCTAATTAAGTTAAGGAGAAATGACGAAAAAGTGGACATTCTTTGATTCGAATGGGCGGGGACGCGCAGTGTCCGAGCCCAATTTGAATCAAAGAATGTCCACCTTTTGAGTCGTTTCTCCGACTTAAACTACGTCCCTTTTACACCCATTGTCAATATTTAAAAGGAACAACAAGTGTCAATTCTTACTAATGCTTTAGAGTATGAGATGAATTAAGTCCATTGTTCAGTGGTAGAAGCTATTGTGAAAGCTTTGTCCTGTCTGGTCTCCGTGTTGCGTAACCAAACAATTGAATAAAGGTTGGGTAAAATGAGGGTGTTTAAAATGCCCAGTACATTCGACATCGAAGTCATTTGATGCCATACATTGTTGTACGTCGGGTGTGTCTATGCTAACTCCGCTAAAATGTCTTTCAGTGATGATCCTTAACATATTTTTGAGTAGGAATACGTTGGAAGATATGTTGTGTCACCTCAAGAACGGACTCGCTAATCTATTTTGATGATGATTTAAACCAGCATTTTGGGACATATTCGATGAGGATTTATACTCCAATGAGGATTTATACTAAAGCGGCCGAATCAGAGGCGAAGAAACTTCCTACACTCGTGGCCGATTTGGACTCCTTGTAACAGATCAGGTAATGAGGGAAAATAAGCAAGAAAAGAAAACAAGAACTTTTTATTCCCAACATTTGGCTTAGCTCTCATCAGCAGCTCATTTTGGCTTATTATTTTTAGCCCCATTTTATGATGTAACTTAGCGTCAGTAGTCATTATTCCGTGTCAAAAGTATACCAGCCTTTCGTTAAACCCTGAACGGTTTCATTGTCGCATGTCAAACCAGACTCGGAACAAAATAAATTTATGTTGGTTTTTCTGCCGTTTTTGCTACACGGGTATACAACAGGACAGCATGGGCGATTTAGCGAATGTAAAGTACATGTACGTGTTGTACGTATATCAACCCTTTTAAAGTTGTGCATTAGTAGTACTTTTTAGGACCTTTGAACGTATGACATAACTATGGCCTATCTCCGTCGAAAATGATTCCCATTTACAAGAAATCAATTCCTACTACATGTACATATTTTAAATTGCGAACCATCGCTTCGACCTTGCTAATAAAATGGTTTATCCTCCCCATTTTCTTTTTCGAATGTTTTAGACAAACCTTGATCCATTTTATTTGATTTTTGTTATTGTTGATATCCCAGGTTGTGGCAAATCTGTGCAACAAGGCTTTTGGACGAACCACTCCATACGGTCGAGCATGGCAGTATCTCGCCTCTACAACAAGGGCTTCGGTGGCCAGAACCAGTGAGCATATAGGAGAGCAGTCAGCCGGGCTGAAACCGCAAAAGTGCGTCGACACAACAAAGAGACCTCCAAAACAACTGTTGAGAGCTCTAGAGAAACTGTCAACAAAGCTCTTACTAAATTGTAATAAATATAACAATATCAATTTCTGTGTCCATTGAGTCGTTATTTTTCTGTTAAAAGAATTATTCTTAAAAGAATGTACAGTTAACTGTACATTCTTTAAAATAATCGACACTTTTCTGAATAGAGTGACGTCAAAAGAGTAGTTTAATTGAAGGGAGAATTTCTACGCGAGCTCATTAGCATAAACCGGGGTCGTAAACAAGACCAGCGAGGTGTGTCCATGAAAAACCACCATAATCTGATTAGTCATTACTCAACGTTGTGCACAAGCAATGGTCCCATTAACGTACAAACTTAATTAAAACGACCACAAGTATCGAGGCTTTCTCTATAATGCTTGTAATAATACTAGTCTGTACATCAACCCCCGCCTATTTTCAGACTATATTCGAGTGATAGGCCTACACGTACTTGTACAGTGCATATAGTTGCTGAAGTTTTTCATTAGTAAGTCGTTTTCTATATATTAGTGAACTTGAACTTAGTATCCGACATGAATTTCTCAGCGAGTAATGACTACAGCGGGGATGGTAGATTTCTTCAGCATTCTGTTGTCATTCAACACATTGATAAACTGGAGTTGGGACCAGAAGACACAGTTCTAGACGTTGGGTGTGGTACGGGGGAAGAAACCAAGTCGATTGCAAGGAGAGTCGAGAGTGTGACAGGTAGCTGAGTTTTAAACGGCTCTATTAAATTCCATTTATACATGACAGCTTTAGTGGGGAGGGGGCGACCGTAAATGCTCATATTACGTGGGTGGAATCTGCTCTGTTTCCACAAGTATCCGATCGGCGTAGCTAGGATCAAATTTATGAAGGGGGCACTGAATGGCAACTGATGTATTGTTAGTATTAGTGTCATATATTGGCATAATCACCATTGGGTCGACCATTTTCCGTAATTTTACGACATTAGGGAGACCATCGTCGTTAGGGAGACCATTTCGAGGTCGCCCGAACGCCCAACTACTGGAAGGAGATACATTTTTTTAACATTTAATAGTCTATATCGATAGAGTGGGGTCCAAAATGCATAAATATGAAATTTCGTGGGAAAAGCTCTAGGTAAAAACGGGTTAGGTTACAGTAAAAAATGTAAAATTTTGTGCACGTCTCTATGGAGAGGTCTTCCTAATGTTACACTACCTTTTTTCTTTTAGCAATTGACGCTTCGGAAGAAATGTTAGCAGTGGCCGTTAAGACCAACTCGGCACCAAACATAACGTACAGTCAATGCGACGCCCGAGTCGTAGGAGACAACTCGGACTGGCGAGATAATTTCGACAAAGTTGTCTGTTTCTTTGTTCTTCACTGGATTCCTGAGGATGAGCAAACTAAGGCACTCCGTAGCATCTCGGCGTGTCTTAAGCCGGGTGGGCAGGCACTGTTTATCATTGACAACCAGGACGACACCTTTTTTTTAACCGAAGCGGCTTCCTTCTTGAAAAAACATGCGAGGTGGGGAGCTTATGTCAAGGTATGTCAATTTAAAACTAATCTATTTTCCAATTACTTGAACTTTTTCTTAATGGGTTACTATGTACCCTGTATATCTCTGTCAATTGTATTGATCCTGAACATTAATTTGGTGTTGTCTTATATGCATCCTTTCTTTTCACTACATTTGTGTCAAAGGAGATTCCTACTCGACAAGTTTTGCTTTTGGGGGACCAAAATGTAGCTATGTATCTATAAAATTGAAACGAATGTACATAATTAGTTCATCAATTTAATAACAAATTAGTTATTGATACCTTGCACTCTCTCCGTCATGCAAGGTACTGAAGAAACCTTCCAAAGTCATTAGACATAGAATACTGATCCTAATTCTCGTTTTCACGCATATGGTTACAGAGTTCGATATGTATAGCCGGCCCCTGTTAATCGTATGATGGATTGTCAATCCGGGGTTCCTGTCAGTGGGTGGAATATTTCTACATCACCAGTTCTCTCTTTTGGTTTATAACTGCGGGTTTCCGAGCCAGTGGCGTATAAGGTAAACAGACTGACAGAGTATGTTTCTTATTTAACCCCCTCCTCCGTCTCACCAATAATGTCACAGGGATTCAAGACATCTCTGCGCTTGTGGACCAACTCGAAACAAGAAACAGGAGAGATATTCAAAGAGTGTGGCTGGTCCAAGGTCATATGCGAAGTGAGGAGTGACAATTCGATGCTGTCCGAAATTCAGACCAAATGTAAGCTTCATCGTGCGATTAAATTGTGATTTTAACCAGGTCATTAGAGTTCAGTCTTTGATTTGTGACGTTCCCGGTGCATGCGCACTAACGTTTAACCCAATGGGTGCGTTCGATCGTGTCACTCTTGCTACTAACAGAGTGCAGAAAAAAAATTGAGTATACATTTTAGTCTTGCTGACCCGCGGGTCGTAATCCTGCCGTTTGTGTGAGGGTATACTCGTGTTAACACGAGTAGCACGCTCGAACGCACCATACAATTGAACTTCGAGGACGTAGACTAAGAAATTGGCACTGAATACTGCTTCACATGGCTGAAGTTAAAAATACCAATTGTCAGTTGTGCATTGTTATCGTTTGAAGCAGTAACAGTTCTTAAAATCTAAAAAATAGTGCTTGACAACTTTATCCCTGTGATTGCTGTGTATTCCGAGAAAATAATATTCTGAGATTTCGATTTTGATCTAACTACGAATTAACATTTCCACGTCTCGGAGTTGTTTAGAAAACGCTTGATGTACACACGTGGGTATAAGTAAATCTGGATTTTCTATTGTTTTTAACAGTACTTTTAAAGACGTGTCTTGGAGAAACATCGTTGATACCGGTGGCAGCGCTCCATGATTTCTTGCAAGACTTGTGGCAGTGGGCGTTGGTATATGGGAATAAGTCCCAGCCCGGACTTGCGCACATCCGTGCTACATTTATGGTCGTGCATGCTTTTAAATGATTCAAGAGTATCATTAGATTTGTAACAGTGACAATGTTAATG
Source organism: Crossaster papposus (assembly GCA_037893245.1). Classification (NCBI taxonomy): domain Eukaryota; kingdom Metazoa; phylum Echinodermata; class Asteroidea; order Velatida; family Solasteridae; genus Crossaster; species Crossaster papposus. The sequence goes on along the minus strand of JBAIAA010000567.1, from coordinate 85,501 downwards.
TCTAGTCATTAGAATGTAGTTTCACCTTCCCAGCAACCTAATTTAGTCGTGGACATTAAACTTCGAAACGTGCAAGCTGAGTGTAACGTTTTTGTTAACATGATATTGTTTTACCTCTTCACCGAGGTTATGTACCTCATGGGCAATCAGTACAATTCCAGGCAGAAGGGCAACTAGTCATGACCTGAAGGTCAAGTATAAGTTTATAGTAAGATATACAAGTCCAAGCTAATAACTAACAACAAGTAACAACAAGTTTGTGTTGAGATGTTTCGACCACTTTATCGACATCTACATCTATATATATATCTATATGTATTGTTTATAGTTTTATCTTTACCTGCACGTCTATTTAAATACTATAGGTCGCTTCTGCTCAGATAGCGTCAATTTCTGTTTACCAAATATATTATGACGCATTTTTATCTAACTGTAGCTCTTTTTGGTCGGGTATGTGATCCTTCCATAAAATATCAATAACGACCGGCAAAGGTCTGCCAGTAGGCAACAGCACCGTTCATCCACCGCTGGAAGTGATGTCCAGCCAGGTGGGAGATATCGCTTCCGAGTAATCAACACCGTAACAGCAAGGTTCTTCTGCAACATGCAGTTCTCGATCTAGAACCACTCCTTGCTGGACGGTATAATAGCCAGTGATGGCGGGGCTCTGCAACCCCAAGAGGTCGACTACTTCAGGATCAGCAGGGGGGAACGGTTTGACTTCGTGCTGCACGCCAAGCCCGTCGATAACTAGCATATTCAGGTTATCGGTCATCCGTGTGCCAACGCTCGGGCAAACCGTCGAAACAGATTGCCTATATCTGTATTACGAGGGCGCCACAGTACACGACCCACCAAATATTGATGAACTGCCGGACATCGCCCGTCCGGCAACTCGTCAACTGAGTGGCAGGCTTTCCCGGGCAAATCCTTCGCAGAGGTCGATTCATCGCGTAGGTGTATATTCTTGTGTACCGATTACTAGTACATGTAACATGACCAACATCATGTTGGAGTCCATAATAATGAGCTAACCGGTTCAGGTGAAGAAGAAAAAACACCAAGTATTGTCAAGAGGAGAAATTTAGTTTAAAACTAACAAATGAATCTTTGTCTTTGTCTTTGTCTTGACTTAAATCATCTTGAAATGTTTGTTGTATTAGGTGAAGTGCTGGACAATTCACTGTGCACATATATGCAGAGTTTGGAACGGGGCCTTTTAGTTTGCTATTACTAGAATGAATTTGTACTAATCAGTGTTTGTATTTCTAGACAGAGGGGATTTTGTTTTGATGATTTTAACTACCTCTCTCTGTTTTACATCATACGGTAGTCATATCATCCAACATCTCTGTGCCAACCACAGTGCCTCAAACCACGTCATATTGATATTGATATAATTACGCATACCAACCTGCATGATACAGTACAGCTCTACAATTTGTAGACACTGCATTTTTAGCTTCTTGGTCCCTCTGATCTCAAGAGCTGCAAAATAATAATAAATCATAAAGGAGCTTCAAGTTAATATCATCAAGTTGTAAACATAAATCCTCCCAAATCAACCATTATCAAGTCCAATGATAAGCCAATCATTCAAAGGCATTTGTAATGATTCGTTCATTATAGTTCATGCATCTCAATAAAACAAATACAACAATGTCACAATGAGGAGTGCGAGGAGTCAGGTTGGTGCAGTGGTAAACTTCTACCGCTGTGACCCGGGTTTGATTCCCAGAGTTTTCAGTTCCTGCCTGATTCATGATTTTTCCCCAGAATATTATCCTGGGGTTTTCCTCCCACATTTAAAACTGTAATTCGTTCTCATTGTCTTCTCTACGGGTTTCTTCATGCTTAAGGAATCCTAGTGATTTCAGTACCCGAAATATTTTATTTATAATATTTTGTTTTACAAAGTTCTGCAAAATATTGAACTGATGCGCGCCTGGCTTGCTATTCATCCCATAACCCACCTTCACAGCTTGACTGGTGATAATGATGTTTTTGCCTCGACACAAAGTGATCAATGCCATGGCATTGCTCAAGACATTTTTCCGCATCGTTGAATCGCGGATAGCTGGTGCGTACGGGATCTCAAAGAAAACGCCTCTCTCTATGGCCTGTTTGAGCAACGAATATTCATTAGTTATGTTCATTGCAGACTTGTGAATCTAAAGCAGGTTAAAAAGAGAAAACTTGATACTCGTGAGTAGCATCCCTCTACGCTGATTTGAATGCATCGAGGGAGGGTTAGCTAACTGACTCAGTGCCAGTGACACTTACAGCCTTTATCGCCACTCTCTTAAAGTAAAACGGAAGCTTCTCAGTCATATCCATGCAGACGATGTCAATCTCCAGCTTGGTGCAGGCTAAGTGGAACATCTTCTCTGTGGTCGGCTGTACGGCCAGCAGGTCATAGGATTGTACATTGTCCTGCCACTAATAGTCCCCCCCAAAAAAAACCCCAAATATATATATATACAAAAATAACAATAAATAAATAAATAAAATAAAATAATAAAAAAGCTAGCTGGATTTGAGTAAATATCTTTGTGCCTTAAGTTTGTGACATCTATAGCCATCGTACCTATACCGTAATAGGTCAGGTGAGTTAAACCAAGTACAATCTAACAAAAGTTGGAGAAGTTTATCCTATCGGAATAGTCAACAATTTATCAAATCTTTACTCACCATTTTGTGTGTTTCTGATAACTGTTTGAAACCTTTGGACTGTACATGTATGAAAAACAAAATATTATTATTCACTTTGAAAATCAAAGGTAAAAACAAAAATTCACTGAAAATGAAACAAGCATGACATCCAGCAATCTACACTGAAAGTACTTTAAGATCAACATGCAAACCCAGCGAGATAATTGAATATGCAAAAAATGGCGAGAGAAAAACTCTGTAAACATTGGGATATTTCAACAGAACATTAGATTAAGGAATCACTAATATACATGTATCAGTTGGAGACGATTTACATCTGAATGAATTCAACAATAAAAAGTGTATTTTCAGACCAATTTGTTACCCACTTCATATACCGTTTCGCGGATACTGTCATCTCGGATCTATACGATAGTTCTATAGCGCCCTCCAGTTTAGCAATGGGCTGGAGCCAGAACAGTGCCAAAGCCTGGGTTTGGAAAATGACATTGATGTCTTCCGTTTTCTTGAGGGCACTATAAAACTACCGTATAGATCTAAGATGACAGTATCTGCGTAACAGTTTATGAAGTGGGTAAGAAATTGGTCTGAAAATACATTGTGGTATTCAAACAGATGTTAAAGGGTCTTCCTGACTAACCAAATGTACACCTCAATTCTGTGTCATTGTGCTAAAAAATAAAGTATTTTGAATAATAGAAAGTACTAAGGAAAATGGCAAAAAAAATACTTAAGAAAATGAAAATCTACAAACTAAATTATCCATCCATTTCAGATGAAAGCTGACAGCTAATTGGCTGGATAGATAAAAGCTAACCGCCAATTGGCTGGATATTATGAATACTTACCCCCACTGATGCTTTGGTCAAACCATCCAGTTTAATTGAAGCAGGTGCATTTGCGAGTTGCACCTTATTAATTAAAGAAGAATACAGATAAACAAATTATATAAACAAATCCACATTTAAACCATCTTGGTTGTTTGTACATGTAAATAGTCTTCATTCACTGGTTCATACACACATTTATAGAGGAAGTCGGATTCAAGAGCCAGCTACACTTTCTCCAAAATATATACATGTTGTTACTTTCCACAGTGTACCCCCAAACCTACATGTCGTACTAGACTTGAACCTGTTAATTACTTACAATCAAGTAGGCTATTTCATAATATTTTGGCAGTTTCTTTGCAAATGGTACACTTTACTAGAGAGACAGTCTTGAGACCTTGGTCTCGTTCAAGCAAAGTCTCGTGTCTCGGAGGGCTGGTCTCGGTCACAAATGTGTGGATCTTGGTTTCGGATGCCACGGTCTTGGGTTTTACCCTCGAGAACCATCGAGACTACAGCAAAATATATTGCGCCACACAAAATACGTTGCAACACAAAAGTCTTTATTCTAGTCTTCATTCCAAACATAAATGATGTGCTGTACAACACTGCGCAGAGAGAAAGAGAGGTCAAGTTTTGTGAATGAACTCAAAACCTTTCTATTTTCATCGAGGTTTGTTTTTATAACTCGACCTGTTGCACTATACGCCGGCCATAGACTGGTCCCGGTATTTAGATTTGGTGACATAAACACATTTTTAAAAATAAATTTTACCTTTGAAATAACAGAGAAATCACTTAGTTTTAAAACCTTAAAATTCTGAATCACAAACATACACTTAAATCTCACCTTATTTTTGCAACCCCTTGTTTCTCTTGAACGAGGCAGTTGTAGCCAATTGCAACAGCTCCATACCCCACTATAAAACAAATATATAAAATTGTTTATTCAAATAATTAGTTAATTAATTTATTTATTTATTTATTTGTGTATATTTAATTTCTATGTTATTGTTATTCAATCGTTAAATTTAAGATATCTGCCAAACTGGTAACTATAAATAATACCGGTACAACAAATCTAAAAATCAGGGCCTAAAAAAACTAATAACTTTGTAACTGGCACTGTCAGGTACTATTAAATGCGAATGTTTCCAGATTGATGCAATTTCACTAACTGTACTTTTGAGTTATTTACTCAAGCAAACTGGTTAACGTGGCTGAGTCCGAGTGCGCCGCATGCTGATGAACAATCACAAAACTAGAGCGCATAAATGTCTATAAATATTTTGTAATAAAATGACCAGTATTGACTTACGCCTAGCAGCACACTGTAGTGATAGTTTCAGTGCATTTTCGTCGCAGTTTCCGAGTAAATGTAAATCAAAAGTGTCAATTTTTTTAAATTTCCGTCCTGCTTTGTATACACATAATGTGTACATTGCACGTGGGGGCCGGGGCTGGGTGTTTGTATTAGGACGCCCTCTGTGTCGCGTTATGCCTTGGTGACTTTTTTTTTTTTTTTTTTTTTTTTTTTTTTTTTGGTGGGGGGGGGGGGGGGGGGTGTTTGGCGTAGGAAACTCTGAAGTAGATTCACGATTTATGTGAAGAAAACGCATGACATTCTGGGTAGCGTACCGTGACCCTAATTGTCTGCCGCTGAACTTTTTAGACGTTATCTTTGATAATTACAGTTTACCCCTTAGTTTGATAGGCACAACGAACCAAGAAAGCAAAGAAACAACAACCAGCTTTCGAGCTCACTGACAATATAGCCGCTAATATGCTGATTAACCATAGAGTTATTATTACCACACAATGAATAATTAATCCGGTAACAAGCATATTGGTGGTCATTTTAGAAACATTTTGGAGACAAAAAGTGATAACACCCCCAACATTTAGCAGCCACCGCTCACGCTGCAATGCTATCACACAGTTTCCTGGCCCTAAGAACATTATATTACCCTCCCCCCCCCCCTCTCCATCATTAATACCGATGGCCCTATTTTTAGACCGAGTCTGATAGCCGATGTTAATGGTCGTAGTCTGATCAATTTCTTGATACTAAAAGCCCGTGTTCTGTTGGTCTTTAAAATACTTTGGTTTCTGACCTGGATCCGCGCCCGAGCAACAAGAGTCCGAGACATGCGTAGCTCCACAATGTGGCCGCCGCACTATATGTATCACAACCAGAGAAACTGGCATATTAAAGGTAGGATACACCATTTGCAGATATCGAAACATTTTGGCCGAATTATTAAGAAATACCTTACTCTATCATTATGATTGTAGGCATTCAGCAATACGATCGTGCTAGATATTCTGTAATTGTTCAGAAGTTTATATAAAAAAAAAAAAAAAAACAAGAACAACATAAGAACCACTACCCGACGCCGGTTGAAAACAAATGCCGTTTTTCTTGCTTTTCTCATCATTTATTATTGACTTCGGACACGGTCAGATAAACTAAATACATCCGAACAAACCCACCCATTCCTGATAATTCAAGCAATTACCAATGGTCACCCTACCTTTAATGTTCGTCACGAGATCGTCACAAGTTCGTCACAAGTTCAAGGCCGTTTTGTCTATACGCGGAAGTTCAATTGTGTGAATGAAGTACTGGATATTGACTTGTGTCCACTGTGATGTTGGTGCGTTGGTTGAGTCCGTCCGTAATACTAGTCTGTACATGGACCCCCGCCTATTTTCAGACAATATCCGAGTGATACATGGCGAACTTGTACAGTACATAGTTGCTGAAGTTTCTCATTAGTAAGTGGTTTTCTACCAGTGAACTTGAAATTAGTATCCGACATGAACTTCTCAGCGAGTAATGACTACAGCGGGGATGGTAGATTTGCTCAGCATTCTGTTATTATTAAACACATTGATAAACTAGAGTTGGGACCAGAAGACACAGTTCTAGACGTTGGGTGTGGTACGGGGGAAGAAACCAAGTCGATTGCAAGGAGAGTCGAGAGTGTGACAGGTATAACTGAGTTTAAAACTGCATCTATCCCCCCTCAAGACTCTATTAAATTCCATTACCAACAACGTTATACAATTAGTAGGCGGGAACAGGGCGACCGTAAAATGCTCATATTTTGTTGATGGAATAATGCGCTGTTGACACGTCCTCCAGAATAGCGGCGTTACACAAATTTGAGGGGTAAGCATGGTGCATGGTGCACCAATATTGAAGGGAGCACTGCATGACAACTGATGTATTGTTTGTTTGCAATTCTAAATATAGATTAGGGTGGGAGGGGAGGCAAACCTGGGTGTTGGGGGGGGGGGGGGTGTTGCACGGGCCTCCCCTTCCCCTCCCCACTCCTCTTCCCCCTCCCCGGAAGTTAGGCATTGGGTCAAAACAGAAATTAAACGGAACAATCGCTTACAGTGTCATTATATATATTATATATACAATGTGCAAATATAAATATAACAGTGCCCCGACCGGAAAAAAACCGAGGTTTTGGTGCGAATGCACCTTCTTTAGGGAGAATTATGGCTTGTATATATGACACTACCTTATTCCGTTTCCCTTTTTCTTTTAGCAATTGACGCTTCAGAAGAAATGCTAGCAGTGGCCATTAAGACCAACTCGGCACCAAACATAACGTACAGTCAATGCGACGTAGGAGACAACTCGGACTGGCGAGAGAAATTCGACAAAGTTGTCTGTTTCTTTGTTCTTCACTGGATTCCTAAGGATGAACAAACTAAGGCACTCCGTGGCATCTCGGCGTGTCTTAAGTCGGGTGGGCAGGCACTGTTTATCATTGACAACCAGGACGACACCTTTGTTTTAACCGAAGCGGCTTCCTTCTTGAAAAAGCATGCGAGATGGGGTTCTTATGTCAAGGTATGTCAATTTAAAACTAATCTATTTTCCAATTACTTGAACTTTTTCTTAATGGGTTACTATGTACCCTGTATATCTCTGTCAATTGTATTGATCCTGAACATTAATTTGGTGTTGTCTTATATGCATCCTTTCTTTTTACTAAACTTGTGTCAAAGGGGATTCCTACTCGACAAGCTTTGCTTTTGGGGACGCCCTTCCATAAGTGTTTATAAAATTGACAGGAATGTACATAATTAGTTCATCAATTTAATAACAAATTAGTTATTGATACCTTGCACTCTCTCCGTCAAGGTACTGAAGAAACCTTCCAAAGTCATTAGACATAGAATACTGATCCTAATTATATCAAGGCTCTATTAATTCTTAATCCTAATTCTTGTTTTCCATGCATAGAGTTAGAGTTCGATATGTATAGCCGTTCCCATTTAATCTTATGATGGATTGTCAATCTGGGGTTCCTGTCAGTGTAGAATATTTCTACATCGCCTTATGCGGGTTTCCGAGCCAGTGGCGTATAAGGTAAACAGACTGACAGTGTATGTTTCTTAACCCCCTCCTCCTCCGTCTCACCAATAATATCACAGGGATTCAAGTCGTCTCTGGACCAACTCGAAACAAGAAACAGGAGAGATATTCAAAGAGTGTGGCTGGTCCAAGGTCATATGCGAAGTGAGGAGTGACAATTCGATGCTGTCCGAAATTCAGACCAAATGTAAGCTTCATCGTGCGATTAAATTGTGATTTTAACCAGGTCATTCGAGTTCAGGGTGCACCACCCTAATTGAAAGGATGCCGTTTGGTGAAATAAATGGTGGGATTGTGTAAATATAGGATAGGATCAACTCCCTGGTTTTTGAGCTTCAATCTGAGGGCAGACTTGACAAAATTACGGTTGAAAAATGGGTCCTAATTGCCCTAGAACGTGGAGGGATGCCATTTGTAAAATGGCTGCTTGCAGGCTCGGGAAGTATCACTTTTCGGGAGGTGAGTTTCTTTTGGTGTGAATATTAAAAAATGTAATTGGCTAACCTACTAAAAATTGAAAAGAAATGGAAAAAAAAAGACCAAGACAATAATCTGATTGTTGTTTGAGAAACCCCAGTGATGTCGGTGTGCATGAAACTTGGTCGTGAACATTGTTGATTTTACACTGTTTTCAATGGGACTTGAATTAGGCTGGTGCACCCTTCAGTGTTTGATTTGTGACGTTCCCGGTGCATGCGCACTAAAGTTTAACCCAATGGGTGCGTTCGAGCGTGTCACTCTTGCTACTAATAGAGTGCAGAAGAAAAATAGAGTTTACATTTCAGTCTTGCTAACCCGCGGGTCGTACTTCTGCCGTTAGTGTGCTCAGAGTATACTCGTGTTAACACGAGTAGTACGCTCGAACGCACCATACAATTGAACTATTTTATGTCAATGACGACCAAAAAGTTGGCACTGAATACTGCATCACATGGCTGAAGTTAAAAATACCAATTGTCAGTTGTGCATTGTTATCGTTTGAAGCAGCAACAGTTCTTAAAATCTAAAAAATAGTGCTTGACAACTTTATCCCTGTGATTGCTGTGTATTCCGAGAAAATAATATTCTGAGATTGCGATTTTGATCTAACTACAAATAGAAATTTCCAAAAATGTGTCTTTGTCGGTCTCGGAGTTGTTTAGAAAACGCTTGATGTACACACGTGGGTATACGTAAATCTGGATTTTCTATTGTTTTCAACAGTGCTCTTAAAGACGTGTCTTGGAGAAACATCGTTGATACCGGTGGCAGCGCTCCATGATTTCTTGCAAGACTTGTGGCAGTGGGCGTTGGTATATGGGAATAAGTCCCAGCCCGGACTTGCGCACATCCGTGCTACATTTATGGTCGTGCATGCTTTTAAATGATTCAAGAGTATCATTAGATTTGTAACCATCGACTTGTACACAATTTCAATGTCTAGTCTAGTCTAGAATGTAGTTTCACCGTCCAAACATCTTAATTTTAGTCGTGGGAGATTTGTACTTTTTAAATTTATTTAAGATTTAAAGCAGCTTCATTTACATATTGTTATACCTCTTCACTTAAATTGAATTGTAGAATATAATGATTCTGTAACGACGAGTAAAACTACATGTAACACGTATTATAATATGATAATTTATGTAAACGTGGCACCGGTTATTGTATCCTGAATTTAATATAGCTCTATGGTTACACCAGACTATACGCTATACCATAGAGTGAGGAAAATAAAGAGGAGAATAAAGATGACACGTAAAGCGCCGAGTTCACGTTCAGGAATTTCCTATCGTATGCCAACAACTACCTCTAGTTTTTCCCTCTGTATTTATTATTTAGTTGTGTTTTTATACGTGTAACTGTGATTGGATAATAACATGTACCGATGGAGGGGCATTTGTTGCAATAAATTACGTGGAGAGTCCAATATTGTGACGTGCTTAATTCTTTGTGCTTTACATTTTGATTGGTGCAATTTACATTTGTGGAATCTACACGTGTTTGCTTTTCCTTCTTCGGTCTTGAAATTTCCACAACAAAACAACGGATCTAACCCAAGTCCCAATTATCGGTGACTCGACTCGACTCGACTCGAGTCATTACAGGCGAGTGTAACTTGAGTCGGCTTGAGGACTCATAAAACGCGAGTACTTTGTAAAAAGCTACAACATCGTGTTAAATTACTGAGATGCATGGTTTCCACTTGCAAGATGCGGCAGTAATAATGTTATATCGGTATCACGGGTTCCTACTTTATTACAGTAATAATTATACCACAAATTAAACAAACTCATCACTATTTTACAAGACAACGTACTGAATTTCACCGTGTCTTCTCACGTACTAAACTTCTTGCAAATACTGTAAAACACGAGGGTCCCAAATTATGGAAATCACTGGATACATCTTTACAAAATATTTGCAGCAAATCATTATTTAAACACAAATATAAGACTCACTTACTTAATAGTTACCTATAGGGGTTGCTGGTCATGTTCATGTCCTCTGTACATGTAGTAATATATAGGTTGTTTATATGGGTGTACACGGATTCAATTGTTGTAACTTAAAATAATTTTGTATATGGGTTTACTGGTTAAGTTTTCTTACTTGTGGTAATGTGTGTGTCGTTTATGTGTGTTTGTGATCCGATTGTTGTACTTAAATTAGTTAGACCAGGCTGTAAATGAGCTAGGTATCACCTGGAAGGGGAATTTATCTAATGTGAGTTTTTTAGACCAGAATTTCATGAGGAATAAGAATATCTCGGGTAAAAAGCCCAAGTCATGAACGCACCCTCCAAAAAAGGGGTTCTTTCCAGAGGAAAAAATGAAAAAATACCATAAGTTACATTTAAACACAAATAGGATAAAAACAAACTCTTATTAACCTCAACATTTCAACCCAGTTAGTTAATTCAGCCTTATATATTTGATGTGGTAACAATGTAGGGGTGGGGGAGTAGTAGGGGGTCTCTAAAGGACCCCCTACCCACTGGGCAAGTTGTTACCGGTTACCGATATTACCAGTAATATCACCCCAAAATTTGACTAAGTCCACATTTTACCGATATTATCGTGTTATTACCCAAATGATATTACCTGTGTGATAATGAAATTGTTATAAATTCCTTAACGTTTTTTTAATTAATATAAGGATTGGATATAATTGATCCTTGATACTGACAGGATTTGTTTATGATGAGAACAACTCTTGAAAAATGGTGTACCGGTCTACCAAATTTCAAAGTCCAAATATAACCGTTATTACCCTGTTGAAACCAACATATTACCGAGTAACAACAGGATAATACAGGTAATGTGGGTAATGGTAAAAAGGTTTAATTGGTTATAACATCGGGAACTTGAGTAATAACAGTAAAATTAGTAGCAATTCCAGCAACATTTTCAAGTCCAAATATAACCGTTATTACCCTGTTGAAACCAACATATTACCGAGTAACAACAGGATAATACAGGTAATGTGGGTAATGGTGAAAAGGTTGAATTGGTTATAACATCGGGAACTTGAGTAATAACAGTAAAATTATAGCAATCCCAGCAACATTTCCCAATTCAAATATAACCGTTATTACCCTGTTGAAACCAACATTTTACCGAGTAAAATTACTCCAGCTTCCAAACCTATTAAGTCACATCGATTTCGAACAGTGTTGACTGGTAGTCGAACGGCCGAGTGGTTAGGCTCCTCGTCTGCGGGGTTCCATCGCCTGGGTTCGAGTCCCCGTTCTGCCCGACGTCATTTTTTCCTCAGTTTTAACGCGCGCGATTTCGCATTCTTATCTATAAAATAATTATTTGATCGTCTTCAATCACCAACCGGAGTTAGCTCAGCGGCTTAATTCGTCAGGCTGGTACTGTCCGCGGAGTTCAGGTGCGCACCTTAGTATAGGGACGGAGCTCGTTTGCTTGCATAGGCGGCAAGAGCTAGGGCCTCGCTCCGTTAGTCCTCCCTTTACGGTTGCGTGGCCTACGGGTTACATGAACATGGACAGGGAAGGATGTGTGGTGGGCCGGGAATCCTAGAACCCAAAAGAGTCCTATATGGGTGGTCGTTCAATGAGTAAAGTCATGGGTTCGATCCCCTGAATGCTTGGTCAACACCACATAACTTTTTTTTCTTCATTCTATACTGGAGCTAATACTCCAGTTTCCAAACATAAGTCACATCGATTTGAAACAATGTCGACTGGTAGTTCAATGGCCGAGTGGTTAGGCTCCTCGTTTGCGGGGTTTCATCGCCTGGGTTCGAGTCCTCGTCCTGGCCGATGTTTTTTTTTCTTTTTTTCCGCAGTTTTAACGCGCGCAATTTCGCAATCTTATCTTTAAAAGAATTAAATTATAGTCTTCAAATACCAACCGGAGTTAGCTCAACGGCTTAATTTGCCAGGGTGAAGAGTCCTATATGGGAGTCGGTCAATGTACGCAAGCGGGGTGTGTTGGCTCTGATGTGTCGCTCGACGTTACAATACATTTGAATGCTATGTTTGTGAAAGTGCAAACGTACAATGTAGTCTCTCCCCCCCCCCCCCCCCCCCCTCCCCCCCGCTTGCAAATCGACTTGTAATTTCTAAATCCATTTCGATGCCACCCTTGGACTTTCACAAGATGTGGAATAGAGAATAATACGATTTTTAAATTTCTTGAACTTTCTATGCATAGTTTTCTTTAGCCTTGATCAAGGCGTCATTACCCGTCCGTACGTACATGTACGTACATCGATGCCACGATGCTCGAAATTTCGTAGGACTGTCTTGCGACGACCCCCGATGACCCACGATCTGCCCAAATTTTATGTGGTGTCGTGGAACAAATGCGTCGTGGGTTCGTTGTGACCAGGCCTTACCACGACAACATTTCGTACGATCCGTTGTGACCGGGGTTTATTAACACAGAGCCCTTTGGGTGAAACGAAGCAAATCAATTCCCATAGACCTAAGGGCTAAAACGCCTATACTTTCACGATCTTATTAAAATACTTAGGACTCTCACGTGTTCAGGGACTACAGAAACATGACGACCAGCATGTCATATTCTTTTAAATTTTTTGTGGGTTGACCGATGATTTTTTTTTTGAAAAATTCTTACCCAATGCAAACAAGACAATTTTATTTAAATTTCTAAATTTCCAATGAAAAATATATACATTGCCACCCTACTCCCGAGTGTCGCGAGGCAGCGCCGTTTGTCTGATTTTGTGTTGTTTCCTTTGAGCCCGCGCTTTGCTGGTGACTTCTATTTGTGTGGCGCGCCCTCTATCGACATAAAATAAGTCGAATTTTCGGACAATTAATGCGTGGGCGGTTCATTAACCCTGAAAACACAGTTTCTCCTTCTTCCTTTGAGCAGATGTAGGATAGAGCTATATAATACAGGTAATGTGGGTAATGGTGAAAGGGTGGAATTGGTTATAACATCGGGAACTTGAGTAATAACAGTAAAATTAGTAGCAATTCCAGCAAAATTTCCAAGTTTAAATATTACTGTTATTACCCCGTTAAAAGCGACATTTTACAGAGTAACAACAAGATAAATACATGTAATGTGGGTAATGGTGAAAGGCTTGAATTGGTTATAACATTGGGAACTTGAGTAATAACGGTAAAATTATAGCAATCCAAGCTAAAATTCTAAGTTCAAATATTACTGATATTACTGTTATTACCCCGTTGAAACCAACATTTTACCGAGTAAAAACAAGATAAATACAGATAATGTGGGTAATGATGAAAGGCTTGAATTGGTTATAACATTGGGAACTTGAGGAATAACAGTAAATTTAGGAAATGTCAGAATTATTGGTTACATTCTCCTTGGTAATATTTGGTAAGGTTAATATTAGGTGGTAATAACACGGAAAACCAGGAATATCAGTTACATTCTCCCTGGTAATACTGGGTAAATAGGGTAATATCGGGTGACCTCAATTTACATGTTGACCCCAAGTGGGCGTGATAAACCTTGGTGAAACATTGTTGTCACTTTTTCTACATAAACGTTATGTTTTGCGTAATAGCGATACGTTTAGGGTGTTTTCGTAGAGATAATTGTGTAATATTTATTTACTCCAAGTCTCAAAGAAACAAATTTGCCAAAAAGCCAACACACAAATAAATTAACAAAAAAAATAATTGCAAACTGTGATTACTGACGGCGGTGATATTGGGCACATATATAGCATTTAAGTACACACTAAGAATATAGGAGTGGCAAGCTCAGAAGAGTGGATGTTTATGTGTATACATTGTAGTATTGTAGTATTGTTCCGTAGTATCGTAATATTAGTATTAACCCATATAATTAACCAATTAACCAATAATTATTGGGTAAACAGGGTAATATCGGTAATAGTCTCCCTGGTAATATTGGGTAATATCGGCTGGTAATAACAATGCAATGCCAGAAATAACGGTAACATTTTCTCTGGTAATTGGGTAAAGGGGAAAATATTCGGTGGTAATAACAATGCATTGTCGGAAATAACGGTTACATTCTCACTGGTAATATGGGATAATATGGGGTGGTAATAACAGGGAAATATTTGTCTACTATTTCCCCGTTATTACCCAGTAATAACCACGAGTTATTACTCATTATTACTTGTTACAGCCAAGGTAATATCGGTATTAGTCTAGGCAACAAATCCAGAAATGTGCCTATTTAAGTTGCATGAGGCATTTTTGAGGAAAAGCAAACAAATAGGTGATTCTGAAAGTACATTTTGTGCTGAATATGAATATCCTGTTTGTGTTTCTTAAAATTGCCTAATTAGGTCAGTAATTAAGGTCAAAGGTCATTAAGTGCAAATTTCCGTTTTTTACAAGAAATGGTTTATTTTACCTCCTAAATACTATGATGTTAATAATTTTGCAATTTCTTTTTTAATAAATCATACACAGCATGTCAAAATATCGAAATGAATGGAAATTGTTAAAGAATTATTCACTTCTTTTGACAATATCTCCTTATCCATTGGACTTTCCCTTTTTCACCACGGGATGAGTTTTTACAGGCTGTTTTTCAAACCTATGCACGTTTGATCGGTGTTCTCTGGCTGAATTACATTATTTTGGGTACCGAGGGGAAGGAATATGATATTTTGTTTCATAAAGTATTATAATTAGGACGGTAATTAGAGCCAAAGGTCAATTAGTGCAGAATACAAATTATTAGGAAATTTCATTTGTGTGCATCCCTACAAAATGCTGGTGCTGTAGTAGGCCCCTATATACAATACCTCACATGCTTTTGTTAAATCTACACGCTGGGAATCCCTACCCACTGTCTGAAGGAGTGATGTAGTACTCGAGACCGGTCTCGGTCTTGGCTAGCCGGTCTTGGTCTTGAATCTTAATGACTCGGTCTTGGTCTCGGATGTCTGGACTCGGGTCTCGGTGCCGCCGAGACCGGCAATGAAAATTATAGGCATACATAATGATCATGTAACGGGTTGATTTATGACCCCCACCCCCCCCCCCCCCCCCCTACAAATTTGGTTGTATCGGCAACTTCTGTGAAGTTCCTATCAAATAGTGGGCGCACCAACAGATTAATAAACCGGTTGCACAGTTGCATCAAGTTTAGCAAGTTCAACTCACACAAGAAGAGCAAGTCCAGCCAGCCTCCACCATCTTCATCCAACTCCATTTCATCCAGCATCCCGTGCGGAAAACGGTCCCCAAACAGCATTCCAAGCGAACTAGACTCTGGCCCGTCCACATCAACAACCACACCAACCACGGTCTCACACAAATTATACGAGGAAAACTTCAAACTGGTGAAACTCCTGGCAGTCAATGTCAACATTTTGACATCTGTCAAGGAACACACCACCCCCCAAATACGACTCCTTTCCCGGTCAATCGAGACTAGCACACCACCACGGCCACCACGTCCACACCGATCTCTAAAACTCCAGGGGTCATTCCATAATCGCTGAAGCAATCTCCAGAAAAGAACATCGCTGCTCTTCACAAGAATTACGCTGGAAAAATACTATCAACTATACCCATCACTGAGGCCCAGCTGACCAACGCCAGGCGCTCAGCCCAAGAAAAGCTTGCTCAAGACTTCCAGGGTCAAGATCATCCCAATGCTAAACAACTCCTGAGCTTCTTCACAAGACCCTATCAACCAACAATAGGCATCAAAGAAAACCGACAACACTAGTCGATCTCTAACCACAAAACCAAACGGTCCTTTTCAGGACCACCAAACCTTCTCAAAAAAGGTAAATCCGTCATCTTGCCTCTATAATATAATAATTATAATAAATAAACTTGAATATAACCCACCCTATACCTTATCCGTTATATTCAAACTACAAATCTTTCAACTACCATGGCAAGAAGAAAACTCAACAAAGAAACCAAGAGATCCATAAGTCAATCGAAATCTAACCATTTCTCTAACAAATGCAAATCGAAAACCAAACGAGCCAACTCCAATTATTTGCGCTCACTAGCAGAACAAAGTCAATCTTTCATAACGAACCTATCCAAAGCAACACTATCGCAAACTGAAATAATTGCTTTAGGAAAAGGTTTAAACTTCGTACCAACTCCTGCTAAACCAAACCGCATTTTACTTGTAAGTGACATAAATACCTTCAATCGAAGACTAAGAATTGCATTCTTAATGCGTAACAAACGCTTCAAAAACCATCCATAGTGCAACACTAGAAGGATATTTGGAAGCCAAAAGATTCGAACTGGCCCACATCAGGCTAAGGAATCGGAAGAAAACATGACCACATGCACAATAACTATCGGCCATAAACAAACTTAAAAACAATCCTGACATCGTAGTCAAACCATATGACAAAGGCAGAGGCATCTGCATTATGAACCACTCAGACTATCTACAAGTGGGTTACCACCACCCTGAGTCCCATCATTATACCCAACTGGACCAAGACATTACCCCACAAACTATTACGATGGTTCACAACACACTAATTGAAATGAGAAACAACAAACACATCAACAACGATACTCGACCTACTTCCACAAAACTGTCAAACATGATGTCCAACCATGTATTTTCTCCCCAAAATACACAAAACTCTGCCACCGGGAGAACATTTTGTTGGACAACCAATTATAAGTGGATGTACCAGCCCAACGGCCAACATTTCAGAATACATAGACTATTTTCTTCTTCCCATAATAACCGCACAGCCCACATATGTCCGCGACACAGCAGACATTTTGCGCAAACTGGAAGAAAGACAATTTCCACAAGATGTCTTAATTACAAGTATCGATTTTGTTTCTATGTACACAAATGTCCGGCAGACGGACGCAATCAAATGCGTTTGCAATGCCCTCGAAAACACAAACCATAACCATCCGATCACAAAACCACCCTCGACTTTACACCCAAAAACTTCTGAAACTCATTCTTGGCCGCAACTGTTTCCAATTCGGAAATAAGTTCTTTCTCCAGAAATTTTACAATAATGGAACTTAAACAAACACTGGAACTTAATCGAAGGCAATCAAATACATTCGGAACTATTTCTGAAACCTCCATTCATTGCCTTCGAAAAAGCCCAAAACATTCGGGAGAAATTAATAAGAGCAAAATTACCACAGCAAAATCAAAAGCTCGAACCACTCCCAATAGACTCTGGCTTTTTCGAACAACAAATTGAACCAGACGAAACCCTCAACATATTGCTCTCCCTACTAGACGAACAATTTGAAACCGACTAAAAAAACCATATGGCTCAAACCAAACTCACGTGATTGGAATATACCCAATCCCAGCCACAACTTTTCCGCGAGTCAGCCTCGATTCTTTTTGAATCACCTATTTGCAACTGAAGAGTGCCCAAAACAGCAAGGTACGAAAGTATGCTATTGCTATCAAGAGGATTTGCAAACATAATCCTCTGCATGCTCGCACCACCAATGAGATTCACTCTAAAAACAGTTTGGTTAAAAGACCAACCAATCTAATTGGTTGACCCAATATTGGTTGTTTTTAACCAATGTGTTGGTTAAAGCGTAACCAATGCGTTGGATGTCCGTCAAACAGTCATATTGGTTGAAGGTATCAACCAATATATTGGTAATTTATAACCACTATATTGGTTGTCCGTCAACCAGTCATATTGGTTGAAGGTATCAACCAATCTATTGGTCATTTAAACCAATATATTGGTTGTCCTTCAACCAGTTATATTGGTTGAGCTTGCAACTAAGGTATCAACCAATCTATTGGTTAATCATAACCAATATATTGGTTGTCCTTTAACTAGTCATATTGGTTGAGCCTGTAACTAAGGTATTAACCAATCTATTGCCAATAGATTGGTTGTCCTTCAACCAGTCATATTGGTTGAGCTTGTAGGAAATGTACCTACAACAACTGACCAATCAGAAGTGAGGAAATTTGTTTTGACAATAGTCGATGTTAATTGTAGTATTTATACCAAAATGCATTTTTGTTTACCATAATATGTAATTATTCAAACGATTCCATGATTTAATTTAGATTTTTGTGCAAACATAGTGAAAAATTCACATTAAATTTCATTCGTATTCAAATTTTGACATTGTTCATAAAAAACTAGCTGTGACTTCGTCGTGGACAAAAAAGCGAACTATAAAACTACCAACGGCAATAACTAAGTTTGTAGTAAGTGCTATGTAGGTAATATCTAGGTTATTATTGTATGTATGCGTAATTGCAATGTGTAATAAATTAATTCCATTGGTATTATTTCATTACGTAATTTGTCCACGTAGGAACCAATACATATTGGTTGTAGCCTAACCATTATAAATTGGTTGAATTAACCAATATTGTATTTTGGCATTTGTTATAAGCAATATAATTGGTTGCGTGTTAACCAATATGAATTGGTTGCAGCCCTACCATTATGTATTGGTTAGTGCTATAATCAATATGGATTGGTTACGTGGTAACCAATACAAATTGGTTGGAGTTCTACCATTGTGGATTGGTTAAATTAACCAACATTGCATTGGTTGGTGTTATAACCAATATGGATTGGTTAAATTAGGTAACCAATACCAGATATCCACATATCTACCAACTGGATTTGTTGAAATCGACAAATATATTGGTTATTTTCAACCAATCTGTTTTTAGAGTGTTTGATTGTTCCACCTATCATAGTCACTCAATCTCTTATGTCCGCCCACCTACATTTCAATCGGACATAACCGGCAAAGACTAGGCCTAAGTCATGCTTAAAATTCATTTTTTAAAGCCACACAGGTCACAGAGTAAAAGTGTCACTGAATGGGATAGTGCCATCCCTCTCTCCAAACCAAAAATGGACATAAAAGGAATTCCCTTAAAATTGGGTATTCTGCACTAATTGACCCTTGGCTTTAATTACCGTCCTAATTATAATAATGTATGAAACCAAATATCATATTCCTGTCCTTCAATACCAAAAACAATGTAAATCAGTCAGATAACACTGATCAAAAGTACATTTAGATGTGAAAAGCAGGTACAAACTCATCCCGTGGAGAAAAAGAAAAAGTCCAATGGTTACGGAGATATTTGCAAAAGAAGTTAATAATTCTTTAACAATTTCTATTATTTTAGATATTTTGATATGCTGTGCGTGATTTATTATAAGAGAAATTGCAAAATTATTTACACCATTGTATACAAAAGGTAAAATAAACAATTTTTTGTGAAAAAATGAAATTTGCACTTACTGACCTTTGACCTTAATTACTGACCTAATTAGACAATTTTGAGAAACACAAACAAGATATTCAGATTCAGCACAAAATTACCGTTCAGAATCACCTATTTGTTTGCTTTTCCTCAAAAATGCCTCATGCAGTCATATTTTCTCAAAATCAAACCAGTCTATATGTTACCCAGTAATAACTAGCGTTATTACTCGTTACAACCCGGGTAATATCGGGCAAAATGCCCAGTGGGATAGTTAAGAAATTTTTATTCTTTATGAAATTCACGTCATAATTTTATTCAATGTTTGGTAATTCTAGACCAGATTTTTATGAAGATTAAGAATATCTTGACAGAAAAAGAGGCCAAATCCTGCATATCACTTCCCCCCCAATTTTTAATTTCTTTTCAGGCGGTATGAAAATTTCATAAAATACCATATGTAATAATGTAGAATACCGCAATTACAAATATAATGCATCTTATTAACCTCAAATCTAAATTAATTTTGTTATTTTAGTCAAAAACTATGTGGCAACAATACAATGTGGGGGTCCGGAAGTGCTGGGGGTCTTCGAGGGCCCCTTATTTAATTAATGGGATGGGGTCTTTGGGGGCATCTTTATATTAGAAGAAATACCCTATGTTACATTTAGATACAAATAAGATGAACAGTTCCAAGAATTTGGGTCCATACTTTTCAGCAAAATACGGTACCACTATACCCTTAATTAGTTCAAAATGTGTAATTAAGGTACCTTAATTACAATTTTTTACGTATTCTACATTATTACATATGGTATTTTATGAAATGTTCATACCGCCTGAAAATGAGAGCCTCAATACACTGATTGGCGACAGATGGTGTATCTCTGTTGACACAATCCGAGAACAGAAAGCCGCTTGGCTTGGTCATGTAGTACGACAGGGTGGTCTTGCAGCGGCGGTGCTTGATGGAACCCCACTTGGATACCGCCGCGGTGTCGGCAGACCCAAACTCCGTTGGATCGATGGCCTCACCAAGTGGAGTGGGCTCAGCTTAATGGCTGAACTAACTGAGGCAGCATTGCACCGACGCCAAATCACCTCTGCACCAGCCACAAAACTCAGAAGAAGTGGACGGTTGTTGCGTCAACGGGCAGTTGCCTACGGCGTCTGATTAGAGACCCCTTACTACTCCCCACCCCTACATTAATTGTTACCACATCAAACATACTGCAAGGCTGAATTAACTAACTGGGATAAAATTTTGAGGTTAATAAGAGTTGGTTTTTATCCTATTTGTGTTTAAATGTAACTTATGGTATTTTTGTCATTAAAAAATTGACCCCCCTGGAAATAACCCCCCTTTTCGGGGAGCGCGTTCAGGATTTGTTTTTTTTTACCCAAGATATTCTTATTCATCATGAAATTCTGATCTAGAAAAATCACATGAGTTAAATTCCCCTTCCAGGTGATACCTAGCTCATTTACAGCCTGGTCTATCTCCAGTCGCCGCAGTTGAAAATTCAAAACTAAGCAGCTAAACACAATTACTAGTTTTGACCATAACATTGTACATTCAAGCAAATACCCCGCAAATCGAGCGAAAATTACTGCGACCCTCACCAATCAAGCCAGACAGTTCAAATCTCCATGTGTAATTCCTACAAGCCTTGGTAAAAATCACTCAACTTTCTCTATAAAATATTATGTCAACGATGGCGGTGTTCCGTACACGTGTGTGTAAACACTATGACCTAGCTCCCATCGCTAGCTCAAATTATGCAGTTTATACGCAACGATCGACCAATAAGAAAACGACTATAAAGGTCAGCTTAATCTATTAGCATAATGAGCACCGCCCCCAAAACCTCAACTTAATGATTGATCAAAGGCGTTCATAATCTTCAGTTGATTTGCATGTAATAGTGCATGGCCGCGTGAGGTCGTTGTGCTCCGATTACCGCCGCGCCGTATGTACGTACGGCGGACGGGCAACGATTAACGCCTTGACCAAGGCTACTGCAGAACCAACCTTCAAAATGATCGCAATATCGTAATTTTAACAGGGACAAGTGTCTTCCTCAATAACTTCTCTAATTAAAGAGTGAATAAACAATGTATGATGTTCTTAATTACTTATATTAGTTAATAAGAATTGCTGTTAATGCGGTAATATGAACTCTTTTCTTTCTTTCTGTAGGCCTACCCTAACCCGACTTTTTCTTTCTTTCTTTACCCTAACCCGACTTTTCCCTTATCCTACCCCAAACTTAAACCAACTAATTCAAATAATTAAGAACATTTTACAATTGTTTATTCACTCTTTAAGAGCCAACCTCCGTTTTGCCAGCATTACTGCGCATGTACAATTTCTTAAATTGTGACATACACACAATTGGTCAATTGTGATATGTACACAATTTAAGAAGGAGACTGGGTTGCAATTATCAGAGTTCCGCGTTTTACCGGGCACGTTTTTCAGCTGGATTAGATACGTGCAATATAAGCTATGACCTTTCCCCGCTAGCTCAAACTATGCAGTTTCTACGCAACGTTAACGATCGACCAATACGAAAACGACTTTAAAGGTCAGCTTAACTATTAGCATAATGAGCACCGCCCCCGAAACCTCAACTTAATGATTGATCCAAGGCGTTCATATTATCTTCAGTTGATTTGCATATAATAGTGGCCGCGTGAGGTCGTTGTGCTCCGATTACCGCCGTACGTACGGACGGGTAACGACGAACACCTTGACCAAGGCTATCGCAAGTGCTGATTGGCTAGGCTTGCGTACAACGGTAATTGACGGTATACGGTCGGTCTAAAACCACGAGCTCTACTAGAACATTTCATTTACATTTGTATACCATGATTGCATTCACAACCAATCATTATTTGTATTCTATCATATTTACGGACGTCCAATGAACAGTCGCAAAGTAATCTTGTCGCGGTTCATTCGGATAGTTTATGACAAGACTTTAAAAAGGTGTTGGAAAGAATGTAGCACCCTGACGCCACTGCTTTGGTTGTGTATGTACACAGTCTATGGACAGTCGAGTGTATTTTCTAAGATCCTTTGTTTCTCAATTATGCAGAAATATTTCTCAGTCCCAGATTCGTGCCATTTCAACATTTTTGCAATGACTGGCGCGGCCTTCATTGAGATAATATAATATATCATATAATATATGATGGTAACAAAAAAGTGGCGTTAAAGGTTGCAACATTCTTTCCAAAGTATACGGCTTAAAGGGATCGTATACGTTTGGTAATTACTCCAAAAATTAATGGCAATAACAACTTACTCGGTAAGAAGTACAGTAGCTTTGGATAGTATATCGCATTTTTAAAAACTTTTCACTTCGAAGTACTGCGGTTATGGAAAAGATATCACTTTTTATCCCAACAAATTTGAATATGAGAAGCGTTACTGCAGTGACGTTTCTCAGATTGTGTATTCCAATGCAGATTATTCTTCCTGCGTGGACATAACCGCTCCAGATTTTCAGCAATATCTCAAAATCGCTACCACCTTTTGAAATGAAATTTTTACAGGTTCGTTTTATGGTATATATCTATAACTATATAGGATTGAAACAAACAGTGAGTTCCAATTACCAAACGTATACGATCCCTTTAAACAGTTCGCGCTGGTTTATTTTCAAGTTACCGAGACCACTGGCGGGATTATTTTTTATAATAACGAAGCATGCTTGGACAGGTCGACGTATCACGCCCACCATACATGTCAGTCTTGTATACCCGTCCTCCGCAGCGCTAGCGGGTAACTTTTGGCGTAAATACACTTCAACCGCAACATCAAAGGAAACTTTGGCAGCGTACATACACGTCCTCCGCGGAATTAAACTGCCGTGCCTGACTGATTAACGCGTCATTCGTGGAGTCAACGTTTTTTTTCGGGTCTTGCACGTGACGTGTTTATTCGTCATCCGTTTTGAATCCTCTGGCGCGAACTGGTTAAAGAGTAGAGTACCCACAAGACACATTATTTTGAATGAACATTAATGAACATTATTTTTTGAACTCTTACTCTTTAATGTACACTCACACTATTGACTAAAAACTTAATAATATATACAATAATATATACTCAGCGTTAGATAACAATATACACAACATAACATCATTTAAAGTCAAGTTTAACAGTGCTGAATCCTTGATTTTTAATACGAATTTTATACACCCTGTGTTGTTGGTTACAACTGTCAATGATCCACATCTGACCGACATCCATACATTTACAGTACAAAATATAAAAATGGTAAAATCAGTGCTCACCGGGATAACTGGTGCTAAATTTTCGGCCTGCTAGGTCTAGGCTAGGCCTCAGGCCGAAAATTGAGCACCAGTTATCTCGGTGAGCACTGATTTTACCTTTTTCATATTTTTTACTATTCATCTTCAGTGCTACACAGTTCTTCTTCAATCTATACATGTACTATGTATACATACCTACAGTACATGTACTATGTATGTATGCATCTCCAATGTTTTTAGTTTAGAAACTAATCTTTCTTTGCAAAGTAATCTTCCATTCAACAGATGCCGGAAATGCTAAAAAGGGAAGTGATTTATCACAAATGCTTTTTATAATCCACAAAACTCGCCGACCAAAAAATTAAGCATTTAAGGTAAAAACACAATTACCATTAGCCTTTTCGGGGTATGGCTTACACAATAGGAGGGCGCTGTTTGGTTTGGCTAAATACAAAAGACTTTACCCAAATCAAAAGTGTACTTGCAGTGAGATCACCTGCATGAAGGAGTTCATGTACACGAGTGTAAGATGCTTTTACACTAGAGTTGTATGAACATTTCATACTATATATGAACCTGTGAACAAAAGACGTCCACAGGATGCATGGTCCGTTTCGGCCTATTAAACAGAAAATAAAAAGCTTTGGAGGAAAAACGGGGTCAGAGCTATATGTATACTGAACAAAAATATAAACGCCCACCAAAATATAAACGTTTCCAAAATGGTTATTTGTCTTGATTTGTAAACAACATGTCCGTCTCTGCCAGTGAAGAATTGCTCAGTGATGCCACCCACATTTATATTTTTGTGGGCATTTATATTTCTGTTCAGTGTAGAAAAATGAAGGGGAACACAAGGGATCTAAAGCCAAAATTAATTTGGGGTTTCATTTCATACGTACTGTGAGATTGAGAACAATTGACGTATAAGGATGCTGGAAAGAGGTTACGGATTGTGGACTCGCAAACATTTTTGCTGTCCATCGCCAATTTTGGCTGTTCATGACAAATTGTTGCTTTTCATGGCAATTTCCTGCTTTTAATCACTGGCAAATTCTTGCTGTCCTTGCTATCCATGGCAAATTATTGCTCTCTTTGGCATCCTCGACAAATTCCAATTTCAGATTGTCTGCCTCTCAATCCCTTTCTGTTCCAGAAAAATCCAATCATACAAGGGAGGCCAAGGTTTATATAATTGTTCTAATTGGTTCCCAATATCTATTGGTTCCCAATAATTATAGTAGACATTTTAAAAATGAATTTTGAAGTTTGAGATAGATATAGCTAATTAAAGTAAGTGAGAAAACTGCGTTCAGGTTTAGGAATGCTCTATGACAACTAGAGAATAGAGAAGTGTTTCTTGAGCTGCTCGAGGAGGTCTTTAGAGTCGCAGTGTTCAGGGTAAGCCTCTATGGCCTTCTTGGTTGCGTTGTAGCTACTCTGTAGGTCTCCAACCTACAAAAGACAGAGCAGGGGGGGGGAATTCAGAAAATTGCAAAGCAATCAAGCTGTTAATTTCTGCTGTGTAACTAGTGCTCATATATTCTTCTTTTAACCCTAACTACCCCAAACCCATCAAACTCCAACTGCAGCTTTTGCTAGGTTTTGGCAGGTTTGGTACCAAACCGTAACAACTTGTTGTTAGACTTTGTTTGACTCAGTACCAAAGGCCCAGGGAGACCCTGTTGAATTCTGTGAGGTTCAGGACAGAAAGGCATGAGACTTGTCAAAATGTTAGAAATTTGGAGAATGCACAGGCATTTATACATGAGTGACCCACATGGTCACGGCACAGTTCCTGGTCAACTGTAAGTGTATGTACATGTACACTTACACCTTGTATGTGTGTCCCCACTAAAACACATAATACCACTGGCCAGTTATCACTGTACAAAGTCAATAAAACTTCAACTGTTGGAGTTTGGCAGGTTTAGTACTGTTAGGTTCAGTACAGTGTACCAAAAATTACTGAACCTGTGTGAGCTGTTGAAGTTTGTTAGGTTTGGCATGCTTCCTAGTGCGAGAGCCTAGGGGGTTAGGGTTAAAGCTATAAACCATTCGTCAGTTGTGCTTAAAATATAAAGAAAGGTGCTTGACAAACAGCCTGATGGAGTTTTATCTTTGTTAATGCTGTATAAGATTTTGATTTCAATTGCCAAGTCGGCATTTGGGGCACGTTCTCATTCAGCCGAATGCACGTGCATGTCATGCACTGAACAGATCAGTAATAGTGCCCGAAACGCACATGTACCCTGTTCCAACAATTACTGATGCAAATTTCCTAAAATGCATCTCTGAGACACATCTTTGATTATTTTAATATACATAATTGCCCTTTGTAAATTCAGGTAAATTTTTGTCTGCACGTTTTCTGTTACAAACCTGAAATACAGATGCCTGTATGTCATTTTCTAGTGGTAACATTATTAGTCTCCTAAGCTTTTTCTTAATTTGCTGCCAGTATTTGAAACTTTTTAAGGCCAAAATGTGAAAAAGTTTATTGGAAGGTTGATAGAAGTTGAAATAGGTGTTTTACCTGATCTGAAAGTGTAGCAAAGTTGTAGTGAGGTTCAAACATGTGCGGCGCTAACGACTCAGCTGCCTGGAAAAATGCTCGTGCCTGAAGAAAAATCCATTATTAATTAACTAGAGTATTAACTGCTTGAATCCTTAATTGTTTGATACAGTATTGCCCCCAGGGGGTTATATGCCGGTTATGCAGCATGTATGTGGGCCCGATACCAGGGCGAAAATGGCTTCTTATGTTGTTCGGCAAATCACAATATAGCAGTCAATTACGTAGGTAATTTTATAACATCTCACCCACAAATTCTTTGTCTTGATTGGCCGAGAGCAAGTTACAGGTCGAGTCAGGTTGGCGTAGCGGTTCTCTCCTCGCGTTCCACCGCTGTGACCCGGGTTCGAATCCCGCCTGGGCCAATATGTGGATTGGGTTTTCGGTCCCTGCTTGATTCTTTGGGTTTCCCCCAGGATATTCTTCTGGGGTTTTCCTCCCACCTCTAAAACTGTACCTTCTTCTCATTGTCTTCTCTCTACAGGTTTCTTCAGGCTTTTGAGGGATCCTTGGTTTCATTACAAGAATGAATTAATAATAATAATATCAATAACATGGCATTTGCTGTTTTTGCTATTTTTTTCTATCATCTTGTGCACAGCCAAAAGTACTACACTCATAGCAACCAAAGTACTATATGCATAAAACCGGTACTATGTGCAAATACATAGGGGTGTGCACGTTACGCGTATTGTTTAGAAGTGCTAGCTACAGCGCTGGGTTCAAACATTTGGTAATGGGGAAAAAGAAACCAAATTGTCAACTATTAATTTCGTATTGAGTTTGAGTCAGAAGACGTGTATACACGCAAAGTTTTTCTGGAATTAAAAATGGATGTAGGATAACACATCACAAGCAACCGGCTCATAGCAAGCGAGGCCGGGAAATCAGGGTGTGCTTCCCACAGATGCCGGCCTGAACCCACACCTGGGTCAATGTCAAAATAATCCTGCCGTAAACTGCTTAAATCTGTGGGAGAGGTGCTATAAAACTAACAGTGATTGTTGTATATGTGACCTGTCATCACAAAATGAGCGTAAAGTTGGCAAAACCTAAAATTGAGATATGGGTATTTCTAAATTCTGTGGAAACAGAGCTTTCCAATGGTATATAACACTTGGAGGTTTGATACTCAATATTTTTTTTATTTTGATTTTTAGTCTGGAGTCTTAATACAGAGATTATGAGAAAACGGCCATTTCTTGCGAGAAATTGTGTGAAAGGCATAGAAAGGCATAGTCAAAATTGTCTCAAACTTTTTTGTTTGTTATCTGATCGTCCTGAAAAATTGGGAATTGATTGTAGGGGATTTAGTGTTTAAAGAACCATATAATCTCAAAATCGACCACCCCTTTAAATGTTGACTTTGACTGGCCGTACTGGGAAATCACTCCGTGCGACTTTACGCTCATTTTGTGATGACAGGTCACATATTGTGGTGTAGTAAACCTAGCCTCTTGGTGGTCCATGGAGCATTTTTATTATTTCGGGAAAAATAGAATGCTACATACCGGTAGATCAACTCGGGAGGCTAGTTCCACCACTCAAAGCAGTCAATATTTATATACCATGTCAAATTCTAACTTGGGTACAGTGATGATTATTGACTCCCCATTGCACCGCTGCAGGATTGGTTCCTGTGAAGGGCATAATACCTGATCTAGATGACCTTTCCTGAGCTCCAGAACGCCCAGGTTGTTGTAGGCCTCAGGATGGTCGTTGTTGGACACCAGCGCCAGACGGAAACACTGAAAGGCCAGGCTGGTATCCCCGATGCCCTGAGGGAACGGACGCATTTAATAATTATTATTTGGGTCGTGGGAGTCTAGGAGCTAGACAGTAAAAATGTTGTTTAGCTATTTATTTTAACAAGGCAAAAATCGTATTATGATCTATTATGCAGACAAAATATACCTGGGGTGTCTGTTTGCGTTTGTTTATGGTGTAAATGGAGGACACATGGAGGAACGAAACGAAGGTGAATGGGGGTTAGGGTTAGAATCAAGGACGTCCTCGATTGAGATTCGTGAATAAAACCAATGAGAGCCGTCGGAACAAGTTAGAGTACAAACAAAGGAAATTATCGAGAGGTGAAAAAGAGACTTCTCGATTTACACCATAAACAAACGTGTATGAGTTAGTCTTGCATACGCACTGTGGACCTCCGAACAATATAGGTCCACACGATGCGGGAAGAGGTTACGGTGTGTGGACTTGCACACGTCCACAATCCGTTTTTCAGTTTCCGAAAAAGAGCGCTAGAGGAAAAACGGGTTAGGGTTATATATAGAAAAGATAGAAGGGACAGCTGAGAGGCCCATAATCCTAATTTGAGGGTAAATTTGTTTTGGGGAAGCGAGAAAAATGAGTATTTAGTCAAAGTTTGTTAACTACACGAATACAAAGGAATGTCCACAGTGCGTATGTAAGGTAAAGCGAAGTGTGCATGTGTGTGTTTCGTCAACATTATAAATGTATGTAGGAGTAATAAAGTACATATTTGTGTTATTCAAGGTCAAAGATACTTGTCTCTACACTTCATGCTGAATTTTGGTTTATGTTTATGAAATAGAGTTCATTCAAAGGGCTTTAAATTGATGAACAACTATCAGGGTTTGCTACCCCCAAATGCCGGCATGAACCCGTCTCGAATCGAGGTTCGGGAACAAACAATCCAGTGCCTGGTTCTGGTCAATGTCAAAATAATCCTGGCGCAAACTGGGTAAAAACATTTTATCTCTGATGCTTACCACGGCCACTTGTCCTATATTGTACCAGATGTCGGCAGTCAGCAGGTCGTCATTGGACAAGGACAGAGCGCGCTCAAATGTGCTTAGCGTCATGTCGTACTGCTGGGCATAGAAGCAACACAGACCGAGATTGTTAAACAACTCAGCATTGAACACGCCCATCTGTAGCAGTCGCCTGCGAGACAAGGAGACAATTATATCCGATGACCTCATGTATCACAGGTACATGTACCTTGGAAGGCGATTCTTAATTCAGTACCCTTTAGAGAACTGAACACAATAGGGACAATGGGAGTCAAAAGGTCTCCACTGGGTATATTTCTATAGATAAATAGGTCTCCACAAAGTTTTCACAAAATAGATTCATGGATTTTACTCAAAAACTAGGGTTAGTGTTTAGGTTAGGGTATAATCTAGGGTATATTTGGTCCAAATTAACCGTGGTTGAAATAGGAGCATTTTGAATAAAATTGTTGACAGTCCAAAATGTTGGACACGATGAACAAGGAGATGCCTTAACACAGAGATTCAATTTTGCAGATGTATGTTCTTTTAATGTTATTCTAAAATAGTCTGTTGTATAGTATACAAATAATAAATATTTGTGGGTGCGATGGTACAAATAATTTCTTGAGGTGATAGATGGAATGTTTTACTCCACAAGGCGAAGCTGAGTGGAATGCATCATTCCATCTGTCACCGAATGAAATGATTATTTCCATCACACAAACTTGAAACATTTATTATTTGTTTTATACAATGCCTGAATAAATCTTCGCCATCTGATTGATCGGAGCGCGACCGTGCAATGGAAGTTCTATTCACTGTTGAATAGAACTTTGTTGTCGCGGTGCAGCCGTGCCGTGCAAAGGAACAAATAATTAAATGCACATGATCAACAATCGACCAATCAGATGGCGGGGATTTATTTAGGTGTTATATAAAATAATACAAATAATAAATGTTTGCGAGTGCAATAGAAAGAATATGCAAGTACAACATTAACTGTGCCTCGTTAGCTTTCTAATGATACCATTACAAGTGTGTCTCAAAATATGACAAAATGCCAACATAATAATAATACAGGTATGATTTGAAAGATACACCTTTCTACTTTAAAATGAGACATCAAATGTCCAAATCTGATAACAGAGTTATGAGTATTATTCTGAAAAAATGTCAAATTGACCATACGACAATTTATTTTTTGGATTTTGTTTAAATGTGCAAGTATTGCAATGTGGATGAGGTGTTGGTGATTATTGCTAAATGCACGTGTCAAATTCTAAAACATCAATGTTCAATGGCTAAACAGTAACACTATTCAACCTCATACTAAACATGTTCAGCATGTAAACTATTTACAGACATGAATGTTGTTTACTCGCTAAAGACAGTTTTTGCAGTGCATAGACAGGTAATTAATCATGTAAACATAGACAAGCAGGCTACCGTTGACCCAATGCCTAAAATTAAAAACTTGGTCCCGTGGTCGATTTGACCCTTCTTGGGAAATTACTTATAACTCTGTCAAAAATTATCAGATTTGGGCATTTGATGTCTCATTTTAAAGTGGGATGGTGTATCTTTCGAACCATACCTATTTGTGACCCAGCACGAGTAAATAAGACACTTTGAGGCAAAAATAAAGGTAGGATACACCATTTGCAGATATCGAAAATATTTACTACCGAATTATTAAGAAATATCTTACTCAATTGAAAGTAAATAAGGATTCTAGGCATTCAGCAAAAGGATTGCGCTAGATATCCTGTAATTATTCAAAAAAATTGAATTTTATAGAGAAAAATTCGCGATCGCCGGACGGCGATCGCGAAACAACAAAGATAACATAAGAATAACGGCTCGACCCCGGTTGAAAACAAACGCTGTTTTTCGTGCTTTTCTCGGCATCCATGATTGTAAAACTTCGGAAAAGTCAGTTAAACGAAATTTACTATGAAATACAACCCCCCAAATCTACCCATTCATGATAATTCAAGCAATTACCAATGGTGTATAGGCCTACTACCTTTAAAGCTAAACAAGCTTTAAATGATGAAATCAAAATCTCAATTTTCATTTTTGCCGCAAAGTGTCTCATTTACTCGTGCTGGGTCACATATTATCTATGATGGTTACACATTTTACGTGTGGCATTCCGTTATATTTTGTTTGCTATTTTGTTTAGACACACTCTATAAATAGTATACCTGTAGTAACGCAGTGCAATTTCGGGTTGGTCTGTGTAGAAGTGGTAGTTGGCAATACACGCTATGGCCTCTACGTGGGTACTGTCATTGTGCAAGACCTGCTTGTAGAACTTGACTGCATTAGTCATGTCATTCAGGCCCTGAAATGGAATGGTTACGATTACAAACTTACATATCAAGTATGACATGTTGAAGAGTAATTAGTAATCTTTCCTAATTGTTGGTATAATTTATACAAATAGGCACTTGGGGAGACAAATTAGCGTAGGTTTTTAGGTAATAAGGAGACAGTGGCACTTAGGGAGACATTTCAGTGTCTCCCCAAGTGTCTAGCTACCCTAAAAAAACAATACTTGGGAGTTATTTTTGCCCTAGAAGGACAGATTTTGGTCTAAATAGCATAAATCTCGAAGATCTTAGAGAAAAGGGTTAGGGTAAACAAGTTAGGACTGTTTTAAGTTTGTGTACATCTCTACGGGATTGTCTCCCTAAGTGCCTATTTATCCTTATAGAAGTAAATCAACTTTATATTGTGTTCTGGACAAAAGAAGCATTAACCCTCCCTCTATGAGCGCAGTAAACTGTATTCCAGCGATGTGCCAATTCATTCCAGCTGCAGTGCGTTGAAAGATTCTTTGCATGTACAGTAAAGAGCACTTCTGCAGTTAATAAATAGGCATATGGCTTTGCTTATCAGTGTATAATACACCATGGCCACATAGCATGACTTAGTTGATCTGCATTTTCCTATGGGATTCATTGGAGTAATTTGGAGTACCATGTAAAAAATATAGGGCTTTTGGGGGGAGCGGCTATTAATTGTGTTGGAGTGTAAACAAGAGCAAGGATTAATTAGGGCTACATTATTATTACTCCTGCTCATCAGGCCAATAAATCAATTCCGAAGTTGTACCCAATTCCAGAGGTTTTGTCATAAGATGGAATTTGCGTTAAGGTGATGTAAATTCAATATTAGGTTATTCCCTTTCATTGATGTATTTTTTTGTATATACACTGTATACTCAGTGTTGTAAATACAATGTAGTTGTCCATGGAATAAGGTGCTTTGAAGCTATTCAGCTGAGTGAGCATTCATAGGTGACCTGTCACCACAACATGAGAGTAAAGTCGCACGATGTGATTTGGAGATATGGCCATCCAAAGTCAAAAATATGAAGGGGTGGTCAATTTTAAGATTTTGCGTAATTTG
This sequence comes from Crossaster papposus, assembly GCA_037893245.1. Lineage (NCBI taxonomy): Eukaryota > Metazoa > Echinodermata > Asteroidea > Velatida > Solasteridae > Crossaster > Crossaster papposus. Next base: position 52,895 of record JBAIAA010000567.1, on the reverse strand, counting down.
AAAAGCCAAAGTCCTCCTCTACATATTCCCATATTTTGGGTGAGATCAGATGATCAAAAACCTCTTAAATTACGCGATTTTGCAGAGTGTTTGCGTAGTTAGTGTTTGGATTAAAGTTCATTAGTAGTCTAATTAACACGATAATTAAATATGCAAATCTGGTCCTCGTAAGTATCCTACGTTTTCGAAATTTTGATATGTTGTTGTTGATACAATAGTTTGTAAGTGTGGACAATTTCAAGAAGAAATAATGATTAGAACTTAGTTGTTGCTATGCTTAATCGAATCTTACTTGTCCTGTTATGTAATCTTTTGCATGTTTTGTTTAAAATGTTTAAAGTAAGTTTTCTCACAAACACGTTTTGTGAAACCCATAACTTTCTAGAGCGCTGTGAAAATTATTTATCGCAAAACCCCCAAGTGTTATGTATCATTGGAAAGCTCTCTTTCTCAAGAATTTGAAAATACCAATAACGCCAGGCCTAGGACCAAGACTGCCAAAATCCAACGATTTGGGCGAAGGATATTTGGGAATTACCAACGAGCTCCTGCTTACTAGTGCAGACGTCTTCAGATTGATATTGAAATTAATTAAGTGGCGTGCAACTTCTTGCGCGTTTATTGCGCATTCACTCGAGGTGTGGGCTACAGAGGAAAGTGTGGAAGAACCAGCCCCAGATCAGCACCTCACACAAACAAAAAAGACAATCTGATCTCTTCACAGTATGAATAGAGTTGGAATGAGTATAGTCCACTGCAAGGCATTAATGCCTCTAAAATATGCCAATTTCCATGACATTTAATATTAGTTTGTAGACACAAGTTGTTTGCTATTGCGATACTTATAAACCGCTGATGTTGAGCCAACCATTTGTCAGCTTTTCAAAATAAGTTTTAATTAATAATGGCTCCTAGCCTCCTCCCCTCCAAATCCAATCCACCCACTTTTAAACATAAATAACAAATGTATGATCTTGAATCCATGACTTTTCCATGATTTTTAATTTTTTCCCAATTTTCCATGACTTTTCCATGATTTTTTAATTTTTCCCATTTTCCCAAATTTTCCCAAATTTTCCATGAATTTTCCATGACAACCTTTTCCCCAAAATTTTCCAGGATGTTCCATGACCCGTAGGAACCCTGCCATATTAAGTGCAGAAATGCCATAGCCAAGGCCAGGCTCGAACCCCAAACCTGCAGAACTACCTACAGTTAGACCACAAAATCAATGCTTTAGACCACTAGTTCACGACTCTTCCAGTTTTTCTGGTTGTAGGGTATTTAAAGGGATCATATACGTTTGGAAAGTACTCAAAAAATTAATGGAAATAAAACCTTACTTGGTAAGAAGAAGAGCAGCTTTGGATAGTATAATGCATTTTTAGAAACTTTTCACTTCGAAGTACAGCGGTTATGGAAAAAGATATAACCTTTTATCCCCAAAAATTTGAATCTAAGAAACGTTACTGCAGTGACGTTTCTCCGAGTGTGTATTCCAATGCAGATTATTCTTCCTGCGTGGACATAACCGTTCCAGAATTTCGGAAATATCTCGAAATCGCTACAACCTTTTGAAATGATTTTTTTACAGGTTAGTTTTATGGTATATATCTAAAACTATAGGATTGAAACAAACAATGGGTTCCAATTACCAAACGTATACGATCCCTTTAAACATGTATACCTCATATATCCTAGCTATGCCGGTCAGCAATGCCGTTTCTCCGGGATGTTTCTCTAGTCCCTGCTTGTAGATATCAATAGCTGTCAGTGGCTGGTCCAGACGTACGTATACTTTACACAGATAAAGGTAGGTGTCCACCATTTCCTGTTGTTTGAGTGCCGATTTGAACTGGTGTTCAGCATCACGGTAAAGACCCAGCCTGAAAATAAAGGAAGTCCATCGACCTGAAATAATCGGGCCTCACTGTAACTTTTTCCTCTTCATCAAAAAGGGGAGAAATATGTGTCTTGAATTAAAACGTGCGTTTAAAACCGGCTCATGGGCCTGGAAGCATTAATGCCGAGCAACAATAAAGGGCAGTAACAATGTCACTAAAAGTTGCGACGCGTCGCAACTCGAGTTATGAAGAGTAACGCGTTGCAACTCGAGTTATGAAGAGTAACGCGTCGCAACTCGAGTTATGAAGAGTAACGTGTCGCAACTCGAGTTATGAAGAGTAACGCGTCGCAACTCGAGTTATGAAGAGTAACGCGTCGCAACTCGAGTTATGAAGAGTAACGCGTCGCAACTCGAGTTATGAAGAGTAACGCGTCGCAACTCGAGTTATGAAGAGTAACGCGTCGCAACTCGAGTTATGAAGAGTAACGCGTCGCAACTCGAGTTATGAAGAGTAACGCGTCGCAACTCGAGTTATGAAGAGTAACGCGTCGCAACTCGAGTTATGAAGAGTAATGCGTCGCAACTCGAGTTATGAAGAGTAACGCGTCGCAACTCGAGTTATGAAGAGTAACGCGTCGCAACTCGAGTTATGAAGAGTAACGCGTCGCAACTCGAGTTATGAAGAGTAACGCGTCGCAATTCGAGTTATGAAGAGTAACGCGTCGCAACTCGAGTTATGAAGAGTAACGTGTCGCATCTCGCGACGCGTCGTACGATCCATTTCACTAAAGTTACGATGCGTTCAATGTATCGCAAATAACTTGACAACACGTCGTAAGTTACGACGTGTAAAATAAGATGCGTCTTTTAATAGCCAGTTTTACGCCATAAAAATGTGTGGGAAGTTGTAAATGAAACATTCATCGTAGTCATATGAATAAACCTTGAATAGTGCACTTGAAACTTCCAATTAGCTAGAGGTCCACAGCAAGCTTGTTTTTCGTTAAAACTGCATCATACGTCAGCCATTTTGATTTCATTTTTGAAGCTTTCCAAAAAGAGATTCGACGACTCTTTGCTGAATACCAGACGGCTATTTATTGTGCGTTGAACAGGTACATACAACAGTCCCTGTTTTGTGCTATAAATACACCTACGACGCGTCGTAGTACAATGTGTTTCGTGAAATGAATTTCACGACGCATCGCAGCTGCGACGCGTCGTAGATTTACGACGCGTCGCAGGGCTGCGATGCATTGTAAGTTACAAATTTGGGGGGTTGTATTTTATAGTAAGTATCGTTTAACTGACCTGTCCGAAGTTTTACAATCATGGATGCTGAAAAAAGTAAGAAAAACGGCGTTCGTTTTCAACCGGCGTCGGGCAGTGGTTCTTATGTTGTTCTTTGTGATCACCGTCCGGCGATCGTGATTTAAAAATAAAATTCGCGATCACCGTTTTTCAGATTATTTACAGGATATCTAGTGCAATCATTTTGCTGGATGCTTACAATGATTATTTACTTTCAAATAACTAAGTAATTTTTTAATAATTCTGTAGTAACATTTTTTTTATATCTGCAAATGGTGTATTCTACCTTTAAGTGGCATGTCACCAAAAGATTAACGATTTAAAAATTGATTTTAACACCCCCCCCCCCCCCCCCCCCCACCCCACCTCCCCCCCTATTCTGACCTGTAGTAGCATTTTCCCAGTTGCACCTTCCACCACCAGTCCTTGAATCCACAGGCCTCAGTGGCCAGAGCAGCTAACTCCAGCGCGTTGCGCACGTCATTCTCATGATGGAAAATGTACTCGAACAGAGGCTACAAATAATAACAAAACGCAGCTACCGGTATATGATCAAAAGGATGATACCATGTGTTGTAAAATCATATCCGGGACAACTTCCAAACAAGTTGCGCGTAGAATTGTTCACTTTGTCCAGTAATCAGGCAGATTGGTAAAAGAATTGTTCAATCAAACGATAAAAGCATGGATTTCGGCACACGGTCAGAGTATGTCATAAGAAAGATATTTGGCTATATGGGCCATGGCAAATTTGTCTTAAAAACAAATATAGGTACAATTTTCCAAATGATCAAAATGGCTGCCATTGCATGTTATTCTACCTATTTGTTTTTTTCAAGGGTCAAAATTTCTGTGATGGCCCTAGAGCCAAATATCTTTCTCATGACATACTCTGAGGACAAGTAAATTGTGCACCAATCTGGCTCATTGCGGAACAAGCTCTGCGTTTGTCCTGGACATGTTCTAGGTTAATACAAATATTTTGTGGTGGAACCGGAAAAATAGCACAAGAACTGCAACAAGCACCTTGACCTTCCAGACCCAGAATAAACCTCCCCCCTCCCCCACCCAACCCGGTAAGCTTGTCTGGTATAAACAACAAGTCCTTTCATACGGCCCAGCTACTGAGCAAGAAGGCTGGTCTGGTGGCTGATCATCATGAACTCTTCCATCCTGGGGTCTTTTGTTTGCAATTGTTGACACAAGTAATCTATCCTAAAGCCGTGTTCGCACTGGATAAACATTTTGGGTAACTTTACCATGACGCCGAGTAACATTCCGATTGGTTAATCTTCGCAAGCACACATTCTTCCCACTTGAATTTTTTTGACGCGGGTAGAATTGCCGAGACCATGGGTAAACTAACCGTGAAAGGTCACTGGCTGATGTGACCTGTGGTCATTCGACCGGGTGATGGAAGATTTAACCGAGACGTCGCGTCCGCACTGGATTTTCTGGCTCGGTTAAACTGACCTGGTCAATCTTCCTGGGCACCTTTGGCTCGGTTAAACTACCCACGCGGCGTGGGTAAGTTACCTGTGAGGAAAGTTACCCAGGCTGTTCGCACTGGACTTGAAATGGGTAAGTTACCCATTGGCTCGGTTAGTTTGCCCAAATTAAGTCCAGTGTGAACAGGGCTTAAGACTCCTGCTTGTGGTTTTTTATCCTCAGTCAAAACAATACCCCCCCCCCCATTATTCGCAAGCAGACATCAAAACCCATGCCGGGTGGTTTTGCACACAATGGGACATTTGCTCTTGATAGGCCTGTTGACTACCTGTAACTTAAACAAATTTAGTTGAGACAGGATACACCGGTATGTACCTATGTATCTAGACCAGACAGGCTCTAGACCAGACGAGATAACAGGGAGTCATTTTCAAACTGGGTCTAAAAGGTCACAATCCCCAAATCAAGATGGCAAATTGAATACACACAAACCTTAGCTAGGTTGGGTCTGGCAGCATACTTGCTGAAGTTCAACCTGGCTAGGTTGATGAAAGGGCCGTCGGGGGTGGACAGCATGGAAGCCTGCACACACAAATAATGAGAAAGGCATTATACAATAAAGACATTAAAGATATTTTGTGAAAAATACTTTGTCCAAAGAATTAGGCACAATATACAGGTACATTTTAGTCACTGAAAGGTGTTCCACACGAAGGAACAGCAACAATTTCAATAATAATACCCCAATTAAAGTGACATATTTTTGTTATTCAAATTTATTTTGGGCACCTATAAATTAAGTTCTTATGACAGCTGGAGATAAAACTGATACCAATTACTCTGGGTCTTTAGTTTTGAATACAGCCTCTGCATTACCATGCTCTAATTTGGTTTAACCCCAAACGAACTCATTAAAGGGATCGTATATGTTTGGTAATTGGAACCCACTGTTTGTTTCAATCCTATAATTATATACCATAAAACTAACGTGTACAAATTTCATTTCAAAAGGTGGTAGCGATTTTGAGATATTGCCGAAAATCTGAAGCGGTTATGTCCACGAAGGAAGAATAATCTGCATTGGAATACACAATCTGAGAAACGTCACTGCAGGAACGCTTCTCAGATTCAAATTGTTTGTGATAAAAAGTGATATCTTTTTCCATTTAACTGCAGTACATGTACATGTACTTCGAAGTGAAAATTTCCTAAAAATGCATTATACTATCCAAAGCTGCTGTACTTCTTACCAAGTAAGTTCTGATTGCCATTAATTTTTGGAGTAATTACCAAACGTATACGATCCCTTAAACCCATCAAAACTCAACTGATTGTTTTGTTGGAATCTCAGGATATGTACTGCATCTCCCTCCCTCTTTCAGTGCCAAAACGGACCCAACTACCGGTACATGTAGTTTGTACCTTAACCCTAATACATGTAACTTCCTCAAGCACATTAAAACTCCAACTGCAGGTTTTGCTAGGTTTTGGCAGGTTTGGTACCAAACATTAGCAACTTATTGGAGTTTGGCAGGTTTAGTACCGATAGGTTCAGTTACCAATAATTACTGAACCTATGTGCAGTTGTTGAAGTTTGTTAGGTTTGGTATGCTTTCTCGTGCGAGAGCCTAGGGGGTTACGGTTAATACATGTACCGTACCTATTGTAACTCATAACCTATGAGAGAGAAAGGTGATTGTTTTTGATAGGTTGTGATAGACAGTACGGTCGATCTGTTGTCTATGGCATTGGGTTAGGCATATACCACCAGAATCAGAGTCCAACAGTTTGACTGTACAGTTGGAATTTGCAAGGATGGGTACAGTTCCAAGTTTTCGACCCAGTTAAAGTGCTTAAATGGTTCTAAAAGATTCTTATCAATTGCCCTCGAGTTAAGATTATCGGTCTTAATAACTCACAGTTCCCAGCCTGACGAATCTTCCAGAGGCACTGGTAACTGGCCGGGCAGTGTGCGCAGTCCGTGGTGTGCGGATGGCTTGCTCCATGGTTCCTGGCCGGCCGGACTGGGTGCCCGGGCGTATGAACCCGCTCAGTGGCCGGCCCGACTGGGATAAGGGGCGCATACCCGCGCTGGGCGCCCCCTGACCTGTGCCAGGTTTCTTCAAAGATGTTCCTGGCCCTGTGTGCAATATGTGGTCAGAAATTCAGCAGTGGTACATGAAAACTGCCAACTGAGCTCTCCCTATTTTGTCATTGTCTTTGTTAAAGGAGTACTTTTCCCATCTTAACCAGTTCCTGCCGGATGACGTATATAAACTCAAACTTTTCCCCAGATTTAAAACGGATGACGCGTAAACACGCCACAAGCAAGGCCGGAAATGTCTGTCAGCAGCGAGCAAGGCTGGAAATGCGTGGGTGTGCTTCCCGGTACTATCTGCCTGAACTTGTTAAAAATAATCCCGCGCGTCGGCTCGGTGATGTTAAAATAATCCCGGCGCGAACTGGTTAAAATCCTGTACATGTTCCATGTAGCCAGGGATCATGCCCAAAGGCACAATAATAATAATAAAAATAATAATAATTGGGGAGGCTAATCATCCTTACTCGCAGCTGGGATGCTGAATTGCAAAGGATCCTGAATTCCAGTCAAGTCGCTAGCACATAAAGGCACCTATGGCAGCCGGCCACATCGACTCATATACATGTAATGTATGACTACGGAGCACAAAAGCGTTGATTTGTCCAGAGGGAGGCAAACTGGAGAACCCGGAAGAAAGCCCTCGTATCACAGGAGAGAACCAACGCACAACTCTACTCACAGGCCGGGAATCGAACCCGGAACCCATGAGAGGCGAGTGCTTTACGCACAAGCCACCCATGCCGCCCAATGGTAGCAACATTATACTAAAAAACAATACGGCCTATTTTATAACAAATTATTAATAATTGTGTACAAGGCAATCACACTCCAACAACAAATTGATCTATCAGGCCTGCTAACTGAGCGCACGGCCAGAAATAAAACGGGATTCCAATGCCAGACTGTATATTTCGAACACACACGTCATATAGTGCACTGTATAGAAGCCGTTATGGGTACCGGGAATCTATGTACCTTTAAGGGTCAAGGGTTCTTTTTAATAAACTCTGCCGTTGCCAAGGGCCAACTGTCTGCAGACTCCGCAGACAGATGTTTATTTATGCCTAACCAAATGAGCCTGTCTCCCAACTAGCCCATAATACTAAATATGAAATTTAGTCTGCAGAGTCTGTAGATAGTCATTATTGAAAAGAACTCCAATGCCATGGAATTGAATATTTCTAAAGAGAACAATAGAAGGTACTGATAAGTAGGGTCGGACAATAGAGGTACCAGACAAGCTGGATTACCAATATCCCCCCCCCCCCCCCCCCCCCGAGACTGATTTTTACGTGTGATCTGAGCGATGGTGTTATCATCCATCAGCATCTCTGCAATGCCTTCTTCATCCACGTCAATCTCATCCACGTAGACCTGCTCCGTCAAGGCTCTCGTCTTCAGAGACCACGCAGCCTACAGTTGAAATAATCCAAGAAGGCATCCGTATTAATTTTTTTTAATAAGGGAACAAATGTGTGATTCGGAGAAATATAAACCCTAACCATCCTAAATCCTGCAAAATCTTCTTTGAAAATTGCCGGATTTCGCAGGATTAAGGTCACTTGGAAGTTGATGCATTGGAGAAATTTGCAGGATTGAGGGCGTTTGTTTGTTTTTTGCCACTGGAGGATAATGCAGGATCCAGGTTATAAGGCCTAAACTAATGCTGGATGATTTTGGAGGATTTAGGTTACTTGGGTATATTTATACAAATGAGGATTTTGGACGATTGAGGTTATTTGTTACTTTGTACTTTCACACTGCTCATGCTCTATGCATATTCATAGAGCTTCAGTCAAAGTATAAGTTATGTGTCAAGGATAGGGAATGTTTGCATACCAATGGTAATGTGTGCAGACCCTTGTTGTGCAGACATTTGTCAGGTAAAAATGTTACATGACAAATGTAACGTGCTGAGCCCTTCAAATGGCCACCATTCCTGTTAATGCATAGCTGGCATCTTCGTCTCATGTCTCTTACTGCCCGCCTTGTCATCCCAACTAGTCACAGTGCTAATTTCTGTACCTTTCATAACTGTCTTGTTTGTTAATCAACCATGGCAATGACATAATAAGGGAATAAATGTGTGTTCGAGAGGTTTTAATCACTCTTTTTAATACCGCTTGGAGTCTGGGTGCTGATAATTACCCGAGCCGAAGGCGAGGGTAATTATCAGCACCCAGACTCCAAGCGGTATTAAACAGAGTGATTAATACCGACCGAACACACATTTATTCCCATTCATAAATACCTTTTTTGTAAAATTTAGCCAAAAAAGCCCCGAATATCACTGAAAATTTTTGGAAGTAAATTTCGGTGTTTCGCCATTCTGTGTGTGTCAAATGACATGTTTCCGCCTCTGTCGCTCTACACAATACATGCAATAAAGCGTATTTACTAGGAACCAGACTATTACTGCCATTGGCAACCTCGTTCCCAGGCTGTCGAGCTGTACGCGCCCAACACCACCCGTTCTTACTATTGGAGACGAGGTACGGGTAACGGTTGGAAATAAAGTGAGCCCTGGGGACGGGTATAATGCGACATCGCTTTGTCGCCAGCTGGTTTTAAACACTTCCAGTCATGTCTTTATACCGGCCACGTGATGGGCTCTCGACCAATAGGAATGCCTAAACTGTCCCAGGTATTTATGAATGAACCTTATACGGTACCATTGGACAGAGGATATTCTACCCTTTCTACAGACATTTGTATTTTCCTGAAATATTCAGTAATTTTGCAATAATATGAATTTGAAAACGGGTATACCTCTTTTTAGAGACACCCTGTATAAATCCAGTTATTTTACTTAATGGGCACTTTGGGAGACAAATTAGCGATAGTTTTGATTCACTTGGGAGACAGTGGCACTTAGGGAGACATTTCAATGTCTCCCTAAGTGTCTAGCTATTCTAGTGTCTAAATAGAATAAATCTCGAAGATCATAGAAAAAAGGGTTAGGGTAAAAAAGTTAGGGCAGTATCCATTTTCTGCACGACTCTATGGGATTGTCTCCCAAAGTACCCATTTGGGCGTTTTATTATTATTATTATTATTATTATTATTATTATTATTTTTATTCCTGGAATTAAAGTAAGATGTAAAATAATGGATTCAACATCGTTGACATACTTGGTCGTATGGGTTTTTCTCCAGAAGCTGAGTGCAGATGTTGATGCAGTCTTCAAACTTCCTCCTACGGAACAGACTGTAGGCCATATACATTGGATCCATAATGTCAGACACACTGTGAGAGATAAAGACAAAGGTTCTTGATTATAGCAATTATTAAAACAGTTTGAAAACTCCTACTGTATTTTTGAGCTACTTTTCTGGTTGTGCACTTTAAATGTTAAAAACGTCTCATCTTATCCGGCGAATGTTGATAATGTTTATCAGTCCCGACAATTTGCTTTTGTGAGACTGTAAACTGGCGGAATAAATACTGCGTTGCGATAATTTGTTTATTTTGGTTATTATGCCGAGTAGACCAAGTACATACAATATAAAATTACCACTCTTGTTGAGCCAGCACATAAACGTAACCTTAGCAACTGTTGCATTTTTCTAGAGAAAGTGAAACCCTGTATAAAATGAGCTTCGGGGTCCACTTTTGCGACCTCAAAAACTCTAGCTGTTTCAGTCTAGTCGTGATTTCGGCAATAAAGTGTGCGCCTTTTGCGGATTTAAGAAACAACATTTGTGCATCGGTAATTTTTTTTTTATATCTGCAACCTACATGTACCGTACCCCTAGAACTCTGGGTCTCCCGACGCCCGTAGGGCGGAGCCCCATAGATAGAGAGGGTTTTTACAGGTTAACCGCCGTTAAACAATAGAAACCGTGCACAAATTCCGGGCAATAACTCCATACTGCCGCACGGTCTACCCCGACTAAAAATTTGTATGAGTACTTTATCAACTCACCCAGCTGTGGCCAACCAAAAACCGGTCGAATCTCGGCCAATTTCTGTAAAAAAGGTGAAAACTATGCCCGTTCCGCAAACGCGACTGTTACAAGATGGCGGATAACTCGTGCGTAATTTCAAGCCGCATGCGCATTAGCCGTTTTTGAAACACAAGCTTCATCTTGCGCGGCCTTATCATACAGTTTAGCAATGCGCCAGAGGCACAGCCACAATATACCAAAACCAGGGTTTGGAAAACAGCACCCATTGAACGATGTTATCCGCCATCTTGTAACAGTCGCGTTTGCGGAACGGGCATAGTTTTCACTTTTTTACAGAAATTGGCCGAGATTCGACTGGTTTTTGGTTGGCCACAGCTGGGTGAGTTGATAAAGTACTCATACAAATTTTCAGTTGGGGTAGACCGTCCGGCAGTATGGAGTTATTGCCCGGAATTTGTGCACGGTTTCTATTGTTTAACGGCGGTTAACCTGTAAAAACCCTCTCTATCTATGGGGCTCCGCCCTACGGGCGTCTGGAGACCCAGAGTTCTAGGGGTACATGTACCGTACCTTTAATCCTACATGAACTAGCTCGTGAGCAATGACCCTCGGTTCAAATTCTGGTGTGGCGGTACACAAATAAAATTACAAAATAGATAAGAATTGTCTGTCTTTATCGTGTTCAATTGACCATTTGCGTGTGAAATTTAAATAATATCTGGTACACTGACTTGTTCACACAGTCGTCACGTGAACCACATAACGACCGAGGAGCGAGGATCGATATTGTTTTTTCCTTTGTTCCTTTACTATACCCTAACCCCATTACTTAGCACTTGCCCCAACGATCGAGGACCGAATTCGGACAAGCAAACCGTCCTTCGAGGATCCTTTGTTCCCTTTGTTCTCTTTTGTGTTTCGATCTTCGATCGTAATACGATACAAGAACACACAGCTTGGCACAGTTTGACTTTAAATTATCCAGACCAAATACACTGTTGCTATATCACATGATTCGGGGCAAGCTCTTGCATAGTTACGTTAGAGATGCCCAGCACCAATAGTACATTGTTCACAATGGTTGAGAATGGTACAAAGACACCAGACCATTTCAGAGCCAGGGATTGCTAGCGTAAGGCTTGCACCGAATCACGTGATATAGCAACAGTGTCTTTGGTCTGGAGAATTTAAATGTAAACTGTGCCAAGCTGTGTGAACAAGTCAGTGTACTACCAGATATTATTCAAATTTCACACGCAAATGGCCAATTGAATACTAATTTATTTCATTTTCTCTTTCCGATTCATTAATTTGAAGGATTTTTTTAATGGAATTGGAAACAAAGTCTGGCACGTGGTATGAAGTTCATCTCGTGAATGCAAAGTCACAATGAAAATAAAGGCATAGAACCCAATTTTTTTAAGATGGCCGCTGTGTGCCTCCTAATACGGAGGAAGTCCAGTATTTCTTTTGCCACAATTAGGGCTATATCATACTTCGATTACCGATGGAGCCTATTTCCAGAACTGTAAGACTAGGGCCCCCTTGCCCCTTGACCTTAAATTTGGCCTCAACGTGAACATGCAATTGCAAACAAAGCGGGATAAGACATGCGAAATGTCTGGAGAAGATCTCTGTTTTTATAGCCTAGCCTTTCATCTTCCATCATCCATGTGTGTCCAAGATCATCGTAATGAGCTACGGGGGTACTCACGATCAATTATTGACCTGCGAATCCAGGAAATTTGACGCCAGTATTCGAGCGAGTGCCTCGATGATGCGCGACGGTACAGCGGTCTGCTTCCATAACAACCCACACAGTACAGTTTAGTCGTCGTATAAATATGTGCGTGGTCGAAGAATTTTGGCTTTAAAGTAGGGCGCCCTCCATAGTCCATGCACCGACATTTTGATTGCCCATTATACGCTGGCTAGCTGGCACGGGCCAGGCGCAGCCAGCGTGATTTCTCCCCAGGCATGGACATAAGAGGCAAAAATTTACTTTTATTTCTCTAAAAAATCTATTTTTGGCTAATTATAATTAAAACGCGAGGCTCACTTCTTACAATTCATGACCACAATTGGAATGAAATGGTAGCAATTGCAGGCGCGGATCAAGTGGTGTGGGGGGGGGGGGGGGGGGGGGGGGGGTCGCGGGGGCACGTTTCCCCGAGTTTCGCCCAAAAATGGGGGTGGGGGAAAAGAGGGGGAGGTGAGAGAAAAGGAAGGAAGGGAGGAGGATCGGATCGGAGGATCTGCTGTGTCTAATTTGTTGCATAATATAATACTGACAGAAAAGGGTTATCAATCCATGGAACCTCAGTTGGCGACCCGCACCCGTTCAGTGAACTTTTCCGTATAGGATAATGCCCGAGGTACGCGCCATTCGTTGGTAATAATGGCCCGAGGGCGAAGCCCGAGGGACATTATTACCAACGAATGGCGCGTTACCGAGGGTATTAACCGACTTAACCTCCACCCGGGACGTCGCCACCTATTGTCCTACCGCTCCATTATTTTGCACGAATGGAGCGTCTTTGTTCAGAAGACACTTAATACTGTAACGAAGATTTCTCTGGGGTCGACTACACACACAAGAAGGACTCCTGACACAAGTGTTCCTCTATTTCCTGTGGTTCTCTGCCGTTTATTGTGGACTCTCGCCTACCAAACATGGACTTCAGGCTCACACAATCACGCGGCCCCCAGAACTGGTCAGAACCAGTTCGGCGCTTGCGCAATCCAAGGCGGGTTTCCGGGGCGATCCCACCACCGTGGAATCGCTCCAGCGCCCTCTACCGCCCAACCGGCACGGGCGTTACACAGCCCCCCACGAAGACCTTGTTTGCCCCCAAACAAGACCATGGGCGCTGCTGCCGCACCCCGGCCAACCGCCCTGGAAAACGCATAACGCCAACATTACACAACAATTTACATTCCAACAATTTACACTACAACAATTTACATTACAACAATTTTCATTACAACAATTTTCATTACAACAATTTGGGGTAAGCCCCTGGCCCCAGGACACACCCCTGGCCCCGGCACACCCCTGGCCCCGGCACACCCCTCTAAATGTTAAACTTGACTGCGACTGTGACTGCGACTGGCTGCTCCGACTGCGACTGGTGCCTTCGACTGCGGCTGGCTCTTGCGACTGCGACTGTGGTTCCTGCGACTGCATCTGCGGCTGGCTCCCGCGACAGCGACTGGCTCCTGCGACTGCGACTGGCTCCTGTATCTGGTGCCTGCGACTGCGACTGGCTCTTGCGACTGCGACTGCGACTGCGCTTGGCTCCTGCAACTGCGACTGGCTCCTCCGACTGCGACTGGCTCCTGTGGCCGCGACTGTGACTGCCTCTTGCGACTGCGACTGATTCTTGCGACTGCGACTGATTCTTGCGACTGCGACTGATTCTTGCGACTGGCTTAGAGAGCGTGGGCGTCCCGGCGAGGCCCCGCCCCCGCTGCGCCGACGGGCACGGCTCGGGCTCGCTCCGAGTGTTGCGAGCCGTCTGCCGCGCCGCCGTCTACAGCATGGGCCGGGCCCCCCCGACTCGGTTTCATTCCTGCAGAAGATCCAGAGAATGTCTCGACGAGGCCCCGCCCCCCACTGCATCCACGGGCACAGCTTTGGATTGTTCCGCGAGGAACCATCCGTCTGCTGCGCCGCCGTCTACAGCATGGGGCGGCCCCCCGACAGACCTGGTAGCGGACCCGGACAAATATGGAGAAGGGCGCCCTCTCTCCAAATCGGAGTGGACGCACTGAAGCCCCCAGCCATTGGCGCATGTCCCGAAATTCCCCGCTATCCTTCTCCAACTCCTCCCCCAGGAAACCCCAGACTCCCAAGTCCCCATAACCTCCCTAGAGTTCCCCTGGCGTCATGCACGGAGTGCCTGAAAGCCTCCCGGACTGGTCCCCGCTCCCCGGGCCCACGCCCCGGCCTGCCCTCTCGCCGTGGGGCGAGTTGGCTGCCGTGTTATCGTGGTTTCCTGAAAACCTGAACACTTCACCTGGTCTTTTCCCGTCCTTCTGTATGCCGACCGCTGCCACCAATGTAACGAAGATTTCTCTGGGGTCGACTACACACACAAGAAGGACTCCTGACACAAGTGTTCCTCTATTTCCTGTGGTTCTCTGCCGTTTATTGTGGACTCTCGCCTACCAAACATGGACTTCAGGCTCACACAATCACGCGGCCCCCAGAACTGGTCAGAACCAGTTCGGCGCTTGCGCAATCCAAGGCGGGTTTCCGGGGCGATCCCACCACCGTGGAATCGCTCCAGCGCCCTCTACCGCCCAACCGGCACGGGCGTTACAATACTAACTGGTGTAGCGGTTCGTGATAAAAAATTTCAGGAGCTGGGTGGTTCATGATTAAAATATTCATGAGAAAGAGCAATGGCAACTCATATACATTAAATAACTATAAAGAATTATAAAGAACGGCTTCTTTCACCAACTCGTCAATAGCATAGTTGGTAGAGAGGAGAGCTATGGATCAAAAGGTCTGTGGTTCGAATCCGACTATCGATAATGTTTGTCTTTTTCTTCGACACATTTTTGTATGGGTTAGTTTAACCATAGAACAAGATTGAAGGGAAAATCGGATTGGAATACATAGGTTTCTAAAAAAAATACAACGAAAACGGCTACACTGGTTAGTTTCAGCGACTTCCTCTTTGTTCACTTGCGTTACCTTCCCAAAGGAATGGAGAGATATCGCCTCCAACGCTCCATTCGTTCAAAATAATGGAGCGGTAGGACAATAGGGTGACGTCACGGGTGGAGGTTAAATGCACATGAAGGCCTCTCAGGGTCTCTACTCGCAGCGGGAGAACGTGGCCGGACATTGGTGTTATCCGCAGAAGACAACCTGAACCCGCCTGGCGCGCATCTAGCCGCTCGTTGGTATCAGTGGTGGCTCCGTTAACCAACGTATGATAATCGGACTACCAGGGGCCAATTTCATAAAACATGTAAGCACAAAAATTTGCTTAGCACAAGAATAGTTTTGCTCAGTAAAAACAGGTTAACAGCTACAACTTCATTTGCTTTTCATGCTAAGCAAAAACCAGCTGAATACCAGTCACAAACAATAAATATCACCTGGAAATTTGATTTGTAACCCTGTTTTTCCCCAAGGAAGAGTTTTCGTGCTAAGCAAATTGTTGTGCTTACGTGTTTTATGAAATTGGCCCCTGGCATCGAGGTTCGATAAATAATCCCGCGCCTGGACATGTGGCCATTGATTGGCATTATACTTTCCCCTCCTTTGCCAATTACCCTTTTATTGCAGTATATCTGGATGAATGTTTATGTTGTTAATAACCTTGTTAAGAATGTTAGTTGGTTGGTTTGCCCATGGAGCTATATGGTTTGTCCAACCCAAGCTAGGACATTGTCCGAAAGCTCATCTTTTTGGCGACAGTTTTGTTATTTATATTCTCGCTTGTTCTAGTTTTGGGTGTGGCCCACATTCATATATAAACTTATATTTATAATATGTTTATAATCTCCATAATTCTCCATTTTATCTTCATATAATCTTGAAAAAAATGTCAAAAGAATTCAAAGGAAAGAGGCCAGGAATCGCCTCAGATTGCACCACAAAGCATATAGATTCCAAAATTTTCCGGGGCCCTTAAGCAGGGCCCGGACGCAATTTTTTTTCTCCAAACGACATCGCCATAGAACTGGTTTTTAGCGCATCTGATTGGTTGTTTAACATCACGTCATCTATTCATCCATGTGTCGCATTGCATGGCGTGTACTAGGGTCAAAAAAGCCCAGAGTCCTAGGGTCAAAAATGGTTAGGGTTAGGGTTAGGGTCAATAAGTTGAGAGTCCTAGGGTCAATAAAACCCACAGTCCTAGGGTCAATAAGTTGAGAATCCTAGGGTCGATAAATTGAGAGTAAAATTTACTACCATGACGTAAAAGATAGCCAATCAGATGCGCTAAAAAACAGTTCTATGGCGATGTCGTTTGGAAAAAAAAATCGCGGCCCGAACCACACGCCGTAAAGGCTTAAGCGGGCCCCAGACCCCACGCTTCGCGCTCGCATTTTCAAGTTTTGTGTGTGCCCCACATTTATATATACATTTATATATAGTATATATTTATGTATAGATATATTCTCCATTAAAATCTCCATAATTCTTCATTTTATCTGCATATAATATTTTTAACTTTTGATAAAAAAAATCAGAGGAAAGAGGCCAGGAATTTCCTCAGATTGCACCACAAAGCATATAGAATCAAACATTTCTGGGGCCCTTAAGCGGGCCCCGGACCCAACGCCGTTAGCAGGTTAGATAACTGGTGAAAATATTACTCATTCGCATCATGTTTTTCATTTTTCTGTGTTGAAATTCTGCCCATTGCACATACGCCAATTAACTGCCCTCGCTCGGCTCTGGTCCTGTGGACTTGACTTGCTAAATCTTGGGATTCCGGCCGCTTCAGTGAGAAACTCGGCGATGTTTTCGTATGGATTTGATGCTGGTATGTGTGGCTTCACTCTGAAACAAATTTGACGTTAGCAGGCTAGATATAACTGGAGAAAATATTACTCATTCGCATCATGTTTGCATTTTTTGTGTTAAAATTGTGCAGATTGCACATAGGCCTACGCCAATTAACTGCCCTCGCTCGGCTCTGGTCGAGTGGCATGATTTGACTTGCTGAATTTCGGGATTCCGGTCGCTTCAGTGAGAAACTTGGTGATGTTTTTTTATGGATTTGATGATGGTTTGTGTCGCCTCACTCTGCAACAACGTTGACGTTCACAGATTATAACTGGAAAAAATATTATTTATTCGCATCATGTTTTTGTTTTTATGTGTTGATTTTTTTCCCCGGTGCATGATGCGCCCATTGACTGGCCTCGCTCGGCTCTGGTCGAGTGGAATTGACTTGCTGAATCTCGGGATTCCGGTCACTCCCGTTAGAAACTTGGTGATTGCTACGTATGGATTTGGAGCTGGTATGAATTGCTTCACTCTGCAACAACTTTGACGTTAGCAGGTTAGATATTTGCTATGCTTTCCCAGCATCTGTGGACACAAAACCTAAAAACCAGGTCAGCATCACTTAATATACTGTAACTCATCCATTTATTTTAAATTACATCAAAAGAAAATATGACTAGCTCTAGCTAAAGCCAATGCTTGGGATGAAATTTTAATATTGGGGTTTCAGTATTACTGTCATGTTTAAACAACAAGCTTTCATTTTGGACAGAGTCCAAAAGCGGGCTGTTAATTTGATAGGATTGGACTTGGCATCACCACTAGAATCTCTTAAGCCCCTTTCACACTAGACGATTTCCCCGGCAATTCCCCGGGGAATTGCCGGGGAATTTCGGTCGGTCTGTTCACACTGCCAAAGAAATCCCCGGGAAGCTGCTTTTCCCCGGGAAATATTTACCCCTGCTCGGGAGTAGGGTTAAAGGTTAAAGTGTGAACGTCGCAGGGTTTGAACTTCCCCACCTGTTTGCGTCCACGGGTAATCTCGAAAGGTCACAGGGTCAAAAATAGCTAGCCAAATAATTCGCGCGGTGACTTAGTATTGCAATGCAATACCTTTCAAACTTGTCGTAAATATATTTACAGTTAAGTACAAAAGACAAATAATAACGTTTGAAAATTATACAAATAATTTAATTTTAAAGAATATGAGCAAAATGAATGGTTTTAATATTTAATAAAAGAAGTGTCGTGAAGAAGACTGTGTTTAGCTTCCTTCTCGTGTACGTGTATTTATAATTTCCCGGGGTTTGATGGCCAGTTTGAAACGACCGTGCAGATTCCCGGGAAATAGTGTCCCCGGGAGTTACCAAATGGGTCTAGTGTGAACGGTTGCTGGGGTGTTGGTGGGGTAACAAATCCCCGGGGATTAATTTTTTCGGGGGATTGGCTCTGCAGTGTAAAAAGGGCTTTAGACGCTCTGTTGGTTCTCTAAAGCCCCTTTCACACTATACGATTTCCCCGGCAATTCCCCGGGAAATTGCCGGGGAACTCGGTCGGTCTGTTCACACTGCCAAAGAAATCCCCGGGAAACTGATTTTCCCCGGGAAATATTTACCCCTGCTCGGGAGTAAGGTTTAAGGAGAAATCCCCGGGGTTTAACGTTTTTCCCGGGGAAAAGCAACTAGTGTGAACGTCGCAGGGTTTGAACATAGACATGGGTCACAAATAGCGCGCCAAATAATTCGCGCGGTGACTTAGTATTGTAATGAAGTACCTTTCAAACTTGTCGTAAATATTATATTTACAGTTTATTTATTTTTTTAAAGTACAACAAACAAATAATAACATTTGAAAATTATACAAATAATTTAATTTTAAAGAATATAAGCAAAATGAATGGTTTTAATATTTAATAAAAGAAGTGTCGTGAACAAGACTGTGTTTAGCTTCCTCCTCGTGTACGTGTATTTATAATGTCCCGTGTGGTTAGGTACCAGTCTTCTATTTTCTTATCCGCATGATGCGTTGCCTAGCGTGTATTATCGTCGACCCATTAGCCTCTGTCATGACCTTTCTAAAAGGTCAACGCGAGGAAAATTGTCAAAATGGCGGCGCTTACCAACAGCAACACGTGTGTCGTCGATGTCAGAACTTTATGGCTTACGACAGAGCTCTAAAGGCTGTGGTTATTTCGAAAGGATAAATCGTAGGCATAAGGCTAAATGTCATCCAAAACCGTAAAATTACGAAAGAGAAAGAAACAGCGACTGAAAAAATGGTCAGTTTGTGAAAGCGTGCTGCGCTATATACGTACGTGCGTAGCTAGCAGATGTCAGACAAGTCGACCGTTGAGACAACTCGCCCGTTGAGACAACTCGCCCGTTGAGACAACTCGACCTTTGGGAGAGCTATAGCTGTACTTCGACGTTTACATTGTTTATAAACAGTTAATGTTGGGCCGACTTTCCTCGTGCAATGTTGCCATACTTCTTTGTTGACAAACTGCAAATTCATTGTACCTTTACCATGTTAATGTTATTAATGCTTGCTATTTATCCTCTGTTAACAATTTAGGTGTAAGCTTAGTCCGAAAAAAACACCAAAACGGTGGCGTCCAGAAATTGTGCACACAATCGACCGAGTGCTCCCTAATTGGTCGTGGCGCAATTGAATAATTCTTGAAAAATTCAAGTTTAATATTTACGAAGTTCTTTTAATGTCAGGTTTCAGTCAATAAAAGGGTAAAATATTACTAGATTTCACAGGCGTCTGTACATTTAATGTGACAGTATTTAAAACTGGTTTTTAAATTAACATTGCAGGATTAGGAATGTTGAGGTTTAACGTCCATATAGTAATTATGTGAACCAAGTGCTTGTGTGTAAAGCCCCAAATTTATATTTGATGTCAAAAAATTATTAAAAATACAAAAATAATATTGCTTGTACATGTATCAAGTTGTATGAAGTGGCCCCAGGATTTGTTTACTGTATGGCATTCAAATATGGCTTTCAAATAAAGCTTCAGTTCAGTGCCACTGAATTTTTTGTTTTGTTTAAATGTTAATTGGGCCTAACCGGTTTTCTAAGGAGCATAAATATACGGCGGGTCTTTTCAAGTGCAGGAAAGAAAATCTAGTTTTATGATTGGCCATTTTTTATTAAGTATTTCCCCGCAATTCACTAACTATCTGTTGTCTTTCCTCCATGGTAAAGCTACTTACGTTAGTTTTACGCGCGAGCTCGGAAGCCATATTGACAAATTTCCTCAAAACGCCCTCTTCGGTTGATTTTCGTCATTTCATGACAGAGGCTAATGCCACGCGCCCTCAGTTTACACATTTCCCGGGGTTTGATGGCCAGTGTGAAACGACCGTGCATATTCCCGGGAAATAGTGTGAACGGTTGCTGGGGTGTTGGTGGGTAAAAAATCCCCGGGAATTTCCCGGGGATTTATTTCCCGGGGATTGGCTCTGCAGTGTGAAAAGGGCTTTAGTCTTTTCTATATATTTTACCATAGTATGGGCTCAGAAGGTCTCTCACTTGTTGTCCCTTCTGTTCGCACTTTCACTCGCAAAACACATTTTACCATTTCCTCTCATCCCTTTACTGTATCTGTTCCAAAGGCCAATGCTGTGAGATATTCTTGTAGCTTTTTTTCTCTCGCGTTGCTGCACTTTGGAACTTCCTGCCTGTATCCTGCTTTGCACAAACTTACAATCTGACCGTGTTCAAAAGAAATATAATAGATATCTTCTCTCTCTTAAATTTGTATTTCTTTATTTCTCCTGTATCCGACATCTTTGATGGGCGATTTCCTAATAGTAATACCGTTGGGAAAATAAAAGCCTAACGATACATGTAGGCAGTTGATAATTCGTTCGTCTTTTGGTAAAAATGATGTAAACTTAACCAGTTCGCCCCGGATGACGCATAAACACGCCAAGTTCAAGTTCGGAAATGTATGTGAGCAGCGAGCAAGGCCGGAAATGCGTGGGTGTGCTTCCCGGCACTATCAGGCTGAACCCGCTTCGGATCGAGTTTCGTTAAAAATAATCCCGCCCGGCGGCACGGCGATGTTAAAATAATCTCGGCGCGATCTGGTTAATAACCAATTGTTTACAGTGTATGTAATGTGATACTGAATATTGGATGGAAATTTGAAGGAAATCAATCTGTGTTTCTAGATCTCACGTTGTGACGAATTGAGTCTGCATGTGTTTATCCCAGACGCCTCATACATTAACCAGGTTATTCCTCATTTGCACACGTGTATTTTTTGATATCCAATTGACAGAGCGTACTGCTTGATCCAATGGAAACGATGTTGAATTGGCACCCGCGATCCTCAAAGTATTTGTTTACCCAGGTCTCTCAGAAACGGTTCTTTTAATACAAAATCTACTGTTATTATATTTTGTTAAATCGAATGGAAACACGCCCCGTGGATTTCTATCGGGAAGAAAGCATACCTGATTGACTGGGGGAAATGTACACGATCTTTTGCTCATTCACAAAGAGTTTAATTGGTATCACGCTCTGAGACTAATCTTATTGTATGCTTTTGTATAGCGCTGGAATGACGACTGATACTTTATTCTATAGTGAGCCTAGGAAACCTATTCAAAAAAGTGCTTTCTCCAAACTCATACATTCCATGGAGTGTTAAAAGTAGGATTGTTATGCTTCTCATTAAAAAATAAATCCTGTTTTTCTAAAGAGAGTTATTAATCAAAATGGCATGGTGCTTTCTGAAGAAAAAAAAAGAAAAAAATATTTGTGCTTTACCAGCCAAGATAAATATTATTTGGTATACTCATTTTATATAATTTATGCAGCACTTCGTGTGCCATGTCAAAGTGGTATTGTTCCCGTAACGCTACAAATTCCAAACTATGTTGGAGTAAATCGCAAGGCTTGGTATGAATGGACAAGTACAAAAGCATCATAAAACGAATTGTCCATAGCCTGTTTGCATAGAACATAACATTTGTTGGTCACCTTTTTATTTTTCAAAACCTACAATTTTGCTTTTTGGGTGTAACGTCATGGTCACACCCCCTTTAAAGAATGTATGCCTGTTGTAAATCTAACCCGTACGAAGGTGGTCGTGAATCCGATGGTCTTCAGTGTTGGAGCATTTGTCATGTGTTTTCAATTCATTAAACTCTGTCAAAGTGATTGTTGTACCATGTAGTACCGCAATTTGAGACCTATAGTGAACCTGGCAAAATAGAACTTGTTCATATGATCATTTCACTTCAGGGTTGACACAACACGGCGGTGTGTATGCTGCCTGCACGAACATTGTGATTTCGGTTTCTCGGTTGGAGATACAATTTTGCAATGGAGAATGGTTTTAATAACAGATATGACCGCTTTAAATTGGTAAGTTGTGTTCTTACTAAGTTAGGCAATTAAACGGACTTGTACACTGTAAAAAATAACCGTAAAATAACGTGGTTTTCCACCTTAAAAAAACCAAAAAAATCGCCGTATTCTTTTTTTACGGATTTTGGACGTGATATTATGATTTATTGTGATTATAAATCCAGGCACACTACCTTAATTTTACGATTTAAAAAAAACAATTACAGGTGGAAAACAACCCGTTATTTACGGAAATTTTTTACAGTGTAAGCATATACCCTTAGGCCAAAACTACATAGTGGATGGAGAATCAATTTGAAAGAAAAACGATACTACAAAATCTCGATTAAGTCCAGTAGTTTTAGCTCCAGACCACATTTTGGTGAAGCAAAGTCGTGGTAAATTTGTAGGGCTATCTTGGTATCATTTGTCTTCCACTTTAGAAAGATTATCCATCTATTTGTATCATGATAGTTTTAGCATCGGGGTTGTGGGGAAGTATATTATTTTGTCCGTTTTTTTGTGGGCTTCTGGCCTGCAAATACCACAAAAACGCACTCCCTTTTTGATCACGACAACGCTCAGCCAATTGACTGATTGTCTTATTGTTGTGAGCTACTATGAGGCGTATCAACACCGAGTAGAGCGCAGTGTGAGCGCAGTGATAGCGCACAGTGACAGCGACTAGATCGAGTAATGAGGGGCGCATTAGAGAGCAAGTTGAGCGCACCGTTAGCTGGCGAGTGAGTGCAGTATGAGCGTAGCTTGAGTTACTTTCTGGCCACTTGAGACAGAAACGTTGGGTTTCTCTGTATTACGTCCTCGCTGCAATTGTTCAATTTATTTAATATTTTTGGTAGCCGTAAGGTCTCTTATGGAAGCGCATAGGCCTATGTGATGCGATCAAGCAATATCAGTCGGAACTCGGCAATTCTTGTTTTGAGATAGGGCAAAACTATGTTCGTAGGGGTGGACAAATCCAAATTGACTTTTTTACAAAAACAGATGGGGAAAAATATTTATCTTTTACATGAAAATACTTCTTTAACCAAATTCAGAAGGGAAGTGAAACAAAAACTTTATTTTCTCAGTTTCTTTATTTTTAACGTGCTGGTGTTCAAATTGTAATTGTTTAACCAAAGGTCGTTTTAACATGGGATTTTCACTGAAATGGAGCCTGAAGTACGCTACAGAAGAATATGTAAAAATCCCCAAAATGACATGGGCCTACTTCAGACTGATTTTGCTTGATCGCATCACATATGTGATAGGGCCTTAACGACAGTTGGTAGTCGGAACGGGGGCAATTCCATACATGAACATCACTTAATTGACACTGTGTACAAACATTATGAGACCGGTCTGAAAAATGCATGCTCAACGTGTGTTGTATATTGTGTATACAATACAACGTGCATTGGGTATGCAGTCAAAAAAGCGCATGCGCATACTACTACTAGGCTCTTCTTTGATTCCCAGTTCAAATTGATTTTTTCGTGTGATGTCTCAATCAAAAGCTCATAACAAATACAATGCTAACAAATTATCTGTTCAATTTGAAAATCAGGGTGCAACCCCCTAAAATCACGTTTGATATCGCCATTTGCAATCATCAAAAAACAAAACTACTCAATAATTTTAAAATACTTGACTGGACTGTAAGTGAATAACAGTATTAAGCATCCTAGCAAATCACATCAATAGGGTGTGCTGTGGTTTTCAAGAAAATAATGGAAGAACAAATCGTTAGAACACTTGACGATTTTTAAATACTGGCCTTGATTTACTGAATTTACTTAGTCCACATTTTATTTGCAATATGGTTACACATCAGTGAATGGGTGCAAGGCAACTAGTCTGGTTTCATAACCTGACAATTCCCTGGCGTCTACAAATTGCTTTTTTGTCTGAAGGAAGTCAAGGAACCAGACCACAAAAACACCATTAATGTTCTTTGTTTTCACAGCATATGTGAACACAAAGCTTAAAAAACAGGTCAGCATCACTATAGTATAACCCATCCATTTGTTTTATATTCATCAAAAGCAAAAGTTACCAGGGGCCGATTTCACGAAACGCTAAGACGCGTCTCAGAAAGAGTAACTCGTCCCAACTCGGCGACTCAAAAAACGATTTCATTAAAGTTAAGACGTGTTCAACCTGTCCTAACTTCCTTAGCAACGCGGCTGAACTCGTCTTAACCTAAAATCGGTTCGAGGGTCGTCTTATCTCATTAATACGTGCGTTAATCTGTATTGTCTGAAAACCATTGCATTATCTTCTCGTTTAAGGCAACATTTCGGCCTAGAGTTTTAGTTTCGAAGAAGAAACAGATCAGATTTGTATACGTGTGTATAGTTTTTAAAACTAATTATTTATACGCCAAATAGTCGACTCTGTCGTACAGAACATGCAGCTACGTGATTGTACTGCGCAGACTAGTTTTCTGGTGAAAGTTTGAGTTCTAGCACGCGCGCACGCGCTGGAAGTTGGTTTGCGTGTTTCTTTGCAACGACTGTTTCCTCTAGCGGTAAAAACAGACACGAAACAGCCAACAAAATGGGTATAGTTGCGTCTTTCATGAGATGGGTTTAGTGAAATCGATCTAAAAGCCTCCTCACACATAGGTGAATCCATTAAACGCAGCCTGGTGAATTGGGTAAATTTGTCAATTCTGGCAAATTTTGACTGAAACTGTTTGAAAATGTATGCCGTTCGTTTTTGAACGTCAACCAATCGTTACAATTCGCTTTCATTCGTCATAAAATTTCGGATTCAATTAGGTACAATACGTAATTAGTCGCTACATTTTGTACAAGTTTGCAAACTATCGCAAAGATTCGTCATGGGATCGTCCTCGATCACTTGATATGCAAATTAGCTGATCGCAACCTGATAACTTGCGACCTCTATACGCCAGTTGACGAACGCTATGCGAAGACTTTCCGATTGGTTAACGTATTGAAACGAATTTTAACGAATGATAGATAGACGAAACTTTTATTCGCCCCAAATTTTTCAACATGCTCAAACTTTTCCGACAAACAAGACTAATCGCAACGGACACAAAAAGCTCACAAACGCATCCATACGAACACACCAACGATGTACAACGTACATAACGAATTTTACTCAAGTCCTATTCGCCAGTAGGCCTATATACACGCAAGTTGACGTCGTTTTTTTTTTCGTCTTTGTGTGAGGAGGCCTTAAGTGTGAGGAGGCCTTTAGGACACGTCTTAGCCAAGATTGATCTTTGAGCTGGGACTCGTCCGAAGTTCTAAGATGAGTTATACGATAAGACGACAATATTGGGGTTTCGGTATCACTGTAGGCCTAATGTATAAACAATTAACCTTTAATTTTAGGTATGTTTCAAGAAGTTTGGATAAAATCCGACAAAGTTATGAAACTCTAATGAAAGTCGGGACAGGAAAGTTGAAATGGGGAAAAAGGCTTTTAAAGTTAAACCAAATTTAATCTTTTGAGAAAATGTTATTATATCAACCCAAACTCCTTAGCAAAACTATCACTCAGCCAAAATGGAGATGGGTCTCCTGTATCGTGTATGTCAATATCTTTAATCAACTGCCATACTCCATTTGTAGAAGTCCTCTAGACGACCAGTCATGAAATATTTAGTGCTTAGCAGCTCCGTGAAATTGGCCCCTGTTGGTTTTCTTAGTCTTTTCTATAGATATTACCATGCATGGTATGGGCTCAGAAGGTCTCTCACTTGTTGTCTCTTTCACTCGCAAAACACGTTTTGCCATTTTCTCCCATCCTTTTACTGTATCTATTCCAAAGGCCAATAGGCTATACTGTGAGATATTCTTGTAGCTTTTTTTCTCGGCGTTGCTGCACTTTGGATCTTCCTGTCTGTATCCTGCTTTGCACAAACTTACAATCTGACCATGTTCAAAAAATTGTGAATTGATATATTCTCTCTCTTAAATTTGTATTTCTTTATTTCTCTTGTAGCCGACATCATTGAGTGGGCTTTAGGGCCTTGTGATTGGCGATTTCCAGTGAAACACAAAACATAATACAAAATTACCAATTGTTGAGTAAAACAAATTCGCCAAAAATAGTAAATATCGTTTCCCAATACCGTTGGGAAATAAAAGCCCAACGGTACGTGTAGACAGTTGATAATTTGGTCTTTGGGTAAAAATGATGACGCTTAATTGCCCATTTAATAACAAATTGTTTACAGTGTATTGTAATGTGATACTGAATATTTGATGGAAATTTGAAGGAAATCAACCCGTGTTTCTAGATCTCACGTTGCGACGAATTGAGTCTGTGTTTATCCCAGACGCCGCAATCACTAATTTGAGTGAGTGAGTGAGTGAGTGAGTTTTTAGGGTTTAACGCCGTACCAGCACCAATGGCCATATTCACGGCGGGAACAAATTTCATTCAACAATTTTTTATTTCATTCAACAATTAATGTGAAGAAGTTACAGTTTTAGAGGTGGGAGGAAAACCCCAGAAGAATATCCTGGGGAAAAACCCACGGAGTCAGGCAGGGACTGAAAACCCAATCCACATATTGGCCCAGGCCGCACTAATTTGAAGCAGAACGAGGCACCAGATTATTCCTCATTTGAAAAAAAACCAAAAACATACCTGATTGACCGCGGGGAAAATGTACCCGATCTTTTGCTCATTCAAAAAGAGTTTAATTGGTATCATGCTCTGAGACTAATCTTATTATATGCTGTTTGTATAGCGCTGGATGATGACCACTGAAACTTGATTATATAGTTGCCTAGAGACCTTATTCAAAAAAGTGCTTTCTTCAAACTCATACATTTCATGCAGTGTTGGAAGTAGGATTGTTATGCTTCTCATTAAAAAAATAAATCCTGTTTTTCTAAAGGGCGTTATCAATCAAAATCGCATGGTGCTTTCTGAACAAAAGTATTTTTATTTATGCTATACGAGCCAAGATAAATATTATGTGGCATACTCATTGTAGATAAATTGTGCAGCACTCTGTGCCATGCCAAAATGGTATTGTTCCCGTAATGCAACAACTTCCAAATTATGTGGGAGTAAATCGCAAAAGTTAGTATGAAAGGACAAGTACAAAAGCATCATAATATGTCCATAGCCTGTTGGCATACAGAAAATTTCTATGGTCACTTTTTTACTTTTCAAAACTTAAAGTTGTGCTTTTTTGGTGTGGAACCTTACAAAAATATATGTTAAAATTGAATTGACAATTTTCTAGCATTTTGTATTTGTTATTAGTAATCAAATGAGAATTATGACACATCGCGTCAGGCATCAATCTCGGGTGTAATTGGTCCGAACACTGGGCGGCGCTTAAAGGGAAACTATGTTCTTGAACCGCCCAATTGGGAGGCAAAACGCATTTTTGAACGAAACTATGTTAATCGGAAAGAGCATTTAAAAGTATGAAATAAATATCCACACAACCATCCTTTAAAAACTGGGCTTGTTGGTGTTATTCTTGTGTAGAACGAGTTTCGGAGGTCACAAAATTGACCCCCAAAACTCGAGCTTTTTGGGTGTAGTCATGATTCCAGCCGGAAAGAGTTTGCCTTTTGCGGACTTGTAAGAAACCATTTTTGTGACCTATCATCACAAAATGAGCGTAAAGTCGGCAAAATCAAAAATCGAGATATGGGTATTTCTAAATTCTGTGGAAACAGAGCTTTCCAATGGTATATAACACTTGGAGGTTTGATACTCAATATTTTTTGTATTTTTATTTTTTAGTCTAGAGTCTTAATACAGAGATTGTGAGAAAACTGGCATTTCTTGCGAGAAATTGTGTGAAAGGCATAGAAAGGCATAGTCAAAATTTTCTCAAAAACTAATGTTGTTTTTATCTGATCGTCCTGAAAAATTGGGAATTGATTGTTGGGGATTTAGTCTTAAAAAAATCATATAATCTCAAAATCGACCACCCCTTCAAATTTTGACTTTGAGTGGCCGTACTGGGAAATCACTCCGTGCGACTTTACGCTCATTTTGTGATGACAGGTCACTTTTGTTTATCGTACATTGAATGTAAACGACAGGAAAAACGTATGCATACTTCATCGTGTCCGATGTAAACAACCAGGTTTTTGTTGTCGTCTTTTCATGGGAACGGTATTAGGTTGGTTTCCTTTTAACCAGATGTTTAAAATAGGATAAGTGAACAATCCAAAACATGAAACTTTTCGAGATTTTAGGATCTTGGTTCCCTTTAATTGATCGCTGTCCTACCAACAGGGTATCTATGGCCACCACATAAACGATGCTTTACGGTACGGCGACCGCATAGACCCATACTACCAGTACCACTGCAACGGGCGACCAATGTTGCGGAATGTCTTGCCGGACTTTGGAGGCGCCGAGGCCCGTCATCAAGAAAACCTCAAGCAAGAAACAAGAAAGAAATTTCACATCTACTGCGCAATAGGCGTGCTCGTGTTTCTCGTCATGGTCCTGATGACTTTCGGGATGGGAATCATTCTTGTCCTAACAGGTGCATTTTAGGCATTGTTTATGTGGCCTTTATAAACCATGGAGGAATATAGAAGGAACCAAGTTATACGCGTGTGGCCTTTGTGCTAAAATGTAGTCTTGAGTGCAAGGCTGTGCTGTATCTGCAACGTATTTACATGGTGATCAGTGTGGGTTGCATGTACATTGTATTGCCACCCATGTGGAGTCTATAATCACTGGCAGTTTTAGTCACAGACTTGCAGTTTAGTATTTTCGGGTTTTATGTTTTTCTTTACTATGCTTCGCGAATCCAAGGCGAATGGGCGGGGGGGGGGGGGGGGGGGGGGGGGTTAGTGAGTGCGTATGCAAATTATCAATATTAATTTATGTGTATTTCTCAATGGCCAATCACATCACGTGGTTTGCATAATACTCCTAAATTACCGGGTTTCAAAATGTCTAATCAGCTTCTTAGAATTTGCAAATGTTAGGGCCAATTCAATCAAGGACCAATCAGATCCCGTGCTTCGAATGCAGCACATTAATTAACATAACAACAAAACCCGGAAATAATGACTAAAACTTCAAGACTGAGAATGAAACTGCCAGTGATTAGACTCCACATGGGTGGCCAGTACAGTACAATGTACATCCAGCCCACACTGATCACATACGTTGCAGATACAGCACAGCCTTGCACTCAAGGCTCAAGTTAAATGTTGTTGGGAATACTTGCCGGTGGAAAATATAGTTTTTGTTTCATCAGCACGTAAAATATATGATAATTGAATTGAAGATTTGTTAGTTTCTACCCTTTTTTTAACACTTGATTTTGCGGTTTCGGGAGTTGAATTATTCATAAGGTTCTTCATGAATTGTTTATACTTTTAAGCCAATAATTAGCGCGGTGGAAGAATAGCCAATGGTAACTCGAATGTCCTCAAGTTTCGTCCATTTGTAAAAAGGGGTGAGTTAAAATATAAACATTAAGAGACAAGTAATTTAAGTAGCACAGAATTCAGTTCATATGCCTAAATAAGTTCCAGCGGGACTTCTATTAATAAAATGAGAGTCTGGAAGAAACGTTTTCTTGGCATAAATTGTAAAAATTGTTTTTAAATTCAAGACGTGGATTTAACCTTTACCCAAAGTAACGAATTATAAACGGTTCCAATGACTGCAGTAACCGTGTTAGTCTTTTTCACGAAAATCGCGCGCCTTAATGCGCGTACACACATGCAGTCGTGAACCACATAACGACCGAGGATCGATATTGTGTTTTCCTTTGTTCCTTTACTATACCCTAACCCCATTACTTAGCGCTTTCCCCAACGATCGAGGACCGAATTCGGACAAGCAAACCGTCCTTCGACGATCCTTTGTTCCCTTTGTTCTCTTTGTGTTTCGATCCTAGATCGTAATACGATACAAGAACACACACACATGGGATGGCGTAGTGCTTGTTTCCTTTTGCGATCGAGGATCGAAAAACAAAAGAAAACAAAGGGAACAAAAGATCCTCGAAGGACGGTTTCTTTTTCCTCGATCGGCAAGATAAGCGCAAAGCAATGGGGTTAGGTTTCACTAAGAATAAAGGAAAATACAATATGGAATCCTCGGTCGTAATGGCAATTCACGAACTATAGTTCGTTAGTATAATTTTGCTGACATCTTGTTATTGGTTGAAATTTTGCTACCCCAGAGGGGTAGCAAAAATCGAGAAATAAAGAAAAACATAAGACAAGTGTTAATAAAAGGCCTGGTGGGCTTAAAGGCGCTGGTCTTGACTCCAGTCGCTGTGGTTGCAGGTCTAAACTCAGTCCAGTCGCCATAGCTGCACAGCCACGATGGCCTTGACGAAAGAGCCAATATTTTAGAGGGACTATTATACCCTTTGCACTTGACGTCAACTTCTAACTTTCGCAGATCCAGTATACGTATTTTGCAGAATGTACTTTTTATTGCATTTCAGTTTCAAAAAAATTGTGTCTAAACAAAAATGCTTTTTTTAGGGGGAGGGTGCTAAATCCCGTGGCGATAAACTGTTTGCCATGTTTGTTGCGGATTGAACTTCAAAAGCTCAGATAGAGACATTCATCAACTACAATTCCAACATTTGTTATGAACACCTACATAAATAGTAAACAGTTTACAAACAAACATCCGCTGTAACAGGAGTGCAATTTCCAAGAATTTTTAGGAAAACCGAAACCCAAATGAACGCTCGTGACGAATTTTAATTTCCATGCCTAAACTCATATGTAGCTATATATTCCTATGACCCACATGCATAATCAGGTATTTTGTTTAATCAACGCGCACGTTGTGATTGGTTAAACTTTTACCCCTCGTATTTACATACAAACTAACAATTATGAATAATTCAACTCCAAACTGCGAATCAAGTGCAAAAAAGGCCTCGCGGTCTTGACTCTAGTCGCCACAGCTTCATAGCCATAATGGCCTTCAGGCCCGTACGCAGGATTTTTTATGGGGGGGTGCGAATTTGTACTTGATGGGACCAACAATGGGACCAAAATTTTTCGTGTGCCAGTACCGTTATTTCTACATCAAAATACCATTATTTACCCCGGAAAATGTGGACCTTTTGGTAATTTGGGGGGGGGGGGGGGGGGGGGGGGGGGGGGTGCGTACGCACCCGTCGCACCCCCCCCCCCCCCCCCCCCCCCCCCCCCCCCCCCCCCCCCCCCCCCCCCCCCCCCCCCCACCCCCCCCCCCCCCCCCCCCCCCCCCCCCCCCCACCCCCCCCCCCCCCCCCCCCCCCCTGTGTACGGGCCTGGCCTTGGCTAAAGGCTACCCGACATGTGACGTCAGTAGGCTCAATGTCTACATAGGGCCTTTTCAAATTCCTGGCTTCGTCTTCGTCTTTGGCTTGAGGCGAAGTTAGATTCCCAACTGCGAGATCCCCTCCCACCTTTTTGATGCCTGTTGTGCTTCAGAAACATTCAATCTACTGATATGAACCCAAAAGTTAGACTATTTATATTTGCTTTAATTTCTATTTGTTTCTCAGTAATTCGGAATTCGGAGGCGAAGCCAAAGCCGAAGACGAAGCAAAGGTTTCGAAAAGGCCCATAGAGCGCCGCGCTGCGCTTTGGTCTACATCGTCTTCGCTGTTAATGTTTCACATAGCATTAGGACTGCTGGCGAGACGTTTGACACTGAGTTCAATCTGCTCTTATTCCTCCATGGTTCAATATTGTTCTAGTACTGTGTGTATCCGTATGTGTTAACATACTTGAGACCTGTATACAGTTTCTCGGGAATTTGAAAACGAACCCACAATTTACCAACTTTTCTGGGTTTGGTGATGTAGTACTTCCAGACGGGACGGTTCCTCACATTTTTGGAAGTGCGGGTGCAGGTCTCAATACTAATTCACAAAGTTAAGCAAAGTCCGAGTGGCATTTCCTCTCTTTTTACAGGCCCTGATGAACCAAACGAAGCTACCATTATGCCTGTTGCAGGTAGGCCTAACGAATTGTATTTACTTGAGGTATGTGGACCTGTGGAAATACCGGCGGGGCCCGGGCCCTTAAACTGCAAGGGAAACGACCGGCCTTGCGGGACCCATAAGACAGGGTGCCGTGTGTCTGGGGGATCCTCCGTGACCCGCCTTCCACGGGATTCTCCTGAAAAACTGCCTAGAATCAGTCTATCGTTACACTTCTATACAATAGTTATTTCATTCTTTTGAAACGCTCTCATTTTTTTCCTTTGTGATAATTGTTCCTTCCGAATCCAAGTTTTTATATTCTACACAGTTCACTTTTTTAAATTTTATTGTCTTATATTTGTATTCATTCCCGCCGTGAATACTATGGCCACTGATGCCGGCACGGCGTTAAACCCTAACCCACTCACCTAAAACTAACTCAGTCACTCACTCACTATTTACTAGAGGTCAATCGCAACTACATTACCTGATTCTAGATTGTAACCAAAAATAATAGAGCGATTATTTGTTTATTTTTGCTGAAATTCATAGTTGTTTTTATGCCTTGTCTTCATTTAATTTTGTCTAAGCATTGATTGTGCACAAGTCAAATTCAAGATGTAAATAAATTCAAAGGTACTTTAACCTCAACAGAAAATAGATCATATTCATAAATTTTACTTTGTAAAGATAACCGTTTTCATACTGTATACCCAATAACCAGCCATTTGATCAATTTGTATACTACAGAAGAACCTACTTCTTTCTCTGTGACTCAGGAAGCACCCTTGTCTGGTAGGTTTCACTTTATTTTCCATCAATTTATGGCGAGTATCTAGATTGTATCTATTAAAGGTATCTTAAGTTTCACCAAATTGTGGAAATGACACAAAAAGGGAAATATTTCAGTGAATTAATTTGTTTTAAATTTCAGTTCGGGTAGATTCCTGGATCACATTTGCTACTCAACTCTCTAAATGTACAAGAGTTGAACTCCACTTCTTGTATTTTTTTTTTTTTTTTTTTTTTAAGTTTTGCCTTTCTGTAAACTACTCTTATAGATCAAAAAGTACTTCTATGAAGATGGGGAATATGGTATGGTATTGACTTGTATGTATGGCTAATTCATTTTCTAACCATCTGTCTGTACTAAATTTATGTAAGCAATACACAGAAGGATCATAATACCAAAGCATCACACATGATAGCTGTACCTTTTCTCCCTCACATACTATTATTGATTGGTGTCCAACTGTCCACCCTATGTTAGGGGTAAAAAATGTAAAATTAAAAATGCTCATATCAACATTATTATTGTGTTCATAACTAAATAAATACCAGGCATTTTGAAATTTTGCACTGTCAAATATGTGATGCGATCAAGCAAAATCAGTCTGAAGTAGGCCTTGGCCATTTTTGGGATTTTTACATATTCTTTTGTAGCGTACTTCAGGCTCCATTTCAGTGAAAACCCCATGTGAACACAACCTTTGGTTAAAAAATTACAACCATTTGAACACCAGCACGTTAAAAATAAAGAAACTGAGAAAATCATGTTTTTGTATCACTTCCCTTCTGATTTTGGTTAAAAGAGTATTTTCATGTAAAAGAATAATATTTCCCCCTTCTGTTTTCGTAAAAAAGTCAATTTTGATTTTTCCACCCCTACGAACATATTTTGGCCCTACATGTACAGTACATGTATCTCAAAACAAGAATTGCCGAATTCCGACTGATTTTGCTTGATCGCATCACATATACCCATACCGCTACTACACTGTGTCCACCCAAAAATTGAATGTACCGGTATACTTCGACTCAAATAAACCACAAAGGAGACAAGTTATTGAGTGATGCCACAGCCTCGAAAATGGCAGTATGTTTTATTCCGGATACCAGTGAAAGGGCATACCGGTAGCAAAAAGGAAACAATTCAACAAATAAACAATTCCACAATTTGGGCCACCCAGGCCCCCGGGCAACACCAGGCCCGACCATTATAATGGGCAACACCAGGCTCAACCGGTCAAGGGGAACACCAAGCCCCTGGGCAACACCAGGCCCACCAATACAGGGCAACCAAATGCCCATTGCCAAAGAGGCAACCACATGCAACCACAAAGTTGCTTCCATCTACCGATGTTAAATTCGGTCAGGAAAATCTAGCCTCGGGAAATTCGCGAGCGCTATGACAACAAAGCAATTTGCCTAAAATATAATTTACTGCCGGATTTGATTATTAGACCGCTAAATGTGAGGACTTGTGTTACTGGTTGTCTGAATCCGACATAAATTGCCAGGCAGGGGAAAAACATAATATTTAATGCCAAAGATAAATTTATTAGTACAGCCCATGGAAATAGTTTCTTGATACGCGCGAACACTATAGGGAATTCCATGAGTAAACAATACCCTGACACTTGCAGGTGCTATCTTGGAAGCAGTGAAATGCTGATTACAGCCATATTGTGAACGTATTATAGCCTCATGATACGTTCGAGCGCTATTCGGGATTATAAACTATACAAAGCCAATCAAAGACATCTATAAGTACAGTAAACATCTTATACTAGCCTCGGGAAACTTTCGAGCGCTACAGTGTATATTGGAATGTCACCATAAACCCCAGAATTGATGAAATCTGTGAGTACCCTGAACATAGCCTCATGACACATGCGAGCGCTATATTGTGAACAAAAGATAAAAACAAAATTGCTAGAATCTAATTTATTAATACATGTACATCATAATGCAACATCAGCATGACCGCATGCCACATGCGATTACTATATTGAGAACCAACTAAAAATTGGTGGAGACATTGGGGTGGTGGTGGGATAAAAATTGCTGAACAAAAATTGAGATGTTGACTCTGGAATCGGCTGTGACAGAGTGGCTATAAAATTCGAACCCGCCAAAAGCCCCGCTTCCCCACGCGGAACCCATGACTCTCATTGGCCCAAAGTTAACTGTAGAAATTTGCATACTGCTGACCTTTTACCTTTTGCATAATTAACTCTTGTATGGCGATAGCGTGACATGAACAGTTTGTTGACCTTGCACTTAGTGCTAAATTAGGTGTGAATGTCAAAGAAATGCCATGAGAGCGTAGGGAGGCCGGATGAGCTTTCGCTGTGTATAAAACCTTTTACCGTGTAACGGTAAAAGGAGGTATATGCATTAACAGTTTGCCAACAACACACATGACATTTTAACCAATAGCCCCTGGGTCCTATTTGCATGAACATACTCAATAGAAAATTTGATATAGAGTAAAACTGCCGGACTTGCTACTATTTTGAAGTTACAATTGAAAATTCAATCATTTTTTGGCGTGGTGTCCAATGTAGAAAAAGGTATCTTCCCCCTGATTGCACCACTCCAGCAATAAGTTCCTTGCACATATTAAAATGCATGAACCTCTGCCAAACAGTGGTTAACTGGAGGTTCTCATTGGAACATGTTTTGGAGAATTACCCCTTTAAACAAAATAGTACATTCCGAAAACAAGTGCGGTGTCCGCCTGTAGTGTAGGTACTTTATGTAGTGTACGTACACACATTATTAAGTTGTAAATTAAAAGACCGTTAGGGTTTATTGGTTATTTATTTTTATATTGAAACTATGTGGCAAACATAACAAAAATTAATCTAGAGAGAAAACTCACAAGATTTAAATGATTTGTATTAAAATAAATGTGACACTATAGAACACAGTGTCAATGTAGTGCAGGTACATGTCCATATGTGACCCAGCACATTAAAATCAGGAGTAAGTCGGACATGGACTTTTTGAGATATGTACATGGTAAGATTGGACATTTTATAAGATTTGTAATGATACCCAACACAAGCCTGTAGCTCGGCCAATAACGTTTGAGCTACTGGCTTGTGATTCATTAGAAAGCTTATGAAATCTTCTTTCTTACTATGGACATATCTCAAAAGTCATTTTCCGACTTATTCCTGATGTTTATGTGCTGGGTCACATACACATTACGAGTTTCTCCCATTTAAAACTCTCTCAAAATTCCACATCCTTTTCAGAGAGAAGATTAATGGGAACGTGTCTCCTTTGGGGATAAGTATCAGTCTAATCACTCAATGCCTCCTAAAACATGCCAGTTGTGATATGACAACAGCCAACCAACGTCACCAACAGGTGGTCAGTAGGGGAATGCCCAACTGACCACGCTCGGACTGGCCCAGGTGAAAATTCCAGTTGAAACCAGTTGAACTGGACCAGTTGGGACCAGTTAAAACCAGTCGAACTGGTCTCAACTGGTCCAGTTCAACTGGGAATTGGTGACTGGTATTGAACTGGTTTAACTGGTATTGAACTGGTTTAACTGGTATTGAACTGGTTTAACTGGTATTGAACTGGTTTAACTGGTATTGAACTGGTATTGAACTGGTTTAACTGGTATTGAACTGGTTTAACTGGTATTGAACTGGTATTGAACTGGTTTAACTGGTATTGAACTGGTTTTGAAACAAAAAAACTTCAATGAACGTTCTTATAACAACAGCATGGAATTCTGCAATTAATACCAATGGAATTTACTTATTAAACATTACTAGGGGGAAGTATAGGTATACATACAATAATAACCTACTCCTATTATATATTACCTACTAAATACGTACTATACACTTAGCCATTGTCGTTAGTTAGTTTTATACTACACTTTTTTGTCCACGACATAGTCACAGCTAGTTTTTATGAATAATGTCAAAATTTGAATACGAATGGAATGTAATGGGAATTTTTAACTATGTTTGCACAAAAATATAAATTCAATCATGGAATCGTTTGAATAATTACATATAATGTCACCAAAGTGCATTTTTTGGACAAAATACCACAATTTAACATCGACTATTGCAACTGGTTTTGCAACTGGTTTTTCAACTGGTTTTCGCAACTGCATGGTTTAGCGCAACTGGTTGTTGCAACTGTTTTTTTCAACTGGATTTTGCAACTGCATGGTTTGGGCAACTGCATGGTTTGGGCAACTGCATGGTTTGGGCAACTGCATGGTTTGGGCAACTGCATGGTTTGGGCAACTGCATGGTTTGGGCAACTGCATGGTTTGGGCAACTGCATGGTTTGGGCAACTGCATGGTTTGGCGCAACTGGTTCTTGCAACTGGTTCTTGCAACTGGTTCTTGCAACTGGTTCTTGCAACTGGTTCTTGCAACTGGTTCTTGCAACTGGTTCTTGCAACTGGTTCTTGCAACTGGTTCTTGCAACTGGTTCTTGCAACTGGTTCTTGCAACTGGTTCTTGCAACTGCATGGTTTTTGCAACTGGTTTTTGCAACTGGTTTTTGCAACTGGTTTTTGCAACTGGTTTTTGCAACTGGTTTTTGCAACTGGTTTTTGCAACTGGTTTTTGCAACTGGTTTTTGCAACTGGTTTTTGCAACTGGTTTTTGCAACTGGTTTTTGCAACTGGTTTTTGCAACTGGTTTTTGCAACTGGTTTTTGCAACTGGTTTTTGCAACTGGTTTTTGCAACTGGTTTTTGCAACTGGTTCTTGCAACTGGTTCTTGCAACTGGTTCTTGCAACTGGTTCTTGCAACTGGTTCTTGCAACTGGTTCTTGCAACTGGTTCTTGCAGCTGGTTCTTGCAGCTGGTTCTTGCAGCTGGTTCTTGCAGCTGGTTCTTGCAACTGGTTCTTGCAACTGGTTCTTGCAACTGGTTCTTGCAACTGGTTCTTGCAACTGGTTCTTGCAACTGGTTCTTGCAACTGGTTCTTGCAACTGGTTCTTGCAATTTTTTCGGAAGTCGAGGGGGATGTTGGTTCTTGGCAATAGGTATTTTTAATAAATCAAGTTGGGGAAAATGTGCTGTCTGTTGATTCTGTTGGGGATGTAATTCGACTTTTAAAGAATGTTTCATTTGGTTCCTGTTCACTTGACCAGTTGGTACATGTAACTGGTTTCAACAATTGGTTTCAACTAGATATTGTTAATAAGAAAGACCAGTTCAGGGTACGTAACTGGTTCCTTCAACTGGTTTAAACTGTTTCCTATTGTCGCCACAAGATTGACCAGTTGGTAAATGTTCCTACAACTGGTTTCAACTGGTTCCTATTGTCGCCACACAAATTACCAGTTGGTAACTGGTTCTTTAACTGTTTACAACTGGTTTCAACTGGTTTTTGTTGAATCCGGTTGAGCTACCAGTTGATGCCAGTTGATTCCATCACGTACCAGTTGGATACCAGTTAATTCCAGTTCAAAACAGTTGAAACCAGTTGAAAGTTTAACTGGTTTCAACTGGAATTTTCACCTGGGGGGTCAGCTAAGGTCAAGCTATAAGCACTCCTCTGAGAGTTTCTGCAGAAACTAGAGGGCAATTATTATAATAAGTATAGCCCACACTGTACACATGATGTACTGTACATGTATGTAGGTCATAACATGATATGGTATGCACAGATACAGGTAGGATTTGTGCACATAAGGTTTCCCTCCAGTGTACATAGGCCTACTGAGTCTAGATTCAGTATATTTAATTATGCAAGCACATGTAACACATTAAGAAGTTTTGCTTACATGTACAACGATATTTTAGCAACATTTGGCAAAATGTTAAGTTTGAAGGGCTGTGAGGCAATTTCACAAATCAAGAACTTGCACAACAACTTAGGTATTTGAAACAGGGACCTGGGTCACTGATGAAAGTTAAGAAATTGTAGCTTCACGTGTTGTTTATTTGCACTCAACTAAGTAAAAGCAAACACTAACACAAGTTTATTAACAGAAGGCCTAATGGTGGAGTTTAAAAAAAAGCAGCCTAAACACGGAAAACATCAAAGCATATGCAAATAAAATGTTCAATGTTGAAGTGGAAACTTTAAATAAATTATTACTACATGCAATTGTACAAAGATGCTCTGAATTCCCAATTTCAAACATTTTTCTAAGATTGTGTTTTTTTCTTAAACGATTAAATTAACTTGTTTGCATTTTGAATTTGTAAACATCACATACATGTACGTCTGGCTGTGCATTAATTGGAGCTGGATGTGCCAGTTAATATGCACTAATCCATGTTATAATATCCGAAATGAATTCTTACAAAAAAACCAATTCGGCAAACTGTTAAGAAAAGAAGGCTGCAGCTAGGAAAAGGCTTTCTAGTTTCTCGAACTAGAGTAAAGAAAAGCATATAATTATTTGAAAAGAACCATAATGCAGTGAAATCTGGATAAGTCAAACTCTGATAACTCCTGTCAATTAAGTCAAGCCGAGAATCCATTCCCTTCAGTAGTATAACAATGATACAACTTATCTTAAAGGTAGTATACACCATTTGCAGATATCGAAAATATTTACTACCGAATTATTAAGAAATATCCTACTCATCTGAAAGTTGATTCTAGGCATCCAGCAAAATTATTGCGCTATATATCCTGTAATTATTTCGAAAAATATAATTTTATAATGAAAAATTCGCGATCGCCGGACAGCGATCGCGAAAAAACAAAGATAAGAATAACTGCTCGACGCCGGTTGAAAAAACCCCGCTGTTTTTCGTGCTTTTCTCTGCATTCATGATCGAAACTTCGGACAGCTCAGTTAAACGATATTTACTATAAATACAACCCCCCAAATCTACTCATTCATGGTAATTCAAGCAATGATGACCAATGGTGTATACTACCTTTAACTCAAAACTCTGTTTAACTCACATAAATCAGTTACCCAAGTGGCATATGGTATCAATAGGCTATAACTACCTTGGCAGTGACCACCACAAGGGGGTATTAAAAGTCTGTCCACTGGGGCCAGCCTTCATTTCCGAAAAGGATGTGCTCTATCCGAGTTAGAGAGGTCTAACTCGGATTCGTTTAAATGGGAGAAATTCGTAAGTTATCTATCCACCCACAACTTATTTTGTCTCATTGTAAACGTTTTACTATTCATTTGAATAAAATAAAATTAGGCATAAAATAAGGCAGAAAATAAATTTAAGTGATTATTTTATCACACGTTATATCAGTTAATTAATAATATTCTGCAAATCATACCGAAAAACATAATGTGCACAATGTAGTCATGGAGACTGCATTAAGGGACTATAGTGGTTGAGAAGGGTATGTGACACGTTAATGTCGCTTGGGGCCAAGTTTAGTTCATTCTCCTGATCTAAAAGGTGTTCGTTTTTCAGGGTCCCTGACCAGCACACACCAGTCCTACCTCAGAAGTTTACGCATGACTCTTCCCTTCGGTAGGGGTTCTTGTGGGCAAACAAATCAAACTGAACTTCAAAGGTGTTCGAGAACAATGGTGTCCCCGGGTGGCAGAGTATGGTTTCCATTATACAGCGTCCTCTTACGGCTCGAATCAATAGGCGTTCTACTCTGACTACCGGCGGAGCACCAGGCTTTAAAACTTATGACCTCCACTTCCTGTCCTGACCTCTGAACTCCGACCTCTTCTCATAACTGCGGCGGGCGCCAAAAACGTGTTTGCGTTTTGCAGAGAAGATTTTTCCAGTTATTTGACGGAAAACAAGAACATCATGTCTTCAGTAGAAGATGAAAGGTTCAGTAATAAGTCAGGATCATTTCGTAATGTAGATAAATCCGTTGACATTATTTGTGATGGTAAGAAATGTGATAATTTTACCGATAATGGTGGGGAGGATAGAACAGTGCTACCCCACGGCCATGACGGCCACGGTCGCAAGTCTGATTCACGCCTCCAATCTTTGGGTCGTGATGAAGGAAAAGGCCACACTTCACGCCTTCATTTTATGAGTCGTGATAGTGATCATGAGAGTGTTCCACGCCTCCATTCTAAGGGTCGTGGTCAATTTTCAAGAGAGAAAGATATGCTTTCTTCTGATCAAGATCGCTCGGGACGTCGTCATCGAGCCAAGTCGACTAGCTCCTTTCAGAGACCGAATGACTCTGTTTTTTCAGATCAACAGTTGTCATGTCTGGAAAGTATGCAACAAAAACAGATGTGTTTTTTTCAAAGGTGTGTTACAGGACACCTTGCGAGACATGAGGTCACGTTCCAGATCTAGTTCAAGATCTAGACCCCATAGACGACAAGGGCGTAAAAGGAGATACTCCTCATCATCCTCAAGTGACTCTCCCCGTGATAGTCGTTATGGGGCAAGACAACCTTCAGATATTTCTTCTGCCCCCGATTCCCCAAAGTGTAAGAGGGGTCCAGGTCAAGAAGATGTCTTATCAATAAGGGCACAAAACATGAATGATGAAGAAAGAGAAGGGATTGCAGATGATGTAACAAAAATCCCAGGGCGAGACCACCCAAAACCTACTTCAAAGCTAGCTAACCCTCATGAAGAGGTTAAAGGCACCTTGTTCGAGTCAGAAGTACTTGACTGGTGGAAACAACAGAGGACACATGTCCTTGAACAAAGCAAGAAGGATGAATTATTGGAAGGGATGAAGCCAGACCCGTCTATTGACGAATATTTTAAGGCCCCAGATATGCCAAAACCCATCAGGGGGACCATGAAGAAGACCAAGTTTGAAGCTTGGAAGAGTGATAATTCAGTCTGGTCGATCCAGGAGGACATGCTCCGTGCCTCTATTCCGCTCATTAAAGCGGTTGAAAAGATGCAAGATGCACCCGAAGGGTTTCAAGAAGTGAAAACCCTTTTGACGTCTTCGGGCAGTCTTTTAGGGTCAGCAATACAAAGGGTGTCAGTTTTCAGACAACGACATGCCGACCTCTTCATTAAGGAAGGGTACCTCAGAGATGTGACTCCTTCAATGGGCTGTATCCTGGGTGATGAATGGGCC
Organism: Crossaster papposus; assembly: GCA_037893245.1. Lineage (NCBI taxonomy): Eukaryota > Metazoa > Echinodermata > Asteroidea > Velatida > Solasteridae > Crossaster > Crossaster papposus. The sequence goes on along the minus strand of JBAIAA010000567.1, from coordinate 10,716 downwards.
CAGAAAGTCGAAGAGGAGGACAAGCTCAACAAAGTGACACAAAAAGTAGTAAAGGGTACGTCAAGTACACCAACGAACCAGAAAATGGCTCCGAAAGATAAAGGCAATACTTTCAGGAAATCTTTCAACTACAATAAAGACAAGTCCGCCTCATACAGTAGTCGGAACAGGAACAACCGTGGGCAATACCATAAGTCCTTCAATACTAGAGGACATGGGCGAGTTGGCCAGGGTTATAATTCTTTTCGTTCTGAATCAAAAGGAAAGGACTACAACCAGACAAAAAACCCAAAAAACTAGATGTCAAGCCTCCAGACACCAACAGACAACAACAAGAGCCCGATTTGGTAAACTACTATGGGCGTCACTATGCAGGCAGGATAAAAAATTATCTTTCCGAATGGGCAAAGATGACCAACGATCCTTTTATTCTTCAATCTGTAGTAGGTTACCGAATCGAGTGGGTATACCAACCATGGCAGATAAAAGTGCCAAAACAGTTTCACATGAACGAGAAACAACGTCTGTTAACTCAAAAGGAAATAGCAAATATGTTGGAAAAAGGAGCAATAAGACAAGTGGAGCATCGACCCGATCAATTCATCTCCACGATCTTTGTCATACCCAAGAAATCAGGGGGATTTCGACCCGTTTTCAATTTGAAACGGCTCAATCGGTTCGTCAAGTCCGAACACTTCAAAATGGAATCAATGAGCATGATAAAACAGTTGATTCAGAAAGACGATTGGATGGTCTCCATCGATCTAAAGGATGCCTATTTCATGATCCCAATTGGGTCCGAAGACAAGAAATTTCTGAGGTTCGAATGGGAGGACAAAATAATGGAGTTTCAAGTACTCCCATTCGGGTTGAAATCGGCTCCTCGACTATTCACGAAAATGATGAAGCCAATCATTTCTCATTTACGACAGAGATCAATGAAAGTGATTATTTATCTAGACGACCTTCTCTTGATGGCTCAGTCCGAAGAAGATTGTCAGTCCCAGAAACAATACATTCTACAGTTGTTCGAGAAACTGGGTCTGTTAGTGAATTGGGAGAAATCTCAATTGATACCATGCCACAAGATTTGTTTTCTAGGACACATGATAGACTCATGCAGTATGACACTGAGTCTCCCGGAGGAAAAGGTAAAACGGTTAGAACTTCTGTGCAAACAAACTTTAAAGAAGCCCCAAATAACTGCAGAGGCGTTGGCCAGCATACTGGGGAAGATGAATGCAACAGCCGAAGATGTAGTTCCGGCACCGGTATTTTTCAGGGCGTTACAGACAGATTTAATTCCGATTGTCCAAAAGGACCCTACCTACCAGAGTCTGGTTACCTTGTCAGAAACGAGCTTTCAGGAGCTTCAGTGGTGGGCTCAATGCCTCCATCAGTGGAACGGGAAACCAATGAGGTTACCAAATCCAGAAATAACAATAACATCAGATGCGTCAACCCAGGGGTGGGGTGCCCACTGTGGGTTGATCGAGACAGGGGGACGGTGGTCTCTAACCGAAAAAGAGCACCACATAAATTATCTGGAATTACTGGCAGCTTTCCTCGCCCTTCAAACCTTTGCAGTGGACAGGAAGAATTGCCATATAATGATGCGTCTAGACAATTCTACAGCAATAGCATACATCAAGCACAAAGGAGGGACCCATACCTCCAGCCTCTCCCACCTAGCGATCAAAATGTGGAAATGGTCTATGAAACGAGAGATCATACTTACTGCATACCACGTCCCAGGGATAGACAATTGCATAGCAGATTACCAGTCACGAGTGTTTGTAGACAGGCTGGAGTGGATGTTACATCCCCAGATTTTCGCACAGCTGTGCCGACATCTACAGTACCATCCAACAATAGACCTTTTTGCCTCCAGACTAAACCATCAGATTCCTCGGTATGTGGCGTGGAAGCCAGATCTAGGGGCAGTAGCGGTAGACGCTTTCTCAATGAGTTGGACGAACGAACAAGCATATGCATTTCCGCCCTTTTGTCTCTTGGCACAAGTGTTGAGAAAGGTAGAGATGGACAAAACAACAATTCTTGTAGTAGCGCCAACATGGACAACACAGATATGGTACCCCATGTTACTAGAATTAGCCATAACACAACCAATCCTGCTTCCTCAGTGGGAGGACAGTCTAACTCAACCCCATTCAGGCCAGCCCCACCCATTGAGCAGTTCCCTTCATCTAGCGGCGTGGCTGCTTTGCGGAAACAGTTTACAGCGAAAGGTTTTTCGCAGGAAGTTTCGCAAGTCATGCTCGACAGTTGTAGAGCATCAACTCACAAACAGTATCAATCAGCATGGACAGCTTGGTGTAGCTGGTGTGATAGAAGGGGACTTTGTGATCCAGTTTCAGCACCTATAACTGAAATTGTGGAGTTCTTAGTAACATGTGAGAAGGACAAAGGTTTAAGTTACAGATCTCTTGGGGTCTACAGATCGGCTATTTCCCTGTATCACCAACCTATAGAGGGTAGACCGGTAGGGCAGTCAGCTGATGTTTGCAAATTGATGAAAGGTTTTTTTAATCGAAATCCACCGAGGCCAAAGTATGCTTTGACTTGGGAGGTGGACCAAGTGTTGCAATACATCAAGAAGCTACCACCAAATGACAGTCTGTCGTTAAAGTTGCTTTCTCTCAAATCTGTGTTGCTTTTGGGACTAGTAACACTGGGAAGAGTGTCATCTTTGGTGCACATTGACATCAGGGATTTGTGTGTTTCCCAAAGTGGATTGAGGTTCATTCCAACAAAGTTACATAAGCAGAACCGGCCAGGTAATAATATTAAAAGTGTGATCATAGAATCATATGAAGAACAACAGATTTGCCCAGTGTATGCCATCACGAAATATTTGGCACGAATTAGGGCATTACGAGGTACTGAGACTCAATTGTTTATCAGCCACATGAAACCCCATAAGAAAGTGGTTTCTTCAACGATAAGTCGGTGGATGGTTGAAATGCTTAGCGTAACGGGCATAGATACAGATCGATTTAAGGCACATTCAACAAGAGGTGCAGCAGCATCGTGTTCTCACAAATTGGGTGTAGCCTTAAGGGATATTTTAGAAACTGCTGGTTGGGCTTCTAATTCAACTTTCAGTCAGTTTTACCATAGGCCTACAGCAACCTCAGTGGTTGCAAAGGCTGTGCTACGTGGGGTGACTTCAAAGTCGCCTATTGATTCGAGCCGTAAGAGGACGCTGTATAATTAATGATTATGCAAGGGTAATTACCTGAAGTATAATCGTGATTATACAAGTCCTCTGGAGGTGAGAATCAATTCCCACCCAGTAACTCAAGTGATTGTACTTGTCAGTATCCCAAGCCCTTGATTCTCACCCTCAAATGATTCACATTTGAGTTTGTTTGTGGATACCAGTAAGATATTCAGTGTATATAATTATGTTGAGATGTTGTTAACATGTTCTTCCTTTTTTAGGCATGTTTTATCCTTGCTATACCTGTTGGTTATTAAGTGTTTACTTTGAGTTACAAGTTTTGTAACAATTTTAGTAGTTGAGGTTTTAACCTCTACATGTATATATTTGACTTACTCTTCGAGTTTGAAGAATTTTACCCACCCTGTAGTTGTCACTAGTGAGTGTTGAGTGACCCTCCCCTTAAGAACAGGGCCTTATGAGAAGAGGTCGGAGTTCAGAGGTCAGGACAGGAAGTGGAGGTCATAAGTTTTAAAGCCTGGTGCTCCGCCGGTAGTCAGAGTAGAACGCCTATTGATTCTCACCTCCAGAGGACTTGTATAATCACGATTATACTTCAGGTAATTACCCTTGCATAATCATTAATTGTACGTCCTGCTGGCACTCTGGAGTGTGAACCCATGCGGTAGTTGACTCGATGCTTAATGAGCCCGTGTGCCAGGCTGGATGACCTCTACTTATCAATATTCCCGACAAGACTATAACCTTTTCCAAAGTGTTCAGACACTGGGGAAAACCCTCCGGGAACCAGGCGGTTACCCGCCTGGTTGGATGATCATCCATCGCCCCCAACCCCTTGTCCCAGGACTTGCCCATAAATTGATGGTCCTTAAAAAGTAGGTTTTATGGTGTTTACCCCGTTGCCTTTTTGTTTTTTACTTGTCTTTGGAACAAGGCCCGTTGGGACTGAACTATTCCATGAACGATTCAACAGAAATTCAAGACGAGTACAATGACCCAACTTCCACAGGATTACAGGGAACTTGAAACAATGGTTTTGAATACGGTAAGTGAAGTATATAGTTTCTAGTGGATATCACTCCGCAACTTGAAATAATCCTGGATGGTGAACAGTCACTATACACTCGCGCACTAGACAAGCATACTTCCATTTCCCCGAGGCCAAAACTACCTATATACCCGATAATCTTTCTAAGAATGATACCAAGATATCCTCGATTTGGGCTAGTTACTGATCCAGGACCCCCATATTTTGTAAAGCAAAGTCCAGAGGGTCCTTTCGCACGAGAAATAACTAAACCGCACCATAATGTAACACGACATGGTTTAGTTATTTTGTCGGTGTGCGAGGACCTCTGCCTCCGTTTTATACAAAATAGGGTGGAGCTATAAACTACTCGCCCAAATCAAGATATCTTATTGGGTATGGTATCATTTTTTCTTCTAGAGAGATTCTCCATCCATTGGGTATATGTAGTTTTGGCCTGGGTATGTGGAAGCTATAACTGGTATATGTACTTTCTCATTTTTTTGGCCACCCGGCACGGTATGGTAGGGTGGGCTTGTAATAATTTGTTTGTCAGCAAAATCATATTTCACAATGTCCTCAATCAACCATAGCTCAAAATAAAGCAGCGATAGTCCCATTTAAAACAGAGTTGTATAGTCCAGGAAATGTGTGTAGAAAATATCGATGGTTTAATTAATAAAGGCAGTTATCCACCATTGAGTTCTACTTATGATAGGACAACTAAAGAAAATGGATTATCCTCTCTGAATTAATGTCCTTACTGCAGTCAAAGTAGTATTAAGCCTCATGTTGGCTTAAAAAGTACTTTTTGTTTCAACAATTGGACTTTTCGCTTGACAGCTTCCTCATGAACAGCGATAAGAACAGCGTGTATGATGGGTCAGAAGTCTCGGCTTCTGGTGGGTTAAATATATCACCTCGATCAAGTGCGACATGACTGGGAAATAAAACTCCGTCTTTGTTCGTACCCAACCCACTCAAACCACACCCTCTCTTCATAATCTCACAAATTGTCCAGGGGGGGGGGGCACAGGATTGTGTTAGGTAAAGCATTTATGAGAACTAATTGGGCCTCAAGGAATGTAGACAAGTCAATCGACTCAAACTCAAAAACAGATCAACTCGAAACTCAAAGAAAAAGCAACCCTTCTACTTGGTTGGCTTGATAAGTCCAATGAATTAAAACCAATTTATAATTCAGTGACATTTATGAACCAGGTGTACTAGGACCTTCCCGTAATGTGGAAGTGCTCATACCTTGCAATGTCTAGTCTACAGTTCACAGTTGAGCATGCTCCATAGCATAGAGTTATTCATGCATTTTTTATGCAGTAATCGGGAGCGTCGTTGCGAGGTGGTTCAGTCGCTTCACGCAAGCAATTGATCAAGCGGCACTGAGAGACCATGTAGGATTTTGACACCATCATAAGAGGATTCAAAGATGAGGTCCAGAAACCTGATCGAGGATTTGGACCAACAACCAAGGCTGCTGTAACGGCCCTCAATATCACCGGGGATCATATTCAACGGAGGTGAGAATTAATAATTTCCTCGTACTCCTGCATGAGCTTTAAGGGCATTATGATCATCTACATTTTTGCCCCAAAACCACCCACAATTATTAATAGTAATAATGCTTGTCGTGGGTACGATTAAATACTTATATCTAAACACCGGTGACTTATCTTGGTCTGGATTGGCACCATATATGAAAGGAATCAAGAAATGTAAGTAATGCCGTACGATCAGTACATTGACTGATTTTTGGAAATTAAGAGTGCCATTGACGAAAATCACACGAAGTCGCGCCCTTTGACATATAGTCCGGACAGGATCGAGGCTTTAAATCAGAAACTATATAATAGGCAGGTTATTAATATCAATTATCGACTACTTCTTTACTTTTAAAAGCAAGCATCGAACCGCCATCAGTGGATGGGCCCAGAACAACCTCTTCCACCTCAACCAGGGAGACCCCTCAACTAATCCAACTACTGCAGCACCGACAATCACCTGCAATACCACCTCTATCTATCACTTGCAAGCAGTTACTGAACCACTAGAACTGCCTGCCACCAAACTGTTTGCACCAAACCTCAAACTTACCACTCTACTGCCTAACTTGCTGCACCAACTCAACCGCCACTACTGCACACACCCAACCATCAACTGAACCACACTGTTTGCACACTCAAACCGCCAACTGCTGGCACCAACTCAACCGCCACTACTTGCACCCACTCCAAACCACCCACTGACCACCCCACTGACCCACCCAACTACTGCACCAAACTATTTCACCAACTCAACCACCAAGCGCTGCACCCACTCAACTGCCAACTGATTGCACCCTCTCAACTGCCAACTGATGCACCCTCTCAACTGCCACTGATGCACCCACTCAACCACCACTGCTGCACCCACTCAACTACAAACTGCTGCACCCACTCAACTACCAACTGCTGCACCCTCTCAACTGCAACTGATGCACCCTCTCAACTGCCAACTGATGCACCCTCTCAACTTGCCAACTGATGCACCCTCTCAACTGCCAACTGATGCACCCTCCTCAACTGCCAACTGATGCACATCCTCTCAACTGCCAACTGATGCACCCTCTCAACTGCCAACTGATGCACCCTCTCACTGCCAACAGATGCACCCACTCAACACCAACCCCACCACCAATTCAACCGTCCAACTACTGACCAACTCAACTACCAACTGTGCTGCTCATTGACCGATCCACCAACTTGCCTGTTTACCAATTTCTGCTTCAACCTCATCCGCCAATTCATTAATCCACCGTTTTACAGGTATTATGCATGTCCGCGGTATCTGAACGATAAACTGTATTTTATTCAACGTTACTTTCAAGGCCCTTTATAGATTTCAAAACCTGGATTCTACTGCGCTCTACTTACCCGTAGAATATACTGCAGATGAATTATTGCCTAGAGGGGCTCTAGCCATTGGCTAAGATTTATTACCCACGGTACCTTGCGCCCGGGCCGTCACACTTCCTCTTTTCTCTGACGGAACACTACATAAAAGAGAAATATTTGGAGAGCTCTCGATTTGCTCATTTCTAAGTCCTTTCCTCAATAGTACAGTTTATAATACCTCATTTAGTTAATAAACCACCCAAATTGCAACTTATTTTTTTCTCCACAATGCATTTTCATAAAATCTAAAGAATGACATACTAAAAAAAAAGAGTTGTATCTTCCGTGTAGTAAATTTGCATAAGGTTGTTAGTCCCTGCCGTAGTAACATTTTTATTTCCATATTTGGGTATATTTACTTTTTCTTTTTTAGAAAAGTTTATGTTGGTGATACTCCTTACACCTTCTTACTTTAATTAATACAATTTTATAAAGCTTATAAGTGACTAAATAATTATGAGAACATATAAATGTAATGATCCAAAATGAGCAACAGCAATTATACCATATCATTTGTGCACATTTCCTTGTCTCCAGATAGCAAGTAGTTAGTATTGACAAAGCTTTGAAAATCACCATGTTGTTAATACTGGCCACAGTAAATTACTAATTAAAACCTTATTGAATCATGTGAATAATGATAACATTGTGATACTAGCCCATCAAACAAAAGCAGGAAAAAACAAGGTGTTCGTTAATTGGGTGCTCAATTATAGTACATGTACAATTAGGTGAGGGTTGCCTAACGTGTGAAATAGGAAATTCCCAAATAAAGATATTTGTTTGCTTACAATAATCATGCCAACGTCAAAATGAATTTCAAAATGAATTTCCTAGAATTGGCTCCCACGTTTAGGCAACTCTTAATTCACTACTTTTTAGCCAAAATTTACGAACACCTCGTTTTTCCCTGTTTTGGTTTGCTGGGCTAAATAACACAATGTTAACATTGTGCACATGATTTTCCATATAGGTTTTAAAATGTAATAGGTGTAACTGTGCCAGAAGAACCTTGGTGAATTTTGGAAGCTAACAAATACTGACTACTTGATGATATCTGGAGACAAGGTAAATGCGTCCAAATTATAGGGTCACATTATAAGTCCATTTTGAATTATTACTTATATCTATTCTCATAATTATTTAGTCACTTAAAAGTATTATTAAAATAGGGATAAGTAGAATCACAAAATATACTTTTCAATAATACAAAATAAAATAAAAATATACCCAAAATGGGACACAAATTGTATTACACGCAGGAATCATACAAATTAGCATGTTTCCCACCACTTGGATTTGTAAAACGTTTTAGTATGTCATTCCCACGGACTTTATGGGAATGTATCCGTACAATATAGGTCATTGGGTTTTATTGGACAATTTTGTCTTTTGCTTGTCTGTTCGACTAGTTGATTAGTGAGTTTTTGGTGAAATTTTGTCGTTTTTTCCGTGATATTTCCAACCCTTTGTTGAGTTTAGTCAACCGTTGTTAGCATAGTGTTTTGAAAAAAAAGTGGTAAGGAAAGAGTTAATGAAAATGCGTAATACCCTTCAAAGTAAAGTATATATTTACAACCAAGATCATCGGGTGATTATCAATATGATGTTAAAATGTACAGATTGGATCTTGCTGTGTGTCGGTGCGAATGAGTCGGTCCTCGTTAACACACCCTTCTTTCCCGCTGACTACGAGAACAAATCTGAACATAGTGTGGATTATCCAACAGGAGGGACCTGAGGATCTCATCTGGCAGTATCATCGCTTTCCACATAGAGATCGTTTTGATTTTCTTGAGGGTGGAGATGGCGTCGATTTTAACAAATCATCCACGAGCATCTTCCGTTGGAGTGGGAAAAGAAAGCGGTCTCCTACCCTATGTGCTGTCCCAAAGGCAACGCCTTGTGGCTTGAGGTTCACATCTGATGCTGTCTTCACCCGATGTGGTTTTTCCTTTGTTAGCGCAAAGTATTCCAGCAAATAGTAAAGAACAAAATTGAATGAAATAATATTTAGTAGTGTGGCCATAGCACCCACAGGACAAGGTGTGCAACTTATTGATTTTATTGTTATACTATTTTATAGTTTAAAGGTAGGATACGTACACCCATTGGTAATTGCTTAAATTGTCATGAATGGGTGATTCGGGGGGTTGTATCTGTATATAGTAAATATCTAACTGACCTGTCCCGAAGTTTTTACAATCATGGATGCCGAGAAAAGCACGAAAAACTAGCGATTGTTTTCAACGGCGTCGAGCAGTTATTCTTGGTTATCTTTGTTTTTTTGCGATCGCCGTCCGTGCTGATCGCGAATTTTTCTATATAAAATTAAATTTTTCAGAATAATTACAGGGATATCTAGCGCAATATTTTGCTATAGATGCCTAGAATCATTTATTTACTTTTTAATGTAAGATATTTCTTAATAATTCGGTAGTAAATATTTTCCGATATCTGCAAATTGGTGTATCCCTACCTTTAATTGTGGTAATCTGCTTGATTTTATTTTAAGTGCACGGACAGATTTCTTTTGTAATATTACTCTGTGTTGCAGAAGAGTAATTCAGGGAAACAACGGCCCGAACCCACAAAAATGGACCACCCCACCCCCGAAGCCTATCAACCCCCCCCCCCCCCCCCCCCCCCCCCCCACCTCAAAAAACAAAAACCCTGATATCATGGGCTCGGAAAAATCTCCTACATTTCATAAAAATGTGTCGGTTTGTTCCCTGAACTTATACCAGTATTGCATGAATATCGGACCGATCAGCAATGTTTTAACTTACCACCCCGTGGTATGTAAAAGGAATTACAATGTATCTTGTTGTGCGTGCGTTTCTGGTCTATTGTTCTATTTTGATTTGTTTGCTATACAACACGTAAGTTTAGCAGTAATCTGATGGAAGCTGCAAACAGTAAATACACCACGTGGAAATTTTGGTTTTTTCTGTTTTTAATTTTTTTGTGTTTACAACATATGCTTAACTGGCACGACCCAAATACACAAATTCAAAACCAAAACCGATCCGATCTCGTCCCGGACTGAAATAATGAACATAAATGAGCCCGCCCCGGGAGGGCGAATTTTTTTTTTCAAAACAGGTTTGCACAAATTCATGAATTATTCAGTAGTTGCGGTTGATCGCTGTACAACACTTGGTTCTAGGTCTCCTTTTCCCCTTAAATTAAAAATACTCTAAAGATATCAATTTGCCTAGAAAAAAACGAGTGTGACCTACTACAGCAGGATTCGAACCCGTGATCTTTGATCCATAGCCAATCCCACTATCCACTACACTACGTATAGCAGCTCGACAACAGACTGTTCTTTAAAGTGATTTATTGTAACATAGTTAACTAATACAACAATGCTGTGACGTCAATGTTATTATTCCGATTGAATAAACATAACTTCTCATCCAAAACTACTGGAATAATTCATAAAAATTTTGCAACCTGTTTGGTAAAAAAAAATTCGCACCCCGGGGAGTAGGGTCAGTTGCGGTTTCAGGTTGATTTTGTGCAACAATAAT